>OZ005735.1:224926243-226126243 GCA_963930755.1 Eudasyphora cyanicolor
GTATTTAATTTATTTATTTAATACTAATGTCTGAGAAAAACTTGTAGGGAAGATTTATACTCTAGACAACTCTTGAAAGCATTTAGTATTTGACAATGCTGTAATAACCCAACGGGAAATGCGGAGCAAATTAAGCCAAAATTTACAAATGTCAAAACTAATTAATTCAGGACCTATCACTGACACGATTAGCGCACCAGCCAGCAGACAGACGGACAGACGGACGGACATTGCTCATTCGAAAAATATTGTAATATATTTATCCCCTCACCTTAGAGAGGAGGGTATATATCATTTGCTATGAACCAAAAGTGTAACGCATCAAAGGAGTGACCAAAGACCCTATGTATGTTCAGTGAAAATCCGTTTTGGGTAATTTTAAGTCATTCGAGCAATGTCCGTCCGCCCGTCTGTCTGTCTGTCTGCTGGCTGGTGAGCACGATAACTCTCGAAAGGAGTAACCGATTGACTTCAAATTTGGTATGTGATAATATTTTCTTCTATCTCCGGCTAAGTTCGCATATGGCCCATATTGGTCCACTCCTTCTAGTACCTCCCTCCCCCATAAAGGGTTAACATTTAGTGAAATATTGATTATTTAATAACTTCTATGCTACTTATTTGAAACCTCTGAAATTCTACATATAGTATGAGTTTATTAGTCACAATTACCTGGAGAAAAATGGGCGAAGTTGCCACCCCCATTTTGGTACGTCCCACACAAATGGGCAATTTTGAACCAAATGTTAGTTGCTCATAGCTTTATTAACAGTGCTTACAAAGTGAAAGTGAAAAATGGTACCTCCCACACAAATGGACCCTTTTGTACTAAAAGTTACCAGCTTATAACTTTAATACGAGTGCATTCAAATTCTTGAATTTTCATACAGTGTAATGCTTTTATAGTACCTAGAGTCCAGAGAAAAGTGGACGTAATTTGCACACCCCTTTTGGTACCTCCCACACAAATTGACAATTTTACACCAAAAGTTAACAGCTTATAACTTTAATACCAGTGCATGTAAATACGTGACATTTTTACAGTGTAATGCTTTTATAGTACCAAGAGTTCAGCGAAAAATGGGCGTTATTGGCACGCCACTTTTGGTACCTCCCACACAAATGAACCTTTTTGTACCAAAAGTTAACTATTTTAAACTTTAATAACACTACATACATACAAATATAATTTCGTAGAGTGCAATGCTTTTATGGTACCTAGAGTCTAGAGAAATGTGGCCGTTATTTACATCAAAAGTTAACAGCTTATAACTTTAATACCAGTACATACTTTAAAGTTATTAAATGCAATTTAAATTGACAATAATTTAATTAAAACAAAAAAATAATTAAATTTACTATTATTTTTTTGGGACTCAAGGTGGGATTCATAAGTCCGTTTACCCGACTGAACTTTTTACACATACAAAATAGCGTATATGGTTACCGAGAAAGTTGCAATTGAAAATTTAATTTTTCCCCCAACCCTGTCGTAGTATTTTGTGAATATCGGATCAGAATATGGACCCATTTTTACGTCAACTTTTTTGAATTGGCAATGAAGTTTGCTATATGACGAAAGAAGAAATCGATCCGTTATACTCCAATAAGACAAATGTTAAGGCCATTGAAAGATAATTTGGAAAAAAATGTTTTTGGGAAAAAGTATATCGTCGGTGCGCCGACATAAACTCCTATGTGTAATTTTTCGAATTTTTTTTATTGTCGAATTAGAACGTCCTTGCGGTCAAACGACTACCCACCAAAGCATTTTGCGCTATCTTGACCGGTTCCGAAGTTACCAAAAATCCTATGTGTATCCCTCTATAGCAATGCTCCGACAAAAACTCCTATGTGTTGTAGGCACAGCCTGTCCCAAGGGATATAAAGTTGGCTTAGATTCACGCCAAAAAACGGCTAATGAGGTTTTGTTCAGAATCATACCCTCTATTCGACAATGAATAGATCAAAATTGGATCTGCTTCCATTCGCGAGTTATCGCGAAAACAGTACTTTTACTCAAAACAAACTTAATAGCTATGATTATTTGTAAGACGCTTTGTAACGTCCGGACATTTGCCATGTCTTTATATTGCGAATTTTGTGTAATCCATAAAATCGACTTACACCGCCAAATTTTTCCAAAAATATTATACCGAATTTAATAACATTAATATATTTGCATTCTATAATCTCTGAGGAATAGATTAATATCAGCATTTTCGCGAAAAATATCCCTCGACGAATAAATTTTGTACAAAAAAAAATTAGTTCGGAATTATTTTACTATATAATGCTATTATCTCGCGAATGAACACTTATAGGGAAAAGTAGTCAAAGGAAGTTTGGGAGATAAGCGAAAGGCCTACAACTCTTTCTTTAACAAACAAAATTTATAGTAATTTGGTAAGGATTTACTGTGTGTTAAAGCTTTTGTATGCTTTTCCCTTTATATGAGGCATATTTTGATTTGACACATTGTAAATCCCTACCAAATTATTATAATTTTTTTGTTAAAGAAAGACTTGTAGTCGTTTTTAATATCTCCCAAACTTTCTTTGACCACTTTTTCCTAGGACTGACCGTTCGCGTATTAATATCATTTTATAGTTAAATAATTTTGAACTTAAATGTTTTTTGTTCGAAATGTATTCATCGCGGGATGTTTATGGCGGAAATGCTAGTACCAATCAATCCCTCAGAAATCATAGAATGTAATTATATTAATTTTAATAAATTTGCAATAATATTTTTGTAAAAATTTAGCGGTGTAAGTCGAATTTTTGGATTACAAAAATTTCGCTATAGAATAACAAAGCGTCTTACAAATGTTTATATTTATGGGAAATTATAATATAGTTTTAAATTTCCGCGATTCACTGTAATCAAGTTCGGTTTTTTTGGTTAAAAATTGTTTTTATCGCGATAACTCGCGAAAGGAAGCAGATCATATTTTGATTTCTTCTTATCCGAGTAGAGGGGATGATTCTGTACAAAACCTCATTTGCCGCTTTTGGCCACAATCCAGGCCAACTTTCGTTTGCTTGAGGTACGCTGTGAGCATTCAAATATCAAAACTCCTATGTGTAATTTTTTTCTTTTATAAATATTTAAAATGCTCCAAACAAAACATCCTATGTGTCGATTTTCATGAAAACCATTTACCACGTCATGACATTTTCACATATATGATTTCTGTTATGATATATTGGTGGTAAATAATTAAAAGAAAAATTCAAAAATCTGAGATGTTAAAAATATCGCGATTTGACGAAATAGCAACGTGTTTTATCTCTCCTGAAAACTAGTAAAAAAACACATAGGAGTTTTCGTCGGCGCACCGACGATATGTCTTATTTTGGAGTTCGTGAAGAATTTATTTAAAAAACTTATAAAAGTGTATATCCATATTAAGGAAAACTTCCTAGAGAATGTTTTCGATGAAAGATCGGGTCAAAAATATTAACTGGTATCGTTGCCAAGCTTCTCCAATTAACACCCTTTTTACAATTGAGTTGACAACAAAATTTTCTAATGGGGTTTTGCTATAGGGATGATGTGATTTTGAAGTGACGTTTCGGCCGTTTGTAATATATTATGATCTGTCATTTGTTTTTCTTTGTATTCAGTAGTGTTTACAATTTCATCATGAAGAGATATACGCAAGAACAACGTTTACAAACTATTCAATTTTATTATCAAAATAATCGTGCTCCAGTTGCAACATTTCGTGCGCTAAGTCCATTTTTTTTTAAATCCAAAAAAAAAATGTTCCTGTCGACTTATGACCTTGACACCCATGAACAATGTTTTGGCTCTCGTTAAGAGCTATCTTTTTGCCATTGACCGACTTCCGATCCGACGTACCGTTAAGGAGTTAGAGCAAAACTACATTTTCCGGTCACATTTGAAAATTATGCTAAGTCAATTTTTTTTAAAATCCAAAAAAACAACACTTTCCATTCGACCTACGACCTTGACACCCATGAGCGGTATTTTAGCTCTCGTTAAGAGCTATCTTTTTGCCATTGACCGATTGTGGCTACGTGTCACACAGCAAATGAAACAATGGAATTGATGCGAGAAAGTGTGGAGATTCGATTATTTCAAGAAATTGTGATATTGAATGGCCTTCAAGAAGTTGTGATTTAACACCATTAGACTATTTCTTGTGGGGTTATTTGAAGTCATGGGTCTTTCGAAATAAACCATACTCTCTTCAAGCTTTACAGGTCAATATTGAATTCAATATTCAAGGTAGGTAGGTCGACTGGAAAGTGTTTTTTTATTTTAAAAAAATAGACTTAGCGCACGAAAAGTTGCAATTGGAGAACGATTATTTTGATAATAAAACTGAACAATGATAAACAAAAGACAGATCATGACATATTACAAATGGCCGAAACGTCACTAAAAATCATATCATCCCTATTGGAAACCCCGTTACGTTCTTTTTTTCCTTTCTATCTATGTATACCTTTTCGCAATACTTATAAAATACAAATATTATATATTTTGTGAAAATATATAATTATTAATGGCTATATAAATTTTTTCGCAGTGAGTACATCGGATTGAAATTTTTTACATCTTATAGCTAATTTTGTTGCCAATTAAGAAAATTTAATGTGAGAGAAATTGGTTCATATTCTGCACTGCAATTAACAAAATGCTAGGACAGGTTTGGGGGAAAAAATATATTATCAAATGCTGAGAGAAATTTAATAACGCCATAAAATATTTAAGTTTTTTTTAGTTTCTAGGTCTTGACATTATAAATCGAAAGTAATTCGCGAATCATTATATGTATTTGCAAAAGTCAATCCCACAATTCCCAAAATAATTTAGAAAATCTCCAAAAATTGAATTTTTTGGACTAAAATAACTGTTTGCAGTTAAACTTGCAGCACCATACCACGTATACAATTTGTAAAGGTTTTGATATTCTATCTTTGGAGAAAATGTGGCGTAATTTGAAAATTGTGTAAAAAATGGTGTAAATTAGAGAAGTTTGGCAACAACACCAGATATTTTGTTGGATATTTTTTAACCATTCTTTCTTTGAGAACATTCTCTAGGAAGTTTTCTTTAAGATAAATAAAAGCGTTAAGTTCGGCCATGGCGAATCTTAAATATCATCCACCATGGATTGCATACAATTTTATTACTGGAAACATTTTTGGATATGGAGCAAATCATGAAACCATGCTTTGTGTTTAAGTAAATTATTAAAAAAAACGAAAACTGCAATTTTTAGGCCACAAATTCTTTAGCCAAACTTTTCACCTGAAAAATGTGGTATTTATGACTTAAGATAGCTTTTTTGAGAGCTACATCTACACAGGGACTACAGCAAAATAAAATTTTATTTGTATACATTTTATTGATACGAATTTTTACAAAATAGAATATAAACTGCAAAGTTACAGCTAAATTTCTTAGAAAATGTGGTGTTTATGGCCTAAATAAGACATTTTGGGAGCGACATCTATAGATGGACTATAACAAAATATGAATTGATTTAAAAAAAATTGACTGCGATGAATTCTTGACTTAATTAAATACAAACAGCAAAGATTCAGTTAAGCGACCTGTACGGGGTGAGTATAATAAAATATGAACCGATTTGTAAATTTTGTGCTGTGATGAATTGTTGTCAAAATAGTACAATACAAACTGCAAGGTTTCTGCTAAATTGCTATAAAAATGTGGTATCTATGGCTCAAAAACCGTATTTTGAAGCGACCTCTATAGGGGAGCTATATCAAAACATTGATCGTTATGGCCCATTTTCAATCCAAAACAACCTGCAAGTATAAGAAATATTTCTACCAAATTTGATCAACCTAGCTCTATTATTACGAACTGTAGCGTGATTACAACAAACGGACGGACGGACATGGCTAAACCTTCTTAGAATTTTACGACGATTAAGATATATATATATTATGGGGTCTCAGATCAACAGTTAGTGATGTAACAATAAGAGTGACAAAATTAATATACCCCCCATCCTATGGTGGAGGGTATAAAACTAAGACATTTACCCTTTTCCCAAAAAAAAAGACAAAAACTAAATTTTTTTGGAAATATAATTTCAAATGACTATAACTTTTGTCTTATAAACTATTGTGGGTCTTTTTCTTTTTTGACTACAACTTTTGTCTTATAAACTATTGTGGGTCTTTTTCTTTTTTCGTTATAAGTGAAAGAAATCGGTGAATATTCGGCTCCGATATTTATAAAACACCATGATAGGGTCGGTAAAAAATAAAAATTAAAATTTCAAATGCAGATATCTCCGGAACTATACAAGATAACTGTTAGATTTAAAATGTCTTTTGTAGGCCCCGGTTAGTAGAATGAGCACCAAAAAAGATTTTATGAATTGGACCAAAAGACTTACACACGCGCTTAAACATTTGGTTCACCCGAGTTGGCTAACTTTGAGGCCCTGCAGCTCCGCCCCTGTATACCACAGAGAAACATAACATTTGTATTACATCTTCTGCAAGCCAAGTTTAGTCGCAATCGGTTGTCTGATTAAGAAATTGCAGAATTTTTTAAATTTTTTTTTTAAAATTGATGAAAAGTCTTTCGAAAACACTGGGAAGAATTCTGTTAATACAATAGGTTATTAGTTGTATGCATTGGAAAATTGACCAAAATTTCAAAATTCAACTAGGACATCCCGTAACCGATCTCGTTGAAATTTCAAAAATTAAAACAAGTTTTAATTTCGCAAAAAAAAAAAACAGAAAAAAAAATTTTTGTATTTCTTAAAAAGATTCAAGAAAAAACTATCGAAAACAGTTTGGACAAAATTTTGTAAATACAATAGGTTATTAGTAACTAGATAGTGGTATTTATGCAATCTCTATTTGTCATCCGAAGAAGTTCATATTTTAGGATTAGGTATACGAGTACAGGGTCTCCCATATTCGACGGACCCATCTGGCAACGCCATAACTTTTGACAGAGATGTCAGATCGCTTAATGACATACCGCGTTTGAAGCGTCAGTCCAAGCAGATTTTTACCATGGAACAATACACGCCACGCGAAATAGTTGAAATTTACATTCAACAGAAGAAGTCAATTGTGAAAACTCAACGTGCTTTTAAAATATTAAAAAATGTGAGAAGTGCGCCTTCTAAGAACACCATTAAGCGTTTATACGAAAAATTTTCGACTGGTGAGGCTCTTTCTAATCCGAAGAGGCCAAATAAAAGTCGACCAAGGCGATCGGCCGAGAATATCGCTGCCGTACGAGCCAGTGTTGAGAGGTCCCCAAGAACATCCCAAAAACGCCGTTCTCAGCAGTTGGGCATGGCTCGGTCCACTTTACAACGGATTATTCGCGTTGATTTGCATTTGTTCCCGTACAAAATTCAATTGACGCAAAGATTGTTGCCTGCGGACAAGCCTCGTCGATTGGAATGGGCCCAAAAAAAACATGGGTCCGTCGAATATGGGCAACCCTGTATATATTTTTTTATCCCCTTACCTTAGAGTGACATTAGACCCAAGTATGTTCGGCGGAAATCCGTTTTGGGTCATTTTAAGTCATTTGAGCAATGTCCGTCCGTCTGGTTGTGTGTCTGTCTGCTGGCTGGAGCGCACGATAACTCTCGAATGGAGTAATCGATAGACTTCAAATTTGGTATGCGGTAATATTTTGCTCTATCTCCGGCTAAGTTCGAAGATGGGCCATATTGGTGCACTCCTTCTAGTACATCCCCCACAAAGGGTTCACTTTTAGTGAAATATTGATTCTTGAATACCTTCTATACTATTTACTCGAATCTTCTTAAATTTCACACATAGTATAAGTTTGTTAGTCGCCAACACGTCAAGAAAAATGGGCGATGTGGCCACACCCTTTTTGGTACCTCCCACACAAATGGACAATTTTGAACCAAAAGTTACCTGCTTATAACTTTAATACCAGTGCATACAAAGACTTGCAATTTTGAACAGTGTAATGGTTTAATAGTACCTAAAACACAACGAAAAATGGGCATTATTGCCACGCTCCTTTTGGATCATTTTGTACCAAAAGTTAACAGCTTTTAACTTTAATACCACTGAATACAAATAATTGAAATTTCGTACAGTGCAATGATTTTATAGTACCTAGAGTCTAGAGAAAAGCGGCCGTTATTGTCACCCCCCTTTTTGTACCTCCCACACAAATGGACCAAGTTAACTGCTTATAACATTAATACCAGTGCACAAAATGACTTTAAATATTGTACAATGCTTTTATAGTACCAAGAGTCCAGTGAAAACTGGGCGTTATTGGCACGCCCATTTTGGTAACTCCCACACATGTGGACCATTTTGCACCAAAAGTTAACTGCGCATAACTTTAATACCAGTCACACAAATACTTGAAATTTTGTTCAGTGTAATGCTTTTATAGGTCCTACAGTCCAGTGAAAAATGGGCGTTATTGGTACGCCCCTTTTGGTACAAAAAAATAAGTATATTTACTAATATTTATTTGGGACTCAAGGTGAGGGGATGCATAAGTCGGTTTACCCCACTTTTCTTACTTGATTTTTTTTTCTTCAGTTCACATAGACCAGTTTAGGTCGCTAGTGGTACCACGGGCTAAAATGCCCTTCATCGAAACCAACCTGTTTGATAAACAAATGTATCGATAGCACGAATATTAGTACTCGAAAGATCTGTTAGGCCGCCTAGAAAGGCCGACCCCAGTAGGTCCAGTCGTCGTTTACTCAAAGTGGGACAGTCGCATAGCAAGTGCTCGATGCTCTCCACTTCTTCCTCATCTCCACAGCTTCTGCAGAAGTCATTGGATTTAATACCTAATCTTCTGGCGTGTTCGCCGATCAGGCAGTGTCCCGTCAGAACTGATACTAACGTAGACAATCTTTTCCTTTCTAGTTCGAGGAGATATTTTAACCTTCTCAGGTCATACCTTTGTCCAGATTTGTCTAGCTACACTACAGGTGCCGATTTCTGTCCATCTTTCGTTGGACTGCCGGATTGCCTCTTGCCTATGACAAAGCTTGCACGTGGATAGTGGCGCACCAATATATGCAAATTCTTCGAGAATATGTAAAGTCGTCCCTTTCCTAGCCAGTTCATCGGCTTTGCAGTTCCCCGGGATATCCCTATGCCCAGGCACCCATATGAGGTGTATAATAAACTGCTCAGCCATCTCGTTAAGAGATCTGCGGCAGTCGAGCAGAATATGTTTGGGACAGTATACTACAGGAACGATTTTTGTCAGCGTGTACTTATCCTAATATTCTGTAATTCCACACATAGTAATACATTTTAAGTCATTTTACCAATATCCGTTCGTCTGTCTATCTCTCTGGCCGGTGCGCACGATAACTATTGAAAGATGTAACCGATTGTATTTTTCTATCTCATGCTAAGTTCGACGCGGGCTGATTCGTCCACTTCCTCAACTACCTCCTTCACAAAGGGTTAAAATGTAATTAAGTATTGATTATCTAATAACTTATATGCAACATACCCGAACTTCAATACCACCAATACATACACACATACTTGAAATTGTGTACAATATAATGCTTTTACAGAACTCACAGTCCAGTGAAAAATCGGACCCTTCTGGTACCCCCACTAAATTCATTCGAACTCTATTTTCCCATAAATTCTGTAGCCATCATCTATAAAGTTTCATATTCTGTACTTTAGACCACTTTTGCAATGACTATATAAGTAGATTGAGTAAAACATTTCTTGCTCCTATACAAAGTACCTTACTCCATATGGTACTAAAAGTATTACATTATTCAAAAAGTGAAGGTACACCATAGTCGGTTTACACGACTATAATTTTCTTACTTGTTATACCCTCACTTTAGTGTGACGAGGGTATATCGTCGGCTTAATGCTATTTTGTTCCATACGCCATTTTTGTGTTTTTTGAGTTAGGAGTTGATAATATGGGTTCCAAGCATGCTCTTTCAGAATCTGCAATCATTTTTTTCCTATCTCGCCTAGTTTTCGAGATATTGGTAAGGTAAATTTGTTTTACTCTGAATAACGGGAAATAATTTCGATATTTTTGTTCTATGTCTCAATTTTTCTATCGTCCTATATTTTTCACTCAGTATTTTACGGTCTTTCGATCACAATATGTAAATTAGTGTCCATCCATACCGACCCTTTTTGTGGTCCATGTAATACAAATACGAAAAATAGTAAAATAAAAGTGGATATGGACCAAAATGCCAAGTAGAAAAATTGTTATAACTTGTTTATTTTTGGATGTAATGGCATAGAAATGCATGAGAATCATACAAGCACTGTTGGGAACCCTATGAAATAAAAAGTGTGTAACTCTTCAGTCCCGTTTTTACTCAAACAATAAATTGCGTTTTTCTCCGTTCATAAAAAATGGCGTATGGAACAAAATAGCATTAAGCCGACGATATATAATTTGCTACGGAAAAAAGTGTAACACATCGAAGGAGTGATCTAAGACCCCAAGTATGTTCGGCGGAAATCCGTTTTGGGTCATTTTAAGTCGAATGAGCAATGTCCGTCTGTCTGTCTGTCTGCTGGCTGGTGCGCACGATAACTCACGAAAGGAGTAACCGATTGACTTCAAATTTCGTATGTGGTAATATTTTTTTCTATCTCCGGCTAAGTTCGAAGATGGGCCATATTGGACCACTCCTTCTGGTACCTCCCCCACAAAGGTTTAACATGTTGTCAAATATTGATTCTTTAATAACTGCTATTATACGTATTCGAATCTTCTGAAATTCCACACATAGTATTAGTTTGTTAGTCGCTATCAAGTCGAGGAAAATGGGCGGGATTGCCACGCCCTTTTGGTACCTCCCACACAAATGCACCATTTTGCACTAAAAGTTAAAAGCTTAACATTAATACCAGTGTTTAGAAATACTTGAAATGTTGTACAGTATAATGCTTTTATAGTACCTACAGTCCAGTGAAAAATGGGCGTTATTGCCGTGCCCCTTTTGGTACCTCCCACACAAATGCACCATTTTGCACCAAAAGTTAACAGTTTATATCATTAATATCAGTGTATAAAATTACTTGAAATTTTGTACAGTGTAATGCTTTTATAATGCCTATAGTCCAGTGAAAAATGAGCGTTATCACCACGCCCCTTTTTGTAACTCCCACACAAAATGGCCAAATTATACCACAATTTAATATCTCAAAGTTAATATACCAGTCCATCCATATAAACGGTTACAATTCGGCACAGTGCAATGTATTTAAAGTATCTACTGTTCAGCGAAATATAGGTGTATTTCTTAAACCCCTTCTGGTACCTCCCACAAAAATTGACAGAATAATTTGTGTAATATTCAATATTACATTACTCACAATGTGAGGGTATACCTTAGTCGGTTCTCCGGACTGAAACTTTCTTACTTGTTAATATTTAATTTGTCTGCGTATTTGATTCTTTTCGTTTCTATTATAATACATTACATTTATGCGGGTGTCGCAAACGACGATTTTTTATTTATAATTTTGACAGCTACTTTTACACGGTGGCAGAGTACAATTCCTAAGTAATGAGAATTAAGATTAGGTTTTTTATAAATTTTCGCAACCTGACCTCAAATCTCATAACGTAGGCAATGTACTATGGTGACATATTGTGTCTCACTGTACACTACAAATACGAATCCGAATATGGGATTTCCATTATATATATTCGAAAAAATCACCTAAAATTATTAATACCAATATTTGAGCATCTTCCAAATTTATCAAATCAGTTTCTCCACCCACTCACTTTTAGGTCCTCAAACATATGAGTAAAAAAACTTCCCAGAAAAAATCGTTTGCAGGAGATCCGAAGTGTAATTATCTAAAATTCCCTTCTTTTGCACTGCGGAGAATGTTGTTCGTGAAATTTATGAAATTGACAAAAAAAAGTTGCAATTTTTTCATAGAATATGAGAATTATTTATTTATATTATATAATATTTTTACTCTATAAACTATTTTATTTGTATTTAAAACTATTCCATACTTTTCATGAAAATATCCTTTGGCTATATTTCTTAAAAAAATTATGACTAATTTAAAAATTATCTCTGTGCATGGAAAATTGTGTTTTTTTGATTGTATGTGTAATTATATTTAAAAAAATTTCACCAAATTTGTTCGGGCAAATTTTGCTAACATTTACTTATCGTTCTCTCTTTCTCTCGAAAGCATATCGTCAAACTTCTTTCGATACACACACCCACACCCTCCATTGGGTAGTCCTTTGGGCGATTTAGGAAGTAGTTTTTGTTTCATTTCGTCTGTTTTTGCATATATGAAGTTAATCATTCCAAAACCCGAGGCATTTAATGTCTGGGGTTTAATAACGACAACAACAACACACGGCAAAGTTGAGCAAACGGTTAAGACGGTTAGTTGAAAATGCTAATGTTGAGTAGTACTGTTAATGAGACACTTGAGACTGTGGGTGGGTAGGTTGGTTAGTATGTATCTGTGAAATGACCTACGAATATATTTTTTAATCGGTTTTCATATGTAAATATGCATTTTGTAAAATTCCCAGTTTTAGAATAAGGGAGGGTGATATGGAAACCATAATTTAACATTTCCAATTGAATTTATTAATCAAAAGTCAATTGGTTTTCTACTGTGGCAGACTGAAAGGATTCACAAAGGATTATACATCAAAGGTTTGAAATTGATATTAATACCTAGTTCATAAGGTTGTTTGTGCTTTTGATTTACCTTATGAGTGCCTACATTATCCCAAGGCTTTCTAACAGATGTAGAAGAAATCCGTAAATGTAAATGGCATTGCCTACCAAAGAGATCTGAAACATCATTATGCATGCGAATAACTAGTAAATGGAAAATATACATCTGTGTTGTTTTAGGATTACATTTTCTATTACAATCCTCCAATCACCATATGAATAGATTTTGCATAAATTTAAACACCTTTGGGGTTTACATATGGCGCATGTATAATTCTCAAAACATCCCCAGAGTTTACGGAAAATAATTGAATAAAATAATTTAACAATTGTATATAATAATCTTTTAGTTTTTCAGTGGGGAATTATGACTATTTTCTATTTTATAGAACTATAATTTAATATGTGAAATTATTCCGCTTGGAATAACCTTCAACATTAAAACTAATAAATAAACTCACATTATCTTTTTAAGGAAATAACGACAATATTTACAATATTGAACAAAACAACTATAATATAATAAAACATAATATTGTCAGTAGATATATCTGCTGAGACAAAAGTTATGGCTATTTGAAGTTATACTTTCCAAAAAATATTCTTTGTCCAGAATACAAAAAATAGAAAAAAAAATATTTTTTTAAGGCATAAATTCAAATGGCAATTTCTTTTGTCTGGGGGTTTATCTAATGGCAATATTTTTCATGAAATAGCTAATTTTGTTGTCTACCCAGAAAAGATAATGAGAAAGGAGTCGGTATATGTATAGCTGGATCTATTGTATACCCTTTCGTAGGAAAGCATCGTGAAAAATTAAAAAGACAATATTTTCAAACGCAGGCGGAAACTTTATAAAGGGTGGTTAAATTGTAAGGGCCGATGTTGAATGTGAACCACACCTAAACCTAAAAGTTTTTTCTGCATTTCATTTGACATTTCTCAATTTCAGACTAACTCAATTTGAACCCTGGAAAGATGCACAATCGAGCAACGCGTTAAAGTTTTTTAAGCCTTTTACGAAAATGGGCGTTCAAATCAAAATGCATTTCGTGCACTTCGTGATGTTGTTATGATCAGCATAATCGACCAAATGTGTCCACAATTGGGAGAATTGTGCGCAAATTTCAGCAAACCGGGTTTGTAGGAGCTGTGAAAACACCTGTGCATGCTCGCCCAGTTCGTTTGGTGCGGCTTATGGGCTGGCGACGTCATTGGGCCATACTTTTTGAAATGAGGTCGGTCAGGCAGTTACTGTGAATGGTGTTCACTATCGTGAGATGATAACGATCTTTTTATGGCCCGAATTGGATGATATGGATGTAGACAATATGTGGATTCAACAGGACGGTGCCACTTGCCACACAGCTAATGAAACGATGGCTCTTTTGCGCAACAAATTCAATGTTCGTGTTATCTCACGTCGTGGCGATGTCAATTGGCCGCCAAGATCATGTGATTTGACACATGACTTTGGGGTTATTTGAAAGAAAAGGTGTACGTCGATAAGCCAGCAACAATTCAAGAGCTAAAGGATGAGATAATTCGGCACATTAACGGCATAGAATCTCAATTATGCCTCAGCGTCATCGACAATTTGGGCCATCGGATGGAGGTGTGCCGCCGAGGTCGCGGTGGCCATTTGGCCGATATTTTGTTCCATACATAATTGAACCATACCAATATTATCATAATAAAAATAAATGACAATAATTTCCTAAATAATTTGTGTTTTATTCAAAATCAACATCGGCCCTTAAAATGTAATCACCCTTTATATTAATATATTCGTTCCAAATAAATTTTATTGATTTTCAAATAAAATTTATTTGCTCAGATATATGTAATATTTAACAATTTTTTTTACAAATATATTTTTTTCGATTCAAGCATACACGCTGAAAAAAAATCGCTTCTGTAGTATATTGTCCCAAACATAATCGGCTTGAAACTTATATATGTTTAGGGTACACTGTAAACATTCAATATTTGGTACATACAAACATAATATATTTAGGAAGATGTTGTTCTAAACAAATCTTTGTTTACATCCCAATATGTTTTTTATTTGGCACTATTATTTCCGAAACAAATATTTATTTGCATTTAAGTATTCAGAAAATACCTAAATTGTGTTAAATATTTTAGTAATTCAAAGATAATTTTTTAGACATTTTTATTGTTCGTAAAATAATAAATAATAATAATTAAATCGTATATTGGATCAAAATAAATTACTTGGAGGATTTACAAATAATGATGGCTTGGAATACTCAGAAATTTTAAATGATTCATTTAAAACAGAAGTTAATGCTGCATATGGTATCGCAACTGGTATTTACAATTCGAAATCAGGGAAAAAATAAAACTGAAATTCCAAAAAGTCGCCAAAAGTTTTGAAAATCTTTTTTAAATAAAATATATTTAAAGAAATTCCTAAACAATAATTTTATTTGAATTTCAACAATATTTTATTTTAGAAATTTAGTTTACAAATATATTTTGTTGTAATATATTTATATATGTATTTCAAATATATTTTATTTATTTTCAAATAAAATGTATTTGCTCAGAAATATATAGTATTTATAAATTTTCGTTCCAAATAAATTTTCTTTCGATTCAAACATATCAAAAAAGGCGACTTTGCCCCGTGTACCAAAGAAAACAATTTTGCCCCGTGTGGAGAAACAGAAAGACGGACGAACATTGCTTAAATGAATTAAAACAAGTAAGAAAGTTTCAGTCGGGTAAACCGACTAAGGTATACCCTCACTTTGTGAGTAATGTAATATTGAATATTACTCGAATTATTCTGTCAATTTGTGTGGGAGGTACCAGAAGGGGTTTATCAAATACACCATTTTTTCGCTGAACATTAGATACTTTAAATTCATTGCACTGTGCCGACTTATAAGCATTTATGTGCACTGGTATAAACGTTATGAGACATTAAATTGTGGTATGATTTGGGCATTTTGTGTGGGAGGTACAAAGAGGGGCGTGGCAATAACGCCCATTTTTCACAGGGCTATAGACACTATAAAAACATTACACTGTACAAAATTTCAAGTATTTTTATACACTGCTTTTAATGTTATAAGCTGTTAACTTTTGGTGCAAAAAGGTACCTTTGTGTGGGAGGTACCAAAAGGGGCGTGACAACAACGCCAATTTTTCCCTGCACTGTAGGCAATATAAAAGCATAATACTGTACAAAATTGCAAGTATTTTTATACACTGTTATTAATGTTATAAGCTGTTAACTTTTGGTGCAAAATGGTGCATTTGTGTGGGAGGTGCCAAAAGGGACGTGGCGACTTTGCCCATTTTTCTCGAGTTGATAACGACTAATAAGCTAATACTATGTGTGGAATTTCAAAAGATACGAATAAGTAGTATAGCAGTTATTAAAGAATCAATATTTCACAACATTTTAACCCTTTGTGGGGGAGGCACTAGAAGGAGTGGACCAATATGGCCCATCTTCGAACTTAGCCGGAGATAGAAAAAAATATTACCACATACCAAATTTGAGGTCAATCGGTTACTCCTTTCGAGAGTTATCGTGCGCACCAGCCAGCAGACACACAGACAGACAGACAGACATACAGACAGACGGACGGACATTGCTCATTCGACTTAAAATGACCCAAAACGGATTTCCTCCGAACATACTTGGGGTCTTAGGTCACTCCTTCGACGTGTTACACTTTTTTCCGTAGCAAATGATATATACCCTCGTCACACTAAAGTGAGGGTATAATTACCCAAATCGAATTTCCACCTAACATACTTGGGGTCTAAGGTCACTCCTTCACCCTGAAAAAAAATCGCTTCTGTAGTATATTGTCCCAAACATATTCGGCTTGAATTATACATATGTTTAGGGCACACTCCAAATATATAATATTTGACATACACAAATATTTTATGTTTGGGAGGATATTGTTCTAAACAAAAATATGTTCCCATTCTAATATTTTTTTATTTGGAACTAGTATTTTGTAATTATGTATTTTGGCAATGTATCAATGCCTTAATTTAAAGACATGTTTTCTGTTTTTCAAATGTTGAATTGGAATACTTATAAATTAAAATTTATTGATGGAAGACAACAGCTAATGCTGCTAAAGACATTTTTAACTATACGAGTAATCTAGGAAAAACTAAATGAATTCGAAAAATTCAGCAAAGTTTAAAAAATCATTTTTAAATAAAATATATTTGGAAAACTTATGTTGTGGGTAAATACATATTTTATTTGTGAAAGTCAGTGCGCAAATATATATTGTTCTAATATATTAATATATGTGTTCCAAACAATGTTACATGATTTTCAAATAAAATTTGTTTGTTAACAAATATTTAATATTTAAAAAATTCGTTTCCAAATATATTTTCTTTCAATTCAAACATATCAAAAATGGCGATTTTCCTCCGTGTTCGATGTGTTACACATTTGGCTGGAAGCAAATCTGTAAAGTGGGGGGATAATAATGGGGCTTTATTTCTTTTTTTGGTTTAGAGGTATACTTTTTGTGGTTAATTTTTATCTCTTAATTAAATAAGTCCCAAATTTTTTAAATTTGTAATTCTTGGTATTTTATTTCATATGGCCTTATTCTTTAATTTCCGTTTCATGTAACTTATTTTTAATTTTAACTTATCCCAACAGTGGTATATTTGTATTGCTTTTACTAATTCCGTTTTTCGTTACCCGCATTCATTGTCACTGTTTCAAAGCATTGCAAAAAGTAACTAGGAAATGTTAACCTTAAGGCAATTTCCTATGTGTATTTAGGATAGCAGACGACTGCTAAATTGTAGAAATCCTCTTTATTACACCCTTTAAAGGAGAGTGGATACACATACACAATTGTACAAAAACCTTTGGATTTTTATTCACGTAGACGTAAAAAGAATGAAACGCGCATACACATATGTACACACATATATAGGTCAAAAGGACAAAAATTCCCTAGTGAGAAACTAAGAGTAGTTTCTGTATAAAATATGTTATTTGTCAGTTAATTTCGGTACAAGCACAGAAAGGTATTGCTGTCGTAATGAATGTTTGCATGGAAATGTTTTTATCATTTGGACCATCAAATGTTTAATAAAAGGTACACAATCTAATATTGCAAATTAAAAATGTTGTCTGGTAAACAATCAATTTTAAATCCAATTTAATTGAAACTAGAAATAATAACAAGTAAAAGCATTAAGTTCGGCCATGCCGAATGGTATATACACTCCACCATGGATTGCATTCAATTCTATTACTGGAAAAATCTTTGGATATGGAGCAAATCATGAAACGATCCTTTTTGTTGAATCAAATTATTAAAAAACCAGTAAAGAAAGAAAGTCGGGCGGGGCGAAAATGGGCATTGCGATAAGAATTTGGCAGTGTTCATACATGTAATGAGAAAATCTCTCTGCCGAATTTCGTACTGATCGGATATAAAATACGGTTTCTACGGAGCTTACATGTAAAATCGGGTGTAACATATATATTGGGGCTATATCTAAATCTGAACTGAATTTTACTGATTTCAATAGGAATCGTTCTTGGGCCAATAAAGAGCACTGTGCTAGATTTCATCACAATCGGTAAATAAATACGACCTGCACTTTGATTACACCGATACATCTACAGACGGACGGAGAGACAGACGGTCATGGTTAAATCGAATCAGAAAGTGATTCCAAGTCGATCGGTATAATTAATTATGGGTCTATCTCTTCTCCTTCTGGGTGTTACAAACAAATGCACAAACTCACAATACCCTGCACCACATTGAGGTGTAGGGTATAAAAACGAACGCTGAAAAATGTGGTATTTATGGCTTAAATTAGCATATTTGAGAACAAGATCTACTCGGGGACCACAACAATATAAAAACTGATTTGTACAAATATTATTGAGATGAATTCTTGCCAAAATAGAATACAAACTGCAAAGTTTCCGCTAAATTTCTTAGAAAATGTGTTGTTAATGGCTTAAATAAACATTTTTGCGAGCGACATCTATAGGTTGACTATAACCAAATACGAACTGGTTTAAAAAATGTTTACTGCGATGAATTATTGTCTTCATTATATACATACTGCAAAGATTCAGTTAAAATGCTTAAAAAATTTAGTATTTATGGCTTAACTACGTATACATATTTTGGAGCGACCACTATAGGGTGACTATAACAAAATATGACCATTTGTAAAATTTTTGCTGTGCCGAATTCTTCTCAAAATAAAATACAAACTGCAATGGTTCTGCTAAATTGCTTTAAAAATGTGGTATCTATGGCTCAAAACCCGTATTTTGGAGCGACCTCTATAGGGGAGCTATATCAAAACATTGACCGATATGGCCCATATGCAATCCCAAACAACCTGCATCTATAAGAAATATTTTTACCAAATTTGATCAACCTAGCTCTATTATTACGGACTGTAGCAGACAAACGGACGGACGGACAGACGGACATGGCTAAATCGAATTTTACGACGATTAAGAATATATATACCTTATGGGGACTTACCCCCCATCATATGGTGGACGGTATAAAAATGACTGAATGTGAAATACAGCTTCTATAGCGTTACAAGGCCAAATCTAAAGAAACATTTCTTTTTGGGGGCAATATCAACCTGAACCGATTTTCAAAAATTCCAATAGGTTTCCTCCCTTGTGTCTTATTGTAAAAATTTCACCAGGATCGTAGTGAAATTTAGACCTGCACGAACAACTTAAGATGGACAGACGGACAGCTAGTGATTCTGAGTAGAACGGAATATTTTAAGGTGTGTCTTGCTGTGGTATTTTTTACAAATCTGACAAAAAACACATTTATAACCTCCTGTACCATAGTGTGGTGTGGGGTATAATAACTACCGAATACACTGGTTGCCTGAAGCGAACATCATTTCCAAAAATTGCGGTGTAATAAAACAGAGGCAGTGATTGGTGAACATTTCATGATGATTCCATGTTGAAAGAATTGTCATATTAGTTGCAATTTGCAAGTCAAGCGTCGATAAATAAATAATACGATTTTATTTAATTACTGGCATTGAATTCCTACATTTTGTGTTTTTTTAACAAAGCTATATCTTATTTTCAATAACAAGAACTCACGTCTTAGAAGAAATATAATTTCAGAAATTTATGTTATTTAACTGCCGGAGTCGGAGCTGATGTCGGAGATGAATGATTTTAAAATTCGACTCCGGCCCTGTTTCAAACGAAAGCTTAGCTCATTTGCTTAAGGAGCTTTATGGTATATTAGTGGGATAGAACCTTTTTTTTTATCTATAAAGATAAACATCTAAAAAACAGAGGTTGAAGCACACATTTTAGCACAACTCGAGAACCATTTATCGTAATTTGTTCGGAAAAGCTTTTTAGAATCCTAAATTAGGTAGCCTTTAAATTCTTCTAATATCATTTGTTCATCCCATCAGCGGTTTTAAAGATATCTTACAAGATATTAACCATTTGGATATTTTCTTTTTAAATTTATCTATAACTAAATTGTAGAAGTTTTTTCCGATTTATTAGAAAATGTTTTAAAAATTACCTTAAAAACATGAAAAAGTGTCTCTCACATTGCAATATTTAGAAATATTTTCTGATAAAAATGACTCGGTTTCGTCGTCAAATGGTCGATTTGGAATACAAATTAGCACTGCAAATTTTATTAATGGAAATTCTGATTTTTAGAGGTTATTTGGATAGCGAATCGCTCCTAGTTGGATAATTCGCAGAAACGAAATATTTTTGGAATATGAATAAAATATTCCAGATTTTTATATCGTATAAGCTTTGGACATCCGCAATTGTTTTTTGAAGCCAATCTGTTGAATAATATCAGGAATTAATTTATAATTCAATGTTTATTTATGTCAATTATTTTGTTATTCAAATGTTCAGGTCAATAAAATCATTTTATTAACTCAATAATATGTATATTTATGGTGATTTCGTTTCTGGAAGAAATGTTGCCCCGTCGACGTGAAATAACGGGTTTTCCAATAGGGATGGTATGATTTTGACGTGACGTTTCGGCCATTTGTAATATGTCATGATCTGTCATTTGTTTTTCATTGTATTCAGTAGTGTTTACAATGTCATCATGAAGAGATATTCGCAAGAACAACGTTTACAAATTTATTTATTTTATTTTATTTATTTATATGAATTACAATACAAAGTAAATTTATATTCTAATTTTAAGGTCCAGGGAAAGGCCGGGTTACAGAGACCATATGGCTGAATTTCGCAGCGACAGACCAGAGCCTCTGGTGGGAATCGAACCCACGACCCCCAAACTCATAGGCGAGTACGCTACCAACTCGCCTACTGGGGCGCTCTACGTTTACGTTTACAAATTATTCAGTTTTATTATCAAAATAATCGTTCAACTTTTCGTGCGCTAAGTCCATGGACAATATTTTAGCTCTCGTTAAGAGCTATCTTTTTTCCATTGACCGATACCCAATCCGACGTACCGTTAAGGAGCTAGAGCAAAAATAAACTATCCGTTCAGTTAAAAATTATGCTAAGTCATTTTTTTCTAAACTTCGAAAAAAACACTTTCCAGTTGACCTACGACTGTGACACCCATGAGCAATATTTTAGTTCTTGTTAAGATTTTTTTTTTTGCCATTGACCGATTGTGGCTACGTGCCACACAGCAAATTAAACGATTAAATTGTTGCGAGAAAAGTTTGGAGATTCGATTATTTCAAGAAATTGTGATATTGAATGGCCTCCGAGAAGTTGTAATTTAACATTATTAGACTATTTCTTGTGGGGTTATTTGCAGTCATTGGTCTTTCGAAATAAACCAGACTCTCATTAAGCTTTACAAGTTAATATTGAACGTGCCATTCATGACAAACGACTTGATTTCGGGGAAAAAGTGCTCGAATTTGTTCCTGCAGAAGATGTCGTGGAGGCCATTTGAATGACGATTTAGAACCTAATTGTATCGATTGTACTTCACATTAGATAAAAAACTTTTGAATTTCCTTAACAATAAGTGTGTTTTTTCAAAGAAATCATATCACTCTTATTGGAAAACCCTGTACTAGAAAATATTTGCACCTCGAAATTAACGCAAGTCCAATTTTCAAGATTCAAAAATGTTTTAGAAAAGTACATATTACGGGAAAGGGCAAAGAAAATGCTGGAATTTTTTCAGAAACGAAATAGCCATTATTTAAAATGAATATGTCTGGTAGACAATTTAAATAATAATATAATATAATACAATATTTTAAGTAGACTACATAAATTTCCTAATTAAATTCAGTTTTCTTCTCTGCATAAATCGATAGGCAAATTGGGAATTTCATGTAAATTTTACTTTTCCATTTAAATTGCAAATTTTAAAGAATTTTCCAAGTCAAAGGAATCATGTCTTTGGATTTTTGTCGTAGTGAAATCTTCGCAAAGGTGAATAAATTAAAAATTTTTTATAAGTCATAATTCTTCCTCTTTCTTGTCAGCCCAGAAAAAATCCATGTAATTGCCTTTTAATAATAACTGAGAAACTCATTTGCAATACGAGACAAACCACAAATTCGTTTTCCCATGACGGCGCGCACTTTTTTCTTTGCATTTTTTGATTGATTTCTTTGTTTTTGATTTGTTTAATTATTTTACCGTGTTTCAGAGTTTCAGGTTTCAGGTTTTGCTTGCCCTTGACATGACATTTCTTCTGTCGCTGACAAATAAAGAATTTTGCACATATCAGAAGAAAAATGTGAAACAAAAAAGCACACACCGACATTACTGCAGATTGAATTCGTGGAATGAAAATCGATTTCACAAACACCTTTCAATACAACGTTTTTTCCCGGGGGGGTATGGAATGAGGAAATTACACACGAATAAATAATTCTCGGATTTAAATCCTTCTTGTCACACTTCACACTCGGCGGGGGGGACTGGGGACGGATTGCCTTAAGGTACAAATAAGCACTCTGCGATAATTCTGTACATTTTCACAGTTGTTTTCTTTTAAGATGCCTTTAAATTCGGTTTTTATTATTTTAGTTTCGTTTTTTTTATTTTTTTTTTTTTGAATTTCACAATCCGTAACGAAACACTCACTCATTCACTCACACATTTGCAAACGCTTTCTTGCCAGCTTCCAGTTTGGCATCTTTAATTAAGCGAGGAGTTATACATGATTTATGAACGAGCACTTCTCTTCAAACGAGACGTTGCTGGTGTTGTTGTTGTTTTTGTTGTTGGCTTTAGTGACCTGGCAAGGTGTGTATTTGGATTGAATGGAATGTACTCGTATACCTTTGATGTCTGTGGTTGCAATTTGAATTTTTTTCCTCCAATTCTCTAAAGTATTTGTGGGGGGGTGTAAAAGTGTAAAGTGAGTCGGTCTGTCTGTCTCACTGAATATGTAATTAATTTGAAATTTCACTTGTTAGCACTATATAAATTTAAATACATATACATATATACTTGTGTTTTATGTTGTAGCTGAGGTGTAAATGTATGTGTCAGTGTCTGAGTAGTCTAAGTATTACTAACACCATCACCCACTTGGAAATAAGACCGTTAACCGGAAACAACTGTTAAGCACACAGCCTCAAAAATAAGACTGAATTGAGAAGCAACAGTTTCGTCGTTCTAAACTCCATTTCTTGGCCAAACAACCAACAACAGCAGCACGAACAACAACAACGAAAACCAGACACCATCAATATGTCTATGTATTTGTATGAGAGAACCGACGGAGAGCAATAGCCAGAGAGACTAGAAGTTTTCGAGATTACATTCTATATTATTGACGCTCTCTTAAATCCTGTCCACACTTGTCAACTACTCGTGTGTTCTCTTCGTCTGTTATGTTGTCGCACTTTTAAAACATAAAGCCTTATGTCTTATTTAATGTTTTTTAACAGCAGTGTTCATGTATTGGTGTTACTCGTATTGATTACACTGGTTAAAATACATTTTCACTTGTAGAAGTATTGTGTGATTTTGAAAAACAATACAAATTTAACTATTTATGAAAATTCTGTTGTAAATTTAGCAAAATGGAATTTTAACTCATATTTTACATCTCTATAGTTTTAAATAATTCATTAATCTTGATTTATGAATTCTATAGAAACAGTTAAAGAAGTTCGTTTTGTTAAAGAATTATCTGTGGGAGACGAAGTTGTTTTCCAACAAGAGGTGTTATTTTGAATCACCCGGTATTTCGGTAGCTGTCACATTTGAAGTTTTTATTCTTTGACATTTGACAAGTAGAAAGTACGCCTTTACTAAAAATGGAACGATACACGATTCAACAATGCAATGAAATTATTAAAAATCGAAAATCATCGAAAAATCATCTTGACTGATGAGGCCCATTTCCACCTCGGTGGTTACGTCAACAAGCAATATTGTCGCATCTGGGGCTCGGAAAACCCAAGAGTTATTGTTGAGAAGCCTCTCCCTCCTCAACGTGTGACTGTTTGGTGCGGTTTATGGTGAGGCGGGGTCATTGTACCTTACGTTTTCGAAAATGAGGTTGGATCAACAGTTACGGTGAATGGATTGCGCTATCGAGAGATGATTAATGATTTTTTATGGTCGGAGTTGGATGGTATTGATCTGTACAACGTTTACTTTCAACAAGACGGCGATACGTGCCACACAAGCAACGAAACCATTGCTCTGTTACGGGAAAAGTTTCCGGACCGTGTTATCTCTCGAAGAGATGATCACAATTGGCCACTGAGATCTTGTGATTTAACACCTGTCTGTCTGTCCATGTATTCTTCTGATCAAAGTGCAGGTCGATTGTAATAAAATTTAGCACAGTGCTCTTTTTTAGCCCAAGGACGATCCCTACTGAAATTGGTCCAAATCGGTTCAGATTTAGATATAGCCCCCATATATATGTTACCCCCGATTTGAAATGTAAGACCTGTAGAAACTGTATTTTTTATCAGATCAGTATTAAATTTGGCAGAGAGAGTTATCTTTTTACATGATTGAACACTACCAAATTCGGGGAAAATCCTTTCAGATTTAGATATAGCCCCCATATACAGGGTTTTCCAATAAGAGTGATATGATTTCTTTGAAAAAAAACACACTTATTGTGAAGGAAATTCAAAAGTTTTAAGTTTAAGTTCTAAATAAAACGTCATTCAAATGGCCTCCACGACTTCTTCTGCAGGAACGAATTCGATGAACCTAATTCTCGAGCACTTTTTCTACTAACTCAAGTCGTATGTCATGAATGGCACGTTCAATATTGACTTGTAAAGCTTGAAGAGAGCTTGGTTTATTTCGAAAGACGAATGACTTCAAATAACCCCACAAGAAATAGACTAATGGTGAAAAATCACAATTTCTTGGAGGCCATTCAATATCACAATTTCTTGAAATAATCGAATCTCCAAACCTTTATCGCAATAATTCAATTGTTTCATTTGCTGTGTGGCACGTAGCCACAATCGGTCAATGGCAAAAATATAGCTCTTAACGAGAGCTAAAATATTGCTTATGGGTGTCGAGGTCGACTGGAAAGTGTTTTTTTTTTGGATTGAAAAAATATGAACTTAGCATCATTTTCAAATGTGAACGGAAAGTTTAAGCTCTAGCTCCTTAAAGGTACGTCGGATCGGGCATCGGTCAATGGCAAAAAGATAGCTCTTAACGGCATCTAAAATATTCCTCATGGGTGTCAAAATTGTAGGTCGACTGGAAAGTGTTTTTTTTTTTGATAAAATTGACTTAGCGCACTACAGTTGCAATTGGAGAACGATTATTTTGATAATAAAACAGAATAATTTGTAAACGTTGTTCTTGCGTATGAAATTGTAAACACTACAGAATACAATGAAAAACAAATGAAAGATCATGACATATTACAAATGGCCGAAACGCCACTTCAAAATCACATCATCCCTATTGAAAAACCCGTTATATGCGTTCCAAATATATTTTGCTGACTTTCAAATAAAATTTATTTGTTAGGAAATATACAATATGGTTTTTGGAAAAAATTTCAAAACAAGTTTTAATTCCAACAAAAAAAAAATCACAAAACAATATTTTTGTGAGGTTTTTAGTTTTTGAAAGATTGAAGAAAAATCTTTCGAAACCACTTGGGCAAAATTTCTTAAACAGAATAGATTGTTATAGTTGTACTGGATGAGAAATAAGGGCCGTGTGCCCAAATGTCAAAAATTAGCACCCTCCAACTCAGACAGTCCTTAACCGATGTCGTTGAAATGTTGTCATAACTACAATCTAATAGGACTAAAACTCATATTTAAAGATAAAAGATGCACCTCATTAAAGGGGTTTCCAACAAGAGGTGTTATTTTGGTATTCACGACCACGCTTACAGGACCATATCATTGTCATGAAATTTTCCATAACCAAATCGCGAATAACCAAATCGAATTCTATCTTTGAGGTCTTGAATCGACGCTGGGCTGTTGGCGTAGACCTTATCTTTCACGTGGCCCCAAAGGGAGAAGTCGCAAGGTGTTAAATCATAAGATCTCGGTGGCCAATTGTGATCACCTCATCGAGAGATAACACGGTCCGGAAACTTTTACCGTAACAGAGCAATGGTCTCGTTGCTTGTGTGGCACGCAGCGCCGTCTTGTTGAAAGTAAACGTTTTCCAGATCAATACCATCCAACTCCGACCATAAAAAATCATTAATCATCTCTCGATAGCGAAATTCATTCACCGTAACTGTTGATCCAACCTCATTTTCGAAAAGTAAGGTCCAATGACCCCGCCAGACCATAAACCGCATCTCACACGTTGAGAATGGAGAGGCTTCTCAACAATAACTCTTCGGTTTTCCGAGCCCTAGATGCGACAATTTTGCTTGTTGACGTAGCCACCGAGGTGGAAATGGTCCTAATCAGCCAAGATGATTTTTCGATGGAATTCCGGATCATTTTCATGCATTTCAAGGACCCAATCAGCAAAGACACGACGTTGTTGATGATTGGCCGGCTTGAGTTCTTGTGTTAACTGAACTTTATAAGCCTTAAGATCCAAGTCTTTATGCAAGATACGGTGTAACGACGTTTGTTGGATGCCCAATTCCAAAGAACGACGAGGAATGGAAAAACCTGGGTTTTCTTCAACACTTTTCTCAGTTGTTCTTGAGCGACGTGCACGGGTTTTATTCTTCACATCACTAACTTGTCCCAACAGTTCGAATATTTCCACCAATTTATGTATTTCGGTCCGACAAGGTGCTTCACGACGACCCAAAAATGCTTTCGTTTTGCGAACTGTGACTGCAAGATAATCACCATTTTTGTAGTGAATTTTAATAATTTCAATGCGTTGTTGAATCGTGTGTCGTTCCATTTTTAGTAATGGCGTAGTTTCTACTTGTCAAATGTCAAGGAACAAAAGCTTCAAAAGTGACAGCTAGCGAACTACCGGGTGATTCAAAATAACACCTCTTGTTTGAAAACACATATTTTCATTTGATTTTTGTAGAGAAAGTGTAAGTCAAAATTTTTTCCATTAGAGAAAATTGGTATTCAAGTCATAGGAATCCTATTTTTTATATTTAATTTCAAAAAAGTGGTAATTTTTTCAATTTAACGTGCTGAGGCTATCCAAGGTTTACACCTATAATAAAAGAGGTGTTTGCTGCTATTAAGAAACCCCAATCCGAACGTACTTTTTACTTCAACTGGCCCCTCAAGAAATATAAATAGTACAGTTATTCCATGATACAAGTAGGTCAGCCAATCCAGTGTTTACGTACTCATATATACATACATTTGCAAAAAAATTTATTCTGCAAAAAAACTAGACTAGTGTTGTTTTTCTTTATTAGCCTCGCTAATCAACAGCCAACATTACAGTTTCACAGCTTTCATAAAGCGCCATGAGTCGTTTTTATGGTTACTTCCGTTGTTGGCTCGTTAAGTGGAAATGGCGAATGGAATGCCACAACAACAACAAAAACAATAGCAAATGATTATTATTATTATTATTATTACTTAGACATTTAAAATTTATAGAAAAAATTCCTGCGAATTATGTCTATGTTTACTAAATAATTTAGGAATGCGAAATGGCATCTGCTGAAATTAGTTTTGGTATGTGAAATCCCCGGGCAATTTTAGCGACTGACATTCCGGCATTCCTTTTTCGTCTGTCTAAATGGGGAATTAGCGCGCCCGTCTCTCCAATTCATCAAAAATTCCAAATGTTATTATTAACTGAACGTAAAATATTAAAAGCACAATGAACATAATATTTTATTTTATTTTGTTTTGCATACTTTAAACACTTTTTAGTAGTTATTTTAGTGTGTGCTAAATACGAGTATTGATAAAGTGGCAGTGGTGGCTGTGGACGTGTTGCAGATGTGGCGCATACAAATTGTGAAATAATGTTATAGCTTCTTTCAACGTAGAAGAGTTTCCTGTGGGAACGATGGAAAGAATTATTAAAATATTTAATATTTATTTCGCAACACCCGTTTTGCTAGTTAATAAGTCTGTAGTGGGAAAGTAATCCCACAAGAAATTCATGCAGCATTGAGAAGAATTCTAAATATAAACAAAATCTTTGGTTCAGGATTTTCACCTATGGATTTCCGTATAAATAAAGTTTAGGAAAGGTTTTTCTTAACAGTAGCCAAAAATACGTAGTTTTCGGTGTAAACATAGGGTAGCCTCACTACTTTAAGTGGATTAAATCACTGTTTTTTGGAACTTTAATTTGGAGACCACCTTTTCCTAAGGAAAACTTGTCAGAGACCGCCTTTTACTAATGAAAAATTGCAACAGACCCCCTTGTCGCAATGAAAAGTTGTCAGAGACCTCCTTTTCCTGAAGACTACTTGTCAGATACCTCGTTTCTCTAAGCAAAAGTTTTAAGGTCCTTCTGCCCCCAAGGAAACGTTGTCAGCAACCTCATTCCCCATAGGAAAAGTTGTCATAGACCACCTTTTCCTAAGGAAACGTTGTCAGACACCTTTTCCTAAGGAAACGTTGTCAGAGACCACCTTTTCCTAAGGAAACGTTGTCAGAGATCACCTTTTCCTAAGGAAAAGTTGTCAGAGACCACCCTTTCCTAAGGAAATGTTGTAAGCGACCTCCTTTTCCTAAGGAAAAGTTGTAAGCGACCTCCTTTTCCTAAGGAAAAGTTTTAAGCGACCTCCTTCCCCTAAGGAAAAGTTGTAAGCGACCTCCTTTTCCTAAGGAAAAGTTGTAAGCGACCTCCTTCCTCTAAGGAAAAGTTGTCAGGGATCAACTTTTCCTAAGGAAAAGTTGTCAGGGATCAACTTTTCCTAAGGAAAAGTTGTCAGGGATCAACTTTTCCTAAGGAAAAGTTGCCAGGGACCACCTTTTCCTAAGGAAAATTTGTCAGAGACCACCTATTCCTAAGGAAAAGTTGTAACAGACCACCTTTTCCTAAGGAAAAGTTGTCAGAGACCACCTTTTCCTAAGGAAAAGTTGCCACAGACCACCTTTTCCTAAGGAAAAGTTGTCAGAGACCACCCCTTCCTAAGGAAAAGTTGTCAGAGACCACCTTTTCCCAAGAAAAAGTTGTCATAGACCACCTTTTCCTAAGGAAAAGTTGTCATAGACCACCTTTTCCTAAGGAAAAGTTGTCAGAGACCACCTTTTCCTAAGGAAAAGTTGCCACAGGCCACCTTTTCCTAAGGAAAAGTTGTCAGAGACCACCCTTTCCTAAGGAAAAGTTGTCAGAGACCACCTTTTCCTAAGGAAAAGTTGTCAGAGACCACCTTTTCCTAAGGAAAAGTTGTCAGAGACCACCTTTTCCTAAGGAAAAGTTGTCAGAGACCACCTTTTCCTAAGGAAAAGTTGTCAGAGACCACCTTTTCCTAAGGAAAAGTTGTCAGAGACCACCTTTTCCTAAGGAAAAGGTGTCACAGACCACCTTTTCCTAACGAAAAGTTGCCACAGACCACCTTTTACTAAGGACAATTTGTCAGAGACCACCTTTTCCTAAGGAAAAGTTGTCAGAGACCACCTTTTCCTAAGGAAAAGTTTTCATAGACCACCTTTTCCTAAAGAAAAGTTGTCAGAGAACTCCTTTTCCTAAGGAAAATTTGTCAGAGACCACCTTTTCCTAAGGAAAAGTTGTCGGAGACCACCTTTTCCTAAGGAAAAGTTGTCAGAGACCACCTTTTCCTAAGGAAAAGTTGTCAGAGACCACATTTTATTACAAACGAAAGGCAAAGAAATTTTGTCATTCTCTGCCACAAGAGAAAACACCGTAAGTCTTTATACTAAATCATATCTTTCTGTCATAGAAAAATAAAAGCAAGTCCTAATGCCAATAATCTAAACTAACAATAAAATGATTAAAAACGATATTCCTTTTTATTAACAATTCAGTCGAAATGTTGACAATAACTTTTAACGACAACATTCGTTTAATTGCAAATTCTCACCAAATTTCCCACAAGAGTAATCATTTATTATTTTAAGTGAAATAAATCCATTTACGATTTAAAATTCAAATAAAGTCTCTTTAAATTTTTCCATTGCGCTTTATGGCACACAATTAAAAATCGTTTATCATTGTAGATTATTTAATGAACGCCATTATTACATCTGCTTTCTATCAGTCATATTTTAATAGATAAATCACATTTCATTTTGTCTTTAGTAAATAATTTAATATGACACAAAAACAACAATACTTGATTGAGAATTCGCGATTTTCAGTCTAATGTTTCATTATTCTCGACGTTGTCGTCGCAGTCATTGTCGACATTGTCATTAAAATTCACAGCCTTTGGCAATGACAATGTAAATTAATACTCTGTCATTTCGACATACAAATATATGTATATGTATATATATATATTTATATATAGAAACGCTTAAGGACATAAAGCATTGTATAATTTCTTCGAAAAATTATCAAATATTTATGTTGAATGAGCCACTGTGACCTTATGATAGAGTACCTTCATGCTAACTTTCCCTCTTCTCTTGGCCTCTCCCCAGTTTGCGATAGTGATACCACATTTTTGCACAACTTTTAAATTCCTTCTAATTTATTATGAAAATATTTGAAACAAAAGTCGAAAACATTAGTGGCATTTCTATATACAAAGATATGAAAGACATACACTGCAAGATGTAAGCATCAGTAAATGAGCGTAATTGTACCGGAAACCAGACACTATATATCGATACCTCCATTCCAAAACAAGCTAAGTGCAAAAATGTAGTTTTTCAGGAAAGGGGATCAAAGTTTTATGAAATTTTTAAATTTGTATGGAATTCCTTCTGTGACTGACTTTGCATTATTTGGAATGAAGGTATCGATATGTATTTGTCATATTCCAATGAAGGAAATAAGTTGTCAAAGACTAAATTTTCCCAAGAAAAAGTTATCAGAGACCAAATTTTCCTATGGAAAAGTTGTCAAAGAACACCTTTACTAACGAAAAGTTGTCAGAGACTACCGTCAAAGATTTTTCCTAAGGAAAAATTTTTAGAAATTACCTTTTCCTAAGGAAAAGTAGTTAGAAACCACCCTTTCCTAAGGAAAAGTCGTCAGAGACCACCTTCTACTAAGAAAAAGTTATTAAGTTAATTTGTCAGAGACCACCTTTTCCTAAAGAAAAGTTGTCAGAGACCACAATTTCCTAAGTAGGAGTTGTCAGGGACCACCTTTTACTACAGAAAAGTTTTCAGAGACCACCTTTTCTCAAGGAAAAGTTGTCAAAGACCTTTTCCGAAGAAAAAATTGTCAGAGACCATATTTCCCTAAGGAAAAGTTGTCAGAGACTATATTTTCCTAAGGAAAAGCTGTCAGAGACCAAATTTTCCTAAGGAAAAGTTGTCAGGGACCACCTTTTCTTAAGAAAAAGTAGTCAGAGACAACCTTTTCCTAAGGAAAAATTGTCAGAGACCATTATTTCGTAAGGAAAATTGTCAGAGACAACCGTTTAAGGAAAGTTCTCCTAAGAAACAGTTGTCAGGCCTAAATTTTTCTAAGGAAAGGTGCCAGAGACCTCCTTTTCCTAAAGAAAAGTTGTAAGAGACTCCTTTTCCTAAAGCAACGTTGTCAGAGACCACCTTTTCTTAAGGAAAAGTTGTCAGAGACCACATTTTCTCAAGGAAAATTAGTCAGAGACCACTTTTCCTAAGAAAGATTTGTCAAAGACCACCTTTTCCTAAGGAAAATTTGTCAAAGGCCAACTTATCCTAAGGACGAATAGTCGTAGACCTAACAGTTGTCAGAGATTTTCCTAGGGAAAAGCATTCGTAGGCCACATTTTCCAAGGAAAATAATTCGTAAACACATTTTCCTAAAAACAAGTATTTATAGACCACAATTTCCTAAGGAAAAGTAGTCGTAGACCATCTTTTCCTAAGGCAAGTTGTCAGAGACCACCGTCAAAGAAAATGTGGTTTGTAACAACTTTTCCTAAGGAAAAGTTGTCGGAGACCACCTTTTCCTAAGGAAAAGTTGTCAGAGACCACCAAAAGTTGTCAGAGATCACCTTTTCCTAAGGAAAAGTTGTCAGAGACCACCTTTTCCTAAGGAAAAGTTGTCAGAGACCACCTTTTCCTAAGAAAAAGTTGTCAGAGACCACATTTTCCGAAGGAAAAGTTGTCAGAGACCACATTTTCCGAAGGAAAAGTTGTCAGAGACCACATTTTCCGAAGGAAAAGTTGTCAGAGACCAACTTTTCCTAACTTTTCCTAAGAAAAAGGTGTCAGAAACCACCTTTTCCTAAGGAAAAGTTGACAGAGACCACCTTTTCCTAACGAAAAGTTGACAGAGAGCATCTTTTCCTAAGGAAAATTTGACAGAGACCACCTTTTTTTTAAAGAAAAGTTGTCAGAGAATACATTTTCAAAGGAAAAATTGTCAGGGCCACATTTTCTTAAAGAAAAGTTGTCAGAGAATACATTTTCTAAGGAAAAGTTGACAGAGAGCACCTTTTCCTAACGAAAAGTTGACAGAGAGTACCTTTTCCTAAGGAAAATTTGACGGAGACCACCCTTTTCTAATTAAAAGTTGACAGAGACCACCGTTTCCTAAGGAAAAGATGACAGAGACCACCTTTTCCTAAGGAAAAGTTGACAGAGACCACCTTTTTCTAATTAAAAGTTGTACGACACCATCTTTTCCTAAGGAAAGTTGTCAGTGATCACCAAAAAGCAGAACATGTGTGGGATAATTTACTACAGAATCACTTTTTTTCATTGTCTATTTAATATAAAGATGTCAGAGACTAATTTTTCCCATTGATTTTTCCACCTTTGGCTCACAGGAGCTATATCGTTTCTTTCATTCGAAAAGTATGCTAAGCCTAAAATGCTTCTTCCTTAGTAGAAGTGTATAGTTGTTGTTTTTTAATAAATTTACATAAAAGTCCTTTGTAATGCTAATCCTTTGCTGTTTACAGTTTTCTATATAACTCTGGTGGGAGTTGACGAATTTACAGAAAATTTTGATGGAATATAAATTGCAATTTTTAAGATTTTTGGAATGAATGTCTATTCACCAACCTTCTTCAGAATTAAGGTATTGGCATATTGAAAACGCGTCATTGTTATATTATATATATATGTAAATTAAAGCGTTCCTTAAGAATTCAGGGATATAACGATAATAACACATATTGACATGCATTAAAAATCAGCATGAAATGAAAATCTTTTTCATCTATATATATATATATATATGTATGTGTTTTTTTTTGTTATGGGAAATATGTTGTCGTTATTATCAACCATGCCAGAGGAGTGCAAAAATTTTGCGTAATATTAGGTTGAATCGATTTTTTATATTGATTTTAGTTGATGTCACAAGTAAGAAAATCAGACTGCGATTTTATAATATGAAATATGATATTTTGAGAGACAAGAAGGAAGGTGTAACTCGTCAGAGAGGTAATCTAAGACCTTAAATATTCGACTTATAACATTGCATTTCAAAATATATTTTCCAAACTCAGTTTAATTTAAAACTTTCGCATATGGTAAGCATTCTGCGAAATGTTATATATCTTACAATTTATTTTAAATCCACAAACGACATCAGTGTGATTTGAATACTAAGTCCCATAATCAATTCTCAAAATTTCTGTTAAAATTATTCCAGTATAACCTACACCACACTGTAGTAAAGGGAAAGGACCATGAGATTTTTCTTATGTAAAATAAAACAGTGAGACTATTTATATGAAAAAGTATCACCAGCGGAAATTTTCCTATACAAAAGTATCACAAGTTGAACTTTTACTGAGAAAAATTATACCTATTTCATATGGAAAATATGATTCTCTAAATTTTGCAAATATCTCAATGTATAAAATAGGTTTGCTTTTCAAAGCAACCGAATATTTTAAATTCACAAACGACATTACTGTGATTTCAAAAATGGCGAATTTATTAACGAAATTCAAAAGGGTCTGATAACAAATTACTTATTAGCTGTATTTCACATTAAGGTGTGTGTAACGTTAATTCGTTCAAAAAGGCACATTTTTATGATTTTTTGTGACGAAATGGTTAAAATTTTTTGATTGAAACCAATGGTACATTAAAGTAAAACTTTCAAAGTTTATTGTGTAACATTTTCATAAAAAAATATTAAAAAATATGGCAAAGCCAGCATTAATGCGGAAGCGTCTCGAAAAAAAAATTGAATTGCGGTGCCCCTCATAACTCGATACCAGATCATCGGAAATTAAAAAAATACATTTATTTAGTTAGATAGGCGTTATAGCCAGGTAATGCTGTCGAGTTTTTTCAAAATTAAAATTTTTCAATTTTTGGGAACACTTTGAAGTGAAAAATTCTATTTTTGCGAGAAAAAATCGATTAATTGGTTATTGTTAAATAAAAACCAGTAAGGAAAGGCAGAAAGTCGGGCGGGACCGACTATATAATACCCTACACCTCCCTAGCAATGCGATAAGGGTCATTGCAATAATAATTTGGAATAATTTGTAAATAAACATATTATCTAATTCTGAACCGATAATCGCTAAATTAAGCAAAATTCGATCCTAAATTGCAACATAAAGTACAACTTCTATAGCGCTTTGATACCAAATCAGGAGGAACATATATATGGAGGTTATATATAAAACTGAACCGATTTTCCCTGAATACTCATTCATGTAAAAAGACCTTTTTCTGTCGAATTTCGTACTGATCGGATATAAAATACAGTATCTACAGCGCTTATATGTCAAATCGGGGGTAACATATATATGTGGGCTATATCTAAATCTGAACCGATTTTCTCCAAATTTGGCAGTATTCCTTCGAGTAATAAGAAACCTCTTTCGCACTGATCGGATATAAAATAACATTTTTACAGCGCTTACATGTCAAATCGGGGGTAACGTATATATGGGGCCTATATCTAAATCTGAACCGATTTCTTCCAAATTTAAAAGTGTTCATACATGTAATAAGAAAACTCTCTCTGTTGAATTTCGTACTGATCGGATATAAAATATGGTTTCTATAGCGCTTGCATGTAAAATCGGGTGAAACATATATATGGGAGCTATATCTAAATCTGAACGGATTTTCTCCGAATTTGGCAGTGTTCATTCGCGTAACAAGAAAACTCTCCCTGCCGAATTTCGTACAGATCGGATATAAAATACGGTTTCTACAGCGCTTACATGTAAAATCGGTGAAACATATATATGAGAGCTATATCTAAATCTGAACGGATTTTCTCTGAATTAAGTAGTGTTCATTCACGTAACAAGACAACTCTCTCTGCCGAATTTCGTACAGATCGGATATAAAATACGGTTTCTATAGCGCTAACATGTCAAATCGGGTGAAACATATATATGGGGACTATATCTAAATCTGAACCGATTTTCCCCGAATTTAGCAGTGTTCATTCATGTAAGAAGGGAACTCTCTCTGCCAAATTTCGTACTGATCTGATATAAAATACAGTTTCTACAGCGCTTACATGTCAGATCGGGGGTAACATATATATGGGGGCTATATCTAAATCTGAACCGATTTTGACCAATTTCAATAGGGATCGTCCTTGGGCCAAAAAAGAGCACTGTGCTAAATTTCATCACAATCGGACCATAAATACGACCTGTACTTTGATTACAAGAATACATGGACAGACAGACGGACAGACAGATCGACTCAAAAATTGATTCCATGACGATCGGTATAATAACTATGGTTCTATTTCTTCTCTTTTTGGGCGTTACAAACAAATGCACAAAGTCATAATACCCTGTACCACAGTGTGGTGTAGGGTATAAAAAAAGACGAATTTTAAAAAAACACGACAGCGTTACCTCGTATATTATGTAAAGAAATACTGTTAAAAATTTCAAAAGGATCGGTTCAGTAGTTTTTGAGTTATTAGGGGCACCGTCTTTGAAAACATGGGTTGTGGGAAAACCGCTTTAAAGTTTTTCTGATGTTCTGAGTCACGTATTAGGGGCGGTTGCTTAGACTGCTGTATCTTTGTCTGTTGTGCTCCGATTCACCTCAAATTTTCCCACAATATTCTTGAAAGGTTCTCTATTCAGAAATTTAAAAAAAAATGCCAAAAAAGTTCTATAAACGTTACCCCCTTAAATTGTTTTGAAATTTAGCAGGGAGGAGAGTCTTAATACTAGTCGCCATACATATTATATATATTTAAGGGGGTTATTTAGAAGGACTTCATTAAATGCTGAAACAATTTGCATACTTATGATTTGGAAGTACTTATAATGTTATTCTTTAGAAGTACTTCTATTATTTTTTTGCTGGGTAATGGCATAAAAATATCTATACAATAAAGTCAGTTTAATTTATATTAAAATATTTGAAATTTCTATAACAATAAAAAAAACATTTATTTGATGCAGATTGTCTTTAAAGGGGGCATACTATTTTATATCTATAAAAAATATTTATTTTACAAAAAAATAAAGGGTCATCTTATTTTTTGAACAAACCTCGTACGCCACTCTTAGGTATTTTATGGCCAAAAATGTTGGTCATAAAATTTTGTTATATATGTATATCAGAACAAACCCAACCCCAAAACTTATCACAACTACAAAAAAACGGTAAAATTCCGTTCAAAAACAACCTTTTTGGAATATTCGTGCAGCATTGTTATTCATGCGACCGTGTGGGCAAAGCAATAACGATGCCAAAAGAGAGTTGTTTCACTGAAATTTGACTGATTTTTTTTGGTGTTTGTTATAGGTTTTGAGCTTTGTTGTGTTGTAGCAGTGTAATTGTTCATTGCTGTATAATACATATCCTCATAATATATGGCTCCCTACCATCGAAAATGTTTTTATTTATTACGGGTTTCAAAAGGGCCTAACAACATACTATTTCTTTTCCGTAGTTAAAATGCGAGTTTCATACAACTTATAAAAAAGTTTAAAGTCCTATTTATATGAATTAATATTTGCATCAGTGCGTTTTGCGAATTTCTTGCATTTCATATAGGTTTTTGCTTCTTCTGTAAAATTTTCATGACTAATGATTTGTCCCTTTAACATTTCTCATGACTATCGGGTATGTTCTGGCACTCACTTGGAGCATCTCATGTGAAATGTCTCAAGATAGAGGTGTTCTACAAGTCACTATCACGTGTGAAAACCATGGCTTGGCAGGAAAACCACATGTTACGCATTATGTAAATATAATTTCGACAACCAATATTCTCTGCAGTTGCAAGACACCTCGCTGTTCGTCCCGTAAAGCACAGGTGAGAAGTGAGATGAATGTGAGGTGAGTACCAGAACAGGGGCGTATATGTCCAAAGATATGTTTTGACTTTTGAGTATTTCACAGTACAACAAATGATTTTGGAACTCAATTCTGAAAATTGGACGTGAAAGTAGCCCCAAAAATAAGAACTTCTGCATCATTCGTTTAGGTGGATTTTTTGCCCTATTTTCTATATTTTTTCTCGGTATACCGTAAGGAATATCTCTTTTGTGCCTGAAGCAAAGTTGTAGATATTGAATATTGAATTTTGTTGGTATTGAATTTTGCTATGTTTGTGGTCATATTTGGTCGTTTGTGGAACAAAACATGCCCCTGAATACTATGTCTAACTGGATGATGATGCAGACTCAGAACATGAAGAACCTACGAAGAAAACAAGATCATCAAAACCACAAGCGTCATCTTAAACGAGGATGGATATTGACAATAACACTGCCCAACAGCATTTTTGGAACAGAGTAGAAACCCTATAATTTTGAAATGTCATGTTGAGAAGATCATTTTTGTAGAATAAACTTATGGTCCAGCTGGTCTGAGAATTTTATGAGCATCATTTTTGTGGAAGATCCTAACCCTTTAACTCCTTCTTAATGGGTCAATTTGGTAAAAAAAAGTACATTTTAGAATTAAAATATTCTACGAAAATTTATGCCGGAAATTTTTAGTGGGGGTCGCCAAAGACGCCAACTTATTCAAAAAATACTATCATGTAAATTTAAAGTCGCGATAAATTAAAATACAAACACTTGCAATTTTGTTCAGTGTAATGCGTTTATAATGCCCATAGTCTATTGAAAAGGGTTATGACGTTGTTGCTATACCCCTCTTGGTACCTCCTAAGTAATATGGCCAAAATAAAAAATATGAAAATTTTTTTTTAATTTCCCTTATTTTTACAAAATGGGTAATAACTTGTATATTTATCCATAGATACCATACTGCTATTTTCCTCTTTTTAATCTTTGTCAATTCCATTTTACCCGAAAACTTTGAAGCAAAAAACAAGTAAGAAAGTTTCAGTCGGGTAAACCGACTAAGGTATACCCTCACTTTGTGAGTAATGTAATATTGAATATTACACAAATTATTCTGTCAATTTTTGTGGTAGGTACCAGAAGGGGTTTAAGAAATACACCTATATTTCGCTGAACAGTAGATACTTTAAATACATTGCACTGTGCCGAATTGTAACCGTTTATATGGAAGTTGAGATATTAAATTGTGGTATAATTTGGCCATTTTGTGTGGGAGGTACAAAAAGGGGCGTGGTGATAACGCTCATTTTTCACTGGACTATAGGCATTATAAAAGCATTACACTGTACAAAATTTCAAGTAATTGTATACACTGATATTAATGTTATAAACTGTTAACTTTTGGTGCAAAATGGTACCTTTGTGGGAGAGGTACCAAAAGGGGCCTGACAATAACGCCCATTTTTCAATGGACTGTAGGCACTATGAAAACATTACGCTGTACAAAATTTCAAGTATTTTTATACACAGGTATTAATGTTATAAGCTGTTAACTTTTGGTGCAAAATGATGCATTTGTGTGGGAGGTACCAAAAGGGGCGCGGCAATAACGCCCATTTTTCACTGGACTGTAGGCACTATAAAAGCATTACACTGTACAAAATTTCAAGTATTTCTAAACACTGGTATTATTGTTATAAGCTTTTAACTTTTAGTGCAAAATGGTGCATTTGTGTGGGAGGTACCAAAAGGGGCGTGGCAATTTCGCCCATTTTCCTCGAGTTGATAGCGACTAACAAACTAATACTATGTGTGGAATTTCAGAAGATTCGAATACGTATAATATCAGTTATTAAAGATTCAATATTTCACAACATTTTAACACTTTGTGGGGGAGGTACTAGAAGGAGTGGACCAATATGGCCCATCTTCGAACTTAGCCGGAGATAGAAAAAAATATTACCACGTACCAAATTTGAAGTCAATCGGTTACTCCTTTCGAGAGTTATCGTGCGCACCAGCCAGCAGACACACAGACAGACAGACAGACAGATAGACAGACAGACAGACAGACGGACGGACATTGCTCATTCGTCTTAAAATTACCCAAAACGAATATCCGCCGAACATACTTAGGGTCTTAGATCACTCCTTCGATGTGTTACACTTTTTTTCGTAGCAAATGATATATACCCTCGTCACACTAAAGTGAGGGTATAAATACATACTATTAAAAAAATTATGAAGATGTTACCAATATTTCTCGTAATTTCTTAATAAAAGTTTTAGCAACCAGACTTTGTTAAACATATTGTAATTCATCACGACTTTAAATGAATGGGTTGTATTGAAAGTGGCGTAAACATCATTCCGTTCTTGAACTAAGATTAGTATCGTTTAAACGGCTATGTGAATACTAATAGATATATAAAGGGGTTTCCAACAAGAGGTGTTATTTTGGCATTCAAAGAAAAATTCCGTTTTTTGAGATAAATGATCAGATGTTTATTTCATAATAAAGAGGAAGGTATGCCGTTAATAATGAAAAACAACATCAGCCAAATGGCCACCACGGCCACGCTTACAAGATAATATCCTTTTCATGAAATTGTCCATAACCAAATCGCAAAGTGGCTGCCCTATGTCCTCGATAGCCTCACGAATTCTATGTTTGAGGACTTGAATCAACGCTGGGCTGTTGGCGTAGACCTTCTATTTCACGTGGCCCCAAAGGAAGAAGTAGCAAGGTGTTAAATCACAAGATCTCGGTGGCCAATTGTGATCACCTCTTCGAGAGATAACACGTTCCGGAAACTTTTCCCGTAACAGAGCAATGGTTTCGTTGCTTGTGTGGCACGTAGCGCCGTCTTGTTGAAAGTAAACGTTGTCCAGATCAATACAATCTAACTCCGACCATAAAAAATCATTAATCACCTCGCGATAGCGCAATCAATTCACCGTAACTGTTGATCCAACGCATTTTCGAAAAAGTAAGGTCCAATGACACCGCCGACCATAAACCGCACCAAACAGTCACACGTTGAGGATGGAGAGGCTTCTCAACAATAACTCTTGGGTTTTCTGAGCCCCAGATGCGATAATTTTGCTTGTTGACGTAGCCACCGAGGTGGAAATGGGCCTCATCAGTCATGATGATTTTTCGATGGAACTGCAAGATTTTCACAATTTTTGTAGTGAATTTGTAAAGCTTGAAAAGAGTCTGGTTTATTTCGAAATGACTTCAAATAGACCCACAGAAATAGGCTAATGTTGTTAAATCACAACTTCTTGCAGGCCATTCAATATCACAATATTGAGCAAAAAAGGTGAAAAATGGTAAAACAAAAAACAAGTATAAGTGTTAAGTTCGGCTATGCCGAATCTTATATACGTTTCACCATGGATTGTATTTAATTTGATTACTGGAAAAATTTTTGGATATGGAGCAAATCATGACACGATCCTTTTTGTTTAAGTAAATTATAAAAAAAAACGAACGCTGCAATTTTTAGGCCGCAAATTCTTTAGCCAAACTTCACCTGAAAAATGTGGTGTTTGTGGCTTGAAATAGCTTTTTTGAGAGCTACATCTATACGGGGACTACAGCTAAATAAAATGTTATTTGTATAAATTTTATTGAGATTAATTCTTGCCAAAATAGAGTAAAAACTGCAAAGTTTCTGCTAAATTTCTTGGAGCGACATCTATAGGTTGACTATAACAAAATATGAACTGATTTCCAAAATGTTTACTGCGATGAATTCTTGTCTTCATAAAATACATACTGCAAAGATTCAGTCAAAATGCTTAGAAAATGTCATATTTATGGCTTAAATACGTATAAATAAATATCAAATATCAGTCGATTTGTTAAATTTTTGCTGCGATGAATTCTTGTCAAAATAGAATGCAAACTAAAAACTTTCTGCTAAATTGCTTTAAAAATGTGGTATCTATTGCTCAAAAACCGTATTTTGGAGCGACCTCTATAGGGGAGCTATATCAAAACATTGACCGATATGGCCCATTTCTACCAAATTTGATCAACCTAGCTCTATTATTACGGACTGTAGCGTGATTACTACAGACGGACGGACGGACAGACAGACATGGCTAAATCGTCTTAGAATTTCACGACGATTAAGAATATATCGTCGGCTTAATGCTATTTTGGTCCATACGGCATTTTTGCGTTTTTGGAGTTAGGAGTTGATAATATGGGTTTCAAGCATGCTCTTTCAGAATCTGCAATAATTTTTTTCCTATCTCGTCTAGTTTTCGAGATATTGGTAGGGTAAATCGATTTAACTCTGATTTAAGGGAAATATTTTTTATATTTTTGTTCTATATCCCCATTTTTCTATCGCCTTATATTTTGTACTCACAATTTTACGTTCTTTCGATCACAATATGTAAATTACTCTCCTTTCATACCGACCTTCTTTGTGGTCCATGTGATACAAATACGAAAAAATATTAAAATAAAAGTAGATATGGACCAAAATTTTTTATAAAATGCTTATTTTTGAATATAATGGCATAGAAATGCATGGGAATAATACAAATACTGTTGGGAACCCTATGGAATAAAAAGTTCGTAACTCTTCAGTCTCGTTTTTATTCAAACAATAAATTGCGTTTTTCTCCGATCATACAAAATGGCGTATGGAACAAAATAGCATTAAGCCGACGATATATACTTTACTAGCTGACCCCAGCAGACGTTGTCGTGCCCGTCCCGTTTGCGATGTATTGGTTTGTTATTCATTGATATTTCATGCAAATGCAAATTTTGCAAATAACTTGACCAATCCGCAATTTTTCGCGGTGAAAACAATTCTGAAACACAAATGACCCCAAATTGAATATATTGTTAAATTTTCAGCCGATTCGCTTTTATGGTTTCGGAGATCATGCGTTACTAACAAACGTACAAAGGATTTTATATATAAAGAAGATGGGGTCTCAGATCAATATTTAGAGGTGTTACAAAGGGAGTGACAAAATGAATATACCCTTCATCCTATGGCGGAGGTTATAAAACCAGCATATTTGTGGATTTGTAATCCAGTTATTGAGCAAAAAAGGTGGAAAATGGTAAAAAAATGTGAGTTTTGCGATTTTTAAGGCACTGGATGTACTTTTTACGGGTAGGTTTGTTCCGCATTTATTTTTTTAACTCTTCAATATGTACAACTTTGCTTCAGACACAAAAGAGATATTCCGTACAGAATACCGAGATATAACCGTATTAAAATATAGAAAAATTGCTGTAAATCCACCTTGAGCAAAAAAATTCGTATGACCATTAATTTATTAATTAAGCCAACTTGAATAAACGAATGATGCTGAAGTTCTTTTTTCTGTGGCGTCCAATTCTCAGTATTGAGTTCCCAATTAATGAGCTGAAAAATTATATACTGGGTTTGCTTCAAATATTTTTGTTTGAAAATTAGTTGTTTATTTCGATTCAAATACAGAGTTTTTTTAGAAGTGTGGTTTTCCAGAAGAAATAAAAAGCATATAATTTAATGTTATGGCCAAGATATTAGCTTTATTATAAAGATAAGGGTTTGCCATTAGGTTGCAAAATGATTTCGGGCAAGTGTCCACCGCGGCTAGCTCGAACAAATTCCAGCCCAGAGGCCCACCCTAATAAAAAAAAACGCTTCTGTAGTATATTTTCTGGAAACATATTATACTTTTTTCCTGTAGGTAGGAAAACAAATTCTGTAGCCGATTTAAATATTTCCCCGTGTTTAAAGATAATTTGCACAAAAAATTCCGAAAAAAATAACATTGATAAGAGAGATATTCAAACTTTTTTTACGGTATGTAAATATAACTTGTTGGAACCAAAGGTCGTCCACATCAACATCCTCCAACATGCAACGAAAAAGTCATTAATCATGGCTCTATAGCGTTCCCCATTGACTGTAACATTATGACCGGCTTCATATTTGAAGATATATTGACCAATGATTCCCTCTGCCCATAGAGCACACCAATCAGTGACTTTTTGTGGATTTAACGGCGTCTCACAGTGTCGTGAATTCTCGGTACGGTTGGCCAAAAATGGACGGAGGAGATCTAGGTCATCGATATTTTGCATAAGTAGTTTTTATAAGCAAAATAAGGTAAAAACAACACCTCCCACATATCCTGATATCCAAAAATTCAATATTTTCTAAAACTGCCCACGGAATTAATTCATAATATCGATGACCTATGTAGATCTACTCCTTCCATTTTTGGTCAATAGACTTCTAATTTGTTTTACATTAGTGCATGTAATCTCTGAAATTGCAGCAAGGATTAAATAATCCTTAAAATATCTTTTTTGAGTGGTTGCTAGTAAAATATGCAAATAGTGCAAAATTACTTCAAATGTATGTAATATGGGACATATTTTTATTCTCAGAAATATAAGGTTTTTCGATTTTTTTATGAATATATTTATTGTAGCCAAATTCGCACATATTCGCAGCTAGAATTTATTTACTTTAAAACTACTACATTAGAGCTAAAAATCAAAATATTTCGTTGATGAACTGTCGTTATAAATTGTTTTTTCAGTCCAAGTTTCTGTGCTGCCAGCGTTAAGTTTTTCATTTTTCACACGAACGGTTTGATTTTTCCTGAAACGATCTAAATAAAGTTGTATAAGGTATTTTATTCATTTTTCAAGTCCTCTTAGTGTTACAATACAGTTAAATGTTCTCCACCCTAATGTCCATAGACATACTAATTACTTTCATAAACAAAAAGTTCATTCTACATTTGACTTAACGTCGAATATTTCAAGGACGCATTAAGGACATGTCCTCGTCGAATCTTGTACTGTCAAGTACATCAAATTACAAAAACAAAAAATACTCGTATGTTATCACATCATCAAAAGGTATTACAGATATGCTCGTACACATCTTTAATACTAATACTCTTACATATACATATGGGCAAATATCAAAATTTTTTAACACAGGGGTAATGTATGTTGTTTTACCCTTTTCTCGCTTTGTGTACAGATTTCGGTGCATAAGTTGATGGAATTAGATAAACCACAACCATAAAAGTTTTTCCCAAAAAATGTGATATTATCTAAAAAAACTTTAGAAGTTATAAGTACATACATTTCAAAATTGTGAAGAAAGTCCCAGAAATGTTCATATCTGTATCCATTCTTTTATAAGTTGTGGCCAAACTATTTATTCTGAAGTTACTGGTCAGTTACAAAAAACACGAGGGACATATGGAGGAAGAATTTTTCGTGAGCACTGTTCAAGTGAGATCTTTCCGCAAAAAATTAAAACTCACAACTTTTTGAAATGCGATTTCAAGTGTTTTTTGTTTTTTGACCGCGGTCAGCGCGGCCCGCTACGTAATGAAATAACACTAAAGAAGCGGTTATAGCGGCTTGAAATACCTATAAATCGATATAGGTGCCGTTGATGTGCTCTTAATGGAACCACCGCTATAGCTTCCCAAACCTTTGTTAAACTTGCGTGCATTTTTTTTGATAGTGTATTTCGCGGAGCACATCGACAGTTATGTATAGGTTGAGCTGAATTAATTATCCCAGATGGCTTTTGACCTGGTGAATCCAAAAATCAGGGGGTAACAAAATAATGAATCGTTGAAACTTTATTCACTTTTTTAAATTTTTGCAAAAATTGCAAATTTTGTCCTTGGCATTTTTAATAGTATAAACGTCTGAAATTAATTTGTATGTTCTTCGGGCGTACTGCTGTGGTACACTTAACAATCATGGATACTTATTTGAAGATTGAAGTCTTGTTCGCGAAGAACATGAGACTTTTGTCTCAGCAATGATCGTCAAGGCACACCCAGTGCGGGATACAGATATGGCGGAAATGTATATGAAATAAAAGGATTTTTAACGCTCTATTCCGAAATCGGAGGGCCGTCATTTTATTTTGATGATTGTGCAAATTATGCTCATTGCAAAAATTATATTTCCACAAAAATAATGTTCGTATGAAAATTTTACCTGGTCGATTTTTTGGATTCGCTATATTTATCCGAATAATGAAACTACAGCGAATATTTTATCATAGGCTGATAGAAATGCTAATGTTCTATGATTGTAATTTTAGTTTTCCGAATTCCGCTGAAAATTGCATTTTATACAATTTTTTTTTAAATTTCAATTTGGAACCGCCATAACTTTCGCGGCCTTTGATGAAATTTATTCACAACAACGGTTTTTGCATGTTTATATTTTTATCTTCGCCTATTGTAAAAACCGTTGATGTGCTCGCCAAAAAAATCTTGAAAAAATATTTTGATATTTGCCCATATGCTGATATATTAAAAAATATATATATGTATGTAAATATAAACCAATCTTTACATAGAGACATAACTCAGAACGTTCCTTCGTTTTTAAGTCATGGAAATACAGTGGTGCTTAAATTGAAAGCATAAATCCGATGAAGCATAACTATAAAGCGAATGAATATAGATATAGAATAACTCGTGTAAATATTGAGCGCCCCAGTAGGCGAGTTGGTAGCGTAGTCGCCTATGAGTTTGGGGGTCGTGGGTTCGATTCCCACCAGAGGCTCTGGTCTGTCGCTGCAAAATTCAGCCATATGGTCTTTGTAACCCGGCCTTTCCCTGGACCCTAAAATTAGAATATACATTTACTTTGTATTGTAATTCATATAAATAAATAAAAACTCTTGTAAATAACATACATCATTTGATATTTATGTACATTTCATAGAGCCTTTATCAAACATTTACCTTTATGCTAAGTAAACCATTATATTTCTATTAAATATTTTATTTAATACAGCTATTTTTAGCTTTCATGAATGTTCCTCTACAACACATTTCATCCTGAGTGAGTGTGTAGTTTGTAGCTATGCTTAGATGTACCATGTCTTCCTGTCTAGCAGCAGGATATTCAATCATCAGTTCGTTCTCAAAGCTTTTTCGTATGTGCACTAACATTGATGAGGATTTTTTCTAGTTGAAGTACCTTTTTAAGGGCAGTAAAGATATGCCAACAATTCAAACTACGAGTACATATGTGTGGTATTGCCGACTCTGCATATTTTGTTCTTATCTCCCATATAAACGTCGTTATCCATGTGAACCAGAAAATGTAAAAAATTTTACAATTCACTTGTGCTCGTTGTTGCATTTTTTATATACTCGTACCAGTACCCAAGAGCATTTTTCCAGCTGAACTCCAAAAAAAAAAAAATACCCAAGAATAAAATACGAATATGACTTTTTGATTGATTGCGACGAGACAGTTAAAAGCTCCATATGACTCTCTGAAGAGACGACGTTTGTTAGTACTATATCTATGAAATACTCTAGTCTCTACAGAGTCGACACGTTGACTTATGATTGTAAATTTTCGGTAATTTAAGAGGATACGTTTAGAATAAAATGTAGTTTAAATCTTGCATTTGTATAACCTCCACCATAGAATGAGAGGGAGGGGTATATATATTTTGTCGCTCCGGCCAATATTTTGTTGGACAGGCCAGCGTCGTCAACCACGAGCGTTATAGGTCGATGATTACCAACTTCTTTTGAGCAGAATTTGTTGATAGACCACACAAATGATTTCGATGATATCTCACAAACGCTTTGTTCTTTTAAATTTAAAGATAGGAAGCGCTTACTGAAATATCATTTTCAAACATGCCAGGTTTTGTTGCAATCGGTTGACTGGTTAAGAAATGGCAGAATTATTTTCTATTTTTATTCTTCATCCTACTGTGTGCTGGATAGCCCTGCTTGAGATGTACATTGAAATACATACATACGTACATACATATTTAAATTGATTGTCTCAATTAAATCCTCATAGAATTTAGTGCGAAATAATCCTGAAAACTAGAACTAAATACAAGCACTTGCAACTGTCGGCATAACTTCTAAAATTTTTGTTGAATACATTATTCCAAGAGAATAAAAATTTCTCTCAAAGAATTCCAAGTTACTTGTACTCCTAGCAAAAAGCAAAGTAAAATTTTAATTATTGTTGCCATTCATGATTACACTGTCCAGCAGCATTTTTGGAACAGAGTAGCGACCCTATAATTTTGAAAGGGCATGTTGAGTAGATCATTTTTGTAGAATAAACTTATGGTCCAGCTGGTCTGAGTTTTTTTTACAGTGTTTCAAAGTTTTCAATATTTGGTCGAAGGGAGCATTATACTAATTGAAAAAAAAAATGCTATAAGTTAATGTCTTAATGATTTCTTATTGTCAGAGTTATACAGTGGAATTTTATGAGGATCATTTTTGTGGAAGATCTTAACCCTCTAGCTCCCCTCTAAATGGCTTAATTTGGCCCACTTTTTGAAAAAATCAAAAAAGGTGCTTTCAAAAGGGACAAAAATAAAATATTCTACGAAAAATTTTGCCGCAAAATTTTAGTGGCGGTCGCAAAAGACACCAAAGTTGTAAATATAGCTATTTACGCTTAATTTGCAAAATTACACGCCATCTAATACAAATAAATAATATAATGTAAATTTGAACTGTTTATTTTGAAAGTGGCGTAAACGCCATTCTGCTTTACTCGATTCACCATTAGAAAAAGAGAGTTAATAAAACTAGAATGCGAAAATGTGCAGTGTATATAGAAACATTGAAGTTTTGAGATGAACTGAATTAAGTTAATAATATATATGTATTATTCACATAGCATAATATAACATAATAATCTTTGTTCAAAAACAGAATTTTCAATATATGTAACCAGTTCATTTAAAGTCGTGATAAATTAAAATATGTTTAACTAAGTCTGATTGCTAAAACTTTTATTAAGAAATGACGAGACATATTTGGTAACATCTTCATAAATTTTTTAATAGTGTGCATTTTTGCTGCTTTAAAGTTGTCGAGTAAAATGGAATTGGTAAAGATTAAAAAGAGGAAAAATAGCCGTATGGTATCTGTGGATAAATATAAAATTTATTACCCATATTATAAAAATAAGGGAAATTAAAAAAAACATTCTTATTTTTTTAGTTTGGCGATATTATTTGGGAGGTACCAAAAGGGGTATGGCAATTGCGCAAGTTTTTCAATAGATTATGGGTACTATAAACGCATTACATTGAACAAAATTGCAAGTGTTTGTATTTTAATTTATCGCGACTTTAAATTTACATTATAGTATTTTTTTGTATAAGTTGGCGTGTAATTTAGGTAAACAGCTATATTTACGAGTTTGGTGTCTTTGGAGACCCACACTAAAATTTTCAGGCAAGAATGTTCGTAGAACATTTTAATCCTTAAATGTCCTTTTTGAAAGGACTTCTTTTTGTTTTTTTTGAAAAAAGGGCCAAATTTACCCATAAAGGAGGAAGCTATAGGGTTAAGATATTCCACAAAAATGATCCTCGTAAAATTCAACTATATAACTCTGGAAATTAAAAAATCACTCAGACATTAACATACAGCATTTTGTGCATTTAGTATAATGCTCCCTTCGATCAAAAAATTAAAACTTTGATCCACTGTAAAAAAATGCTCAGACCAGCTGAACCACAAATTTATTCTACAAAAGTAATCTGCTCAATATGGCCTTGTAGAATTATAGAGTCGCTCTTCTGCTCCAATTATTCCATAGACATCTCCACTTTAAATTTACATTATTGTACAGTGTTTTCCAACAAGAGGTGTTATTTTGAATCACCCGGTATTTCGGTAGCTGTCACTTTTGAAGCTTTTATTCTTTGACATTTGACAAGTAGGAACTACGCCATTACTACAAATGGAACGATACACGATTCAACAACGCATTGAAATTATTAAAATTCGAAAAATTGAAAACAATCATCCTGACTAATGAGGCCCATTTCCACCTCGGAGGCTACGTCAACAAGCAAAATTGTCGCATCTGGGGCTCGGAAAACCCAAGAGTTATTGTTGAGAAGCCTCTCCATCCTCAACGTGTTACTGTTTGGTGCGGTTTATGGTCCGGCGTGGTCATTGGACCTTACTTTTTCGAAAATAAGGTTGGATCATAAGGTTACGGTGAATGGATTGCGCTATCGAGAGATGATTAATGATTTTTTATGGTCGAAGTTGGATGGTATACTTTTAATGAGACGGCGCTACGTGCCACACAAGCAACGAAACCCTTGCTCTATTACGGGAAGAGGTGATCACAATTGGCCACCGAGATCTTGTGATTTAACACCTTGCGACTTCTTCCTTTGGGGCCACGTGAAAGATTAGGTCTACGCCAACAGCCCATCGTCGATTCAAGACTTCAAAGATAGAATACGTGAGGCTATCGAGGACATATGGCAGCCACTTTGCGATTTGGTTATGGAAAACTTCATGAAAAGGATATGGTCCTGTAAGCGTGGTCGTGGTGGTCATTTGGCTGACGTTGTTTTTCATTATTAATGGCATACCTTCCTCTTTATTATGAAACTAGCTGAGCCCGGTGCGCTTCGCTGCCCATGTCAAAATTCGCGCTGTAGAAACTGTATTTTATATCCGATCAGTACGAAATTCGGCAGAAAGAGGTTTGTTATTACATGAAGGAATACTGCCAAATTCGGAGAAAATCGGTTCAGATTTAGATATAGTCCCCATATATATGTTACCCCCGATTTGAAATTCAAGCGCTGTAGAAACTGTATTTTATATCCGATCAGTAAGAAATTCGGCAGAAAGAGGTTTCTTATTACATGAAGGAATGCCGCAAAATTCGGAGAAAATCAGTTCAGATTTAGATATAGCCCCCATATATATATGTTACCCCCAATTTGACATGTAAGCGCTGTAGAGACTGTATTTTATATCCGATCAGTACGAAATTCGACAGAAACAGGTTTCTATTTTACATGAATGAGTATTCTAGGAAAATCGATTCAGATTTATATATAACCTCCATATATATGTTCCTCCAGATTTGGTTACAAAGCGCTATAGAAGTTGTACTTTACTTCCGATCATTACAAAGTTCTCCAGAAAGATTTTTCTCAATTTAGGAACGAATATTGCTTAATTTTGCGATTATCGGTTCAAAATACATTTACCAATTATTCCAAATTATTATCGCAATGACCCTTATCGCATTGTTAGGGAGGTGTAGGGTATTATATAGTCGGCCCCGCCCGACTTTCTGCCTTTCCTTACTGGTATTAGTAATAAATTCACTGAATGAAAAAATACCGAATTCAGTGGAAAGTCCAGAAAATAGAAATGTATACTTATAAAATTTCCAAATTCTTGTTTCATTGATATTGCATCACATTATCATATTGCGATTGTATTGGAGTGAGCAGCTGTAATTATCGCATACCGAGCATTTTTGTTCATGTATTTCCTATATAATACTTGCAAGATATATCAAAATATGGGCTGGGCCACGCCCACTGGTCCTATTCCGCCCATTTGAAAGCCAATCACGTAGACTGCTACCAGATTTGGTCATTGTGGGCGGGGCCACGCCCATTGGTTCGATCCCGCCCGTTTTTGGATCAATCACGTAGACTGCCACCGTTTACATATACACAAAATTCCAGCACTCTCGCTAACAAATTGTGCAAAATATCTCAATTTCAAAATTTGGCTTATATGGGCGGGGCCACGCCCATTGGTCCGATTCCGCCCATTTTTGGAAAATTCACATAATCTGCCATTAAATGCATACAAACAAAATTTCAGCACTATACCTATAATAGGAGCAGAAATATCGGATTTTTAACCTGCGATTTGTATGGGAGGTACCACGCCCCTTTGTCCAATAAATTTTTTTTTTCTATATAAACCATCTCGTGAAAATTTAGAATAGAATAAAAAAAAATCATCCAAATCGCTCCAGCCGTTCTGACGTGATGCCATTACACAGATGGACCGTTTCATTTTTATATATATAGATAAACATCCGTTCATTTATCTCAAAAAATTGAATTTTTCTTTGAATACCAAAATAACACCTCTTGTTGGAAAACCCTTTATTTTTTATATAAGTTGGCGTGTAATTTTGCTTATTAAGCGTAAAGAGCCATATTTACACCTTTTATGTCTTTGGCGACCCCACTGAAATTTTCCGGCAAAAATGTTCATAGAATATTTTAATCCTTAAATGTCCTTTTTGAAAGGACTTTTTTTGATTTATTCAAAAAAAAAGTCCAAATTGACCCATTAAGAGGGGTGCTATAGGGTTAAGATCTTCCACAAAAATGATCCTCATAAAATTCCACTATTCAGTATTTAGTATTTATTTTATTTTCAGCAATATATATAATTACATGATAAAATAAAATTAAATATTTGTTATTTTCTATACGAGTTTGACCGTAGTCGTTAGCCGTTTCGTATAAAATTGATATATTGAGATTTTATATCGTCCGCTCAATATAATAATAGCCTATAATACACTACCCATAGTGTATTATAGGCTATTGTTATATTAAAACATTTTTTCATTTAGGATACGGGCAAAAATTTAAAACGTTGACCCACTGTAACAAAAAACTCAGACCAGCTGGGCCATACGTTTATTCCACAAAAATTATCTGCTCAATATGCCCTTTCAGAATTATAGGTTCGCTATTCTGTTCCAATCAAAAAGTCTTAATTTGTTGGACAGTGTTATAAATATTATTCATTATATTGTAATTAATTTAATTTCTGTGAACTGAATGAACATAAGAATGAGAACTATGCAAAGGAATAAGTAAAGTAGTTTGCCTTTAGATTATATTACGGCATCTTGGTCGTATGAGTAACATGAAAAACATCTGCCTCAAATCAAAAATAGCTCATACGTCATGTTGTACAATGGGGGAAGAAAGAATTTCTGAGAAAGAGTGTTTTTTTACAGGTTCACAAATTGGGGTTGGTAACACTTCTTTATTTGACAACCGCTTTAACAGATCAAAACAATGGTTTCTACATGTTAACCTCTCGTGTGGTACGTAACAGAAGAAGTGCTCCATTAGGAATCTTTGAACTTAGCCTCAGATAAAAAAAATACTACGTATCACATACCTCAGATGCCAAAATTGAGGGACATATAATGTAATTATAATGTGAACCGATAATAAATGTGAACCGATTCTCTGATCAAGAAAATTCCTTTACCAAACCGGGAGTTGTACTATATATAAGTACATGGTTTTCCAATAAGAGTGATATGATTTCTTTGAAAAAAAAAAACACACACTTATTGTTAAGGAAATTCAAAATCCAAAAGTTTTTTATTTAATGTGAAGTACAATCGATACCATTAAGTTGTAAATAAAACGTCATTCAAATGGCCTCCACGACTTCTACTGCAGGAACGAATTCGATGAACCCAATTTTCGAGCACTTTTCCACTAAATCAAGTCGTATGTTATGAATGACACTTTCAATATTGACTTGTAAAGCTTGAAGAAAGTCTGGTTTATTTCGAAAGACCAATGGCTTCAGATAACCCCACAAGAAATAGTCTAATGGTGTTAAATCACAACTTCTTCAAGGCCATTCAATATCACAATTTCTTGAAATAATCGAATCTCCAAACTTTTCTCGCAACAATTCAATTGTTTCAATTGCTCTGTGGCACGTCGCCACAATCGGTCATTGGCAAAAAGATAGCTCTTAACGAGAGCTAAAATATTGCTCATGGGTGTCAAGACCGTAGGTCGACTGGAAAGTGTTTTTTTTTTTTTAAATGGACTAAGCGCACGAAAAGTTGCAATTGGAGAACGATTATTTTGATAATAAAACTGAATAATTTGTAAACGTTGTTCTTGTCAATCGTCAATCGGTTAATACTGTCGAGAGTTTTTGTGCGCTGCAGCCGACAGACAGACGGACGGACATTGCTCAAATGACTTAAAATGATCCAAAACGGATTTCCGTCGAACATACTTGGGGTCCTAAGTCACGCCTTAGATGTGTTACACTTTGGCCCTTAGCAAATGATATATACCCTCATCACACCTAAGTGAGGGTATAAAAAAGTCTTTATGTCTCGCAAACAAACAACAAATTTTGTTGCATAGTGTTACCATAGCACTACATTGTGATATCCTCATGTGGCCGTAGTTCTTAGACCTCCACATTGATAGGCAGTTCAATTTTAATGCCACAACATCAATGGGACGTACTACGAGTATGTACCGTTACATAAATTCAATGAACGATTTCAGAAGAGATGCCCCAAGGCAACCCTACAGTATTTTTTGCAGGAATACAATGCGATGTTGGCTTTCCTTAGACGTTCTAAATGCAATGGACGATTTTAGAAGAGATGCCACAAGGCAACCCTACAGTATTTTCTGCAGGAATATAATGCGACGTTGGCTTTCCTTAGACGTTTCAGGACATTAAGTCTGAATAAAAATTTCCCATCTAGAATTATTCCTAGATATTTTGAACTTTCAGAAAAGACCAGATCTGTTTCATTTATCCGAGGCGGGTGGGACCACTTGTGGGACCTTTGTGTTACTAGTAAAGAGATTCAATTCTGTAGTAAAATGTAATGCGTTTCAAAAAAATAATACTAAAACCCACAAGTTTTATTTCGATTAAATTTCAATTGATTGCATCATTACGATGAAAAGAAATCAAATAAAATCCACACGTTTTAGTTCGATTAATTTTCAAGTGATTGCATCATAACGATGAAAATAAATCACGAAGGAAAATTCATAGAAAACAATTGTACATATCCATTTTTATATCGCCCACTCACTGTAACTGTTGGCGGTTCCGTAACTTTCGTTCGTTAAATAAAATGTTTTTCGATCCAATAACCACGGAGCCAAAATGCAAATGAAGTCGATAACGAATTAATTTTTGTGAATTGGTATAAACAAATCTTGAAATCTTATTTAATTTTCCATTCTGCTTGAATTTGCTATAAATAATCAAATTAGGTTTTTTCAATGCAATGCCATACCTCTTTATGACCTTTAATTTTTCCCGAATACTCTCCATAAAGATCAGAATCTTCCACGCTATTTGTGTTTAATCAGCAAAGATTAAATCTCGTTAATACCGTTGACATTTATGAGTAAATAAGCATCACAAAGCTATTTGAAGCAAAAAAATAATCTTTTGTGGGATACTCTAAACCAAATGACCCTTTCAATTTGGTGTAAAATTGTCGTCGGCAAAAAATTGTTTTGTTTTGCACAAAAAAAAGAAATCCAGACGTTTGCGGATTTTCTAAATGACATCCGTAATTGAAAATATATTGATGTTTTTTTGCATTTTAATGTATTGCGGGAAAAAAATTTTGCAAAACACACGTGTGTCTAGTTGATTTGCTTTATATTGATATTATTAGTTTTGTTTGTTTTATGATTAGTATTTTTTTGTGTGACTCCGCTGGTCTTCAGCCACTCTGACTGTGGAAAATATCTAGTATATCATGACAACGACAACCGACAACGATGATGATGATGATGAATATATCAATTTGTCATCGCTTTTGCATACAGTCGTATAAAAGTTCCCTGAATTCTTGAGTGTCAAGTGTGACAAGTTTTCCTGGAAAACAAAATAAATGTGTTTTGCTATACATCTATGCATGTTTTGATATACATAGATACATAGTACGCACGATTATTAATGTCATCCTCAATTACGCTGCCCATCATAAGCCACTCACTGGTTGTTAAGCAACGGAAAAATATGTTATTTTATGATCAGTTGTAGTACTTCTTTGTAAAAAAACAAGCGTCGAATGAGCAATGTCCGTAAGTCCGTCTGTCTGTCTGCTTGCTGGTGCGCACGATAACTCTCGAAAGGAGTAACCGATTGACTTCAAATTTGCTATGTGGTAATATTTTCTTCTATCTCCGGCTAAGATCGAAGATGGGCCATATTGGTCCACTCCTTCTAGTACCTCACCCACAAAGGGTTAACATTTAGTGAAATATTGATTACTTCATAAATTCTATTCTACTTATTTCAATCCTCTGAAATTCTAGACATAGTATTAGTTTATTAGTCTCTATTACCTCTAGGAAAACAAGCGAAATTGCCACACCCCTTTTGGTACCTCCCACACAAATGGACAATTTTGAACCAAAAACTAATAGCTTATAACTTTTTTTATCAGGGCATACAAAGACTTGAAATTTTGTACAGTGTAATGGTTTAATAGTACCTACAACACAGTGAAAAGTTGGCATTATTGCCACGCTCCTTTTGGTACCTCCCACACAAATGGATCATTTTGTACCAAAAGTTACTAACTTATATCTTTAATACCAGTGCATATACATAAATGCTTGAAATTTAGTACAGTGTAATGCTTTTATAGTACCAAGAGTCCAGAGAAAAATAGGCATTATTGGCTCGCCCCTTTTGGTATGTACCTCTAACACAAATGGTAGCAAAAGTTAACAGCACACAAATACAGGGTTTTCCAACAAGAGGTGTTATTTTGAATCACCCGGTATTTCGGTAGCTGTCACTATTGAAGCTTTTATTCATTGACATCTGACAAGTAAAAACTACGCCATTACTAAAAATGGAACGAAACACGATCATCGAACGATACAAAACGAGCAAAAAACGATCGAACAAAAAAACGATACGAACGGTACAAAATCATATTGACTGATGAGGCCCATTTCCACATCGGTGGCTACGTCAACAAGCAAAATTGTCACATCTGGGGCTCGAAAAACACAAGAGTTATTGTTGAGAAGCCTCTCCATCCTCAACGTGTGACTGTTTGGTGCGGTTTATGGTCCGGTGGGGTCATTGGACCTTACATTTTCGAAAATGAGGTTGGATCAACAGTTACGGTGAATGGATTGCGCTATCGAGAGATGGTTAATGAATTTTTTATGGTCGGAGTTGGATGGTATTGATGTGGACAACGTTTACTTTCAACAAGACGGCGCTACGTGCCACACAAGCAACGAAACCATTGCTCTGTTACGGGAAAAGTTTCCGGAACGTGTTATCTCTCGAAGAGGTGATCACAATGGGCCACCGAGATCTTGTGATCAATTTCAATTGATAATAATTTAATTCAAACAAAAAAATAAATAAATTTACTAATATTTTTTTTGACTCAGGGTGAGGGGATTCATAATTCGGTTTACCTAACAGAACTTTCTTACTTTTTTTTAACACTTTTTTTAAAAAAAATTCGGATTCTTGTTCTGCCCCCTTGAAAAAAGATCCAAAATTAGTGCATTTGTGTGCGGGGTACCAAAAGCGGCGTTTCAATAACGTCCACTTTTGTACAGTGTAACGAAATTTCAAGTACTGTACGAAATTTCATGTATTAGTACGCACTTGTATGTATTAAAGTAAAACCTGTTAACTTTTGGTACAAAAAATTTTCATTTGTGTGGGAGGTACCAAAAGGGGCGTGCCAATTACGGCCACTTTTCTCTAGACTCTAGGTACTATAAAAGCATTGCACTGTACGATATTTGAAGTATTTGTATGTACTGGTATTAAAGTTATAAGCTGGTAACTTTTGGTACAAAATGGTCCATTTGTGTGGGAGGTACCAAAAGGAACGTGGCAATAATGCCCACTTTTCACTGTATTGGAGGTACTATTAAACCATTACACTGTACAAAATTTCAAGTCTTTGTATGAACTGGTAATAGAGTTATAAGCTATTAACTTTTGGTTCAAAATTGTCCATTTGTGTGGGAGGTACAAAAAGGGGCCTGTCAACTTCGACCATTTTTCTCGAGTTAATAGTGACTAAAGAACTAATACTATATGTAGAATTTCAGAGGATAGAAGTTATTAAATAATCAATATTTCACTAAATGTTAACCCTTGGTGGGGGAGGTACTAGAAGGAGTGGACTCTTCGAACTTAGCCGGAGATAGAAGAAAATATTACTATTATATTACCACATACCAAATTTGAAGTCAATCGGTTACTCCTTTCGAGAGTTATTGTGCGCACCAGCCAGCAGACAGACAGATGGACAGACAGGCGGACAGACAGACAGACGGACGGACATTGCTCATTCAACTTAATAAGACCCAAAACGGATATCCGTCGAACATACTTAAGGTCTTAGGTCACTCCTTCGATGTGTTACACTTTTGGCTCGTAGCAAATTATATCGTATATACCTTCCTCTCTAAGGTGATGGGATAAAAATCATGTTCTTAAAAAATGTACTATTGTTTATAATATTTTTTTAAAATAAATTTAAAATAAAAATTGGAACTAAGTTTTAAGAAAAAATACACCTTTAGTTTTTTTATTTTGCATAGTAGACTATATTGTCATTTACACCTCCAGTAATGTCTCCTTCATCTTCATTTTTTTTTCTCAAGAAGATGAAGAGTCCCCATCATGAAACTTTCTGGAGGTAAGAGGTCAATAATTCATCATGTTCTATAGGTAAGCCCTGAAATAGTTTGTACACAATATATTTAATGTCTGTGTTTCGTCATAGATTTCGAGTTATAGTTGATTGATTCGTTTGAAGTTTCGTCCTAAACGAACGAAAACGTTTTACAAAAACAGTGAGTTAGTCTCTTGTCTGTCTGTCTTGCTGATGGCCACGATAACTCCTAAAAGTAATAACCCATTGACTTCAGTGCTTGTAGGTGGTACATTTGTCCATCTCACCCACTTTCGAACTTAGCCTGAGAGGGAAAAAAAAATGCCGCATATAATATTTGAAGACAATCGGGTAATCCTTTCGCGAGTTATGGTGTACACCAGCCTGACAGACGGACGGACTTTACTCAAATGACTTAAAATGTCCTTGTCCTCTTAGGACAATATAAAATAATAAATATAAACAGCCCTCGGGGTATTTGTTATACTCATCGATGACTATCATGTGCACATGAACTATCTAACTGGTAGTGGCCGTTTTTTTGGTTTTTGTGTTAAGTTTTGGGCTTTGGTGTGTTCTGACACGTATAGTAAAATTTTATGGCCAACATTTTTGTAGAATTGTATTGATATGTTCAAAAAATTGGCCAGATTTACGTTGGTACAATTTTGCCAAACATTGTTAGTGATGTCACCTCATGGGCCCACTGATTGCCATAAACTGGAGGCCCATAAAAAAAATTGGGAGCGCCCCAGTAGGTGAGTTGGTAGCGTACTCGCCTATGAGTTTGGGGGTCGTGGATTCGATTCCCAACAGAGGCTCTGGTCTGTCGCTGCAAACATTTAGCCATATGGTCTTTGTAACCCGGCCTTCCCTGGACCTTAAAATTAGAATATAAATTTACTTTGTATTGTAATTCAAATAAATAAATAAATAAAAAAAATTGGTCACCAATTTCGCCAAACCGAGTACAGGGTTATACTACCCTATACTGTCAAGTCCGTGTATTTTTTTCACTGTTGCACAGTGTTATTATTTATTTTTCATTTGTTGAGGTTATCCTAAAATAAATATTTTTGTTTTTGCTTTCCGAATTCTCCCAAATCTTTTTATACTTTATCACTTGGCTACAGTGCAGTGATTAAATTGTATCGTACGTCATTGTACCATGAAACTGAAGCGAGTTTCGCAATATTAGAAATCGCAAACATTCTCCAAAGGAAACGAAACGTTGTTCATATATTTGTTTTTTTATTTTTAGCTTAACTTACATTTAACTTCCAATAGTTTATTCAAGTGAAATGCAATATTTGTTTTTATTTTTTATCACAGTTTTTTTTACAACATTTGTAAACTTTTATAGGCGTGTGTGAGAGCTGTGATGTGTAGGAGGCAACGAATGCATGTATTTTTGTCCTTTAACAATTTACAACGAACAGTTTCAACAATTACAGATTATTTGATTAGTTATTTTTGATGTTGCTGTTGTTGTGGTTTATTGAATTTTTGTCATATAAACAGATTGTTGGTTGTGATTTTTTTTATACAAATTAAATTTCTTGCAATTATTTTCACATATAATTGAATTAATTTTTGTTTAGTGTATCATCATCACAATCGGAAAACATAGACTGACTAACTTACACACACATACTCGTATGTTATCGTTTGTTGTAGTGTTGTAGTAACTCACTCAGGTATGTATGTATGTATGCATGTGTGTACATACAAACACAAATTTGATTAATTCCATTTATAGACAAAGATTTCGGGTGTATCGGTGTGCTCCGACGTTTTTTTATGTGATTTTCATGTTGTAAATGTATGTGTGAACATTCGGTTGGATTTATTTTATGGATCCCCTTAAGATAGCAGAAATGGCTGAGATGATTACCTTAAATAAATATCTATGGTCACAAGCAATAACCGAAAATCATTTTTACGAGAAAAATCAATTTTTATATTTACTACAGTTATTTCTCTTTAATATAACAGTTAATATAACCGAACAAGTTACAATGAAGTGTTAGTTGAACACTATGTGGCCTTCTATTCATTCTGGAGAGCTAAAGACAACCGTTATAGAAAATTGGTTCCTAATCGATTTCCATCTTTTAAAAGTCTGTAAAATTTCATGTGACAAAAAATTTCGAAATATCTCAATTTTTCGATAAAAGAACATGTCTTAGTTTGAAGATATAACAAAATATTTAAAACAAAAAAGAAAGTTTCCGCCTGAGGGTAAACCTTAAACTTTGTGAATAATGCAACCCGGAGTACTATTCGCGTGGAAGATGTCAGAACGGTGAGTTATCACTAGAATATTCTCCTGGCTTTAGGCCATCTTTGCCTCTATAATGTAAAGGGTTTTCCAATAAGAGTGATATGATTTCTTTGAAAAAAAAACACACTTATTGTTAAGGAAATTCAAAAGTTTTTTATTTAATGTGAAGTACAATCGATACAATTAAGTTATAAATAAAACGTCATTGAAATAGTCTCCACGACTTCTTCTGCAGGAACGAATTCGATGAACCCAATTTTCGAGGACTTTTTCCACTAAATAAAGTCGTATGTCATGAATGGCACGTTCAATATTGACTTGTAAAGGGTGAAGAGAGTCTGGTTTATTTCGAAAAACCAATGACTTCAAATAACCCCACAATAAATAGTCTAATGGTGTTAAATCACAACTTCTTGGACGCCATTCAATATCACAATTTCTTGAAATATTCGAATATCCAAACTTTTCTCGCAACTATTCAATTGTTTCATTTGCTGTGTGGCACGTAGCCACAATCGATCAAGGGCAAAAAGATAGCTCTTTACGAGAGCTAAAATATTGCTCGTCAAAGTCATAGGTCGACTGGAAAGTGTTTTTTTTTTATTTTTAAAAATGGACTTAGCATCATTTTCAAATGTGAACTTTCAAATGCTCTACCTGCTTAACGGTACGTCGGATCGGGAATCGGTCAATGGCAAAAAGATAGCTCTTAACGAGAGCTATAAAATATTGGTGCTAAGGTCGTGGGTCGACTGGAAAATTTTTTTTTGATTTAAAAAAATGGAGACCCTAACTTTGTTTGGCAGAAAGTCCTTTTAGGACATTTTAAATATTTTGAGCAATGTAGGTCCGTCTGTCTGGCTAGTTCGCACAGCTACTCTCGAAAGGGGTAACGAAGTGACTTCAAATTTGGTATGTGATAATATTTTTCCTATCTCAGACTAAGTTTGAAGTAATAGTTTATCTATCGCTGTCACCTACAGAAAAGTGGGAGAAGTAGCCACGTCCCTTTTAGTAGCTCCCACACAAAGGGACAATTTTGTACAAAAAATATAACTTGAATACCAGTGCCTATAAATACTTTAAAATTTGTGCAGTGTAATGCACAGTCCGGTAGTATTATTGCCACACTCTTCTTTTGGTATAACCCACACAATATAACCAAATCATGACTTATAACGTAAATACCAGTGCAAATAAATACTTAAACTTCAGTAAAGAGTATCTAGTGTTCAGCGCAAAAAATGCTTATATTTGCTACGGACTAAAAGTGTAACACATCGAAGGAGTGATCTAAGACCCTAAGTATGTCCGCCGGATATTGGTTTTGGGTCATTTTTAGTCGAATGAGCAATGTCCGTCCGTCCGTCTCTCTGTCTGTCTGCTGTCTGGTGCGCACAATAACTCTCAAAAGGAGTAACCGATTGACTTCAAATTAGGTATTTGTTCTTCTATCTCCGGCTAATTTCCAAGATGAGCCCCATTGGTCCACTCCTTCTAGTACCTCCCCAAAAAGGGTTAACATTTAGTTAAATATTAATGCTTTAATAACTTCTATACTACTTATTCGAATCTTCTGAAATTCCACATATCGTGTTAGTTTACTAGTCGCCATCACCTCGAGAAAAATGGGCGAAGTTGTCAAACCCGTTTTGGTACCTACCACACAAATGGATCATTTTGCATCAACATTGAACTGCGTATAACTTGTATTAAAGTGCATAAAAATACTTGAAATTTTGTACAGCATAATGTTTTTGTAGCGCCTTTAATCCGGTAAAAAATGGGCATTATTGTACAGCCCCTATTGGTTTATACCACACATATGGACCGTTTTACACCAAAAATTAACGGCTTATAACATTAATACCAGTGCATACAAAGACTTGCAATTTTGTACAGTGTAATGCTGTTATAGTGCCTAGAGTCTTGTGAAAAGTGGGCGTTATCACCACGCCCCTTTTACTACCTCCCACACAAAATGACAGATTAATTAGTGTAATGTTGTATATTGCATTACTCACAAGGTGAGGGTATACCTTAGTCGGTTTACCCGACTGAAACTTTCTTACGTGTTTGTTTTTCATTGTATTCAGTAGTGTTTACAATTTCATCATGGAGGGATATATGCAAGAACAACGTTTACAAATTATTCAGTTTTGTTATCAAAATAATGGTTCTAAAAATGGACACTTTTCGTGTCCATTTTTTTAAAATCTAAAAAACACTTTTCAGTCGACCTACGACCTTTACACCCTTGAGCAATATTTTAGCTCTCGTTAAGAGCTATCTTTTTGCCATTGACCGATTCCGGCTACGTGTCACACAGCAAATGACACAATTGAATTGTTGCGAGAAAAGTTTGGAGATTCGATTATTTCAAGAAATTGTGATATTGAATGGCCTCCAAAAAGTTGTGATTTAACACCATTACACTATTTCTTGTGGGGTTATTCGAAGTCATTGGTCTTTCGAAATAAACCAGACTCCCTTCAAACTTTACAAGTCAATATTAAACGTGCCATTCATGACATACGACTTGATTTAGTGGAAAAAGTGCTCGAAAATTGGGTTCATCGAATTCGTTCCTGCAGCAGAAGTCGTGGAGGCGATTTGAATGATGTTTTATTTAGAACTTAATTGTATCGATTGTACTTCACATTAAATAAAAAACTTTTAAATTTCCTTAACAATAAGTGTGTTTTTTTTTTTAAAGAAATCATATCTCTCTTATTGGAAAACCAGTGAAAAAACACTTACACTTCAGTACAGAGTATCCACTGTTCAGCGCAAAAAATGCTTATTCGCCAAGTCCCTTCTGAACACAACGTTCCCATAACTTTTGCATCAATCATCTATGTAAATGTTTTAATATTTTGTATTTTAGACAATATTTCCAATAACTATAGACTGACAAAGAATGAATATTTTTTTTCAACTTTCTGGCTTCTCCCTTCCTATGTACCATATTACATTATTCACAAAGTGAGGGTTTACCCCACTGAAATTTTCTTACTTGTTATTTAGTATTAATTAAAAAAATTAACTCGGATTTTCAGTAATTCTTTTAAAACGAAAATCATTGAAAGATTTGGAAAATTTTAACTTGTTTAAATATCGCGCTTTTAAGTACTGAATGTTTTTCTTTTAAGATTTATTTCCTTGTGATATCCAAGCTTAAACTTTTTGTGATAAAAGGTTTATTTTTTGCCTGATTCAATCTTAATTAAAAAAAATTAACTCGGATTTTAAGTAATTCTTTTAAAAAGAAAATCATTGAATGATATGGAAAATTTTAACTCATATCGCCCCTGGATGAACTGAATGATTTTCCTTTAAGATGTATTTGCTTGTGATATCCAAGCTTAAACTGTTAGTGATTAAAGGGTTTTTTGTGCCGTATTCAATCTGTCCTAGTGTTCATTTCTTTGTGTCTGCTTATATGTATATCCATGTGAATTTACTTCATACATTTATGTATGTATATGTCTATATGTGAATACGTTTGTATATGCAGATAAAGGTACCTCATGTAAGTGTATGTGTACGTTTGTATTTGTAACTGGTTTTTGTTGAAATCCTTTAATTAACCGTTCTCGCACTGCTTTAATACCTTTTATTCAATTTTAACTTTTCTCAATTTACTTTTTTGGGGGATTTGAATTCGGATTTGGAATCACCGGAAACGTCAGTTTAGCGTGCAGCTTCAAGTAATACTGAAGTGATAAGCAACAGTTATTTGGCCAAAAACCACATTCAACACAATTCTCCCCGAAAATAAAACAACTCTCTTTGCGAGTATCCTGGGAGCTTATTCTATTACTCTCTTAAACCCTTATCTCTTGCCTTTTGCCATCTCTCTTTGCATGCTTGTTGCTCAATGTTAGTTGAGGCCGTGATGGGGGAGGGTCGGGTAGGCAAATGATGGAGAAGAGCTTCTCTGCTTGATTTCAGTGAAAGTGGAGAATTTATGTACTAAAAAGCAACAAATGGGCTTCTTTCTATTTATGTTGTGAGTAAATTTCACCTTGAAAAAATTGGGTTAATGTAACATGTTGATTTTAGTACTGCCCGACACACTCACACAAACAGATACGCACACTGTAGCGCACAAAGGACCTCACCACACAACAGGCACTCGTACACTCTGATAGACTACCATAAATCAGCTGAAAATGCAACAGTTTGTTGATGAGATGAGTCCCATGGCCACCATCCACCGCCAATCACTCAGCCAAAGAGCCGGCTTCTGGCTCATCAACTTTGATGAGAAGTAGGCATAAAGGGTGCCGGGGTGGCTGTGAGAGGACTACGAAGTAGCATTCGCTCTGACACTGGCAAATTATTATGATTTGTAATTGTCCTTGATAATGGCTTTGAGTAGTTCGCCACAGACTAATTGTGGGGAGACCTTGCCAGCTGATTATTCGTTTTTTTTGTTCTTCTTTCTTTTTTGTCTGCACTCATCCTGGAAAGTTGTATGCGATGGAATTCCGCGGATTTCATGCATCAATTATTTTTTTGGGGTGGTCTGAAAATTATACAGATTTTTTGTGATTTTTTTTAAATTTCAGAAAATTTGTTTTATATTTAAATACACTATGCTACAACATTTTTGTCGAAGAGCTATGCAACAACATTTTCTGGTGTAATATGGTATCCAAAACACGAAAAAAAATTTTTAAAAAAATTTTATGGTAATTGTTTAGTACATAGTATTTTGTTTTTGCACTTTGTTATTATTTTTTATACCCTACACCACACTGTGGTACAGGGTATTATAAGTTTGTTTCACGGCAGATATTTGTAACACCTTAAAATAACACAGCTAGACCCACCTTAAAGTATACCGATCGACTCAGAATCACTAGCTGAGTCGATTTAACGATGTCCGTCCGTCCGTCTGTCCATGTAAAGTTGTTCGTCGACTACAGGTCGCAATTTCACTCCGATCGTTCTGAAATTTTGCAGTTTAGAGTTCGCGGCTGTTAAGATCGCTATTGAATTTGGTTGAAATCGGTTCAGATTTAGATATAGCTCCCATATATATCTTTCGTCCGATTTGGCCCTTTAGTCCCATAGAAGCTGTATTTTACATCCGATCGTTTTGAAATTTAGAATGGTAGAGTTTCTTGATCCATGAACCAACATTGCTAAATTTGAAGAAAATCGGTTAAGATTTAGCTATAGCTCTCATATATATGTTTCGTCCGATTTGGCCCTTTAATCCTATAGAAGCTGTATTTTACATCCGATCGTTTTGAAATTTAGAATGGTAGAGTTTCTTGATCCATGAACCAAGATTGCCGAATTTGAAGAAAATCGGTTCAGATTTAGATATAGCACCCATATATATCTTTCGTCCGATTTGGTCCTTTAGTCCTATAGAAGCTGTATTTTACATTCGATCGTTTTGAAATTTAGAATGGTAGAGTTTCTTGATCCATGGACCAACATTGCCGAATTTGAAGAAAATCAGTGCAGATTTAGATATAGCTCCCATATATATCTTTCGTCCGATTTGGTCCTTTAGTCCTATAGAAGCTGTATTTTACATCCGATCGTTTTGAAATTTAGAATGGTAGAGTTTCTTGATCCATGAACCAACATTGCCAAATTTGAAGAAAATCGGTTAAGATTTAGCTATAGCTCCCATATATATGTTTCATCCGATTTGGCTCTTTAGATCCAATCGTTTTTATACCCTACACCACACTGTGGTACAAGGTATTATTTAAGTATAAAATGTCCCAAAAGTAAATTTATGTAAACAATTTATACATGAATTACAAAATTTATATATCAGAGTTATTCAATAATACGAGAGTGGTGTAGGGTATTATATAGTCGGCCCCGCCCGACTTTAGCCTTTCCTTACTGGTTTTTTTAATATTTCTTTGAAATTCCCTTTTCATGGAAGCTGCCTTAGTATTTGGACCATATTTGGGATTTACTTTAAATTAAAGGAAATTATGAGGACTGCACATTTAAGTAACGACACTTTCACGTGGAAACAGAAGTGTTCTAACAGTCGTTAAAATAACACTGTGCTCGAAATGGACACTTTAAAAATGTAACAAAAAGGAGACCCTATGGATATACCTATTTCGACCATCCTGAATCGAGTGGTATTAGCCGTTTTACTAGGTTAGCTCTTGTTTTCGCGATATTCGACCACAAAGTTTACTGGGAAGTGGAATATTTCAGAATACATTCTGCAGTCCAAAGAACGAAATAAAGGGAACCCTTGAAGAACTATTTCTTTCAAAACAGTCGTCCACCCTTCTCAACCCCTTACCACCGAGAAATTGCAATCAAATCTTACCATATGTCATACAAATATTCAACATTTTTAGATGGTGTCTCCGAGAAAAATATTTCTCGCCGAAAATTATTATGAGTCCCCCGGTTGATGTAAAAATTCGCGATTCTTTACATACATACAACACCGTAAGCTCTATTTAAAGGTATAAACCTTTAAAAACCACTATAAAATTGTGCATATTGCCTCTAAAACTTTTGTCATACATTGAAACTAAAATTATGTTAAAAATTCTAAAGTCAATTCTGTATTATTTCATTACCAAATAATAACATTTTGTATGGGTTACAATAAAATAGTAATATTTTATATTCTTATGGGAAACATTGGTCATATAATACATTGAAATAAAGATTAAGGTATTGTTTGCATTAATAGAATCGCCAATTTATACTTCCACCGCACGAACAGTCCAGTCCATAACGCATTTTCCAAAATCATTGCATTTAACACAAAAAGTAAAAAAATTGGCTCTTAATGGGTTAAGAAAACATATATTAGGAAACAAGATATGAAAGTGACTTTTCTCACGTCTCTTTTGTCGTTGATTTTGTACCGATTGATTAGGAATTGACGGAGATATTGCAAATTATATATCCACAGTTTGGAAGCTCGCGACGCTGAGAACTTGATCCGCCGAAAAAAATTAATGCGTTTTTTACTCAGAACTAATGGATTCAGCTATTGTGTAAATTTGGACAAAATTGGTAAAGTCCTTGAGGTCCTGTAATAATGAACCAAAAATATTTTCAAAAAGGTAGTGTCCGTAAATTTGCTGTAAATTTTTACAAAGCGCGATCTACCAAAATGTTTTTTCTGATTCTGGTGGACGTCAATATAGGACGCATTCGCATATGCAAAAAATATTTTGCAATATTTTTCATATAGTCAGTTGGTAATTAAAGTTTATGATATATTTAGATTTTAGGAAATGTTTCGGACCGACCTGCAAAAATTTCAGTCAAATCCGTTCAATATTTCCGGAGAAAATTGCAGTTTTCTAAACACACTCGGAAAAATTTAATAGCTCATATCTCGCGAAAAAATCAAAATTTTGCAAAACGGTTCAAATTGTTATATTTTTTTCAAATTATCAACCAGATTAATAAAAAATTTCAAAAAAATCTTGACCTTCCAAAAAATGTTGACACACTTGTTTTATTTTTACCCATATGCTTTTTCGTCGACTTCAAAGCCGCATTCGATAATGTTTCCAGACAAGCGTTAGTATACAAATTGTTCGTAATAGGTGTAACATATAAGTACAGCAAACTTGTTAAGAACATATACAGTAACATTCAATACGCTGTATGGACAGGAGAGGAGTTATCGGAATATTTTGATACATCATCCGGGGTAAAGCAGGGTTGCCTGTTGTCGCCCTTACTATTCGCTTTGTATATAAACGATATACATGATTACCTTGGGGGAGGCTTGCAATGCGGCAATAACAATATAAGACTTCTCTTATATGCTGACGATATAGTCATTTTAGCTGATGATGCTGAAGTTCTGCAAAAAATGATATACAATTTGGAGCAGTATTGTAGCAAATGGAACTTAGTAGTCAATGTGAGCAAATCCAAAATTATGGTATTCCGAAGAGGAGGCAAATTAAGTAAAAAAGAAAAGTGGTGGTATCGCGGTTCTGAAGTGGAATTAACATCCGAATACAACTATTTAGGAGTAATATTCACACCAAAACTAAGTTTTCGTAAGCACATTGAACGAAGAAATATGCAGGCGAAAACATTTCTGTTTCAAATAAGTTTGAAATAGAAATGGAAGTTATACCTGGCAGTATGTCGATCAATTCAAAGTAACGCATCGCAAGTGTGGGGCTTTAACTATTTTGAAGAAGTGGATTTACTACAAAGCTTTTTTTATGAAGAAAGTCCTTAAGTTACCAAAAAAACACGCCGAATTACATCTTAATGTTAGAAACATCAGCGGAGGAGAGTCATATATATACTGCGGGCTTACATTTAAGGTATATTAGCAAAATACTGACTCAATACTCAAGTAGCAGGTTGCCGAAGATTCTAACAAAATTACTGGTGGAGCGTGAACTGTTCTGGGTATTGGAATTAAAGCTAGTCACCTAAACATTGATTGGCCAGAAGCATATAATTTCAGCGAGCAATGAAATGATTTTAGTAACGAATTACTATTATCTAGGAAACAAAGTAATGTTCAAAATAGTTTAGCCATGAAAAACAGCAACGAACGATTTTACAAAGAATTTGACCACACTAGAAGTCCATTATATATTAATGACAATTATTGTACCGTTAGTACAAGGTGGCGCAAAAGTAACCTTTCGATGTTTTTTGGCTGTAATTTAAAAAAAAAAATGAAAAACGTTGATTCTTCTTGTGGATTATTTTTATTTGGTCTTTTCATTTTTTTTACATCAAGTCGAGAATATGATGTCATGTAAATGGCCGCCGCCACAGTTGATTGTCATTTGAGCCCTTTTTATGGCATTTTCCATCACTTTGTCCAAAACTTCCGGCGATAAGTCTTCACATTCTTGACGGATATTGTCTTTAAGAGGTGCAAGAGTTTGAGGCTTGTTGACATAAACCCGCGACTTCAAAAAGCCCCACAAAAAGAAGTCTGGAGCGGTCAAATCAGGCGATCTTGCTGGCCAGTGCAAATCGCCAAAACGGGAGATTAGGCGCCCGGGAAATGCATCCTTCAGCATATCGGTTGTGGCACGTGCAGTGTGTGCCGTTGCACCGTCCTGTTGGAACCACATGTTTTCCAATCCCAATTCATCAAGTTGCGGCAAAAAGAACTCGTTGATCATTGCTCTGTAGCGCTCACCATTCACAGTAACCGTTTGGCCCGCGACGTCTTCGAAGAAAAAAGGTCCGATGACTCCTCCAGGGAAAACAGCACACCATACAGTGACTTTGAGCGGGTGTAATGGCTCTTCGTGGGTTACACGCGGATTTTCAGTGCCCCAGAAGCGTAAATTTTGCTTATTTACGTACCCGCTAAGATGGAAATGGGCCTCAGCACTCATGATTATTTTTGATGAAAAATCATCTTCCTCTTGGTGGTGATTAAGGATGGCTTGAGCGTATGTTAGACGCGATTGGCGGTCAGCAGCTAACAGCTGATGCACCGTCTGGACTTTGTACGGAAACATCTTCAAATCTTGTACAAAAATTCGCTGTAGAGACCGTCGACTGATACCCATTTGCGTGGCACGTCGTCTGGTCGATGTCGACGGCGCTTCCATGACATCCTCGGCTACAGCAGCAATATTCTCTGCAGAACGGCTACTCCGGGGTCTGTCACGCCTGGCAGCATCTCGTGTTGTGCCAGTCTCTTCGAGGCGAGCGGCTAAACGTCGCAGTGGGCGGAATGACATTGGGCCCCATGAAATTACACCCCAATATTTTTATGAATATGGGACCCAAAAAATAACATATCAAACAACAACAATTTTATTTGGGACTTAATTCCATTTTTTTTCTGCTTTTTGGGGTTTAATTTCATTTCTTGTCCGCTTTTTGGGGCTTATTTTCATCTATAAATTTAAAAACAGGAGATGCTATGCATAAAAGATTTTTTTCGCGTAGCCAACTTTGGATCCTGTCCATAGGAGAAAGTCTTAAACAGAGGCCGAAGGCCGCAGGCCGTAGGCCGACCGCACAGGAAAAGATTTATAATTAGAAAATAGGTTCGCATACGTGTATTACTGCTTACTCCCCAGATTTACGAAGAGAAAATTTCTTAGTTTTTTTGGGGTTCATTTTCATTTTATGCTGTTTTCTTGATTGGGGTGTAATTTCCTAAATCAGTTTTTGTAACGAAAATAGGCCCCAAATTTGGGGCGCACTTTCATTTTTAATTTGGGGTGCATTTTCTTGGGGTCCAACTTCCGGCCGCCGTCGCAGTGTTTCACCAGTAGACGTTGGACGGCCAGGAAATCTGCGACGAAATTCACGTTGTGCCAAAGTCACCGACCGATTATTGGTCAAATAAATAGTCAGCAATATTCCGCGTTCTGGAGCAGTGTAGCGTAACATTGTTTATTAACGTGTATTTCGCATGTGTTTACTACACAAATGTCAAAACAGAACTGACATTAGGGGCCAATCGCAAAATTTATAGCATTTTCTGATGGGAGGATTACTTTTGCGCCACCTGTTATAATTTCAATCTTCAAGGCACGCAGTGGAATGCTGAATCTAAATGCAAACATTTACGGTACAGATAAAAGGAGTAAACTTTGCAATCTACGTGAAATTTAAACAGTGCAGCATTTTCTGGGTATATGTCCCGTATTCAGGGAATATAGAATAGCGTGCTTCCAAAAACCAGTATTGAATGAAGCGGAAATGAGATGTATTTGAAATGGACAAATCGTAGGAAATTGGAGCAAACTTTTAACGTATTTAAAAATAGCTGTAAAATATCGGCAATTTCTTGTAAATGAAGCAATATAAGTTTGTTATAATATATTTTCTTTCTTTATTATGCTACAAATGTATAATGTATGTATATAAGAAATTCAGAAATAATAAAGAATTATCTAATACTACTAGTCCATCTTTGACCTTTGCCTGAGATAGAATTTAAGAAATTTGAACAACGTTCGTCAGTCCGTCTGTCAGGTGCGTATCATAGTTTCCGAAAGAAGCAAACGATTCACTTAAAATTTTGTATATGGTTATATTTGCATCCCCCCACCTCAGAAAGGAGGGTACGCTGGGTGGCTGATATGTAATGCAACAAAGTAAAGCGATATATTTTTTTAATTTTTTTTTTTTAATTTTATTGTTCAAAGGCAAAAAATGTCGGAAATAACATAAAATTTTAGAAACAGTTTAGATTTGTTCGAATTGGCCGCCTTTGGCACGAATTATGGCCTTCAAACGGCCGACAAAGCCATCACACGCTGCACGAAAGTGGCTCTGCGGTATTCCGGGCGAAGCGCCGTGTTGAGATGATCGATACTTTGGTATTTTTTAGTGCGAACCTTACTCTCTAAAATGCCCCAGGCGCAAAAGTCCAACGGATTGAGATCCGGAGATCTTGGTGGCCATAGTGCGGTAGAAATGAAGCGAGGAACTTCCTTTTTAAGCCATTCTTGGTTGACGCGTGCTGAGTGCGGTGGTGCTGAGTCCTGTTGGAATGTCCATGGTCTGCGGCCGAAATGTTTGTCTGCCCAGGGCTTCAATACTGTCTTTAGGACATTTTCCCGATAATATTCGGCATTTATTCTGACCCCATGGTCGATGAATACGAGCGGGGAGCGACCATCGGCCGTTACGGCGGCCCACACCATTACCATCGGTGGCGCTTGAGTTCTGGTGGCCAATCGAAGGCGTACACTTTCAGCTGACCTCTTTGGCAAGTAAACCCGATCATTTTGTTTGTTCACAAACTGCTAAATTTGGAATGGCTTCTCATCGGAGAAAACCAAATTCGGTAACTGGCCATATTCGTGCAGCCGAAGCAACTCCTTGGCTCTTTCCAGTCTAACTTTTTTTGTGCATCGGTGACCTCTTGCACTTTTTGGAACTTTAATGGCTTTAGTCCAAGCTCATTTTTATACCCTACACCACACTGTGGTACAGGGTATTATAAGTTTGTTTCACGGCAGATATTTGTAACACCTTAAAATAACACAGCTAGACCCACCTTAAAGTATACCGATCGACTCAGAATCACTAGCTGAGTCGATTTAACGATGTCTGTCCGTCCGTCTGTCCATGTAAAGTTGTTCGTCGACTACAGGTCGCAATTTCACTCCGATCGTTCTGAAATTTTGCAGTTTAGAGTATTTCGCGGCTGTTAAGATCGCTATTGAATTTGGTTGAAATCGGTTCAGATTTAGATATAGCTCCCATATATATCTTTCGTCCGATTTGGCCCTTTAGTCCTATAGAAGCTGTATTTTACATTCGATCGTTTTGAAATTTAGAATGGTAGAGTTTCTTGATCCATGAACCAACATTGCTAAATTTGAAGAAAATCGGTTAAGATTTAGCTATAGCTCTCATATATATGTTTCGTCCGATTTGGCCCTTTAGTCCTATAGAAGCTGTATTTTACATCCGATCGTTTTGAAATTTAGAATGGTAGAGTTTCTTGATCCATGAACCAAGACTGCCGAATTTGAAGAAAATCGGTTCAGATTTAGATATAGCTCCCATATATATCTTTCGTCCGATTTGGTCCTTTAGTCCTATAGAAGCTGTATTTTACATTCGATCGTTTTGAAATTTAGAATGGTAGAGTTTCTTGATCCATGTACCAACATTGCCGAATTTGAAGAAAATCGGTGCAGATTTAGATATAGCTCCCATATATATCTTTCGTCCGATTTGGTCCTTTAGTCCTATAGAAGCTGTATTTTACATCCGATCGTTTTGAAATTTAGAATGGTAGAGTTTCTTGATCCATGAACCAACATTGCCAAATTTGAAGAAAATCGGTTAAGATTTAGCTATAGCTCCCATATATATGTTTCATCCGATTTGGCTCTTTAGATCCAATCGTTTTTATACCCTACACCACACTGTGGTACAAGGTATTATTTAAGTATAAAATGTCCCAAAAGTAAATTTATGTAAACAATTTATACATGAATTACAAAATTTATATATCAGAGTTATTCAATATTACGAGAGTGGTGTAGGGTATTATATAGTCGGCACCGCCCGACTTTAGCCTTTCCTTACTGGTTTAATATGTGTTGTATCCGTTCTCGCGATATGTTCAGCTCAGGAGCAATTTTTCTACCACTGCGGCGTGCATTTCGATCAAATCTGGCCTTCACTTTTCGGATCATTTCTGGTGTTGTTACCGTTTTTTTTCGTCCACTTTTTGGACGCGATGCAACACTGCCTGTATCACGGTAACGAGCAATGGTACGAGAAATAAAAGATTTATTCACATTTAAATGCTGGAGGGCTCTAACGATAGACACTTGTGTTTTTCCACCCAAATATAAAGCACTCACACTATCACGCTTGAATTCCATCACGAATAACTTTTTTCTGAATGCAATAGATCAAAATGCTTTTGTAAGCTTGTAAACAATAAAATCAACTGTCACTGAGATAAATCTGTCTGCTATCAGACTAGCGGTTTAGAAATGATAGCAACCAGAAGTTGGTTGCAATACATATCAGCCACCCTGTATAGCCAGAAGTGTAACACATCGAAGGAGTAACCTAAGACCCTAAGTATTTTCGGCGGATATACGTTTTGGATATCTCCAGCTAAGTTCAAAGATTGGCCATATTTGTCCACTCCTTCTAGTACCTCCCCCACAAAGAAATCCTCTGAAATTCTACACATAGTATTAGTTTATTATTCACTATTACCTCGAGAAAAATGGGCGATGATGCTACGCTCCTTTTGGTACCTCCTACACAAATGGACAATTTTGAACCAAAAGTTAATAGCTGAAACTTTATTACCAGTGCATACAAAGACCTGAAATTTTGTACAGTGTAATGGTTTAATAGTACCTACAAGTAAGTGAAAAATGGGCATTATTGCCGCGCTCCTTTTGGTACCTCCCACACAAATGGACCATGTTGTACAAAAAATTACCAGCTTTTAACTTTATTACGAGTGCATACAAAGACCTGAAATTGTGTACAGTGTAATGGTTTATTATTACCTAGAATACAGTGAAAAATGGGCACTATTGCCACGCTCCTTTTGGTACCTCTCAAACAAATGGACCATTTTGTACCAAAAGTTAATAGCGTATAACTTTATTACCAGTGCATACAAAGACCTGAAATTTTGTACAGTGTAATGGTTTAATAGGACCTGCAATACAGTGAAAAATGGGCATTGTTGCCACACTCCTTTTCGTACCTCCCACACAAATGGACCTTTTTCTAGCAAAAGTTAACAGCTTTGACTTTAATACCAGTACATACTTTAAAGTTATTAAATGCAATTTAGATTAGTAATAATTAAAATAAAACAAAAAAAAATAAATTTTCTAATATTTTTTGAGACTCAAGGTAAGACTCATTAGTCGGTTTACCCGACTGAACTTTCTTACTTGTTTTTTTTTTTATCTCAGGCTAAGTTAAAATATGAGCCATAGTGGCCCAATCCTTCTAGACCCTCCCCCACAAAAGGTTACAATTTAGAGAAATATTGATTCTGAACTACATTCCATGATAATTAACTTAATCTTCAGTAATTCCACACATAAACTGCTACTGTATCTGCTGCTACGACCTCGAGAAAAATAGATGAAGGATAGAATACTTGACGCACAATCCCCTTTTGGTACAACCAAACAAACCCCAACCAAAATTTCAGAAAACAAACTTTATTAAGTTTTGAGAAATTAAATGTTGGATATAAAATATTTTAATTGTGTTCCTTTGAAGATTCATTACAAAATTGTTCTGTCGTTACTACAAACAAATCAGCTTTTGCGTGGTGATACATACAGAGCATTCAATTGGTCACAAAATTTTCCATGAACATTTGCAAAATGTCAATAACATTGCAATAACATGTTTCGCAAAATTAAACGTAATTATTATTCCTGGAAATATGCGTTTCTACCACATTCATCAGGACTAACTAACATTTACTAATTAAATTATCGGAACTTAATATTTCTGAAAACTTCAGCAAATATTGGAAAATATCTGTTTGTTAATTTAAAGATTTTTCCAAAAGATTAAAATGGTCCAAATGAGTTTTAAATTAAATTTGGAAAAGTTCGGGCAATAACCTATAATAACAAGTAACAAAAATTCCAGTCGAGATAACCACCGCCTAAAACACTATGCATCAAATGAACACTTTTTGAAAAATACACGGAGTTGACAGTATAGGTTCGGTTCTACTATCAACGGGTATTATAACCCTATACTCGGTTTGGCGGAATTTGTGACCAATTTTTTTTTATGGGCCCCCAAAGTTTCTGAAAATCAGTGGGCTCCTGTAAAAAGGTGTCATCAGCTTTTCTCCAACAACTAATATAGCTCCCACACAAAGGTCCTTCTCGATTTGACTTCCCAGCGCAACAAAAACCACATATTTGAACGAATCGGCCTGAAATTTGGTAATATGCGTTTATTTGCACCCGAAACTATTCACATGCGATCCATGGTGGAGGGTACATATATGATTTGGCATGGGCGAACTTAATCGCTTTCTTTGAAATTTGCATTTGCCCTTGTGACGTATGAACATTATTCTTTGATTAAACATTTATCATAAGACCGGATGAACAATATTATCTTGGATTATTTCATGTTCAACTAAACTGTCTACGCTACTGCTATTTGCTTGCATTTTTAATATCCGGAACATATCGATAAGGATTCTGACTTGATTTTGAGCCTTGCAAACTTTTGGTTAAAACTCATTAAAACCTTCGGGGCAATAAGGGCTTCCCTAGTGAATATAAAATTTCATCGGTCACAACTGATTGATAACAAAAAGCTCACATTGTTCTTCCCTTGGGAAAGTCAAAGCGATTTACCAATATTTTTCTTTTGTTTCTTTTCACGCAAAAAGAAACACTTGTTGTTCATTCAACGTTATTACCAGCATAAATCGTAAAGAACCTTGTCTTTCAACAAATACTCAGGAGATTAATACTTATGTACACTTAATGTGTTAGTATATGTCATATGTGGCCCAACACCACTTCATCTCCCTCTTAAATTCCGTGCTTGTATTTGACAATACCATGCCATACGTACCATACGATACAATACACAAGGCCAGACTTCTTTGATTTCAACACCTTTGACTTTAATTTACTGTTAACAACAGTCGAAATATACTTATAATTCTTTCTTGTGTACTCATAAATTAAATTCCCCGAGTGGAACAAATAATGTCGGTTTATATTTTTATGACTTATTCCTTTTATGCTCATTCATTCTCACGCGTTCTCTGGGTATCCCAGACAATCTCTTTAACAAAAAAAGTTCCAGATATTTTAAGGGAACTCTGTGGGTACTACAGAGTTTGTATTTAAAAAAGAGAAGACGAGAGAAAGTGTGAGAGAGCCCACGAATGAGAAAGCGAAAGTGTGAAACTTATTTATGAACTCACTCTCTCATACAAATACACAATAAATAACGCATACATTCACACTGTGGCTTGTCTGTGAGCAATCAACAGTTTATTTTGGTTTATGTATTGGTGTGGCAAGGACTCAGTATTTAGCGGTAACTCCACGTTAGGGGACTCATGCTTAGAGCACATGTTTGTGGACTCGTATACAAGGAGCTGTGGCACATAGACACACACACACGCACGCATACAGCATATGTACGCATACAGATGATTTATAAAGGTGTACTTACGTACAACAGCACTCACATATGTATGTGTGTGTACGTTTTGTTTGTATACAAACAAAGGATAAAAATCTTTTTGATTCACCCACCATCCCCCGCCTCCCTTGGCAGGATGTTGGTAGGTAAACATACGAGTATTACACATACGTACATACGTACACATCGCCATACATGTATGGAACTTTTCTACAATGATGTTATTGTATCAAAGTGTACACAATCAGACACTGGTTTTCATTCAATAGGTCATCTACTATATGAAGATTATCTACAATATAACGAAAAGTTGCAAAAGAAAAAACAGTCAACGCTATCCTTATAGATTTAGCCAAATCCAACAAATTACCTAGTTTTAGTTGCCAAATACTTTGCGGAGATTTTTTATAAATAACACTGTGAAACTAAATCATATAAAATACAACGGGGTCAACCTAATGGTGCTCCCTCTATCTGTATGCCGGAAACAAATCATAACTCTTGAAAAACGAAACTGTTTGATTAAAAATTTCACAAAAAAAAAAACAAGCAAAAGCGTTAAGTTCGGCAATGCCGAATCTTACTGGAAAAATCTTTGGATATGGATCAAATCATGAAACTATCCTTTTTTTTTCCAATCCATTACATTTTTTATTGAATCTTTCATCATTATTATACAATGAAAATAACAATAAGTGGGCAAATCTTAACCTAAAATACTATTCTCTGGGTTGTTGCCATTGCGAACAAACCATTGAGACTTTACACGATTTTTTTACTTAAACAAAAGGTTAACATTTCAAATTTAGGAATTCATAATTTCATTTCATTTTTTTGTTTTAGATTTTGATTAGGATTTGTTTTAATTTATATCATGTCCAGCGTATCTCTCCTTCTAAGGCGGTCATAACCTTCAAAATTTAGTAGTTCTCGAGCCAGGATGTTTGGATGATTGAATAGTTTACCCACGTAACACCGGCAATATTTTTCAATTTCCTCTTTTACTGTTGGCATGTTGAGATCCTTATGGATGTTAGCGTTTCTTATATACCATGGTGCACCTGTAATTAAACGAAGAATATTCGATTGTCTTCTTTGTAATTTGCATACATTTGAAGCGCACGCTGTACCCCAGAGCTGGATACCATATGTCCAAATTGGCTTCAATACCGTTTTGTATAAAAGAACTTTATACTCTGGATCTAGGGCAGATCTTTGGCTGATAAGCCACTGAAGTTGATTAGTTTTGAGTTTTATTTGAGTTACTTTAGAGTCTATGTGGCGCGACCACGTCAAACGCCGATCTAAGTGGATTCCAAGGTATTTTACATGATCCTTTTGGGGAATCTGTGAGTTGAAAATAGAAATTGGAGGACTTGCATCCCTTCGCAGGGTAAAAGTAACATGAGTACACTTTGAGGCATTCACCATTATTCTCCATTTTTTTAACCATTCTTCTAGGATTCGGACATGCGACTGCAGTTGATCGGACGCAACTGAAGGGTTTTTGTGAGTACTGACGAAAGCAGTATCGTCCGCAAAAGTAGACGTGAGCGTAAAGTTGGTTATGGGCATATCTGCCGTAAAAATAACGTACAGTATAGGGCCAAGAATGCTCCCCTGTGGGACACCGGCATTTATTTTCTTAGGGCTAGAAAAAATGCCATTTGATTTAACTTGAAAAGACCGGTTAGTCAAATAGCTCCTGAGCAGTTTATGCGTGTTGATTGGCAGAAGGTCACATATTTTGTACAAAAGTCCTTCGTGCCAGACTTTGTCAAATGCTTGGGAAATATCTATGAATAACGCCGAACAGTATTCTTTATTCTCAAAAGCTCTTCTGATGCAGGTTACGATACGGTGTACCTGTTCTATAGTATTGTGACTTTTTCTAAAACCGAATTGATGGTCAGGTATAATATTGTGAGAAATTATGTGAGGTGTGATTTTCTTCATGAGAATGGACTCAAACATTTTTGAAAGTATCGATAGTAAGCTTATAGGGCGATAGGATTTGACTTGAGTTGGATCTTTGCCTGGTTTCGGTATCATCACGATTTCAGACCTCTTCCAAGATAGGGGGAAGTAACCTACACGGAGAATTGCATTGAATAAAAATAACACAATTTTCAAGGCTGAAAAGGGAAGTTCTTTAATCATTTTCGCTGTTGTACCATCTCCTCCGGGCGATTTCTTTAATTTTAGTTCTTTGACAGATTTTTCAACATCCTTTATTCTAAGCTTGATTGGGCCAGGAATTATATCATCTATCACGGGCTGATGGATTGGGCGACGAATTAAATCATCTATCACGGGCGGATAGATTGGGCGTGGAGTTATATCGTCTATCACGGGCGGATAGATTGGGCGAGAAGTTATGTCATCTATCACGGGCTGATACATTGGGAGAGGAATTGAGTCATTTATCCCGGGCGGATAGATTGTGTGAGAAATTGTATCATATATCACGGGCGGATAGATTGGGCGAGGAATTGTGTCGTTTATCACGGGCGGATAGAGTGGGTGAGGAATTATATCTATCACGGGCGGATAGATTTCAGATGTATCACTGTTGGGTGTAAAAACGGACTCGAGGTAGTTTGCGAATGCATTTACTTTCTCTTCTGTGCTTTTTGCCCAGTTCCCATTTTCAAGGCGAATTGGGGATTCATGCGCAACAGGACCTCGCATGTTTTTTGTGGCCTTCCAGAGACTATAATCTGTTTTCTGGGTTGGATCCAGAGATTGCAAATATATTTTTAGATCACTTTCCTCGGCTGATTTTAGGGCTGATTTCAATCTCTTCTGGCAATTTTTTAGTTTTTTTCTTCTTACGCTTCTTTTTTCATTGATTAACGCTTGGATGCCTATTGGGTTATTGGAGTTATCTCTTTTGAATGCGCTTTTTCGAGTAGCCACTTTAACAGCACTGTTTACAACGTCTGTGAATAGGTTTACCGCGGCTTCAATTTCATCCGTTGTACGTAACGATACACCATCGGATAGGTGTGAGCTAAAGTATTTTTTATATTTTAGCCAGTTGGTATACTTATTGGGCAAACTGTCACACAAATTTTCATGATTGTTGTAAAGCAGTGTCAAAATGGTAGGCGAATGATCCGATGATAGATCAAGTGATGGACATAGAGATAATTGTTCACGCCTTATATTTTTTATTATAGCGAAATCAATAAGGTCAGGCGTTTTGTTCAGATCTGAGGGCCAATATGTTGGGTGACCGCTCGAAGCTACATCTAGTTTAGCAGATGTTATGGCTTTAAGTAGTTGTCTACCTTTTGGAGTAGTGAGGCGAGAGCCCCAAAATGTGTGCTTGGCATTGTAGTCACCTGCTACCAAAAACTTTGTGCCAAGAGTGGAGAAGAACTCCATGAATTGATCTTTGTTAATATTGTGCCTAGGGGGACAATATATCGACGATATCACCAGATTTGTGCCTGTGATAGCGATAGAAGTTGCTTGTATATGCTCAGTCCTATATTCGGGCATAGGATAATGTTTGATTTTATTTTGGACAATAAGAGCTGTACCACCACAGGCTCTCCCGCTAGGATGTTTAGTATCGTATGTGGAATAACCACGTATCCTAAAACAATTTCTGGTTGAAAACTGTGTCTCAGAGACTAATAAAATATCTATACAGTGGTTTCGGAGAAAATTTTCTACCTCATTTCAGTGTTGGCTCAGGCCGTTTGCATTCCAATAACAAATTCTCATTGGATTTATTTTTGATTTAACACGAGTTGCATAAGCATACTTTGATTTCTCATCATTTCTTGCATCATGCTTTGCATATTCAACATGAATGAATTCATAGTTTCTATTAATTATACCCTCACTTTAGTGTGACGAGGGTATATATCATTTGCTACGGAAAAAAGTGTAACACGTCGAAGGAGTGACCTAAGACCCCAAGTATGTTCGGAGGAAATCCGTTTTGGGTCATTTTAAGTCGAATGAGCAATGTCCGTCCGTCTGTCTGTCTGTCTGTCTGTCTGTCTGTCTGTCTGTCTGCTGGCTGGTGCGCACGATAACTCTCGAAAGGAGTAACCGATTGACCTCAAATTAGGTATGTGGTAATATTTTCTTCTATCTCCGGCTAAGTTCGAAGATGGACCATATTGGTCCACTCCTTCTAGTACCTCCCCCACAAAGGGTTAAAATGTTGTGAAATATTGATTCTTTAATAACTGCTATACTACTTATTCGAATCTTTTGAAATTCCACACATAGTACTAGCTTATTAGTCGCTATCAACTCGAGAAAAATGGGCGAAGTCGCCACGTCCCTTTTGGCACCTCCCACACAAATGCACCAATTTGCACCAAAAGTTAACAGCTTATAACATTAATAACAGTGTATAAAAATACTTGAAATTTTGTACAGTATTATGCTTTTATATCGCCTACAGTCCGGGAAAAAATCGGTGTTGTTGCCACGCCCCTTTTGCTACCTTCCACACAAAGGTACCTTTTTGCACCAAAAGTTAACAGCTTATAACATTAAAACCAGTGTATAAAAATACTTGAAATTTTGTACAGTGTAATGTTTTTATAGTGTCTATAGCCCTGTGAAAAATGGGCGTTATTGCCACGCCCCTCTTTGTACCTCCCACACAAAATGCCCAAATCATACCACAATTTAATGTCTCATAACGTTTATACCAGTGCACATAAATGCTTATAAGTCGACACAGTGCAAGGAATTTAAAGTATCTAATGTTCAGCGAAAAAAAGGTGTATTTGATAAACCCCATCTGGTACCTCCCACACAAATTGACAGAATAATTCGAGTAATATTCAATATTACATTACTCACAAAGTGAGGGTATACCTTAGTCGGTTTACCCGACTGAAACTTTCTTACTTGTTTTTCCTTTTTGTTAAAGCAAATTATTTAAAAACCAGTAAGGAAAGACAGAAAGTCGGACGGGGCCGACTATATAATACCCTACACCTCCGTAACAATGCGAAAACGGACATTGCGATAAGAATTTGGCAGTGTTCATACATGCAATAAGAAAACTCTCTCTGCCGAATTTCGTACTGATCGAATATCAAATACTGTTTCTACAGCGCTTACATGTCAAATCGGGTGAAACATATACATATATGGAGGCTATATCTAAATCTGAACCGATTTTGACTGATTTCAATAGGGATAGTCCTTCGGCTAAAAAAGAGCACTGTGCTAAATTTCATCGCAGTTGCACCATTAATACGACCTGAACTTTGATTACAATGATACATCTACAGACGGACGGACGGACAGACGGACATGATTAAATCGACTCAGGAAGTGATTCCAAGTCGATGGGTATACTAAACAATGGGTCTATCTCTTCTCCTTCTGTGTGTTACAAACAACTGCACAAACTCATAATACCCTGGATCACAGTGTGGTGTAGGGTATAAAAACGAACGCTGAAAAATGTGGTATTTATGGCTTAAAATATCATATTTGAGAACTCGATCTACACGGGGGCCACAACAATATAAAATCTGATTTGTATACATTTTATTGAGATGAATTCTTGCCCGAATAGAATACAAACTGCAAAGTTTCTGCTAAACTGCTTAGAAAATTTGGTGTTTATGGCTTAAATAAGCACTTTTGGCAGCGACATCTATAGGTTGACTATAACAAAATATGAACTGATTTAAAAAATGTTTACTCCGATGAATTTTTGTCTTCATTATATACATACTGCAAAGATTCAATCAAAATGCTTAGAAAATATTGATATTTATGGCATAAATACGTGTATTTAGGAGCGACCTCTATAGGGTGACGATAACAAAATATGAACCGATTTGTAAAATTTTTGCTGTGATTAATTCTTGTCAAAATAGAATGCAAACTGCAACGTTTCTGCTAAATTGCTTTAAAAATGTGGTATCTATGGCTCAAAACCCGTATTTTGGAGCGACCTCTATAGGGGAGCTATAGCAAAACATTGACCGATATGGCCCATTTGCAACCGCAAACAACCTGCAACTATAAGAAATATTTGCAACAAATTTGATCAACCTAGCTCTATTTTTGCGGACTGTAGCGTGATTACAACAGATGGACATGGCTAAATCGTCTTAGAATTTTACGACGTTAAGAATATATATGGGTATTTCTACAATGTCGAATGCGACATTCGCACGCATTCAAAGTGGAACCAGTAGGGAAAGACAGAAAGTCGGGCGGGGCCGACTATATAATACCCTACACCTACCTACCAATGCGAAAATGGGCATTGCGATAAGAATTTGGCAGTGTTCATACATGTAATAAGCAAACTCTCTCTGCCGATTTTCGTACTGATCGGATATAAAACACGGTTTCTACAGCGCTTACATGTCAAATCGGGTGTAACATATATATTGGGACTATGTTAAAATCTGAACCGATTTTTCCCGAATTTGGCAGTGTTCATACATGTAATAAGAAAACTCTCTCTGTTAAATTTCGTACTAATCGGATATAAAACATGATTTCTACAGCGCTTAAATGTTACATCGGGTGAAACATATATATGGGGGCTATATCTAAATCTGAACCGATTTTCCCCGAATTTGGTATTGTTCATACATGTAATAAGAAAACTCTCTCTGTTAAATTTCGTACGGATCGGATATAAATCACGTTTTCTACAGCGCTTTAATGTTAAATCGGGTGAAACATATATATGGTGGCTATATCTAAATCTGAACCGATTTTCCCCGAATTTGGCAGTGTTTATTCATGTAATAAGAGAACTCTCTCTGTTAAATTTCGTACTGATCGGATATAAAACACGATTTCTACAGCGCTTAAATGTTAAATCGGGTGAAACATATATATGGTGGCTATATCTAAATCTGAACCGATTTTCCCCGAATTTGGCAGTGTTTATTCATGTAATAAGAGAACTCACTCTGTTAAATTTCGTACTGATCGGATATAAAACACGATTTCTACAGCGCTTAAATGTTAAATCGGGTGAAACATATATATGGTGGCTATATCTAAATCTGATCCGATTTTCCCCGAATTTGACAGTGTTTATTCATGTAATAAGAGAACTCTCTCTGCCAAATTTCGTACTGATCTGATTTAAAATACAGTTCCTACAGCGCTTACACGCCAAATCGGGTGAAACATATATATGGGGGCTATATCTAAATCTGATCGGATTTTCTCCGAATTTGGTAGTGTTCATTCACGTAATAACAAAACTCTCTCTGCCGAATTTCATAAAGATCGGATGTAAAATGTGGTTTCTACGTGGCTTGCATGTCAAATCGGGTGAAACGTATATATGGGGACTATATTCAAATCTGAACCGATTTTAACCAATTTCAATAGGGATCGTCCTTGGGCCAAAAAAGAGCACTATGCTAAATTTCATCACAATCGGACCATAAATACGACCTGCACTTTGATTACAAGAATACATGGAGAGACGGACAGACAGACAGACGGAAATGGCTAAATCGACTCAGAAAGTGATTCTGAGTCGATCGGTATAATAAACAATGAGTCTATCTCTTCTCCTTTTAGGTGTTAAAAACAAATGCACAAAGTCATAATACTCTGTGGTGTAGGGTATAAAAACATATGCCAAAGCATTATTTCATTAGCACTATAATTGGTGCTAAGGTTGTTTTTGGCCAATTGTTCGTTTTCAAGATAATTACAAAAAACCAAGTCATTCGCACGGGACAAAAACAGAAGTCGCTTTCAAAGCAAACCAATCAAACACTGATTTCAGCGCAACCTGAAGGAATATTTTAATGCGACTAATTTTAAAATGTCATAATTTCACGTAATTTAATAATGCGTTTTATTTTATTCAAAAATATTAAGTATTTTATTTTTTATTTAATTTTAACAAATTTTATTCCATCGTTTTTTATGTTTTTTTACTTTTTATGCAACTAGACATCCAAAGATTGATTACACTACTCAACAAACATTTTTTTTGTGTCCTAGACCTAAACATTATTTTTTTGTATAGATTGTGGCATATTGTTATATAAAATCAAAATCAAAAATTTTTTATTAAAAATATTAATATCGTCGAAGGTACCCTTAGTATCTGCACTATAATTTTTGGAGTATATGCCCGATCAGGTCGACTTATACGTTATATTGAAGCTATTAATGTGGCCTACCAATGTTGGAAATATCTCTTTCACTTAAAAATAGTGGAGTACTAACAATCATTAAACAAATTGGATAAAATAAATTTTTTCAAAAAAAAAATATAAATTTCCTGGGACGAAAAAAAAACATAAAAAATCTAAAACATATTTTATTCCATTTTTTAAAAGTTTGCATCCTAGCGAAGAAAATAATGCCTATTTGAAAAAAATCTATGGATAAATGTAGAAATTATAGCCTTTCTGGTAGAGGTAAGAGAATATCAAAAAATCTTTTTTTTAATTTCTGTTTAAATAGCGATTTTATTTGTTACTTTTATTTATATTATGTAAATTTGAGTTTATTTACATGTACAAGTAATTGTGAGTTCCTTGTTGACGTTTGTAGATTTCGGAATCGGTTTCTCTAATGAGGAACCAAATATAATCCCACATCATTCTTTCATCCCAGTGCCCTTGGTAAGGCCGCTCGATGGACTTCAATTCTTGGTGAAACCTTTCGCCATGTTCGTCACTTACGTCGCCAAGATTCTCGGGGAAAAGTTTAAAAGACAATGCAAGAAATGAATTTTGAGGGACATATTTACACTTGTTGACCTCCATAAAGCGAAAAATAAGATAGAAGAATACGTATGTATTATATGTGTTATATACATAAATATAGAAAAATATATTTCTTACCAATTTTTTCATAATTTTTCAACAAATCATTAATCATTGTTTCATATTGAGGGCTTTTATTGGATCCAAGGAAATTTGAAACTACAAGCTTAAACGACCTACATGCTGCAATTTCATCCGACGTCAAATAGGATTCGAAATTTACATCTTTCATCAGGTTCCTTATTTAAGGCCCATCAAAAACGCCTTCTTCAATTTTTTGAAAAGAAAGACTTTTAAATAAACTTTTTAAATATGAGAGTGAATTGCCATCTTTCCTTAAGGCTTTTACAACATTTTAAAAGAGCCCCAGCTTAATATGCAGTGGTGGCAAGATAATGTTTTCTTTTTGGACGAGAGGTGTTTATTTTATGTTGTTTTCACCCAATGTAATGTGTTTTCTTGTTGGCCGTTTCTTTCTTCTGTAATGAGCTTCGCGAGCTCGCCTATCCCAGAGGCATAAAAAACAGCAATATTTTGTATATCCGACTTGCATTCCACATGACATCCCAACTACTTTTAAATCGCAACAAATTTTCCAGTCATGTTGTTCATATTTTATCAATTTGGACATTGTTTCGTATGATTCCTGAGTGTTGACGGCATGAGCAATGGAAATCGACGGTTTCTGATTTCCGTTGTGCAAAAGTACTGCTTTCAAACTTTCTTTACTGCTGTCAACATATAACCGCCGTTCTTTCGAATTGTATGTTTGATTAAGTTCCTCGAACCATCTGGGAATGTCCTTGCAAAAGCATATGTTATCCACAGTTGTATAAAATTGTTTGTAAGGTATATCACGGACTCTATAATATGATATGTTAACATCTGGGGCCAAAATATTGTACTGTTTCATCCGAGATGCAAGTAGTTCTGCCTTATCTTGGGTCAGTTCCAAATCTTGCACATATATTTCCAAATATTGCACATATATTTCTTCTATTATTTTACTAAACACACGTCGATTTTTTTTAATTACATATTTTCCGCAGATGTAGCAGAAATTGTCGGGATCATTTACACATTGAAAAGTTCTTTGCTTTTACTCATACTTCGAAATATAACTTTATAATATTTTTCAGAAAATCGACTTATCTCTTTAAGGCGCTGAATTACACTCATTTATTAATAAGTAATTTCATTCATAAATTCAGGATTTAAAGTACATAAGTTGCAGTACCTGTAGCTGACATATAGTTTGCTTCGAACGTAGAAACCCAATACATATAATTTTACTACCTGTGACGTCCATGCCCCTAAAAGGCGCAACTGAATGGAAACCTCATAAATAAACAAGTAAGAAAGTTTCAGTCGGGTAAACCGACTAAGGTATACCCTCACTTTGTGAGTAATGTAATATATAACATTACACCAATAAATCTGTCAATTTGTGTGTACCAGAAGGGGTTTTCCAAATACACATATTTTTCGGTAAACAGTACATTCTTAAATTGCATTGTGCTGAACTATAAGCGTTTATGTGCACTGCTATATTAATGTTACGAGCTATGTAATTTTGGTATGATTTGGTCATTTTGTGTGGGAGGTACAAAAAGGGGCGGGGTGATAACGCCCACTTTTTACAGGACTATAGGCACTATAACAGCATTACACTGTACAAAATTTCAAGTATTTGTATGCACTGGTATTTAAGTTACAAGCCGTTTACTTTTGGTACGAAACGGTCCATTTGTGTGGGAGGTACCAAAAGCGGCTGTACGATAATGCCCATTTTTTACCGGACTATAGGCACTACAAAAACATTATACTGTAGAAAATTTCAAGCATTTTTATGCACTTATATTAAAGTTATAAGCAGTTAAATTTTGATGCAAAATGGTCCATTTGTGTGGGAGGTACCAAAAGGGGCATGCCAACTTCACCCATTTTTCTCGAGTTAATAGCGACTTATATACTAATATTATGTGCAGAATTTCAAAAGATTCGAATAAGTAGTATAGAAGTTATTAAAGAATCAATATTTCACTAAATTTTAACCCTTTGTGTGGGAGGTACCAGAAGGAGTAGACCAATATGGCCCATCTTCGAATTCATCCGGAGATAGATCAAAATATTACCACATACCAAATTTGAAGTCAATCGGTTACTCCTTTCGAGAGTTATCGTGCGCACCAGCCAGCAGACACACAGACAGACAGACGGACGGACAGTGCTCATTCGACTTAAAATGACCCAAAACGGATTTCCTCCGAACATACTTAGGGTCTTAGATCACTCCTTCGATGTGTTACACTTTTTTCCGTAGCAAATGATATATACCCTCGTCACACTAAAGTGAGGGTATAAAAACCACAAATATTGTTGAATGACCCTCTACCTGAGCGGATATCATCAAATATAGCTCTCACATTGCATATCATGTTTTGTGAAGGGTTACGAACGACCATAGAACCTCGTTCTTTCTATAATTTTATAATGTCTGACATCAATCCTCATAAAATAAAATGCAAGTGAAATGTCTCTTATATGTCTCTCTCACATATGGCGAATTATATAGATAAACAGAAACATCATTTAAAACCGAGAAAATATGAAAGAAGATTTTTTGAATTTCCCAACATTTACAAAATGGCTCATAACTTATACATCTATCCATAGATTTATTCTATCTATTCAAATAAACACCGTTTTCTTCGTTGGCATGCTGGCTTTTTAAAATGTGATAAAATAATTTTTTCGATATTTTTTCTATTTTTTATAGTTTTTTTTTTGTACCAGGAAAAAGTGTTTTTAAAAAAAAATCATTTTTTCTCATATTTTTGACGACTGTTACTAAACCAAAGATTCTACGTGAAAGCAATATTTGCAGCATATGTAGTCCTCATAATTCCCTTTAATTTGTGGCATAATCAGGCTTATACTTGAAAAATGGTCCAAATACTGAATGTAGTTTCCATGAAGCTGGAATTAAAAAAAAAAATTACCATAAACAATTTTTTTAATATTTTTTTCGTGTTTGTGACACCTAATTTCTCCAGAAACTGTTATCCACATCCCTTGGACAAAAATTTTGTTGCATAGTGTTATAAATGATTTTTAATATATTCAATATATTTATTTTCAGAACAAAAATTATTTTTCTTATATCCCTTAAATATAAATTAAAATTTTTTTGAGCGCCCCAGTAGGTGAGTTGGTAGCGTACTTGCCTATGAGTTTGGGGGTTGTGGGTTCGATTCCCACCAGAGGCTCTGGTCTGTCGCTGCAAAAAAATTTAGCCATATGGTCTTTGTAACCCTGCCTTTCCCTGGACCTTATAATTAGAATATAAATTTACTTTGTATTGTAATTCATATAAACAAAAAAAAAAAAAAAAAAAAAAAAAAATTAAAATTTAAAAGAGAGACCATTAATGAGAACATAACATGCAATACATATGTTTAAAACATAAATTTTGCAATTATTCGAATTTGGACTCAAATATTTTGAAATGTGTTATGAATAAATGTAGTTTTTGGGAAGATTGCTCGTAGATAAATTTGATAGATTCCCTATAAAAAATTTTGTTACAAATTTACATCAGTTTTGAACAAAGTAAGATCTGTCCAAATTCAGATTAAGTTGGTCGTTTATCGTCTTTGAGCTGTTGATATCACCTGTTCCAGATGGTATTACTCCTGCAGAAATACAGAAAATTCTTAAATACACTATCCCCGGTTTGAGAAATTGTTTGAGAGCTGTATTAGCTTATATAATTCATTCCTTCAGAAGACGTCGTGAAGGCCATTTGAATGACATTTTATTTAGAACTTAATTGTATCGATTGTACTTCACATTAAATAAAAAACTTCTGAATTTCCTTAACAATAAGTGTGTTTTTTTCCAATGAAATTATATCATTCTTATTGGAAAACCATTTATGTGCACAAAACAAACTTATACATCACTGTAACACAGAGTGACACTTAATTTCACTTACCACTTTATACACCGCTATGTTGTCATTTGAAAAATTGTATTTTCATGTACGCACTCTTTTTTTCTTTCTTTAATGAAAAATAAAAACGCGTTTGTTTGCGACGGAAAGGGCACGACCATTAATTCTTATTTTTAATTACATTTTTATATAAATTTGAGCAACAAATTTATAATTTGTAAAAGTTTTTCTTGCGTACATCCCTCCATGATGAAGTTGTAAACACTACTGAATGCACTGAAAAACAAATGACAGATCATGACATATTACAAATGGCCGAAACGTCACTTCAAAATCATATGATCTTTATTGAAAACCCCGTTATTTGTAGGTATTTGTCGCCTAAAATCTGTACATGGTTACCTTAATGCCGATTTTGGATTCTAAATTCGATGCAATCTGCATATCCCATGTATGCATTTTATATGTAAAAATGGGATATGCACGGGAATATTCACAACATTTTTCCAAATATAATGTACATATGTTGAATGAAAAATGCAATTTCACTTTTCTATTATTTAATTTAATATCTGAAATAAATATAATAAATAGACAATATTTTTAAATCGATTAACAATTATTTACTGTGTTTGCGTAACGGATGTGACAAATCTTAGAATGCAAATTCTAGCGTAAATATTGTAATAACACTGAAACTTTTTGATTTACTTTATACTATATAACATTGACCTATCTTACACAAAAGATGATATTTGTATATCTACAACAAATGTAATAAATTTTACTTTTTGTATATTTTCCCTATCGGGTGTGACAAACAAACACTCCATGATACAACACCGTTTGCGTGCACTGAATATTTTCTAAAAACTAAACTACAGTTAAGGATGTGTACCTTTTTGTAGTCAAAAGACAAATTTCAGAAAATAAAAAATATGTCTAAAAATAGCTAATGTCAGCTCAACAGTAAAGGTAGTGCATCCAACAGTTTTATAATAACCTAGAAAAACTCATTGGTAGGAAAAAAACCTGTTCCTAAATTTTATCAACTCTTCAAAAATTTCAAAAATTCAATTGTTCCTTATGGTATTTTTTTTTTGCAAAAAACTGATATATTTTTTATGTGTGATGGGGTCAGTTTACGTGGAATCACCCATTTGCAAAAAATATGCATCGGAAAATTAAAGGAAATTAGCTAGTTTTTGAAACATAATTTTATATAACGACAAGAACTATCCTCGCAGCAAATTTCAAAATGAAAGTTTCAGCCTTTTGTCTGTTACACCCTTTGAGAATTGAGGTAACCATGCACAGAATTTAGGCAACACACACTGATATTTTAGAATTAAAGAAAAATGCCGAATATATTTTTTTAGAAAAACTATTGTCGATATAAAATGAAACAACAGCAAATAATCGAATTTGCGGTGAATTTTAAACATAAATGGGTTTGCATATTTTTTGCATATGAACGATATATGCAAATATGCAGTTTGCATGAAATATGCAAACATAAATAGGTGTATATTTAATTATTTTATGACGAATCAAATTTGTGTGTTATCGGTTTTACCATACAACCATCCAATAAAAATATGCAATTTCCAATATCCAATAGGACTAGACTTGGTGCAAGTTTAATCCCGATCAAAACACATCGCTTTTAAAAATGTACTCACTTGACATGAAAACCCTCATATATAGATAGATTCCCACTGACAATAGTCTGAACACGGATATATAAAATTTTAAAAGAACTACACTTTTGCAGTCTGGAAATTATATTTAAAAAAGCTTTTTCATTAAGAAATTGCTGATATATTAAAATTCCTACTGCCTACACTGTATAAGGTGACGTATGAGTTACGAGTGGTAAAAGGGAAATGACTTCTCATGTTACTTATACGACCAAGATACCACAATTTCATCTGAAGGTAGAATATTATGAAAACACCCACTTCAATGTATTTACTTATATATATTATCACTTCAGAGAAAATTAATGAAAGGAAACAATAATTACAAATAATGCCACATTTTGCTTATTAATAGAAGTGCAAGTAAATAGAAATTCTATAGAAGGAAGAAATTTGCGTTTACTTCAAATAGTTTATTCAAGCAAAAATTTATATGTACAAGTAATGTTGACAGATGTATGTAAATGCTATGTAGCTCTAGTTTTCAGGTTTATTTCACAGTAAATTCTACGGGGTTTAAATTGAGGCAATCAATTGCAATATATATTTCAATGCAACACAGCTCAAGCAGAGCTGTCCTGCGCACAGTGGGAAGATTAAAATAATATAAAATTATCCTGCCATGCTTGTACAGAAGGTATTGGAGCAATACAATTTAGAATTAGGGCGAAAAATGCAATGTTTCCCTTTTTTGGTGACAAAAGTTTATGTCGTATTTTTGAGTTAGGGGAAAAGTTATTTAAAATAGTTATAACAAAATTATATTAATATCAAAGAGCATAGTGTTTAAACTTTAAAGTATAGGATAGTGAGTATAGAATATAGAGTATAGATTATAGATAACAGAGTATAGAGCAGGGCTTTCCAACCTTTTCAACCATACAGCTTCCCACAACCATGTAAAAAATATTCAAGTTCCCCTTCCCACAAAAGAAAATCATATTTCATTTCTAATGTGACTAATAAAATAAAATTTCGTTTAAATTGTATTTTTTCTTGAATATATGTTTTTCCGCAAAATTTCATTGAAGTAGCATTTTTATAAAAAATTACAGTAATATTGAATTTTTCGTCAAAATTACATTAAAAATGTGCAGAAAATTGCAAATTTATAGAAAATTAAATTTTTCTAAAAAAATTCCATTATTTTATAATACTCTTTATTTAAATATTTACTTTAATGTGTTTCGCATTTTTTTTTAATATTTCACAAAATTGTTACCAGTTGTGTGAAGGTACTAGAAGGGGCGTGGCAATACGCCCACTTTGCACTGGACTGTAGGTTTTAAAGGGTGGTTACATTTCAAAAGCCGATGTTGATTTTGAATACAACACAAATTATTTAGGAAATTATTGTCATTTCTTTTTATTTTGGCGGCCTACCTCCATTCGGTGGTCCAAATTTTCGATGACGCTGAGGCATAATTGAGGTTCTATGCCGTTAATGTGCCGAATTATCTCATCCTTTAGCTCTTGAATTGTTGCTGGCTTATCGACGTACACCTTTTCTTTCAAATAACCCCAAAGAAAGAAGTCCAACGGTGTCAAATCACATGATCTTGGCGGCCAATTGACATCGCCACGTCGTGAGATAACACGGCCATTGAATTTGTTGCGCAAAGGAGCCATTGTTTCGTTAGCTGTATGGCAAGTGGCACCGTCCTGTTGAAACCACATATTGTCCACATCCATATCTTCCAATTCGGGCCATAGAAAGTTCGTTATCATCTCACGATAGCGAACACAATTTACAGTAACTGCCTAACCGGCCTCATTTCGAAGAAGTATGGCCCGATGAAGTCGCCAGCCCATAAGCCGCACTAAACGAACTGGGCGAGCATGCACAGGTGTTTTCACATCTCCTACAGACCCGGTTTGCTGAAAATTGCGCACAATTCTCCCGATTGTGGACACATTTGGTCGATTATGCTGATCAAAAAAACATCACGAAGTGCACGAAATGCATTTTGATTTGAACGCCCATTTGCGTAAAAGGCCCAAAAAAATTTAACGCGTTGCTCGATTGTGTTTCTCTTCATGGTTCAAAATGAGTTAGTCTGAAATTGAGAAATGTCAAATGAAATGCAGAAAAAAACTTGACGTTTAGGTGTGGTTCACATTCAACATAGGCCCTTACAATTTAACCACCCTTTATAAAAACATTACACTGTACAAAATTTCAAGTATTTGTATGCGTTGGTATTAATGTTATAAGCTGTGAACTTTTTATACAAATTGGTCCCTTTGTGAGGGAGTTACCAAAAGTGGCATAGCATTTTTTTTCAGCGGTAAAATGATTACTACTTGTATGTACGATATTTTCCAGGATTCCCATGAGTAGCAAAGAAGTTATACGAGTTTTAACATGTCACAAAATTTTAACCATTTGTGGGGGAGGTACCACAAAAAGTAGGCCGATATGGTTGTCCATCAAATATAAACTGGGTTTGAATAAAATATTACAACGTACGGAATTTGAAGTCATTCGGACACTCCTTTTCAGATTTGTCGTTGGCACCATTCAGTCAAATTAACAGACGGACGGACATTAATTATTTCATAGTTTTTTAACCCATGGAGAACCCATGCTGAAATTTAGACGTTTTTTTTAAATAAAACGAAAAAAATGATGATACGCTTTTCAGGGTAATCAAGGATGAAGGGAATTTTCGACCATTTGATGTCCTAATACACAAACATTGATTACTTAATTTATAATTCTTAGAGAGAATGTTAAAATCTTTCAGATGTTACTTATAACATTCTAATCTGTTTCCGTTCTAAAGTTATGTCGACATCAAAATAGCAAAAAAAATGTTGTAGATGACCAACATTGGCACACTACAAACGGTAAGAGACCATAATTCCGCAGTGTATAGTAGTATACGCGTGCAAAATTGCATCCACATATAAATTCATAAATATTCCGAGTGGGTCGGGTTTCTTTGGAATTACCCTATATTTTCCCATAAAATTACATCGGTATTGGATTTTTCTTAAATTTTGATGAAATTGCATTATTTTACAGAGGTCTTTTAGTTGGTAAGACCTAGTGTAGAGTATATAGAATATAGAAGCTTCTGTGAATTCCAAGCTTTTCTGAAGTATAACTCAATAATTGTTTAACTCTTAAGTTTTTCTAATTTTATCTCACATTTTTCATTGCGACCCTCGAACATATATGTATAGAGGCCACTCTCTTCTTGTATTTGCACTCCAGTCCGTAATAAATATGTATAAAATTGTTGGTGTTATTGCTGCTCTACAACCAAGAATTACAAAACCGAATGTTCTAATCCCGTTGTCAGTTAGTATTGCGTCAAATTCATCAGAGTGTTTTCGTTTGCTTTGCAATGGCTGTATGTACAGAAAAAAACAAACCTATTCGTTCATATTTTATTTTTTTGGTGTTTTTCATTTCATTTTTGCTGAGCTCCTTTCCGTTTATTCATTCTCTATTTCAGTTGTTTTTTAACTCAATTATTAACTGAGCTTCAGACAAACATCCGTTTCAATGGAAAGCTGTCAGTAAAACGTCAAACCGGATGTACGTGAAGCATAATACATCCGTTAACAATGGCAACGCCAAGTAGTAGCACAAGAGTACCTCGTTTTGAGTGGAAAAAAATATATATAATAATACGCTGTCATTCATGGATGTTGTGGTTACGCGCATATATACATAAATATAGGTACAAGTACACGGATTGAAATATAACGTTAACGTATAAATAGGATTGGTTAATACTCAACGTCGTCGAATAAATGTCAAATAAAATAACGTTCGACATTAGGCTCCCCGAGATATTCGCATATTTAGTGATATGGCGGGGTTTGGCAAAATTGTATATTGTACGAGTATAATGTCAGCAAAAAGAAGAATTATTCCTTTTTTCTATACATATATTCGTCCTTGTACCAGTCAGTCCATGATTCCAACCAATTTATGTTTAGTGGTATTTTAATAAAATGTAATTGTTCCAAATAAAGTTTTCCCATTAATTTAATAGAATGCCACTGAGCTTGGTTTGAGTTATGCGATGCTAAGGCCGCCAGTCGATCACCATGGTGATATTCTTGTAATAGACTCAACAAAAGAGGAGTAAAGAAAAACAAACAAATTCATGAAGTAATACAAATGTATATAAGAGCGGCCCTAATTAATTTAAAACATGAGCTCACACCTAACCTAACCTAACCTAACCTAACCTAACCTAACCTAACCTAACCTAACCTAACCTAACCTAACCTAACCTAACCTAACCTAACCTAACCTAACCTAACCTAACCTAACCTAACCTAACCTAACCTAACCTAACCTAACCTAACCTAACCTAACCTAACCTAACCTAACCTAACCTAACCTAACCTAACCTAACCTAACCTAACCTAACCTAACCTAACCTAACCTAACCTAACCTAACCTAACCTAACCTAACCTAACCTAACCTAACCTAACCTAACCTAACCTAACCTAACCTAACCTAACCTAACCTAACCTAACCTAACCTAACCTAACCTAACCTAACCTAACCTAACCTAACCTAACCTAACCTAACCTAACCTAACCTAACCTAACCTAACCTAACCTAACCTAACCTAACCTAACCTAACCTAACCTAACCTAACCTAACCTAACCTAACCTAACCTAACCTAACCTAACCTAACCTAACCTAACCTAACCTAACCTAACCTAACCTAACCTAACCTAACCTAACCTAACCTAACCTAACCTAACCTAACCTAACCTAACCTAACCTAACCTAACCTAACCTAACCTAACCTAACCTAACCTAACCTAACCTAACCTAACCTAACCTAACCTAACCTAACCTAACCTAACCTAACCTAACCTAACCTAACCTAACCTAACCTAACCTAACCTAACCTAACCTAACCTAACCTAACCTAACCTAACCTAACCTAACCTAACCTAACCTAACCTAACCTAACCTAACCTAACCTAACCTAACCTAACCTAACCTAACCTAACCTAACCTAACCTAACCTAACCTAACCTAACCTAACCTAACCTAACCTAACCTAACCTAACCTAACCTAACCTAACCTAACCTAACCTAACCTAACCTAACCTAACCTAACCTAACCTAACCTAACCTAACCTAACCTAACCTAACCTAACCTAACCTAACCTAACCTAACCTAACCTAACCTAACCTAACCTAACCTTTTTTTTTTTTTTTTTTTTTTTTTTTTTTAATGAGGTGAAAATCGTCGAAAGACATTTGCCTGATGGAGTTGGCAAATAGTGCGGGACTTTAACCCGCTAAAAACACCTCTACACTTGTCCATTCAGCCCTGTGGGACCACCTTTAGGTATTACTTCACAGGGTGGGGAAGATCTTCAAGATCCATCACTATCTAACATTTCTTCGTCGTAAGTTTTCTTCCTCGCACAATTCGGTCATAATGGACCTAATTAACGTCGCTATACACTGCCAATTACTGTGCGAGGATAGCATAAAACCAACTAAGTTGTCCGGAGTCAAAGCAACTCCTAGCGATTCCTCCAACTGCAGCCTCCGATTTGTAAACCGAGGACATTCAAACAAAACATGTTCAGCATCCTCTACGATATATTCACAATTTGGGCAAAATGGGTCTGTTTCTCGGCCGATGCGATGTAGGTAGTATTTGAAGCTACCATGGCCGCTCAGCATCTGCGACAAGAAGTAGTCCAATTCTCCATATGATCTATCCAGCCATACTCTTAAATTGGGGATTAGTCGACACGTCCATCGCCCATCACTGGATGTCGTCCACCTGTTTTGCCAATCATGGATGGATTTGTCCCTTGCAATTCGTAGGGCCTCCGCATGGGTCATATTTGCTGTCGTTGATTTCAGGTCGTTAGCATATTTTGTCTCACTAGCAAGCAGGTCAATAGGTATCATGTTTGCCATCACCAAAGCCGCCGCATCCGACACCGTCCGATAAGCCGAACATACTCGTAGGGCCGCCAACCTATATACTGGGGCGATTTCATCTCTGTATGATTGGTATTTCATCGCCTGGGACCACGCTGGAGCTGCATACAGGATGACATTTCCGACAACCCCTGCTAACAATCTCCGTTGGGAGTACTTTGGGCCTCTAGTATTTGGCATTAAACGAGATATAGCCATAAACGTCGTTCTAGCTTTTTCACTAATGTAGGTCAGGTGTGGTTTGAATGATAGTCTCATATCGATCAGCACTCCAAGATACTTTAGATAGGGTTTGGAGCGTATAGAACAATTACCAACTAAAATTTGTATCTCCTCCATCACTTTGCGGCTACTAATCAGTACGACTTCAGTCTTGTGTTCTGCCAACGTTAATCCTGCTTTGTTAAGCCAGGATTGAACCAATTTAACGCTTGAATTCGTTACCGTTTCTGCTTCTCCTAGGTATTTTGCCACTATCACCAGTGCAATATCATCCGCGAAACCAACAATCCTAGCGTTGTCTGGTAGATGTAGTCTCAGTACACCATCGTACATCAGGTTCCATAATAATGGTCCAAGCACCGAACCCTGTGGAACACCTCCTGTTACCTTGTAGTCCTTAGGACCCTCGTCAGTGTCGTAAGACAGATATCTATTTCTAAAGTAATCCTTGACAATTTCCACGAGATAGGATGGAGTATTGATACGTTGCAACGCATTTACAATTTCATCCCATTTTGCAGTGTTGAAAGCATTTTTCACGTCAAGTGTTACTACCACACAATATTCTTTTCCGCCGTGCTTTCCGCCTTTTCCTTGGATAGCAGTCGCAGCTGTGTTAACTACTATTTTTATTGCATCCATTGTAGATTTTCGTTTCCTGAATCCAAATTGGAATTCTGACAGGCCATCAATGCATTCAATATGCTCTTCTAGCCGTCCACATATTAGACCTTCTAATAATTTACCACACGTATCAATCATGCACAATGGTCGGTAGGATGATGGGTTTTCAGCCGGTTTCTTGTCCTTAGGCAGAAGAACTAGCTTCTGCCTTTTCCATATTTTAGGGAAGGAGCCTCTTTGCAAGCATGTGTCCATTAACAGCATTATTTGGTTCGGGCAAGTGTTAACGAATTCCTTTAGTACCCGGTTGGGGATTCCATCAGGACCCGGTGATTTTTTATCTTTGAACTTTGAAATTACTTTCAAAACTTCAGGAACGGTAACTGGAACAGGTGTAACTGATACACTGCTGGTATGATCCATCCAGTAAGGAGGTGTCTGTTCAGGAAAAAGATTTTTGACAATCCTATCGAGAACAGCGGCTTCTTTCGGTGGCGATGCATTTAAGCATTTAAGCTTCTTCTTAACAATTTTATATGCTAGTCCCCATGGGTTTGAGTCTAGGTCGTCGCATATCTCTAAGAAACACTGTCTTTTACTTCTTTTTATCGCCTGGCTCAGAATTTTCTTTTTTGTCTTGTACACTTGGTGATGTGTTTGGTTTGTTTGGCGTCCTCTTGATCTGGTATACAATCTTCGGGCTCTTATACACTCCCCACGCAACATTGCTATCTCTGCATTCCACCAATATACAGGTGGTTTGTTATCTCTACTTCCTCTCCTGGTCATTGAGATATCACATGCCCGGATAATTTGGGCAATGCATTGCTCTGCCATGTTTTCTGGTGATCCACTGAGGGTCAAATCTTCCACAGATGCACAAAATACGTCCTTCTCAAATGAGCTAACCTTCCAACCTCTCCCAGTAGATATTACGGTTGGGGGCGTAGCATGCTCGGATATATTAATTATAATTGCGCGGTGGTCACTGTGTGTATAGATATCAGACACAATCCAGTTTGTTCGCATCGTAATATTATTGCTTGCAAAAGCAATATCTATTACGGAACCTCGTCCATTACGACTGAATGTATGCTCGTTTCCAGAGTTAAGTAGGACCACTCCAAGCCCAGCAAAAGCCTCAAGTAGGAGGTTACCCCTTGCATTTGTCCTTGGGCAACCCCATTCAATTGCCCATGCATTAAAGTCTCCAGCAATTATAACATTATTCTTTGTTCTTGCATCAGAAACTAGATTATCTATAATATTTCCGTATTCCTGTATGGATAAGCTTGGTGGAATATAGCAGCTGTAAATGGTTATCCCGGAGACAGAACAACGTACAAATCCGCCAGGAGCCACCGCTCCTGTGTTTTGCAGCATTAATCCGCTTACGCACCATATCGCCGAGGTTTTTGAGTCATCCGTAACCCAGCAGGATGTATCTGGATGATGGTAGGGTTCGCTGAGGAGAGCAAAGTCTATACCCTGCTCACGTACGCTTTGTTTTAGAAGATCCTGAGCTGCACTACAATGGTTCAAGTTTAATTGAAGTAATTTCATGCTGTTATTTCATTTTTTGTACGGCCTCTCTGTATCGGGGGCAATATTTGTCTCCCGTTGCGTGATTATTTTTTGTATCCTGGCACAGTAAACATTTTGGCACATTTTTGCATGTTTTAGCTTTATGCCCTTCCATACCACATCTTAGACATTTGCCCGAGTAGTCATTCACGCTGTTACATTTTGAAGCGAAATGTCCAAAATCAAAACATCTCAGACATTTTCTTACAATTTTCTTCTCTCTAATTCTACATATTGACCATTCTATACGGACTTTCGTAGCTTTTAGCAATGGCCTTGCCAAGGCAGCATTTAACGCAAGTGTAGCCGTTTGGGTTCCATCGTAAGCTTTCCGCACAGATTTTATTGCTGTTACATGCAATGTTTTCAGTTCCGGGAAGGCTTTTATTAGATCACTGTGAATCTTATCCTTGACAGTGGTCTCCTCTATATCCTTAATTTCAATATAAGTTTCGTGTGTCAACACCCGTACCTGTGCTTGCGATCCCAAAACCTCCTCAATGTTTTGTTTGAATTCGCCAGTATGTTGATGTGCCGATTTGTTTAGCTCAAATAGTAGCTCACCTTTAGCCGTTCTTCGTATTTTCTTGACATTTTGTCCCAATACGTCCAGTTTTGGCTCACACTTAACTTTCCTAAGAATATCCGCATAAGATATTCCTCCGACTTCTCTGATGACGAGGGCATCAGGGCGGATCGGCCGTTGTCTCTTTCTTTTACGGGCTTTAGCTCTAACTTTCGTCCATTCAGGTACCACACCACTTGTACTTGCACTATTGGATGGAAGCACCGGAGTGACTGATTCAACGTTTGCCACATTCTGTACCACGGTCAATTTCACGGGATTGTCCACTTTTTTCTTCTTAGACTTATTGCCTTTAGGACTCGCGCCAGTCGTGTTGTCCCTTGTTCTCTTTGGTGTTTGTGACACGGACGAAGCTGACTCAGACACTTTCTCATTCAAAATACCAAGTCCTTTTGTTGTCTGAATCTGGGTTTGGGTTTTATCCCCAGTGACTAATTCATCTGACGCATTCATAAACATCGCCTGTATTTCTCGTGTTATTGACACAATCTCCTTGTGAACATTTGTCCGTCCTTTGACGAATTCGACTAACGCATTTATTTTTTCTCCTAATTTAGACATGCTACTCTTATGCAGGTTAGCATTTCCATTAAAAGTGTCGTGTGCTAATCCTTCATTAGACGAATTTGGAGGTGTTCTCGCAATCAAACTGCTTCTACCGAAAGGGTTTGTCATCGGTGTTGCCTTCATTGCAGTACTGTCATTGCTTGCTGCCATATCATTTTCATTTTGATTTATATTATTATTTTTATTACCATTCCAGTCGCATGATCTCGACGACCGGGAGCCTGCATGGTCGCCCCCTACTGCCGCCGGTACTGGGTTATTAACTCCCTGCACCGTAAGTTTTATTCTTTCTACTGACTTTTCCATGTTGGATTTTCTGTCAGGGTTCCTACCCTTATCGTTTTATACCTTCCGCCAGGTTATTATTTTACGGCCGCCCCTAACATGGGAACAGACGCCGATCAGGAAGCCGCCCAATACTGGGCAAGACGTTCCCAGATTTTGTAAACTAGGGTACCATGGGGACGTCACACCCCTGATTGCACCTCTCTAGAGAGCACCCTTGTGGGGGATACTTATTTAATGGCGGCATCCTTTCGCCATGTCACAGAGCCTTCTCCGAGCATATGTACCTTTTTATAGTACGCTCTCGGACCCTGTCGCTCTTGGTCGGGGACTGCTTATCAATCGCAGCGAACCTACATATCTGTAGGCCGTCCGGCTATCCACCACCTGCCGACCCCCCTAGTAGCCTGAGCTTAGCACTAACCTAACCTAACCTAACCTAACCTAACCTAACCTAACCTAACCTAACCTAACCTAACCTAACCTAACCTAACCTAACCTAACCTAACCTAACCTAACCTAACCTAACCTAACCTAACCTAACCTAACCTAACCTAACCTAACCTAACCTAACCTAACCTAACCTAACCTAACCTAACCTAACCTAACCTAACCTAACCTAACCTAACCTAACCTAACCTAACCTAACCTAACCTAACCTAACCTAACCTAACCTAACCTAACCTAACCTAACCTAACCTAACCTAACCTAACCTAACCTAACCTAACCTAACCTAACCTAACCTAACCTAACCTAACCTAACCTAACCTAACCTAACCTAACCTAACCTAACCTAACCTAACCTAACCTAACCTAACCTAACCTAACCTAACCTAACCTAACCTAACCTAACCTAACCTAACCTAACCTAACCTAACCTAACCTACTAACCTAACCTAACCTAACCTAACCTAACCTAACCTAACCTAACCTAACCTAACCTAACCTAACCTAACCTAACCTAACCTAACCTAACCTAACCTAACCTAACCTAACCTAACCTAACCTAACCTACCTAACCTAACCTAACCTAACCTAAACTAACCTAACCTAACCTAACCTAACCTAACCTAACCTTACCTAACCTACCTAACCTAACCTAACCTAACCAACAACCTAACCTAACCTAACCTAACCTAACCTAACCTAACTAACCTAACCTACCTAACCTAACCTAACCTAACCTAACCTAACCTAACCTAACCTAACCTAACCTAACCTAACCTAACCTAACCTAACCTAACCTAACCTAACCTAACCTAACCTAACCTAACCTAACCCTAACCTAACCTAACCTAACCTAACCTAACCTAACCTAACCTAACCTAACCTAACCTAACCTAACCTAACCTAACCTAACCTAACCTAACCTAACCTAACCTAACCTAACCTAACCTAACCTAACCTAACCTAACCTAACCTAACCTAACCTAACCTAACCTAACCTAACCTAACCTAACCTAACCTAACCTAACCTAACCTAACCTAACCTAACCTAACCTAACCTACCTAACCTAACCTAACCTAACCTAACCTAACCTAACCTAACTAACCTAACCTAACCTAACCTAACCTAACCTAACCTAACCTAACCTAACCTAACCTAACCTAACGTAACCTAACCTAACCTAACCTAACCTAACCTAACCTAACCTAACCTAACCTAACCTAACCTAACCTAACCTAACCTAACCTAACCTAACCTAACCTAACCTAACCTAACCTAACCTAACCGAACCTAACCTAACCTAACCTAACCTAACCTAACCTAACCTAACCTAACCTAACCTAACCTTTTTTTTTTTTTTTTTTTTTTTTTTTTTTAATGAGGTGAAAATCGTCGAAAGACATTTGCCTGATGGAGTTGGCAAATAGTGCGGGACTTTAACCCGCTAAAAACACCTCTACACTTGTCCATTCAGGCCTGTGGGACCACCTTTAGGTATTACTTCACAGGGTGGGGAAGATCTTCAAGATCCATCACTATCTAACATTTCTTCGTCGTAAGTTTTCTTGCTCGCACAATTCGGTCATAATGGACCTAATTAACGTCGCTATACACTGCCAATTACTTTGCGAGGATAGCATAAAACCAACTAAGTTGTCCGGAGTCAAAGCAACTCCTAGCGATTCCTCCAACTGCAGCCTCCGATTTGTAAACCGAGGACATTCAAACAAAACATGTTCAGCATCCTCTACGATATATTCACAATTTGGGCAAAATGGGTCTGTTTCTCGGCCGATGCGATGTAGGTAGTATTTGAAGCTACCATGGCCGCTCAGCATCTGCGACAAGAAGTAGTCCAATTCTCCATATGATCTATCCAGCCATACTCTTAAATTGGGGATTAGTCGACACGTCCATCGCCCATCACTGGATGTCGTCCACCTGTTTTGCCAATCATGGATGGATTTGTCCCTTGCAATTCGTTGGGCCTCCGCATGGGTCATATTTGCTGTCGTTGATTTCAGGTCGTTAGCATATTTTGTCTCACTAGCAAGCAGGTCAATAGGTATCATGTTTGCCATCACCAAAGCCGCCGCATCCGACACCGTCCGATAAGCCGAACATACTCGTAGGGCCGCCAACCTATATACTGGGGCGATTTCATCTCTGATGAATTCATCTCTGATAACCTAACCTAACCTAACCTAACCTAACCTAACCTAACCTAACCTAACCTAACCTAACCTAACCTAACCTAACCTAACCTAACCTAACCTAACCTAACCTAACCTAACCTAACCTAACCTAACCTAACCTAACCTAACCTAACCTAACCTAACCTAACCTAACCTAACCTAACCTAACCTAACCTAACCTAACCTAACCTAACCTAACCTAACCTAACCTAACCTAACCTAACCTAACCTAACCTAACCTAACCTAACCTAACCTAACCTAACCTAACCTAACCTAACCTAACCTAACCTAACCTAACCTAACCTAACCTAACCTAACCTAACCTAACCTAACCTAACCTAACCTAACCTAACCTAACCTAACCTAACCTAACCTAACCTAACCTAACCTAACCTAACCTAACCTAACCTAACCTAACCTAACCTAACCTAACCTAACCTAACCTAACCTAACCTAACCTAACCTAACCTAACCTAACCTAACCTAACCTAACCTAACCTAACCTAACCTAACCTAACCTAACCTAACCTAACCTAACCTAACCTAACCTAACCTAACCTAACCTAACCTAACCTAACCTAACCTAACCTAACCTAACCTAACCTAACCTAACCTAACCTAACCTAACCTAACCTAACCTAACCTAACCTAACCTAACCTAACCTAACCTAACCTAACCTAACCTAACCTAACCTAACCTAACCTAACCTAACCTAACCTAACCTAACCTAACCTAACCTAACCTAACCTAACCTAACCTAACCTAACCTAACCTAACCTAACCTAACCTAACCTAACCTAACCTAACCTAACCTAACCTAACCTAACCTAACCTAACCTAACCTAACCTAACCTAACCTAACCTAACCTAACCTAACCTAACCTAACCTAACCTAACCTAACCTAACCTAACCTAACCTAACCTAACCTAACCTAACCTAACCTAACCTAACCTAACCTAACCTAACCTAACCTAACCTAACCTAACCTAACCTAACCTAACCTAACCTAACCTAACGTAACGTAACCTAACCTAACCTAACCTAACCTAACCTAACCTAACCTAACCTAACCTAACCTAACCTAACCTAACCTAACCTAACCTAACCTAACCTAACCTAACCTAACCTAACCTAACCTAACCTAACCGAACCTAACCTAACCTAACCTAACCTAACCTAACCTAACCTAACCTAACCTAACCTAACCTTTTTTTTTTTTTTTTTTTTTTTTTTTTTAATGAGGTGAAAATCGTCGAAAGACATTTGCCTGATGGAGTTGGCAAATAGTGCGGGACTTTAACCCGCTAAAAACACCTCTACACTTGTCCATTCAGGCCTGTGGGACCACCTTTAGGTATTACTTCACAGGGTGGGGAAGATCTTCAAGATCCATCACTATCTAACATTTCTTCGTCGTAAGTTTTCTTGCTCGCACAATTCGGTCATAATGGACCTAATTAACGTCGCTATACACTGCCAATTACTTTGCGAGGATAGCATAAAACCAACTAAGTTGTCCGGAGTCAAAGCAACTCCTAGCGATTCCTCCAACTGCAGCCTCCGATTTGTAAACCGAGGACATTCAAACAAAACATGTTCAGCATCCTCTACGATATATTCACAATTTGGGCAAAATGGGTCTGTTTCTCGGCCGATGCGATGTAGGTAGTATTTGAAGCTACCATGGCCGCTCAGCATCTGCGACAAGAAGTAGTCCAATTCTCCATATGATCTATCCAGCCATACTCTTAAATTGGGGATTAGTCGACACGTCCATCGCCCATCACTGGATGTCGTCCACCTGTTTTGCCAATCATGGATGGATTTGTCCCTTGCAATTCGTTGGGCCTCCGCATGGGTCATATTTGCTGTCGTTGATTTCAGGTCGTTAGCATATTTTGTCTCACTAGCAAGCAGGTCAATAGGTATCATGTTTGCCATCACCAAAGCCGCCGCATCCGACACCGTCCGATAAGCCGAACATACTCGTAGGGCCGCCAACCTATATACTGGGGCGATTTCATCTCTGATGAATTCATCTCTGATAACCTAACCTAACCTAACCTAACCTAACCTAACCTAACCTAACCTAACCTAACCTAACCTAACCTAACCTAACCTAACCTAACCTAACCTAACCTAACCTAACCTAACCTAACCTAACCTAACCTAACCTAACCTAACCTAACCTAACCTAACCTAACCTAACCTAACCTAACCTAACCTAACCTAACCTAACCTAACCTAACCTAACCTAACCTAACCTAACCTAACCTAACCTAACCTAACCTAACCTAACCTAACCTAACCTAACCTAACCTAACCTAACCTAACCTAACCTAACCTAACCTAACCTAACCTAACCTAACCTAACCTAACCTAACCTAACCTAACCTAACCTAACCTAACCTAACCTAACCTAACCTAACCTAACCTAACCTAACCTAACCTAACCTAACCTAACCTAACCTAACCTAACCTAACCTAACCTAACCTAACCTAACCTAACCTAACCTAACCTAACCTAACCTAACCTAACCTAACCTAATCTAATCTAACCAAAGCACTAAAACAATTTTTCCAATTCGCTCCACTATGCACTGTGGTAAGTTCGTACAATTACGATTAGATTTTATCTTTTGAGAAAATAAATAAATTGAATTTGTACTTACCACAAATGTATTCGACATAACATTGACATTCGCTGAAATCCTCTAACAAAAGACTTCGTTATTTGCGGAGTCTTAAATGAGAATAATGACGTCTAACTGAAGATGGGTAACCACGTCAGACATCAAACAATGTCGTTCTTAGTATGTATGACTCCCGTTATTAAATGAAACTATTTATTTGGTAAATGATGGGATGGTGGCAGTGTGGGAGGTCACACTATCTTGACATAAGGTTTTCATTCTATTCAAGTTGACTGTGACGGCACGAGAGGAGGGACAAAATATATGTACAGACGTACACACGTATATCCTGGAACATATATTGAGGTACTTATAAATGTGAGTATGAGGCGGGGGCACCCTCCCTCCGACTGATTCTCTCCCGATTCCGCATTGTCTGTGATGACTGCCTACATCGCTTCGTCTCATCTAGGCTCTTGACTCAACTTGGCCGTTGAATTTATTCAATTCAGCCCAGATTGTGTCTGTTAATGCGAAAAGTGTTTAAAATGTTAAGAGACCGTGTAAACAATATAACTTAGATTATGTCAACCGGGATAAAGAGATGGTAGGTTGCTTGGTCCTGCGGTCGGTTGGTTGTTTGGGTAAGTGGGTAGCTACATAGAACACAACAATGCCAATAGCCAACAACCCGATGGGTACTTCAATGAAAGAGAACGATTTTAATGAAGCTCTTTACAATGGGTTGTGAGAGACGTGGCATGTTGTTTTTGTTGATGTTGTCGTTGTTGCTATGATTGTTGTTCTTGTTAACAATATTGTATTTAAAGACAATCGTTTATAATGGCTCTGGCCAATTTTACACGAAATGAAAAATGATTTGCTTTTGAAAGAAAGCACCGATATAATGATATAATGATCATAAAGCCAATGATGGTCATGTATAATTTTATTGATTTTAAGCTATCTCTATCTGGTAATATTTTTTCGTCAAATAGCAAATTTTGTTGTTTATTCAGAATAGATAATGAGGAAAGGATCGAGAAAAAAATTAAAAAAATTTTTTTGCAAACGCAGACGAAAATTTTATAGATCCGATCCATGAGAACGTAATCGGTATATCTCCGGATCTAATATATACCGACTAGCTGAGCCCGGTGCGCTTCGCTGCCCATGTCAAAATTAGCGCTGTAGAAACTGTATTTTATATCCGATCAGTACGAAATTCGGCAGAAAGAGGTTTGTTATTACATGAAGGAATACTGCCAAATTCGGAGAAAATCGGTTCAGATTTAGATATAGCCCCCATATATATGTTGCCCCCGATTTGACATGTAAGCGCTGTAGAAACTGTATTTTATATCCCCTCAGTACGAAATTCGGCAGAAAGATGTTTCTTATTACATGAAGGAATACTGCAAAATTCGGAGAAAATCGGTTCAGATTTAGATATAGTCCCCATATATATGTTACCCCCAATTTGACATGTAAGCGCTGTAGAGACTGTGTTTTATATCCGATCAGTACGAAATTCGATAGAAACAGGTTTCTATTTTACAAGAATGAGTATTCAAGGAAAATCGATTCAGATTTATATATAACCTCCATATATATGTTCCTCCAGATTTGGTTACAAAGCGCTATAGAAGTTGTAGTTTACTTCCGATCATTACAAAGTTCTCCAGAAAAATGTTTCTCAATTTAGGAACGAATATTGCTTAATTTAGCGATTATCGGTTCAAAATAAGATATACATACACACACACACACCACATTTACCAATTATTCCAAATTATTATCCCAATGACCCTTATCGCATTGTTAGGGAGGTGTAGGGTATTATATAGCCGGCCCCGCCCGACTTTCTGCCTTTCCTTGCTGGTATTAGTAATAAATTCACTGAATGAAAAAATACCTAATTCAGTGGAAAGTCCAGAAAATAGAAAAGTATACTTATAAAATTTCCAAATTCTTGTTTCATTGGTCATGCATCACATTATCATATTGCGATTGTACTGGAGTGATCAGCTATAATTATCGCATACCGAGCATTTTTGTTCATGTATTTCCTATATAATACTTGCAAGATATATCAAAATATGGGCTGTGCCACGCCCACTGGTCCTATTCCGCCCATTTGTAAGCCAATCATGGAGACTGCTACCAGATACATATACGCCATTTCAACACTCTCGCTAACAAACTGAGCAAGATAATTCAATTTCAAAATTTGGCTTATATGGGCGGTGGCACGCCCATTGGTCAGATCCCGCCAATTGTTGGACCAATCACGTGGACTGTCACCAGATACATATGTACAACATTAAAGCACTCTAGATAAAAAATTGTGCAAGATATTTCAATTTCGAAATTTGCCTTATAAGGGCGGGGCTACGCCCATTGGTCCGATCCGATACATATACACAACATTGCAGCACTCCCGCTAGCAAATTGTGCAAGATATCAAAATTTGGTCTATGTGGGCGGGGCCACGCCCATTGGGCCGATCCCGCCCATTTTTGGACTAATCACGCAGACTGCCACCATATACATATACACAAAATTCCAGGTCTCTCGGTAACAAATTGTGCAAGATATCAAAATTTCAAAATTTCGTCTATGTGGGCGGGGCCACGCCCATTGGTCCGATTCCGCCCATTTTTGGAAAATTCACATAATCTGCCACTAAATTCACACACAAAATTTCAGCGCTCTAGCTAAAAATGTTTCTCAATATCTAAATTGGACCCATATGGGCGGGTCCACGCCCACTTGATATATCGAAAATTCAAGTACCCTATTTTCAGCACCCCCTACACATGTACATTCTGTGAAAATTTCAAGATGATCGGTCAAGCCGTTTAGACGTCTATACGGAACAAACACACAAACAAACAAACCCACAAACAGACACTCTCTTTTATATATATAGACTAGCTGGACCCGGTCCACTTCGTTGCCCCAGACTTCAGATTTCCGATTCCGTCAATTTTTTAACCAATTACGTAGACTGCCATCAAATGCATATTTACAAAATGACAACACTCTCGCTAACAAATTGTTCAAGGTATTTCAATTTCAGAAATTTGCTTATAAGGGTGGGGCCACGCCCATTGGTCCAATCCCAACCCTTTTGGACCATTCACGTAGACTATCACCAGATCGATATGCAAAAATTACAGCACTCTCGATAAAAAATTGTGCAAGATATGACTCTCAATTTCAGAATTTGGCTTATACTTGCATAGGCGGGGCAACGTCCATTGGTCTGATCCCGCCTATTTTTGGTCGAATCACGTAGACTGTTATCAGATACATATACCCAAAACTGCAGCGCTCACTTAAACAAATTGTGCAAGATATCTCAATTTAAAAATTAGGCTCCTATGGGCGGTACCGCCCCTTTTTTGTGTAATCACGTAGACTGCGTGAGATGCACAAAATCACAGCACTCTCGCTAACAAATTGTGCATGATATCTCAATTTAAAAATTTGGTTTATATGGGCGGGGCCAGGCCCATTGATCCGATCTCGCCACTTTTTAGAACATTCACGTAGGCTATTATCAGATACATATCCACAAAATTACAGAACTATCGCTAAACAATTGTGTAAGACATCTCAATTTCAAAATTTAGTTTATATGGGCAGGGTCACGGCCATTGATCCGATCCCGACCCTTTTTGGACCAATAACGTAGACTACCACCAGACATCACTCTCGCTAAAAATTGTGCAAGATATGTGTCTCAATTTCAAAATTTGGCTTATATAGGCGGGGCCACGTCCATTGTTCTGATCCCGCCAATTTTTGGGCGAATCGCGTAGACAGTCATCAGATACATATGTCCAAAACTGCAGCACTCTCGATAATAAATTGTGCACGATATTTCAATTTCAAAATTTGGCTTATATGGACGTGGCCACGCCCATTGGTTCGATGCCGCTCCAGATATATATACACGAAATTACAGCACTCTCGGTAAAAAATTGTGCAATATATCTCAATTTCAAAATTTGGCTTATATGAGGGGGCCACGCCCAGTGTTCTGATCCCGCCCATTTTTGGACCAATCACGTAGACCGCCACCATCTACATATACACAAAATTCCAGCACTCTCGCTATCAAATTGTGCAAAATATCTCAATTTCAAAATTTGGCTTATATGGGCGGGGCCACGGCTATTGGTCCGAACCCGCCCCTTTTTTGGACCAATCATGTAGGTCGCCAACGGATATATATATACAAAATTCCAGGTCTCGCGGTAACAAATTGTGCACGATATCACATTTTTAAAATTTGGCTTATATGGGTGGTGCCACGCCCATTGGTCCGATCCCGCCCTTTTTTGGAAAAATCGCGTGGACTGCTACCAGATACATACGTACAACATTACAGCACTCTAGCTAACAAATTGTGCAAGATATCTCAATTTAAAATTTTGGCTTATATGGGCGGGGCCACGCCCATTGGTCCGATTCCGCCAATTTTTGGACCAATTACGAAGACTTCCACCATATACATATACACAAAATTCCAGCACTCTCGCTATCAAATTGTGCAAAATATCTCAATTTAAAAATTTGGCTTATATGGGCGGGGCCACGCCTATTGGTCCGAACCCGCCCATTTTTGGACCAATCATGTAGTTCGCCAACGGATATGTATATACAAAATTCCAGGTCTCTCGGTAACAAATTGTGCAAGATATCACATTTTTAAAATTTGGCTTATATGGGCGGTGCCACGCCCATTGGTCCGATCCCGCCCGTTTTTGGAAAAATCACGTGGACTGCTACCAGATGCATATACACAACATTGCAGCACTCTCGCTAGCAAATTGTGCAAGATATCAAAATTTCAAAATTTGGTCTATGTGGGCGGGGCCACGCCCGTTGGGTCGATCCCGCCCATTTTTGGACCAATCACGTAGACTGCCACCATATATATACACACAAAATTCCAGCACTCTCGCTAACAAATTGTGCAAAATATCTCAATTTCAAAATTTGCCTTATATGGGCAGGGCCACGCCCATTGGTCCGATTCCGCCCATTTTTTGAAAATTCACATAATCTGTCACTAAATGCATACACACAAAATTTCAGCACTCTAGCTAAAAAAATTTCTCAATATCAAAATTGGACCCATATGGGCGGGTCCACGCCCACTTGATATATCGAAAATTCAAATACCCTATTTTCAGCACCCCCTACACATGTACATTCAGTGAAAATTTCAAGATGATCGGTCTAGCCGTTTAGACGTCTATACGGAACAAACATACAAACATACAAACAAACCCACAAACAGACACTCTCTTTTATATATATAGATTCATAGAAAAGGATCGGGAAAAAATTAAAAAAAAAGTTTTCAAACGCAGGCGGAAAATTTATAAATCCATGAAATATTTAAAAATTAAAAAAATTAATACTTAATTTTTTTTTAGTTTGCACTTCTTGACGTCTTCTTGATGATCTTCAAAGAAGATCGAAATATTTAATGTAATATAGAATAAATTAATCAACAACAACACAGACCTCGAGCTTGATTGAAAAACAAACACAAAAACATTATTATATTTGTAAAGGAAAGTCCCACAATTCACAAAATAAATTTGAAAATCCCCAAAACCAAAACTAATTTCTCACTTTTTCTTTCAAATCTATTAAATTAAAAGCCGGGTTAACAAATCGTCGGCTCAATGCTAATTTGTTCCATACGCCATTTTGTATGATCGGAGAAAAACGCAATTTATTGTTTGAGTAAAAACGGGACTGAAGAGTTACACACTTTTTATTTCATAGGGTTCCCAAAAGTGTTTGTATGATTCTCACGCATTTCTATGCCATTACATCCAAAAATAAGCAAGTTATAACAATTTTTGTACTTGGCATTTTGGTCCATATCCACTTTTATTTTAATATTTTTTCGTATTTGTATTACATGGACCACAAAAAGGGTCGGTATGGAAGGACACTAATTTACATATTGTGATCGAAAGAACATAAAATACTGAGTGAAAAATATAGGGCGATAGAAAAATTGAGACATAGAACAAAAATATCGAAATTATTTCCCGTTATTCAGAGTAAAACAAATTTACCCTACCAATATCTCGAAAACTAGGCGAGATAGGAAAAAAATGATTGCAGATTCTGAAAGAGCATGCTTGGAACCCATATTATCAACTCCTAACTCAAAAAACACAAAAATGGCGTATGGAACAAAATAGCATTAAGCCGACGAAATTCCTTTTACAGTTTACCGCGTAACACATCGCTGCATACAAACATGTTACAGGTTTTCATATTTTAGCTTTGCGATTGTCAAAAATGAGGCCTAGTTTTGAAATGTTCTTAAGAAAATTTTAATTTCTGAGAAATGTGGCAACACTATTAAAAAAATTTTTGATCCATTATTTTCTCGAAAATATTCTCCAGAACATTTAATTCAAGAAGAATAAAAATATGTTATATCCCCATAATATTACATATAGATCTTCCCAATAAAAGACAAAAACATGTAAGAAAGTTCAGTCGGGTAAAACGACTTATGAATCCCCACACGATGAGTCCCAAAAAATATTTGTAAATTGATTTTTTTTGTTTTAAGTAAACTATTATCAATTTAAGTTGCATTTAATAACTTTAAAGTATGTACTGGTATTAAAGTTAAAAACTGTTTACATTTGTTACACAATGGCCTATTTGTGTGTGAGGTATGCTAAAGGGAAACCAAAAGGATACTAAAGGGTTTTCCAACAAGAGGTGTTATTTTGGTATTCAAAGGAAAATCAATTTTTTGAGATAAATCGGATGTTTATTTCATAATAAAGAGGAAGGTATGCCGTTAACAGTGAAAAACAACATCAGCCATATCCTTTTCATAAAATTTTCCATAACCAAATCGCAAAGTGGCTGCCCTATGTCCTCGATAGCCTCACGAATTCTATCTTTGAGGTCTTGAATCGACGCTGGGCTGTTGGCGTAGACCTTATCTTTCACGTGGCCCCAAAGGAAGAAGTCGCAAGGTGTTAAATCACAAGATCTCGGTGGCCAATTGTGATCACCTCTTCGAGAGATAACACGGTCCGGAAACTTTTCCCGTAACAGAGCAATGGTTTTGTTGCTTGTGTGGCACGTAGCGCCGTCTTGTTGAAAGTAAACATATTTCTTTTCACGAAAGGCATTTTGCAATGCTGTAATGTCTAGCGGCATTAAATGTAGCATACCATTTAGTGCCTCAGTTGGTGTCGTTCTCCGCCAACAGTGGTACATATATCAACCATTCTGTGATTTAGTATCACGCAGAAGTTGGATTTCTGCAGAGCTGACCACAAGACGACAATGCCATACAGGATTATTGGTCTAAGTACTACCGCATATAATAAATAGACTATATTCTGGATCAGACCACAGCTTTTGCCATTGCCCTTTTCCAGGTATATACCGCTACCTCAGCCTTGTTTTTGCTCTTTCCAGAATGTTAAGCTTGAAGTTTAAAGTCCGGTATAGTAAATTACTTAAGTTTTTTACATGAAGACAGTTGGTACCTTATATCTCCTGTTGTAAAAGCTAGTTCTGTCTTAGTCGGGTTCGCACCAAGACCATAATCGGAAGCCCAGCTTGCGGTGATATGAAGTACCTATTGAAGGATGTCTCTAAGAGTACTCAAAAACTTCCCTCTAATCACTATTGCCACATCATCTGCATAGGCATTAACCCTAACACTCATCTTCCCCATAGAAACTAGAATAGTGTTCATGGAGAGAAATTCCGCTGCAGAGGAGACGAAATGCTCCTTTGACGCGTTTGCTGCTTAGCTGAACTACGTCTTTAAATCATAAGGTTATGCATGAACCTTCGTATATTGTTATCAACCCCCAGTGTTGCGAGAACCGCAACTATTTCGGCTCGATTTATGTTACTGAAAACTCATTCATTAACAGAGAGAGATCATTCAATTAAGCTGACTAGATCATGTAGGGCGGTTTCGGTGGAGTTGCTGTTGATTGGATAGAAGCCTGTGATCAATTTTATATATTACTCTCTCCAGGATATTAAGGAGAAATGACAATAGACTAATCGGCCCGAAATCCTTAGCTCCTGTATGGGATGGCTTTTTTGGATGAAAACAAACTTGGCTTCTCTCGATTTTATTGGTACTCGTATATAGTGCTGATTGATACAACATATCGCACTGAGCCGGGAAGAATTTGTATCAACCATTGCCTGTTGCTCCTCGGGCGAGACATTGTCTAGTCCTGGCAATTTCAAGGGTTTAAAGCTGTTGTATAGCCCCACTTTGGGGCTATTGTGTTATTTGCCTTATTAAGGAGCTTCTTGTAGCACTTCCTCAGCAAACGTTATTATTACAATTTTGTGCAAAAAGTTAACAGCTTGTAGCGTGAGTACCAACTCCCGAAAATACTACAAAATTTTGCGCAGTATAATGCTTTTAAAGTACATATAGCTCTGGGAGTTATCACCAAGCCCCTTTTGGTACCTCTTATACAAAATGGCCATATCATACTAAAATCATTTCAGTGCACAGGGTGTCGTCTCAGTGTCATGTGTCATATAAACGGAAGCCAACCAAATATGGGAGTTTTCTAACTCAAGACTGGCTGCTACTATGCCTGCACTCCTAGGTTATGTTAGGTTCAGGACTGACTCGGAGACCATTTGGTCCATTGTGTTCATCCTGAAAAGATGAACAAAAGAAGAGGGAGAGGTAGAAGACGGTGAAGATGAAGGAGGTGATGAGCATAGATAAGAGAGAGGAGTGATGGCTTTTTGGGAGAGGTTTAGATGAGTTTATGTCAAACCATCCATCTCAAGCAACCTATGAAGCCCAAGATGCTATCAATATCGAGGGATGATAGATATTCCAGATTTTGTATCGTGTAATCACATAGGAAGCGATGTCTTCGTCTTGATAGAGTAGGACATTGACAGAGAAGGTCGAACGATTGTCCCCAGTTCTCCTCATCCTCACAGAGTCGAGAGTAGTCGGCAGAATCACTCTGCCACCTAGATGTTAAAGATCTAAGATTACAGTAGCCAGTCAGCATGCCTATCATTAAACGAATGACCCTCTTTGTGAGGTTAAGAAGATCTTTGGTCCTAGATTTCGATATGGCTGGCCATAGAGATTTAGTGATTTTACAGTCAGATTTGCTCGACCATTTCTGGTTTGCCAGGTCTTTGTAGAAACACTCTCACCCCTGTTCTGGTACTCACTTCACATTCATCTCACTTCTCACCTTTACTTCACAGGACGAATAGCGATGTGTCTGGCAACTGCCAATTGCTGTAGTTCCAAACGGCACTCATTAACCACCTTGACTTAAGAGTGGTTGACTTCAGTGCCTTCAGAGCAGCCTGACTATCAACATAGACTGTTATGTGATCATCTTGCCCGAGTTTTCATCGATCTCCGCCTGGAAAACGCTGCAGGTGTCGGCTATCCTGTAGTATGTACTTATGCCAAGAGATTCGCTGAAAATGCCTGCCCCTGTGCCCACATCCATCTTTGAACCGTGAGTGGATATTGCATGGCCCTCCAAAGGAAGGTTGCCGCATGACCAGTCTGTTCTGGGAGGGATAATTATGTCGAGATTTGCGGAGAATTTCTGAACTGGTCACAAATAGTCTGTCGGTCCTGCCAGAGTCCTTAGATCAAACATTCTTGATGCCTCAATGAGAATGGCCGAGTGGCCCCAATCCTTGTTACAAGCTTCTCGGAGTCTGAGAGCGCATTTTGTAGCAGTGCACTTAACCAAAAGACCTACAGGTTGTAGGTTCAATACCATATTGAGTGCCGCCGGCGGTGTGCTCTTTCTCGCACCGGATATAAATAATGATGCCACTCTTTATACAGGGTTTTCCAACAAGAGGTGTTATTTTGAATCACCCAGTTTTTCGGTAGCTGTCACTTTTGAAGCTTTTATTCTTTGACATTTGACAAGTATAAACTACGCCATTACTAAAACTGGAACGATACATGATTCAACAACGCATTGAAATTATTAAAATTCACTACAAAAATGGTGAAAATCTTGAATTCGTGAAACTCTTGAAAATCCGGAATTCCATCGAAAAATCACCTTGACTGATGAGGCCCATTTCCACCTCGGTGGCTACGTCAACAAGCAAAATTGTCGCATCTGGGGCTCAGAAAATCCAAGAATTATTGTTGAGAAGCCTCTCCATCCTCAACGTGTGACTGTTTGGTGCGCTTTATGGTCCGGCGGGGTCATTGGACCTTACTTTTTCGAAAATGAGGTTGGATCAACAGTTACGGTGAATGGATTGCGCTATCGAGAGATGATTAATGATTTTTTATGGTCGGAGTTGGATGGTATTGATCTGGACAACGTTTACTTTCAACAAGACGGCGCTACGTGCCACACAAGCAACGAAACCATTGCTCTGTTACGGGAAAAGTTTCCGGACCGTGTTATCTCTCGAAAAGGTGATCACAATTGGCCACCAAGATCTTGTGATTTAACACATTGCGACTTCTTCCTTTAGGGCCACGTGAAGGATAAGGTCTACGCCAGCAGCCCAGTGTCGATTTAAGACCTCAAAGATAGAATTCGTGAGGCTATCGAGGACATAGGGCAGCCACTTTGCGATTTGGTTATGGAAAATTTCATGAAAAGGATATGGTCCTGTAAGCGTGGTCGTGGTCGCCATATGGCTGATGTTGTTTTTCATTATTAACGGCATACCTTCTCTTTATTATGAAATAAACTTCCGATCATTTGTCTCAAAAAATGGCTTTTTTCTTTGAATACCAAAATAACACCTCTTGTTGGAAAACTGTTTACTTTCTCTAACTTTTTAAACTGATATTTAACTTCGGTCGCCTTCCACCATACCACATGACGCACTATAGCTGTCTACATCAAGTGGGTGGTACTTGGCTTGAGGCCCCAACTCTTACCTATGGAGTTTCTGCCCGAGTAGAGTACGTTCAATCCCTTTTTGACTCTTTCCTCTGTGTTTCTTTTCCATCTCAATTTCTGGACAAATATGACAGGTATTTAGCCTCAGAGAAATGTGGTATCTTAGTCTGTCTGGTGAATAGTACTAACTCGGTCTTCATGGGGTTGATGCCCAGCCCATTTGCCGTTGCCCACCTAGATAACCTCCTAAGAGCACCCTGAATAAGATCGGTGATAGTCTAAGGAAATTTGCCTCCAACCATGATGACAACATCAACTGCGTAGGCGACAACTTTCACTCTTTCTTCCGCAAATGATCTGAGTATTCCAATTAGTACCAAGAGCCACAGGAGAGGTGACAGTACCCATCCTTGAGGAGTTCCTCTGGTTACCATCTTCCTAATGGAGCCCTCGGCAAGTGATGCGTTGACGATTCTACTGTTTAGCATTGAATCAATCCAATCAACCAGGGGAAATATCCATATCCATTAAGGAGTTATGTATCGATTCCAACTTCACATTATTGAAGGCTCCTTCTATGTCTAGGAAAGTAGCCAATGTGTATAGTTGTTTTCCTATATTACCCTCAATATAACCCACCACATCATGAAGAGCACTGTCAACAGAGCGACCCTTGATGTACACATGTTGTTGTAGCAGCTTGGAGACGCTAAGTTGATAATCCTTAAGTCTATTTCTATTACAGATTTCGTTCCGGCATATATCCGATTATCGCGGGAACCTTATGTTGTTTCATCTACTCAATGTTGCCCGGTTGTTAATTAACATTGGTCTGTTAATTTCAGGAATCGATGTTATTTGAGTATTACTGTTTCTATTCTCCACTAGAAGCGCTGCATTTTGTTAATATGTAGTCGTCATGGTGTTATGTCTATTTTTAGCTTCCCTGTTGACTTGGGTGATCAGATGTTGTTGTAGTGGTAGTGCGACCGGTGAGTTATTTTTAGCTGCAGAAACTCGAATTATGATGAAAACATGAAATGTTGATGTTAAACTTTGCCGATGCCCTGGCTGGGAATTGAACCCAGCACCTTCGGGGTCCAATTCTAATGTACTAACCACTGAGCTACCGAAGGCCACTGATGTACGTATGTTGACTACTGCTGATTAAATATGGGTGTAATCGATCCCTGATATAGTTGTCAATCAGTCTCTCCAAAGTTTTCAGTCAAAACGATGAGAGACTGATTGGTCTGTAGTCTTAGGCATTGAGTGACTAGGTTTTCCCGCTTTGGGGATGAAAACCACTCTTACTTCACGCCATTTGGAGGGAATGAAATTCCTCAGTAGGCACACCCTAAAAATCGTTAAGAGTAAGCAATCGCTCTTGACCCTGCGTTTTGTAGCATGGCCGGCGATATGACAGCTGGTTCAGTCGATTTGAAGTGTTCGAAGGAATTAATGGTCCCCAGTATTTTCTCCTTGGTTACTACACTATTGACAATCGATAGAGCGCGGTCATCGCACTGCGATTCTCTGTGTTATGTACCATTTATTAGGACCTGTATCCCGGACCCGGTTCGAACACCCGGGAAAGTGTGTCGTAGCCAGGAGGTCCAGGGTATCAGAGCTAGACTCAGTCCAGCTTCCATCTTCCCTTTTTAATGGAGCTGCCTGTCAACAAGGTCGTTATAATCTACCCATTTAGTTTTCCTTTGGTTCCTGAAAGGTATTTCATATTCAGATTAAAGAGGATATATTTATGGCCCGAGAAGGAGTTCTCCTTGGACACTATCCAACCTGAAAGAACAGTATCGTCTAGGTTCGTCAATGTTATGTCTATTACTTCCGACCTATTTCTGACTTGGAAAGTTGGATCATTACCAATATTGCAATTCTGTAGCCCAGAGTTCAAAATAGAGTCATAATGTGACTCACCTCTAGTGTTGATGTTCGTACTTCCGCATAAAGAGAGGTGCGCGTTTGCGTCACATCCTAGGATCATCCTTGTCTTCCGATGCCTGCCCTCCTAAAATAATTTAAGTTTTATTGTGCTGACCAAATGTTGACCGAAATTTCCTTCTTTATGTTCTAGAAAGCATATCTAAGGAGTAGGGCCATTAAAATCTTTGCCTGGGAAATAAACAAATTGAATTTTGAACAAAAATTACAACATTTTGTCATTTTATGCAAAGCATCAGTCATACTTCAATGAGAGAATTAACAAGTCATGACATTGAATACGTGTCTGTAAAAAATAAAATTAATGTCCATGTTACCATGGAAGTCATAATTCTTTTCAATCACCAGCCTATTTGGGTTTTATTTGGAAATAAAAATTATTTATGATCTTCCATTTCCCTGATTTCCTAATACTGGTCAGAAGTGTTACATTGTCAATCATCTGCTTTCATCGTTTACATATTTAAGGATAACAAAAACATAGTTGATTTTATTTTGTTCAAATAAGTAGACTTATATGGTCAATTTTATGTTTGGTCACTTGTTACAAAAACATGTGTAAACATTCACATATATTTTATTTAGAGGATTGAGGTTTTAAAATGGCCATCAATTTGCCAAGGGTCTAGATAGAATATTTGAGTGCTTCTCCTAAAACATATCAATCAGTTTGTTACAATTTGAAATGGATGTGATGGTTGTTTTATCAAGCAAAACTTTGACAATAGGGTGTTCGCAAAAAATTACTAATATTTAAATAAAATATCTGGGTTATGTTTAGGAAAATATATAATTTATAAAATATATAAAGTTGCAAAAATCTCTGAAATTAAAATACTAAAGTAAAAAATAGTTATAAATCGATACCTCCATTCTAAACTATGCTAAGTGCAAAAAGGCTGTTTTTCAGGAGAGGCGATCAAAGTTTGAAGATTTTTTTAAATTTGTTTGGAATTTCTTTGTAATGGAAATCGAATGACCTGTACTGTTTTGTGAATAACTTTTGATTGGGTTGACGGATAAACACCAAATTTTGACTGAATATAATTTGGAATATTTAGAAATTAAAAATGTAATCTCCCTAAAACTATGCTAAGTCGACTTAGTATGTTTTAGAATGGAGGTATCGAAATAAGAAGGGACAACCTTTTATTGCAAATATTAATGTTTTGAATCAATAAAATATAAGTGGTTTCCAAAAAGTTTGCTTGCATATCTGGCTATGACTGCCCTTAAATATTAATCATTTTTCGTTGTTTCCTTGTGAGCTTCATATTCTTTCCCATTCATTTATGAACTTGACAAACAAAAAAGCATAAAGCGCAAAAAGGGCAAATAAGGGAAACTTGGAAAAATTAATTTAGCTATGTATGTTAAGCAGATGGTTTGATAATATGTCAGTGTCACCAGGAAAGAAATATGTAGACAAATCCTTTGCTATGACAACTGCAGTTGGTTAATTGACCGGCTCCAGAATAATATGAGTTAATATTGCTATAAAGAAAATGTTGTTTGTATAGCATAAACTATTCCAGTTATAACTCTATATTAAATTAGACAGGCATTATCGGTTCACACTTTGTTCCTTTTACATAAAAAACAAGTAAAAGCGTTAAGTTCGGCCTGGCCGAATCTTATATACCCTCCACCATGGATAGCATGTGAATGGTTTCGGGCGCAAATAAAGTCATGTCAGCACTCTAGATAATAAATTGGCTTATATAGGCGGGGCCACGCCCATTGGTCCGATCCCGCCTATTTTTGGACCAATCACGTAGACTGCCACCAGATATATATACACAAAATTGCAGCACTCTTGTTCAAAAATTGTTCACGATATCTCAATTTCAAAATTTGGCTTGTATGGGCGGGGCCACGCCCACTTGATATATCGAAAATTCACCCTATTTTCACCACCATCTACACATGTACAATCTGTGAAAATTTCAAGAAGATCGGTCCAGCCGTTTAGACTTCTATACGGTACAAACAAACACACATTCTCTTTTATATATTAAGCTAGGCCCGGTCCACTTCGTTGCCCCAGATTGAGATTTCCGATCCCGCCCATTTTTGGACCAATGACGAATCCTGCCACCAAATACATATATGTACATAAAATAACAACACTCTCGCTAACAAATTGCGCAAGATATCTCAATTTCAAAATGTGGCTTACATGGGCGGGGCCACGCCCATTAGTCTGATCCCGCCCATTTTTGAACTAATCACGTAGACTGCCACCAACACACATCTTAATGAGGAATATAAAAACCAACTGGTAATCTACTTAGCTATATAACGGGGTTAACTTTAACGAAATGTGCAATAAAAAATCGTAAATGAACCAAAACCACAATTTGCCACTACGCAATTGTTTTTCTCTTAAAATGTTGAGTAAATACATCTGACATTTTTTAATTTTATTAGAATTTGAATATTTTTGTATAATAATACATTACATTGATGTGATTTTAATAACATAAATTTTTGGGATTCCAGTGAACCTTTTGGTGGAATTACCCATATACTTAAATTGTGTCTGAATTTACTAACCTCTTTGTTTACCCAGCGAAGTTTGTGGCTATATATTTCGAAAGCTTAACTTAAATTACAATACCTCCTGGAATGCCTTCTTTTTTACCAACATTTTGAATTTGCAATGATAAATTTAAATTGACTATATCTCCTGAATTAAGAAACTTAGAGCAGAAATGGTTAAATATTGTGATGATTTATATAATAATAACAATTTTGAATTTCCTTAGCAAAATTAAAAATATATTAAATATATATATAAAATATATGGGGAAAACTGTTTTTAGAAATTTAACTACTATTGTTGCAATTTGCCTCGTCAGTTAAAAAAAAAACTATTTTTTTTAAATGTTGAGTAAAAATTAAATTTTGTGTAAAAAAAATCCGTTACGTTGTGTAAAAAATGCAGAAAGTTCCTTAGAATCGATTAATTATTTAATTTTTTGTAAGACCTTCATACCTCATTTTTGGATATTTCGAAAAAATTTTGTAGAAATATTAAATTTTGAAGAAATATTTTCTGATAGAGCAATTTTGACGCTTTAAAAAAAACAATTTTGTCAAAATTTTCTATAAATTTTTAATGAAAATTCTTTTTTGGCGAAATTAAAAAAACATTTCTTTTAAAATTCTGTGTAAAAAATAAATTTTTGGAAAATTCTACTGAAGTTATGTATAAAAAAATCCCTTACGTTGTCTAAAAAATGCAAAAAGTTCATTAGAATCGATTAATACTTTACTTTGTCATACGTCATTTTTGGATATTTTTAGAAAAATTTCTAGAAAAATTAAACTTAGAAGAAATATTTTAGGATACTTTATAGAAATATTTTTTATTAAAACCAGTAAGGAAAGGCTAAAGTCGGGCGGTGCCGACTATATAATACCCTACACCACTCTCGTAATATTGAATAACTCTGATATATAAATTTTGTAATTCATGTATAAATTGTTTACATAAATTTACTTTTGGGACATTTTATACTTAAATAATACCCTGTACCACAGTGTGGTGTAGGGTATAAAAACGATTGGATCTAAAGAGCCAAATCGGACGAAACATACATATGGGAGCTATAGCTAAATATTAACCGATTTTCTTCAAATTCGGTAGTGTTGGTTCATGGATCAAGAAACTCTACCATTCTAAATTTCAAAACGATTGGATGTAAAATACAGCTTTTATAGGACTAAAATGCTAAATCGGACGAAACATATATATGCACGGAGAAAAAAATATGTTTAAAATATGTTTGGATGCAATCATATATATGTTTGGGACGGGCACAATCATATATATGTTTGTGGGTAAACATATTATGTTTGCACACAATCATAATATGTTCGGGGCAAAATTCTAGCATATTAAAAAACGATATGATTGTGTCCTAACATATTTTTGGCAAAATAATATATTAGAACATATTTTTTAGAGTTTTAGAGAGTATTTCTCTCAGAGAGCGCAATTATATGACTCATAATTTTGTACAAAGAAGGGTAATATCTGTGGTCACAAGGTATAACAGCATAACTCGAGTTATGCTCAAACTGAGTTATTAATGCCATAATGTTCCCCATCTTCGATTACATATTGTGACACCTTTTTTTGATGATCCCTCGTTCAGTTATCTATATAAGGCAGCATATCCCACTGTGTCACTTCATTACAAATTGATGTTTATATCGATACAAACCTTTAAAGTTCTCTCCTGAAAAGTTTTAAAAACAGACATATGCTGTTATGCCTTGTGACCACAGATATGTATATTGTAACCGTGTGTATGAGGAGGAATGGCACCGACACCAAAGGGTATTATTATTATTTGATGATGCTTACTCGCCCGGTCGAGCTTAAGGTCGGGTTTTTTTATTGAATATGTGTGGTGAATGTCGAATTCAAAGAAATTAGTCGTAGTTTTAACACGTACAACAAATTCAAAATAAAAGAAAGAATATGATATCAAAGATGTATAGAGGTTATTCATTAAAAAACGCAGTTATTTTAAAACATTTTATTTACAAAACGTTCTATAATACTGACGCCGTTTTATTGCCCCACATAAATTATTTTGCCAACATACATATGTATGTACGTATGTATGTGGGCTTATCATGTTCTTTGAACAAACACACTCCCGCACTAACAAATTGTTTTCATCTGAAATGACCCCGGGTGCAGTAGTGAAGAGTGCACTGTACTATTGAAGTTTTGCCTTGCTCTGCACATTGCACAAATTCTTTTAAAGAGACACAACTCAAAATTCAGTAATTTACGGAAAACTCAAAAATTATTCTCATGAACTACTTTTCAGAAGCAAAGTGTGTATTACTGTTTGTTGTTATTGTATTTCTGTATTTGACGTAGTGAGTAACGATTTACATTAGGTTACTTGTTGCTGTGAACCGTTATTATTTCATGTCATATATATGTTTGGATATAAGCATAAAAATGATTGCATACAATCATATATATGATGACGAACAAACATATACATGTTTGCATACAATCATATAAATGTTTGGGAACATAATATGTTTGGGAGCTGCTCCAAACATATATATGTTGCCTGCAAAATATGTTTGGGGGCAATATGTTACAGAGGCCGTTTTTTTCCTCCGTGTGGGAACTATAGCTAAATCTTAACCGATTTTCTTCAAATTCGGCAATGTTGGTTCATGGATCAAGAAACTCTACCATTCTAAATTTCAGAATGATTGGATGTAAAACACAGCTTCTACAGGACTAAAGGGCCAAATCGGACGAAACATGTATATGGGAGCTATAGCTAAATCTTAACCGATTTTCTTCAAATTCGGTAGTGTTGGTTCATGGAACAATAAACTCTACCATTCTAAATTTCAAAATGATTGGATGTAAAATACAGCTTCTATAGAACTAAAGGGCCAAATCGGACGAAACATATATATGGGAGCTACACGCTGAAAAAAATCGCTTCTATAGTATATTGTCCCAAACATATTCGGCTTGAAATATACATATGTTTAGGGTATACTCCAAATATATAATATTTGACACACACAAATATTATATGTTTGGGAGGATATTGTTCTAAACAAAAATATGCTCCCATTCAAATATTTTTTTATTTGGAACTAGTATTTCCGAAACAAAGATATAGGTATTTGTAATTATTTATTTTGGCAATGCAAAGACAAGTTTTTTTTTTGTTTTTCAGATGTTCAAATAACAGTTGTTTTTATAATTTGTATATGTTTGTAAAATTTAATTAAAACTTAAATCGAATAATCTTTCGTAAATATAAATTGCATTGATGGATTGACAAAAAGTGATGAATTGGAATATTTATAAAATAAGACATTTTTAGCTATAAAGTTGTACTCGAAAACTAGGAAAAACTAACTAAAATTCGAATAAGTCAGCAACTTAAAAGATATTTGGAAAACTTCTTAAACAATTACTTTGTTTGTGTGTAAACACATATTTTATTTGTGAAATTCAGGCTGCAAATAATTTATGTTCTAATATATTAATATATGCGTTCCAAACAAAATTTCTTGATTTTCAAATAAAATTTATTTGTTAACAAATATATAATATTTAAAAAAATCGTTTCCAAGTATATTTTCTTTCAATTCAAACATGTCAAAAATGACGATTTTCCTCCGTCTATAGCTAAATCTTAACCGATTTTCTTCAAATTCGACAATGTTGGTTCATGGATCAAGAAACTCTACCATTCTAAATTTCAAAACGATTGGATGTAAAATACAGCTTTTACAGGACTAAATGGCCAAATCGGACGAAACATAAATATGGGAGCTATAGCTAAATCTTAACCGATTTTCTTCAAATTCGGTAGTGTTGGTTCATGGATCAAGAAACTCTACCATTCTAAATTTCAAAATGATTGGATGTAAAATGCAGCTTCTGCAGAACTAAAGAGCAAAATCGGTCGAAACATATATATGGGAGCTATAGCTACATCTTAACCGATTTTCTTCAAATTCGGCAATGTTGGTTCATGGATCAAGAAACTCTACCATTCTAAATTTCAAAATGATTGGATGTAAAATGCAGCTTCTTCAGAACTAAAGAGCAAAATCGGTCGAAACATATATATGGGAGCTATAGCTAAATCTTAACCGATTTTCTTCAAATTCGGTAGTGTTGGTTCATGGATCAAGAAACTCTACCATTCTAAATTTCAAAATGATTGGATGTAAAATACAGCTTTTATAGGACTAAAGAGCCAAATCGGACGAAACATATATATGGGAGCTATAGCTAAATCTTAACCGATTTTCTTCCAATTCGGCAATGTTGGTTCATGGATCAAGAAACTCTACCATTCTAAATTTCAAAATGATTGGATGTAAAATGCAGCTTCTTTAGAACTAAAGAGCAAAATCGGTCGAAACATATATATGGGAGCTATAGCTAAATCTTAACCGATTTTCTTCAAATTCGGTAGTGTTGGTTCATGGATCAAGAAACTCTACCATTCTAAATTTCAAAATGATTGGATGTAAAATACAGCTTTTATAGGACTAAAGAGCCAAATCGGACGAAACATATATATGGGAGCTATAGCTAAATCTTAACCGATTTTCTTCCAATTCGGCAATGTTGGTTCATGGATCAAGAAACTCTACCATTCTAAATTTCAAAATGATTGGATGTAAAATGCAGCTTCTGCAGAACTAAAGATCAAAATCGGTCGAAACATATATATGGGAGCTATAGCTAAATCTTAACCGATTTTCTTCAAATTCGGCAATGTTGGTTCATGGATCAAGAAACTCTACCATTCTAAATTTCAAAATGATTGGATGTAAAATGCAGCTTCTTCAGAACTAAAGAGCAAAATCGGTCGAAACATATATATGGGAGCTATAGCTTAATCTTAACCGATTTTCTTCAAATTCGGTAGTGTTGGTTCATGGATCAAGAAACTCTACCATTCTAAATTTCAAAATGATTGGATGTAAAATACAGCTTTTATAGGACTAAATAGCCAAATCGGACGAAACATATATATGGGAGCTATAGCTAAATCTTAACCGATTTTCTTCAAATTCGGCAATGTTGGTTCATGGACCAAGAAACTCTACCATTCTAAATTTCAAAATTATTGGATGTAAAATACAGCTTCTACAGGACTAAAGAGCAAAATCGGACGAAACATATATATGGGAGCTATAGCTAAATCTTAACCGATTTTCTTCCAATTCGGCAATGTTGATTCATGGATCAAGAAACTCTACCATTCTAAATTTCAAAACGATCGGATGTAAAATACATCTTCTATAGGACTAAACGGCCAAATCGGACGAAACATATATATAGGAGCTATAGCTAAATCTTAACCGATTTTCTTCAAATTCGGCAATGTTGGTTCATGGATCAAGAAACTCTACCATTCTAAATTTCAAAACGATTGTATGTAAAATACAGCTTCTATAGGAATAAAGGGCCAAATCGGACGAAAGATATATATGGGAGCTATATCTAAATCTGAACCGATTTCAACCAAATTCAATAGCGATCTTAACAGCCGCGAAATACTCTAAACTGCAAAATTTCAGAACGATCGGAGTGAAATTGCGACCTGTAGTCGACGAACAACTTTACATGGACAGACGGACGGACATCGTTAAATCGACTCAGCTAGTGATTCTGAGTCGATCGGTATACTTTAAGGTGGGTCTAGCTGTGTTATTTTCAGATGTTACAAACATCTGCCGTGAAACAAACTTATAATACCCTGTACCACAGTGTGGTGTAGGGTATAATGATTGGATGTAAAATACAGCTTCTACAGGACTAAAGAGCAAAATCGGACGAAACATATATATTGGAGCTATAGTTAAATCTTAACCGATTTTCTTCAAATTCGGCAATGTTGGTTCATGGATCAAGAAACTCTACCATTCTAAATTTCAAAACGATTGGATGTAAAATACAGCTTTTATAGGACTAAAGGGCCAAATCGGACGAAACATATATATGGGAGCTATAGCTAAATCTTAACCGATTTTCTTCCAATTCGGCAATGTTGGTTCATGGATCAAGAAACTCTACCATTCTAAATTTCAAAATGATTGGATGTAAAATGCAGCTTCTGCAGAACTAAAGAGCAAAATCGGTCGAAACATATATATGGGAGCTATAGCTACATCTTAACCGATTTTCTTCAAATTCGGCAATGTTGGTTCATGGATCAAGAAACTCTACCATTCTAAATTTCAAAATGATTGGATGTAAAATGCAGCTTCTTCAGAACTAAAGAGCAAAATCGGTCGAAACATATATATGGGAGCTATAGCTAAATCTTAACCGATTTTCTTCAAATTCGGTAGTGTTGGTTCATGGATCAAGAAACTCTACCATTCTAAATTTCAAAATGATTGGATGTAAAATACAGCTTTTATAGGACTAAAGAGCCAAATCGGAAACATATATATGGGAGCTATAGCTAAATCTTAACCGATTTTCTTCAAATTCGGCAATGTTGGTTCATGGACCAAGAAACTCTACCATTCTAAATTTCAAAATTATTGGATGTAAAATACAGCTTCTACAGGACTAAGGAGCAAAATCGGACGAAACATATATATGGGAGCTATAGCTAAATCTTAACCGATTTTCTTCCAATTCGGCAATGTTGATTCATGGATCAAGAAACTCTACCATTCTAAATTTCAAAACGATCGGATGTAAAATACATCTTCTATAGGACTAAACGGCCAAATCGGACGAAACATATATATGGGAGCTATAGCTAAATCTTAACCGATTTTCTTCAAATTCGGCAATGTTGGTTCATGGATCAAGAAACTCTACCATTCTAAATTTCAAAACGATTGTATGTAAAATACAGCTTCTATAGGAATAAAGGGCCAAATCGGACGAAAGATATATATGGGAGCTATATCTAAATCTGAACCGATTTCAACCAAATTCAATAGCGATCTTAACAGCCGCGAAATACTCTAAACTGCAAAATTTCAGAACGATCGGAGTGAAATTGCGACCTGTAGTCGACGAACAACTTTACATGGACAGACGGACGGACATCGTTAAATCGACTCAGCTAGTGATTCTGAGTCGATCGGTATACTTTAAGGTGGGTCTAGCTGTGTTATTTTCAGATGTTACAAACATCTGCCGTGAAACAAACTTATAATACCCTGTACCACAGTGTGGTGTAGGGTATAATGATTGGATGTAAAATACAGCTTCTACAGGACTAAAGAGCAAAATCGGACGAAACATATATATTGGAGCTATAGATAAATCTTAACCGATTTTCTTCAAATTCGGCAATGTTGGTTCATGGATCAAGAAACTCTACCATTCTAAATTTCAAAACGATTGGATGTAAAATACAGCTTTTATAGGACTAAAGGGCCAAATCGGACGAAACATATATATGGGAGCTATAGCTAAATCTTAACCGATTTTCCTCAAATTCGGTAGTGTTGGTTCATGGATCAAGAAACTCTACCATTCTAAATTTCAAAATGATTGGATGTAAAATACAGCTTCTATAGGGCTAAAGGGCCAAATCGGACGAAACATATATATGGGAGCTATAGCTAAATCTTAACCGATTTTCTTCAAATTCGGTAGTGTTGGTTCAAAGATCAAGAAACTCTACCATTCTAAATTTCAAAATGATTGGATGTAAAATACAGCTTCTATAGGGCTAAAGGGCCAAATCGGACGAAACATATATATGGGAGCTATAGCTAAATCTTAACCGATTTTCTTCCAATTCGGCAATGTTGGTTCATGGATCAAGAAACTCTACCATTCTAAATTTCAAAACGATCGGATGTAAAATACAGCTTCTATAGGACTAAACGGCCAAATCGGACGAAACATATATATGGGAGCTATAGCTAAATCTTAACCGATATTCTTCAAATTCGGCAATGTTGGTTCATAATTCAAGAAACTCTACCATTCTAAATTTCAAAACGATTGTATGTAAAATACAGCTTCTATAGGAATAAAGGGCCAAATCGGACGAAAGATATATATGGGAGCTATATCTAAATCTGAACCGATTTCAACCAAATTCAATAGCGATCTTAACAGCCGCGAAATACTCTAAACTGCAAAATTTCAGGACGATCGGAGTGAAATTGCGACCTGTAGTCGACGAACAACTTTACATGGACAGACGGACGGACATCGTTAAATCGACTCAGCTAGTGATTCTGAGTCGATCGGTATACTTTAAGGTGGTGTTATTTTCAGGTGTTACAAACATCTGCCGTGAAACAAACTTATAATACCCTGTACCACAGTGTGGTGTAGGGTATAATGATTGGATGTAAAATACAGCTTCTACAGGACTAAAGAGCAAAATCGGACGAAACATATATATTGGAGCTATAGTTAAATCTTAACCGATTTTCTTCAAATTCGGCAATGTTGGTTCATGGATCAAGAAACTCTACCATTCTAAATTTCAAAACGATTGGATGTAAAATACAGCTTTTATAGGACTAAAGGGCCAAATCGGACGAAACATATATATGGGAGCTATAGCTAAATCTTAACCGATTTTCATCAAATTCGGTAGTGTTGGTTCATGGATCAAGAAACTCTACCATTCTAAATTTCAAAATGATTGGATGTAAAATACAGCTTGTATAGGGCTAAAGGGCCAAATCGGACGAAACATATATATGGGAGCTATAGCTAAATCTTAACCGATTTTCTTCAAATTGGGCAATGTTGGTTCATGGATCAAGAAACTCTACCATTCAAAATTTCAAAACGATTGGATGTAAAATACATCTTTTATAGGACTAAAGGGCCAAATCGGACGATACATATATATGGGAGCTATAGCTAAATCTTAACCGATTTTCTTCAAATTCGGTAGTGTTGGTTCATAGATCAAGAAACTCTACCATTCTAAATTTTAAAATGATTGGATGTAAAATACAGCTTCTTCAGGACTAAAGAGCAAAATCAGACGAAACATATATAGGGGAGCTATAGCTAAATCTTAACCGATTTTCTTCAAATTCGGTAGTGTTGGTTCATGGATCAAGAAACTCTACCATTCTAAATTTCAAAATGATTGGATGTAAAATACAGCTTCTTCAGGACTAAAGAACAAAATCAGACGAAACATATATAGGGGAGCTATAGCTAAATCTTAACCGATTTTCTTCAAATTCGGTAGTGTTGGTTCATGGATCAAGAAACTCTACCATTCTAAATTTCAAAATGATTGGATGTAAAATACAGCTTCTATAGGGCTAAAGGGCCAAATCCGACGAAAGATATATATGGGAGCTATATCTTAATCTGAAACGATTTCAACCAAATTCAATAGCGACCTTAACAGCTGCGACGTACTCTAAACTGCAAAATTTCAGAACGATCGGAGTGAAATTGCGACCTGTAGTAGTTAAATCGACTCAGCTAGTGATTCTGAGTCGATCGGTATACTTTAAGGTGGTGTTATTTTCAGGTGTTACAAACATCTGCCGTGAAACAAACTTATAATACCCTGTACCACAGTGTGGTGTAGGTATAATGATTGGATGTAAAATACAGCTTCTACAGGACTAAAGAGCAAAATCGGACGAAACATATATATTGGAGCTATAGTTAAATCTTAACCGATTTTCTTCAAATTCGGCAATGTTGGTTCATGGATCAAGAAACTCTACCATTCTAAATTTCAAAACGATTGGATGTAAAATACAGCTTTTATAGGACTAAAGGGCCAAATCGGACGAAACATATATATGGGAGCTATAGCTAAATCTTAACCGATTTTCATCAAATTCGGTAGTGTTGGTTCATGGATCAAGAAACTCTACCATTCTAAATTTCAAAATGATTGGATGTAAAATACAGCTTCTATAGGGCTAAAGGGCCAAATCGGACGAAACATATATATGGGAGCTATAGCTAAATCTTAACCGATTTTCTTCAAATTGGGCAATGTTGGTTCATGGATCAAGAAACTCTACCATTCAAAATTTCAAAACGATTGGATGTAAAATACATCTTTTATAGGACTAAAGGGCCAAATCGGACGATACATATATATGGGAGCTATAGCTAAATCTTAACCGATTTTCTTCAAATTCGGTAGTGTTGGTTCATGGATCAAGAAACTCTACCATTCTAAATTTCAAAATGATTGGATGTAAAATACAGCTTCTTCAGGACTAAAGAACAAAATCAGACGAAACATATATAGGGGAGCTATAGCTAAATCTTAACCGATTTTCTTCAAATTCGGTAGTGTTGGTTCATGGATCAAGAAACTCTACCATTCTAAATTTCAAAATGATTGGATGTAAAATACAGCTTCTATAGGGCTAAAGGGCCAAATCCGACGAAAGATATATATGGGAGCTATATCTTAATCTGAAACGATTTCAACCAAATTCAATAGCGACCTTAACAGCTGCGACGTACTCTAAACTGCAAAATTTCAGAACGATCGGAGTGAAATTGCGACCTGTAGTAGTTAAATCGACTCAGCTAGTGATTCTGAGTCGATCGGTATACTTTAAGGTGGTGTTATTTTCAGGTGTTACAAACATCTGCCGTGAAACAAACTTATAATACCCTGTACCACAGTGTGGTGTAGGGTATAAAAAACAATTGTTAAAATATTCTATACATTTCTAGAAAAATTTAAATAATAAAAAAAGGTATTTCGAAAATATGGAATTTCGACGAAAGTTTCTAGAAAAATTCGATTTTGAAGAAATATTTTAGGAAAATGCAATTTGACGAATTTTTTAATAAACACAAATTTTGGAAAATTTTCCTACAAATTTTCAATGAAAATCTATTTTCGACAAAATTTAAAAAATAAAATTTTGTGTAAACATTAAATTTTTGGAAATTTCTATAAAGCAATGTCTTAAAAAAAATCTCTTACGTTGTCTAAAAAATTCTTTACTTTTTCGTAAGATCTTCATACGTAATGTTTACACATTTTGACAAAATTTTCCATAAAAATTTACTTTTGAAGAAAATTTCTTAGGAAAGAGCAATTTTGACGCTTTTTTATTAAAAAAAAACAGTTTAGTACAAATTTTCTATAAATTTTTAATAAAACTCCGTTTTTGATAAAATTAAAAAAAAACAATTTTGAGTAAAAAATAAATTTTGTGTAAAAAATAATTTTTTTGTAAACATTTAATTTTTTTTTCAAAAAAATTTTTTATTGTAAAAAATATTTTTTTTTAAATTTCTACTGAAGCTTAGTCGTAAAAAATTTCTTGCGTTGTCTAAAAAAGCAAAAATGTAATTTAGAATAGATTAATTATTTACTTTTTCGCACGACCTTTATTCGTAGTTTTTGAACATTTCGACAAAGTTTTCTAAAAAAAAATTAATTTTGAAGAAATATTTTAGGAAAGAACAATTTTGACTCTTTTTTATTTAAAAAACAATTTTCGATCAAATTTTTTTATTAAAAAAAAACAATTTTGAGCAAATCCAAAAATTTTTTTTTCTATAAATTTTGAATAAAACTCCATTTTTGATAAAATTAAAAAAAAAACAATTTTGTTAAAATTTTGAGTAAAAAATAAATTTTGTGTAAAGAATAATTTGTTTGTAAACATTTAATTTTTTTTAAAAAATTGTTTTATTGTAAAAAATATTTTTTTTTAATTTCTACTGAAGCTTAGTCTTAAAAAATTCCTTGCGTTGTCTAAAAAAGCAAAAAGTATTTATTTAGAATAGATTAATTATTTACTTTTTCGCACGAACTTTATTCGTAATTTTTGAACATTTCGACAAAGTTCTCTAAAAAAATTAAATTTTGAAGAAATATTTTAGGAAAGAGCAATTTTGACGCTTTTTTTATTAAAAACCAATTTTCGATCAAAATTGATTTTGGACGAAATAAAAAAAATTGTGTAAAAATTAAGTTTTGTGTAAAAATAAATATTTAAGTAAAAATTTTTTCCGAAATTTCTACTGAAACAATGTTATAAAATAACCCCTTACGTTGTCTAAAAAATTGCAGAAAGTTCAATAGAATCGATTAATTCATTACATTTTCGAAGGACCTTTTTAAACATTTTCAAAAGTCAAAATCTCCATAAATTTTTCAAATTCAACTATAAATATATTAATACACTATCCATAAAAAATAGTAATATGTTTATTAGATGTGCTCACGGCTCTTTATGAAGAACTTTTAATGAAGAGCCAAGACTCCCCGGTTGGGAAACCCTGTTAAAAATTTCATAAAACTTTGATGTCTCTCCTGAAAAACTTCCTGTAAAGACTTTACATACTTTGAAATAAAAGTATCGGTAATATTAAAGAAACATTCAATTTCAACAAAATTTTCTAGAAAAATTTAATTTCTAAAAAAAAATCAAGTAATATGTCGACGAAATTTTCTAGAAAAATTTAATTTTTAAATAATTGCATGGAAAAAAGATTTTTTAAATAAAAAATTATTTTGAAAAAATGAAATTTCGACAAAAGTTACTAGAAAAATTCAATTTTGAAGAAATATTTTAATAAAATGCAATTTGACGAATTTTTTCTTTTATAAATACAAATTTTGTCAAATTTTTGAGTACCTGACTGATGTCCTTGTCAAATATATTTTTTGTTATTTCGAAAGAATTTGCTTACTTTAACTATTAAATATTGTCAAACAGAACTGCCCGGCAGTACAATTAATCAAACTAATGGCCTACATCTCGAACTTATTTTTATAAATCTTAAATTATCTTGAACTTTTTTTTAATAAATTTATCTTTTATTTTATTTTCATGTGAGTGTAAAGAATTTAATATTTTGATGTGAAATTGCATACACGATTTAAGGTATTTAATTAGTACTACTTCTTGGAAAATGAAAATATTTTTAAAAAGTTCTTCAAAATGTTTTTAATATTTTTTAAAAAAAAAATACAGCTTTTACTGCTTACCGTTAGATTTCACTTTAACAATAATGATTTATTTGAATTTCGTTACTAAAATGTGATAAATTAGGATATTGAAAAAACATTATTCGCCAAAACCCCTATAAGTTCGAATGGTAGTAGAAAAACTTATTCGTCTTTCTTGAACAGAATTATCCATTTTTGGTTATTTTTTTATCTCTGTCTGCATCACTTCTTCTCTCTCATATAAATTACACGACCTTCTGCCACAAAGTTGTGTACTATCAAAATGTACACCTAATAACAACATTTCGTGGATACAACAATTTACGAACGAGGAGTGTGTGATAATTCTGTTCAACATTGACAGATTACTTAAAATTATGAGTAATTGCATTTTTTGTATGATGCTTCCATTCTGTATTGGATGTTCCAAAAGGGGCCTGGCAAGGCCATTTTTCACTGGACTACATACACAGTAAGAGCATTACACTGCACAACATTTTAAATATTTGTATGCACCGGTATTAATGTTATAAGCTGTTAACTTTTTGTACCAAAAGGTCCCTTTGTGTGCGAGATACCGAAAGGGCTTTTGCAATAACGCCCATTTTTCACTCGACTGTAGACACAAACCAAAAATCATTACACTGTACAAAATTTCAAGTATTTTTATGCACCGGCAATAATGTTATAAGCTGTTAGCTTTGTGTGGGAGGTACAAGAAGGGGCTGGGCCACTTTACCCATTTTCCTCAAGTTGACAGCGACAAATAAACTATTACTATCTGTGGAATTACAGAGGTTTCGGATAAGTAGAATAGAAGTTATTATACATATACAATTAACATTTCACTAAATGTTAAACCTTTGTGAGATAGGTACTAGATGGAGGTGACCAATATGACCCATCTACGAACTTAGCCTGATATATAAAAAAAATATTATCCCATACCAAATTTGTTCAATCCTTTACTCCTTTCGAGAGTTATCCTGCGCTCCAGCCAGACAGACAGACGGACGGACATTACTCAAATTACTTAAAATGGCCCAAAACGGATTTCCGCCGAACATACTTGGGGTCTTAGGTCACTCCTTCGATGTGTTATACTGTTTGTCCGTAGCAAATGATATATACCCTCGTCACACTAAAGTAAGGGGATAAATATTACCGCACTAGCCAGCCAGACAGACGGACGGACGGACGGCCGAATATTCTTAGGGTCTTTGGACACCCTTTTGATGTGTTATACTTTTGGGCAAATTTTGTAGCGATTATATATATCCTCCTCCACTAAATTGAGGGTATAATCAGGAGATATGTATAACGGGTTCTCCAATAGGGATGATATGATTTTGAAGTGACTGTAATTTGTTTTTCATTGTATTCAGTAGTGTTTACAATTTCATCATGGAGAGATATACGCAAGAACAACGTTTACAAATTATTCAGTTTTATTATCAAAATAATCGTTCTCGAATTGCAACTTTTCATGCGCTAAGTCCATTTTTTTAAAAATCCAAAAAATCACTTTCCAGTAGACCTACGACCTTGACACCCATGAGCAAGAGCTATCTTTTTGCCATTGACCGATTCCCGATCCGACGCACCGTTAAAGAGCTAGAGAAAACATACAATTTTCATTCACATTTGAAAATGATGCTAAGTCCATTTTTTTAAAATCCAAAAAAAAAACACTTTCCAGTCGACCTACGACCTTGACACCCTTGAGCAATATTTTAGCTCTCGTTAAGAGCTATCTTTTTGCCATTGACCGGTTGTGCCTACGTGCCACACAGCAAATGAAACAATTGAACTGTTGCGAGAAAAGTTTGTAGATTCGATTATTTCAAGAAATTGTGATATTGAATGGCCTCCACGAAGTTGTGATTTAACACCATTAGACTATTTCTTGTGCGGTTATTTGAAGTCATTGGTCTTATGAATTCAGTAGTGTTAATAATTTCATAATGGAGAGATATACGCAAGAACAACGTTTTCAAATTATTCAGTTTTATTATAAAAACAAGTAAGAAAGTTTCAGTCGGGTAAACCGACTAAGGTATACCCTCACTTTGTGAGTAATGTAATATTGAATATTACTCGAATTATTCTGTCAATTTGTGTGGGAGTTACCAGAAGGGTTTATATAATACACCTTTTTTTCGCTGAACATTAGATACTTTAAATTCATTGCACTGTGCCGACTTATAAGCATTTATGTGCACTGGTATAAACGTTATGAGACATTAAATTGTGGCATGATTTGGGAATTTTTGTGTGGGAGGTACAAGTATTTGTATACACTGGTTTTAATGTTATAAGCTGTTAACTTTTGGTGCAAAAAGGTAACTTTGTGTGGGAGGTACCAAAAGGGGCGTGGCAACTACGCCCATTTTTCCCTGGACTGTAGGCAATATAAAAGCATAATACTGTACAAAATTTCAAGCATTTTTATACACTGTTATTAATGTTATAAGCTGTTAACTTTTGGTGCAAAATGGTGCATTTGTGTGGGAGGTACCAAAAGGGACGTGACGCCTTCGCCCATTTTTATCGAGTTGATAGCGACTAATAAGCTAATACTATGTGTGAAATTTCAAAAGATTCGAATAAGTAGTATAGCAGTTATTAAAGAATCAATATTTCACAACATTTTAACCCTTTGTGGGGGATGTACTAGAAGGAGTGGACCAATATGGCCCATCTTCGAACTTAGCCGGAGATAGAAAAAAATATTACCACATACCAAATTTGAGGTCAATCGGTTACTCCTTTCGTGCGCACCAGCCATCAGACACACAGACAGACAGACAGAAAGACAGACGGACGGACATTGCTCATTCGACTTAAAATGACCCAAAACGGATTTCCTCCGAACATACTTGGGGTCTTAGGTCACTCCTTCGACGTGTTACACTTTTTTCCGTAGCAAATGATATATACCCTCGTCACACTAAAGTGAGGGTATAATAATCGTTCTCCAATTGCAACTTTTCGTGCGCTATGTCCATTTGTTTCTTAAATCCAAAAAACTACTTTCGAGTGGACCTACGACCTTGACACCCATGAGCAATATTTTAGCTCTCGTTAAGAGTTATCTTTTTGCCATTGGCCGATTCCCGATCCGACGTATCGTTAAAGCGCTAGAGAAAAATAAACTTTCCGTTCACATTTGAAAATGATGCAAAGTACATTTTATTTAAATCCAAAAAAACACTTTCCAGTCTACGACCTACGACCTTAACACTCATGAGCAATATTTTAGCTCTCGTTAAGAGAGCTAAACTCATGCCATTGACCGGTTGTGGCTACGTGCCACACAGCAAATGAAACAATTGAACTGTTGCGAGAAAAGTTTGTAGATTCGATTATTTCAAGAAATTGTGATATTGAATGGCCTCCAAGAAGTTGTGATTTAACACCATTAGACTGTGTGTTGTGGGGTTATTTGAAGTCATTGGTCTTTCGAAATAAACCAGACTCTCTTCAAGCTTTACAAGTCAATATTGAACGTGCCGACTTGATTTAGTGGAAAAAGTGCTGGAAATTTGGATTCATCGAATTCGTTCCTGCAGAAGATGTCGTGGGGGCCATTTGAATGACGTTTTATTTAGGACTTAATTGTATCGATTGTACTTCACATTACATAAAAAACTTTTGAATTTCCTTAACAATGAGTGTGTTTTTTTTCAAATAAATCACATAACTCTTATTGGAAAACCCTGTATGTGGGAGTTATTGTTAAATATGGTCCTATTTCCTTTAAATTCGCCTGATTGTCATGTTCTTTGGCCAAGAAACACCTCTCCTTCACATCTTGTAGCAATAGTTTCTGGAAACTTGGGTTTCGAAAAGGTTAATGTCAATAAATTTGTTTCCCTGAATTAGCTGGCGACTTGCTCTTGCATAAATACAAACACACACACACACATACATACATATTTAAGTAGTTAGTTATCTGTACGTCTTCATCTACATCATGTCATTCTATATTGCTACGTGACACAATAATTATGCAATCAACACCAACATTTTCCACTTTATAACTCTTAATGAGCAAAAGCAACAAATGAAGAAAAATAAAGAAAAACGAGCGACAGCGGAAGCGAACTGGGGACGACAATAGAACGAACTCAGATTCTCATATAGCCGGAAGTTATGGTAGTCATAGAAAATTATATGGACGACACTCACACATACGCATATAGACCAACAACTGGTGGAGATACTATTTGTCCTTATTAACATTCTTGTTTAATTGTACTTCTGTGCTTTGGAGCGCGCGTGTTTGTGTGTGTGTGTCTGCGTATGTATTCCCTGTTATACCTTTTGTATCAAAGCACAAGTCAAAGGAAAGATCCTCCGAAAAAAAACAATGTTGCCAGGGACAGCAGCAAACACACAATTCTGACTCTTTCTTTCTCTGTTTCATCAACTCTCCCCCTTTCTCTCTATAGTCATAAACAAAAGTGTGATTTGTACATTTTAGTGATGTCCTTACAATAACGACAACGATGACAATGACAGCAACGACAATAACAATATCAGAGCAACAGTTGGAAAAGGTCCACTTGCAGTCGACGCATTTACAGTTAATTTGTTCAGATAATAATGACAAAACACATACATATTTGTAATAAATTACCGAATATAATTATGTCGAAGTTTATTGGATTCTTGGCTATTTAAGAAACTAATGAGATTGGTTTTGTTTCAAATTACTTGACGCCTTACGGGGAAGCGGGTGGGTGAATGAGGGCGAAAAGTGTCCTGTGGCTTCACTCTGGATTAATATTGCGGCAATCGTTGAATACTTAGTTAGGTTCTTGACTACTTGTCAATTTGTTTGTGGCTTACTTAATTAGTTCATTTCTTAATTACTTGTATAGTACTTTACAAAGGAAAGAGAGAATGCATAAACATTCGTAAAAACTCATCAAAATTCAGAACAATTCATAAATTCACAATTCCAGTAATACTGCTGTGTGTGGGCAAAACTAGTATCCACAATGAGAAATCAAATGAGAAGCAAAACAGTATCCACAATGAGAAATCAAATTACATTTGCTCAATTTGTTGGAAATCCAACAGTGGACAATTTTTGCAACTCACTTCTCATGTTTGAGAAAATAATTTCGAGGACAAATAGCTTTATTAAGGTTACTAGCTTACCCGGTGCGCTTCACAGCCCCCATCTTTTATCTATTTTCTGTTTAGTGTACTGTAAAATAGCTATAGCTCTTTCTTTCAAAATGACATGATTATTACATATGCTGCAAAATGAAGAAGATTTGATTACTTTTATATATAAAATACGAACCCTCATTTCATTTCTAGTTTATGTTCCAAGAGTTACCCTGACATCATTTTACAATATTTATCCGTTTTCCCACGTTGAAAAACTATTTTTTTTGGTTCATACGTTAGCAACTTTCCCCTTGTTTATGTTCCAATACCTACATTCACACCCTGGTACAATATAAAACCATGTTTGTCCCACTGTGTCTATAAAGGTACGAATTTAAAAATCTAAAGTAAATCGCTCCATTGTACCACATTTAACCTTTAGTGTGTCATAATTAACCACTTTGCACGATTGTACAATATTTTAAAATGATAATTGAAATTTCATGATCCAAATTCGCAAGCTTTGGCCGTATTTTAACATTTTTGTCACCTATCTGTGCCATTTATTTAACTTTTTCCCCACGGTTTAAGTAGAAGAACCTATTTGGAAAAAATAATTTCTTAGCTTTGGTTTATGCTGCACTCAGGGACCACATTCAACACCTTTTGCACCACTGTTCCATATTAAACACTTTTTATTACACTGTGCTTCTAAAGTGCGAATTTTTATACATATCTGGGACTATTTTGTTCCCTTCTTTTCCCCACTTACCACCTTTAACCATTTTACCGTATTTAACTTTTTTGCTTCACCGTACCATATTTAACAGTTTCTGCTCCACTAAACCATATTTAACACATATTTTCCCCTCTGTAACATGTTGAATAATTTTTGCTTGCCCCAACTGCATCATAATTTTAACCTTTTTGCACCACAGTGCTACATAATTGCAGTGCATCATATCTGCACCACAGTGCTACTAAAAGCATACATTGAAAAAAAAACTTTCTTATTTCATATTTAACTTACCCTCTCTCCCTGCATCCATATTTTTACCCACTGTACTAAATGTACGTTTTTTGACCCACTGTGCTATATTTAACCTTTTGGGTCCACTGAATCTAATTTAACACCTTTTTGTCCTACTATATTTTGTCCACTATATTTAACCATTTTTGCCCCACTGTACCATAGTTAACAAATTTTTGCCCCACTGTTCCATAGTAAACGCTTTTAGCCCCACTGTACCATACTTAACCCATTTTGTTCCACGTTACCATATTTTACTATTGTAACCATTTTTGTCATACTGTACCATAATTAACCATTTGTGTCCCACAGTACCATTCTAACACATATTTTTCCCCACTGTTCCATAGTTAAAGCTTTTTGCCCCACTGTACCATATTTAACCCATTTTGTCCCACGTTACCATATTCAACTAATTGTGCCCCACTGTACTATAGTTAACTCTTTGTTTCACTGTACCATGTTTAACAGTTTTTCCCCACAGTACCATATTTAACCCTCTTTGCTCCACTGTACAATATTTAACACAGTTATGCCCCACTGTACTGTATAGTTAAGCATTTTTGTCACACTGTACCATATTTAACCCTTTTTGCCCCTCTGTACCATAGGAAATAAATTTTTGCCCCACTGTTCCATAGTTAACGCTTTTTGCTCCACTGTACCATTTTTAACCCATTTTGTTACACGTTACCAAATTTTACTTTTTGTGCCCACTGTAACCATTTTTGTCATACTGTACCATATTTAACCATTTGTGACCCACTGTACCATAGCTAACACATTTTTTCCCACTGTTCCATTGTTAAAGCTTTTTGCCCACTGTACCATATTTAACCCATTTTGTCCCACGTTACCATGTACCATAGTTAACCCTTTTTGCCACACTGTGTCATATTAAACCCTTTGTTTCACTGTACCATGTTTAACAGTTTTTGCCCCCACTGTACCATATTTAACCCTCTGTGCTCCACTGTACAATATTTAACACTGTTATGCCCCAATGTACTGTAAAGTTACCCATTTTGTCACACTGTACCATATTTAACCCTTTTTGCTTCACTGTATCATAGTAAATATATTTTTGCCCAACTGTTCAATATTTAACGCTTTTTGCCCCACTGTACCATTTTTAACCCATTTGTCCCAGTTTACCATATACATATAACTATTTTTACCCCACTGTACCATAGTTAACCCTTTTTGCACAACTGTGCCCCATTCAACTCTTTATCTCACTGTACAAAATGTTTACCCACTGTACCATATTTAACAAATTTATGTCTCACTGTACCGTACTCGTATTTAAAATGTGTCTCCACGCTAGCGTACTTAAACCTTTTTCCCCGACTGCAACATATTTAATCATATTTTCTCCACTCCACTATTTAACCGTTTTTGACCACAGTGCTCCTAAAACCATATAAACTCTTCATATCTCATTTTTAAGTTCCAATTTTGGCAGATTGCTCCCTTTTTTCCCCATGCTCCATAATTAACCCGTCATGTCCCACTGTGCCTCTTAAAGTTAGAATTACTAAAAATCACTTCCAATCTCTAGTTTATGTTCCAAAGTTACCCTGGAACCATTGATCCATGTTTGATATTTTTAAGTCACTGTACTATATTTTACACATTTTGCCCCACTGTGCCCCGAAAACTACGAATACAAAAAAAAGCTTAATACCCCGATCAGTTGTCATAAAGACACCCCTCGCTTCAATTTTCACCATTCTAATATTAGGCTTTAAATTTGGCGGTGGTACCATATTTATACCTTTCTGTCCCACTGTGCCTCTAAATTAAAAAAAAATCACTCCTTGTTCTTGTTTACGTCCCAAGAGCTACTCTCACACCAAATTTCACGATTCTAGCACTTGCCATTTTAATTTGGCTGTTGTACTACATTTATCCCATTTTTCTCATTTTACCCCACTGTGAGCGCAAATGTTCGAATTACGAAAAATCCTGCCAATTTCAGAGTCTACCTCATAAGGGCTACCATCACACAATATTTCACGATTCTAGCTCTTGCCATTTGGATTTGGCTGATGTACCACATTTATCACTTTTTACCCCACTGTGTGCGTAAATGTTCGAATTTCGAAAAATCCTGCCAATTTCTGAGTCTACCTCCTAAGGGCTTCCCTCATACCAAATTTCAAGATTCTAGCTCATTTCGTTTAGATTTGGCGGTGGTACCATATTTATCCCTTTTTGGCCCATTTTGCGGCTAATAGTACGAATTTCGAAAAATCCCGCCTTATTGCTCGTCTACGTCTCAAGGACTACCCTCCCACCAAATTTCATGGTACTAGCTTCAGCCGTTTGGCCTGGGCGATGATCAGTCAGTCAATCAGTCAGTCAGTCAGCCAGTCACGCAACAATTTTATATATATAGATTTTCAGATTAAATGAAACCATTTTCAAATTAAACGAAACCTTTTCCAAACGAAATGAAACCATTTTCAAATGATATGAAACTTTTTACACTTTAAAAGAAACCTTTTGCAAATGAAATGAAACCATTTTCAAATGAAATTAAACTTTTTTCAAATTGAATGAAACTTGATTTTATTAAACTATTTTAAATCCATAAATAACGTATATATATATATATATATATATATCAGAAAAACTATAATTTAAGACTTCATTATAAAAAAATGTTTATGAGGTATTTTGTCTGGTCTTCCTAATATTTTTAATTGAGATCAGATTTAGTTTAGTGATTTATTCTTGGCCATATTTTTTGACACAAATCTAAGGTACGAGACTCATTCACTCTATCTACTTCCACTGATATCATTCTCAAAGTAATCTTCAATTCGCGGAGTGAATTGTCTATAGAGGTCATTGAAAGGTTAACATTTTTTTTGGCGAAACAATTTTTTCTTAATATTTTTTTGAGTAATTCCTGGGTCTCTTTATACGCACTGTTCGATCCATTGAAGAATTTCTGCTGTTAGTTTTATACCCTCCACCATAGGATGGGGGGGTATATTCATTTTGTCACTCCGTTTGTAACCCCTCTAAATATTGATCTGAGACCCCATAAAGTATATATATTCTTAATCGTCGTAAAATTCTAAGACGATTTAGCCATGTCCGTCTGTCCGTCCGTCCGCCCGTCTGTGGTAATCATGCTACAGTCCGCAATAATAGAGCTAGGTTGATCAAATTTAGTATAAATATTTCTTATAGTTGCAGGTTGTTTGGGATTGCAAATGGGCCATATCAGACAATGTTTTGATGTCAATAAACCTTTGGCACCTTGCCTATTATTATTTAAAAATAAACTAATCGTGTTTTTATTTGCCTCCTCTCTTTTTATATATTTACACGCACTCGGCGTAAACATATATATATACCTTATTTATGGATTTAAATAATTAAATAAAATCAAGTTTCAATCAATTTAAAAAAAGTTTCATTTCATTTGAAAATTGTTTCATTTCATTTGCAAAAGGTTTCATTTAAAGTGTAAAAAGTTTCATTTCATTTGGAAATAGATTCAATTCAGCTGAAAAAGGTTTCATTTCAATTGGAAAAGGTTTCGTTTAATTTGAAAATGGTTTCATTTAATCTGAAAATGCTATATAACATCTAACTTGCTCCTTGAGAATCCTACTGTTCTCATCTACTATATGTTTCCTACTGTTCTCATCTACTATATTTTTTGTTTTTTGGTATTATTTTCTTTAGGTTTGAGTTATTTTGTGAGGTCACATGCTATCCATGGTGGAGGGTATATAAGATTCGGCATGGCCGAACTTAACGCTTTTACTTGTTTTCTATTACCAGTATTTAGTTTGATTGATGTAAGTTGGGCAGCTTCGGTAATAGGCTTTCCTTCCTCGTACAATTTAAAAAGAAGCATTTTCATGTCTTGTTATTTTTTTTTTTGGGGTACCGATTGTTCAAATGCTGAATTACTTTGGGTCATTATAGACCTTTGTTCACAATTTGTCTCATGTTCTTCACTAATATCTGAATGATTTAATGATTGCTCTGAAGTCATCCAACTAGCAGAACTTCCCGAACTAAAATGTGCATCACTCATTTTCATCACAACTATGTATATTTGAATTTATCGTGATGTTGAACAAGTCCAGTGAGGTACTGCACAATGTACTTCTTCAAATGAAAATATTTCTGAAATAACTGTAGTCCAGAAAAAGAGTATGATGAAAAATAACGATAGTAGTCCATTAGAAATGTAAAGAGAATATTATATTTTTGTACTGTGTCTTGAATGAAAGAGAGCAAATCTGTGTACGCTATTGATCCAATGTTAAGAAGATTGGAGATTCGATTATTTCAAGAAATTGTGATATTGAAGTTGTGATTTAACACAATTAGACTATTTCTTGTGGGGTTATTTGAAGTCATTGGTCTTTCGAAATAAACCAGACTCCCTTCAAGCTTTACAAGTCAATATTGAAGGTGCCATTCATGACATTCGACTTGATTTAGTGGAAAAAGTGCGCGAAAATTGGGTTTATGGAATTCGTTCTTGCAGAAGAAGTCGTTGAGGCCATTTGAATGACGTTTTATTTAGAACTTAATTGTATCGATTGTACTTCACATTAAATAAAAAACTTTTGAATTTCTTTAACAATAAGTGTGTTTTTTAAAAGAAATCATATCACTCTTATTGGAAAACCCTGTATATGGGGAATACCACGACAAATCGAAGGCATAAAAAAATTTTGGTTTTTATTTATCCCTTTTTTATATTTTTTGGTACACCTGAAAAAAAGGCTTTGTAAAATTTTCTGAGATTTTTCCGATAACTCGTTCAGAACTTATCGATATTTAAAATATCGTTAACATGTCTCTCTTTGTATCGGGTTTTTGGTCATAACTGAAAAATCCTTTTTTCAAAATGTTGGTAAAATATTTTTTTATACTACACGCTGAAAAAAAATCGCTTCTGTAGTATATTGTCCCAAACATATTCGGCTTGAAACATATATATGTTTAGGGACTCTAAGCATGTAATATTTGGTACATACAAAAATTGTGTATTTGGGAAGATGTTGTACTAAACAAATATTTGTTTACATCCCAATGTGACTGCTATTTGTGAAACAAATATTTATTTGCATTATAAAATACATAAATTGTGTCAAATTTTTCAGTAATTCAAAGTTAAATTTTTAATGTTCGTAAAAAAAATAATAATTGAAATCATATAATCTTGGGTCAATATAAAGTACTTAGAGAATTGACAACTAATGATGGCTTGGAATACTCAGAAATTTTAAATGATTAATTTAAAACAGAAGGTAATGCTGCATATGGTATCATAAGTGGGATGTACAATTCGACATAAAGGAAAAATTGAAACTGAAATTTGAAAAACTCAGCAAAAGTTTTGGAAATCTTTTTTAAATAAAATATATTTGGAAAAATTCCTAAATAATAATTTTATTTGTATTTAAACACATATTTTATTTGAGAAATTTAGTTTGCAAATATAATTTGTTGTAATATATTAATATATGCGTTCCAAATATATTTTATTGATTTTCAAATAAAATTTATTTGCTAAGAAATATAAAATATTTAAAAATTTGTGTTCCAAATATATTTTCTTTCGATTCAAACATATCAAAAAATGCGATTTTGCCCCGTGTATATAGGTATACTGTTTTTGAAGTAAAAACTAAAAATTTTTTTAATGGTAGTTTTTTTTTTTTAAAAATTCTAAAATTCCAATATTCATTTAAGTTACTTTTAGTATTTGGACCATATTTATATTTGATATTTGAAGCATAACCTCGATAAAGCCGGGATACCATTTAAATTAAAGGAAATTATAAGGGCTACAAATGCTGTAAACATCAGTTGCACGTAAAAAGGGAAGTTTAGCAACTGTCGTTAAAACAATTAGAAAAAAAAATCATTTTTTTTCTAATATCAAAAATATCATTTTTGCTGACACGAAAGAAAAAAAATAGAATAAATTCCCAAATAAATTGTTTGTCCCATTTCTTTAAAGCTATCATCCTAAAGAAGAAAGCAATGCCTATTTGCAAAATATCTATGGATAAATGTATAATTTATGACCCATATTGCAAAAAATTATAAAATTCCAAAAAAATTCTTCTTCATATTTTTAAACCCTCCACCGTAGGATTCATTTCGTTACTCCGTTTGTAACAACTCTAATGATCCCATTAAGTATTAATATTCTTAAACGTCGTAAAATTCTATGACGATTTAGCCATGTCCGTCTGTCCTGTCCACTACATTCCGAAATAATAGAGCTAGGTTGATCAAATTTGGTAGAAGTATTTCTTATAGTTGCAGGTTGTTTAGGATTGCAAATGAACCATATCGGTCAATGTTTTGATATAGCTCCCCTATAGAGGTCGCTCCATAATACGGGTTTTGAGCCATAGATACCACATTTTTAAAGCAATTTAGCAGAAACTTTGCGGTTTGTATTATATTTTGACAAGAATTCACCGAAGCAAACAATTTTACAAATCGGTTTTTATTTTGTTATAGTCACCCTATAGAGGTCGCTCCAAAATATACGTATTTAAACCATAAATACCATATTTTTTAAGCATTTTAAGAGAATCTTCGCAGTTTGTATTTATTTAAGACAATAATTCATCGCAGTAAAAAATGTTTAAATCAGTTCATATTTTGTTACAGTCCACCTATAGATGTCGCTCCCAAAACGGCTTATTTAAGCCATAAACACTACATTTTGTATGAAATTTAGCTGAAACTTTGCAGTTTGTATTCTTTTTTGGCCAGAATTAATCTCAATAAAATGTATACAAATAAAATGTTATTTTGTTGTAGTCCCCGTGTAGATGTAGCTCTCAAAAATACTATTTTAAGCGAGAAATACCACATTTTTTAGGTGAAGAGTTTGGTAAGGAATTTGCGGCCGAAAAGTTGGCTAAAAATGTCAGCGTTCGTTTTTTTTAATAATTTACTTAAACAAAAAGGATCGTTTCATGATTTGCTTCATATCCAAAGATTTTTCCAGTAATAACATTTAATGCAATCAATGGTGGAGGGTATACTCGTATAACGCTTTTACTTGTTTTATGTACACGATGAAAAAAATCCCTTATGTGGGATATTGTCCCAAACATATTCGGCTGGAAACATATATATATATTTGGGGTTCACTCCCAATATATAATATTAGCCACACACAAATATTATATGTTTAGGAGAATGTTGTTCTAAAAAACTATGTTTACATATTTTTTATTTCGATATATTATTTCCCAAACAAAGATTTATTTGTAATATTTCTTTATACATAATTGAAATCTTTTATAACAATAAATTGCTTGAAGGGTTGACAACAAATAATGAATTGGTATTGTTAGAAATTGAATATAAGTGCTTTAAAACCGAAGATAGTACATTTTTAAATAGAATGTATAATTCCAAAGCAAGGAAAAAATTAAAACTGAAGTTCGAAAAATTAAGCAAAGTTTTGAAAATATTTTTTTAAATAAAATATATTTGGAGATATCATAAACCATAAGTTTATTTTATTTAAACACATATTTTATTTGAGAAAATTAGTTCGCAAATATATGTTGTTCTAATATATTAACATATGCATTACAAATACATTTTATTGATTTTCAAATAAAATGTATTTGCCCAGAAATATATAATATTTCAAAATTTGTGTTCCAAATACATATATTTTCTTTCGATTCAAAGATATCAAAAAAGGCAATTTTGCCCCGTGTAGTAATTTGTAACACGGTAAACCACAAAAGGAATTTTGAGCTCGGCTTTTAATGTAATAGATTTTGGGTAAAATCTACAAATTCCGTTTTTGTGGATTTTCGAATTTATTTTGGGAATTGTGGGATTTTCCTCTACAAATATAATAATGTTGGAATAATTGAAATATATTAATTTTCAAATATGTGTGTTATGAATTTATGAAGTTTCCGTTTGCGTTTGAACACATTTTCTTCTTGAAAGATATGGCCATCTGAATTTTTTGCATTTTTGTATTTTTGACAAAAAAAATATTTTTTGTAACGTATAAATTCAGGAACATTCTCTAGAAAGTTTCTTTTAATATGAATATGTTATACTTTTTGTTAATAACTTCTTCTATAACTCCAAAATACGACATATACTTTTTTCCCTAAAAAATTAAAAAAAATCACTTTGAAATACTTGAAAATATAATTTCAATAAAGGATCGATTTTTTTCATCAAATTTTGTTGCCTATTCAAAAATGTTGAGCTCTGCCCCTGTATACCATTGGGGCTCAAATTCCAAATTTAACTTGTCTAATCGGTTGACTGTTTAAGAAACGGCCGAATTATTTCCCTTTTCTTAATTCCTCCCTCTATGGGGCGACGGAATCATCTATCTATATATATAAAATTGTTGCGTGACTGGCTGACTGACTGACCGACTGATCATCGCCCAGGCAAAACAGCTGAAACTAGAATCATGAAATTACCGCACAATGGGGCGAAAAGGGATAAATATGGTACCACCGCCAAATCTAAACGGAAAGAGCTAGAATCGTGAAATTTGATGTGAGGGTAGCCCTTATGAGGTACCCTCAGAACTTAACTGGATTATTTTAAAATCCGAACATTTACGCGCACAGTGGGGTAAAAAGGGATAAATTTGGTACAACAGCCAAATCCAAATGGGAAGATCTAGAATCGTAAAATTTGCTATGAGAGTAGCTCTTGGGACGTAAATTAGAACAAAGAGCGATTTTTTGAAAATTTTAGGAGCACAGTGGGACAGAAAGGCATAAATGTGGTACAACCACCAACTTTAATGCCTAGAATTAGAATGGTGAAAATTGAAGTGTGGGATGTCCTTAGGACAACGAATCGGGGTAGTCAGTTTTTTTTTTGTAATTGTACTTTTCGGGGCACAGTGGGGCAAAAGCTGTAATATAAGGTACAGTGATTTAAAAAGAGCTAGCTTTTGTAACACAAACTACAGATCGGATATGAATTTGGAGTGGAGGTTAAGTATGGTAGAGTGGGGAAAATTTTTAAATATGTTACAGTGAATTTTTAAATATGTTACAAAGGGTTAGATACGGCACAGTGGGGCAAAAAGGGTTAATTATTGTAAAGTGGGGCAAAATGGATTAAATAGGGTACATTGGGGAAAAAGGGTTAACTATGGAACAGTGGGAAAAAATTTATTAACTATGATACTGTGGGTCTAAAATGATTAAATATGGTGGGTTTAGTATGGTACAGTGAGACAAAATGTGTTAAATATGGTATAGTGAGACAAAATGTGTTAAATATGGTAAAGTGAGACAAAAAGGTGAGACAGTGGGGCAAAAAGGGTTAACTATGATACAGTGGGGCAAAAATAGTTAAATATGTTAAAGTGAGACAAAATGGATTAAATATGGTACAGTGGGCGAAAAGATGGTACAGTGTGACAAAAATGGTTATCTATGGTACAGTGGGTCAAAAAGGGGTTAACTATGGTAGAGTGGGACAAAATGGATTAAATATAGTACAGCGGGGCAAAAAGGGTTAACTATTAAATAGTGGGCCAAAAATGTATTAACTATTGTAAAATAGAGGCCATAGGATTAAATATGGTACAGTGTGACAAAAATGGTTAACTATGGTACAGTGAGTCAAAAAGGGACAAAAGGTGTTAAATATGATACAGTGGGGCAAAAAGTGTTAGATATGTTAAAGTGAGACAAAGGTTTTAATATTGCACAATGGGACAAAAAAGGGTTAACCATAGTACAGCGGGGGAAAAATAGTGAAAAATGGTAAAATGGGACAAAATGGGTTAAATATGGTACAGTGGGCCAAAAAGCGTTACCTCGGAAACAGTGAGGCAAAAATGTGTTAACTATGGTACAGTGGGACAAAAAGGGTTAAATATGGTGCAGTGGGGAAAATGGTGAAAAATTTTACAGTGGGACAAAAATGGTTAAATATGGTACATTGGACAAACACATGGAACATAAATATGAGATAAAAAGTCTTTTTTTTTTAATTTATGCTTTTAATTAAAGTTTAAAATAATGGTGCAGAGTGGCTAAAAGATGTTAAATAGGGTTGATTGTAGCAAAAAAGGTTAATTATGGCACATTGAAGCAAAAAGGATTAAAAAAAGTACAGTGGCGTAAAAAGTATTAAATACGGTAAAGTGTGGCAAAATAGTTAAATGTGGTAAGTGGGGAAAAAATGTTTTATATAGTCCCAGATAGGTATACACTTTCGTATATTAGAAGAACAGCGGAATAATTAAATATTGAATTAAGTTAAGTAGTACAGTGATTCATAGCCAGAGTGCGAAGCTTCTATATAAACAGTGGGACAAAAAAAGCTAAATAAGGCACGGTATGGTAAAAAGTTAAACATGTCACAGATAGGGGATAACGGTAAAATACGACCTAAGGATGCGAATATGGCTCTTGGAATATAAACTATGATTTTCTCTAAATGCACACTTTTAGTGGCACTGTTGGGGCAAAAACTATTAAATGTTGTACATTGGTGCAAAAATGGTTAATTATGACACATTGTAAATGTGGTACAATGGGAGAAACAGATTAAATATGATTCCAATGGCAATTTTAAGTCTTGCAACTTAAACTATGCATTAATTTTAACTTTTTTTTTAAATTAAAACTTTTAAACATTTGGGTACCAGGGTGTGAATGTAGCTATTGGAACATAAACTAGAGGAAAAAGCTAAAATATGATTTAAATAATAGTTTTTGACATTTAGAGGCACAGAAGAGAAAATAGACAAATATTGTACCTTGATGCCAGGAACATAAGCAAGAAATTTATCCGGAATTTTTGTAATTTATTGTACAAATTAATTTTCCCCATATGGAATAGTTCTTTTTTTTTTTGAAAGAAAGAGGTATAATTATTCTACAGTACCCTAAACAGAAAATAAATAATGGATGGGGGCTGCAAAGAGCACCGGGTTAAAGCTAGTTGGTCCATATATCTTCAAAAACAAAGATGGTCAGTTTTTACCCCTCACCTTAGAGAGGAGGGTATATAGCATTTGCTACGAGCCAAAAGTGTAACACATCGAAGGAGTGACCTAAGATCCCAAATATGTTTAGTTTTAATTTGGGTTATTGAAGTCATTTGAGCAATGTCCGTCCGTCCGTCTCTGGCCAAAATTACTATATTGAAGTAAACATTTGATTGGCCACAAATATTGTGTGGATTAACTACGAAAACAACTTCATATTGAAAAATTTGGTACTATTCTGGATAATAACCTACCTTCTTTGGAAAATATAACAAATTCGTCTGTCTTGTGTGACAAATTTGTTCAAATATGTACAACGGCGGCGACACAGTGCATGATAAATACGCCTAAATCAATAAATATTCGTAAAAAACTAACACCGTGGATAACTGATTCTTTGATATCTTTAATAGATTATAAGAATAAACTGTTGAAAAGGAGAAGGAACATTTTAAACAAAAGCAGTATTAATGAGCAATTGAAGCGAATTGGAAAAGTTATAAAAAAATGTAACAAACAGCTTATGGATAATTATTATATGCACAACCTTAATTCATATGAAGGCGATACTAAAAAAATTGGCAATTTCTTAATAAAGAACTTGGCCGAAACAATAAACCGATCAAAGAAATTATTTCGGAAGATGGAACCTTGTGTATATCTGATAATGATAAAGCCATAGCGTTTAACAAGTACTTTATTGAGTCGGTTAGTACGCTGAAAAGAAACATGACGAGTTATAGTGATGATAATATCAACATTTTTGGAACCCTGATACCACGGCGAACTTGTTTTAACTTACAAAGAATAAATAAAAGCCAAGTTGAATTTGTCATGGATACTTTAAAAGTTAATAAAGGTTCAGGATGTGATAATATAACACCTAAAATGTTGCTTATTCGTAAATCGTACGTTGCGGATATATTGGTGCGCATCTTTAACAACATGATTGTTGAGCAAATATATCCAAATGTTCTTAAAGTCCATCGAGTCATACCAATTCCAAAAGGAAATCATTCTTCAAACATAACTGATTACAGGCCTATATCAGTTCTACCAATCATAGACAAAATTTTTGAAAAACTTATATATAATCAAATAGCTGATTACATCCACCGCAATGGAATACTTTATGAACATCAATATGGATTCAGAAAAGGATCCGGTACTGACAAAGCTTTGGTAAATGTAATGGAACATATTTGTGCTGGTATAGATGCTGGGTATAAAGGAGTTGCTGGAGTGTTCTTTGATTTTTCTAAGGCATTTGACCTAGTTGACCACAACATATTAATCAGAAAACTTCGAGTCGTTGGCATTTGTGATGCAACATCCAATCTATTTCAAGATTTTCTAACCAACAGATTCCAGTATGTTGAGATAAACGCTACTAAAAGCACAATGCTATCAGTTAAACACGGGGTTCCTCAGGGCAGCGTTCTTGGTCCTTTGTTGTTCAAAATTTATATAAATGATATAATGAATATACATTTCCATGGCAAACTTTTCATGTTCGCAGATGACATATGTCTTTTTTACAATTATAAGGATGAGAAAGTCCTAAAAGCTCATATTGAATACGACGCCGCAATCATAGCTGAGTATGCGCGTATCAACAAGTTGGTTTTAAATTCAAATAAAACTAAATTTATACGATTCAAGCCATATGCAAGCAGAAATGATATTGCGATGAGTGTTAATGTTGACGGCACCTCTATTGATGAATCTGATAATGTGAAATACCTTGGCGTTACTATGAATAAAAACATGTTATGGGATTCTCATATAGCGAATGTAAAGGCCAAAATTTCGTCTGCTACAGGAATTCTGTACAAGTTTAAAAATAAATTAAAAACCGACACAAAAATGTTAATATACAAAACACTGATACATTCACACTTGACGTACCAGCCTATGATTTATGCCTGGAGAACCAACAGTTGCTTAAGATCTTTGCAAGCTGCTCAAACTAAGGCTTTAAAAATAGTTCACAATCTACCTACACGTTATCCTTCTTTAAACTTGTATAGACATATATCTAAAGACGTGCTTCCAATTTATGGTTTATATAAACAACAAATTTCGATTTATATGTTTAAATCGTTGCAAGGAATTGGATCTGGATCGACAATTTTCTCCCGTAATATTGCAATAACGGGAAGACATACAAGGCAAGGTGGAAATATTGCAGCAGCACGATGTCGCTTAGATATTACCAAACAACGCATCAAATACTCGGGGCCAAGTATTTACAACAGTGTGCCTGTTAATATTAAAAATACAACAGGCATTTCTTCTTTTAAAAAGTTATTAAAAGATCACTTACTGCAGAACCTTGAAACACTTCTAATATAACTGTTTAATCACATTTTTTTTATAATATTGATAATTTTTGATACTATGTATATTAAGTAGTACGTATATTGTTGCCAGTTTGCCTCTATAAAGCCTATATGGCGCTGAGGCTTTGAAATGTATAAGATGTAATAACATAATGATTTAATAAACTAATAAAAAAAAAAAAAACTCCATTGGATGACAATTTCACGCCTGGAAATCAACATTCGACGAGTTTTTGACGAAATACGGCCCAAATCAAACTTTAACATTAATGGCATAATATTATATATCCAGTAAAGCTAGTTTAACTGATGTTTAAAATATTTTACTTTGCTTTATTTTAATTTTAAATTTAGTTACTCTATAAAAAAACACACGTTATTTTTCATTATTCGGTTTTCTCGACTGAAATGTTCTTATTTCGTATATAATTTACTCTTTGTGGGTATTGCACTTTTCATTAAAAAAACTCAACTTAAAATCTCTGATGTTGCTGTGGTGCCCAACGCTTTTTATGACACTTTTTGTTGTCGAGCTTTTTAAGGATATTTTGTATTTTCTCAATTGCCAAAGTCATGTGTTTTTTTTACATTGCACTCAGTGAAAGTATTTGCACAATTTTATTGCAAATTACCACAGAAAATCATTGCCGACCCACTTCCGAATGGCTGTACGAGTAAGTCTGAGTGGCTGAATGAATAAATGTATTAATGAATGTTTGTGGGTTGACATAAATTGCGCCCCAAAAACCGCACATGAGAATAATGAAAAATGTGCTGTGGCATAAATGTCAAGGTTAATTATGAATCAGTTGAACTTATCCTCGCATATATGCATTTTTTTGAACTCATGTATGCGTACACACAGTTACACTTGGATAGGAATTCTTAAAACAGAAATTGACATTGCCTGCAAATTATGCGAGATGATCGTATGAAGACAGAATTTTGCAAATATGGCTTATGACGTTATGTTTAGTTAAGTTAAATTGCCTACACTAAATTTTGTTATTCTGCTACAATAAACCGCAATATACGCCCTCTCTTTGCAGAAGGAAAGTATTGAACGTACGCAGAGGCAAAATCGCATTTTTGGATATGTTTGAATCGAAAGAAAAAATGTTTGTAACACAATTTTTTAAAATTATATGTAGGGTTTTCCAATAAGAGTGATATGATTTCTTTGAAAAAAACACTTATTGTTAAGGAAATTCAAAAGTTTTTTATTTAATGTGAACAGAGTTGCCAGAACTGGGGTTTGACCCCCAATACTGGGGTTTTGTCAATGCAAATTGGGATAAAAAAAATAACTTGGGGATGGGGTTTTTGTTAGGAGATTTTTGTAAACTTTGTTGGGTTTGCTTGTTTGTTTGTTTGTTTGTTTTTTAGAATTTTCAGTACAACAAGATTTTATCTTATAAATTACAGTACTGAAATTGCATTGTTACAAATTTGACATAAATAGGTTATTTAGATATTTTAAGTTGATAGATTTAACAATATATGTATAAAAAATAAATAAGTAAAATTTTAGCAATAACTATATTAGTTTACAATTAATTTGGTCGTTGTGCAAAGTATTCAAAAACACATCTCTTAAAACATATTGCGTTGCGTTTGCATTGTATATCATTAGGAAGTAGATTCCAGAGACGGATAGTTCTAATAAAAAACTGTTGTTCTGATATGTGTCGCCTGTGGACAATTTGGTTTATGTTATTTCCTCGATTTGATCTGGAGAATATAAGTTTTTCGAACAAGTACCTTGGTTCGGCTGTATACATGAGTTTATGCAAGAAGATTATTGATTTGAATTTTAAGTAGTTCTCTAGTGGCATTTTTAGTATTTGTATTGAATATTGGGATACCCTATCGAATTTTTTTAATCCATATATGTATCTAGCCATGTTATTTAATGTGGCCTTCAGTTTTTTCTTGCTGTCAGCGTTACATCCCGAAAATATTTCAGCTCCATATAAGAGCACTGGTAGAATGTAGGATTTCACGAGGAGTAATCTTATGTGAACCGGGGTGAAGTGTTGGGTGATCCATAAATTTCTGAGCACGCTATAGACTTTTCCACAAGTTGCATTTATGTGGTCAGACCAGGTTAACGATTTGTTAAAAATAATGCCAAGATTTTTAGCTTTGTCAACTATTTCAATGGGAATGCTGCCGATGCGAATTGGAACTTCGTCCGTTACGTTTATGTTTCGATTACGTATCATGGGCGCTTTTGACTTATTAGGATTAAGTCGTAAGCCATTATCCGTGGCCCATTTTGAGATTCTTTTTAAATCTTCATTTAGTTTTGTTGTGCAGATGTTAATAAGGTTGGCGTGACAGGTAAAATATAATTGTACGTCATCAGCATACATTTGTATCTGTGTAAAACGTAATTGGCTTGGAAGGTCGTTCGAGTATATGGAGTACAATAGAGGACCCAGTATAGATCCTTGCGGAACACCTCGTTTTAGTGGCAGCAGACAGTGTGTATTGTACTCTGTGTGAAAGATATGATGGCATAAGTTTTACAGCAGTGATGGAGAAATTGAAATTGCGAGAAAGTTTGCGGCAGAGAAAAGAGTGATGAACTGAATCGAAGGCTTTAGAATGATCGAGTAGTATAAGGAACGCGATCTCATTTAAGTCCAGTCCAGCTCGAATGTTCTCTACTACATCAGTTAGCGCGGTTATGCAACTGTGTTTAGGCCTGAAGCCCGACTGTCGTGGGGAAAGAAGGTTATTTTGTTTCATATAATTTTGAATTTGAATATGAACAATTCTTTCAAAGGCTTTGGACAAGTAGGGCAGTATTGCAATGGGTCTGAATTCATTACCAGTCTTCGGTATAGGAATCACTTTGGAGATTTTCCATTCGGATGGGAAAGAGCTCGTAGTTATTGCTGCGTTGAATACATGCGTTATATGCGGCAAAACAAAGGGCAGAATGAGTTTGATGAATTTCGGATTTATATCGTCATGTCCTATTGAGTTTGACTTTATGGAAGTTATGCTTTCAAGGACTTCTCTTTGAGAGACAGTGCGGAAGGCGAACTCATTTTCCCTTATTGTGGTAACGCAAGGACCTGCATATAATTGGGGCTCTACATCAATCGTATCGATGTTCACAAACTTTGAATTGAGATCATTTACATCGATTGTTGCAGTGGAACTATTTGAATCCAAAAAACCAATATTTTTTATTTCTTTCCAAGTTTGTTGGCCACTTATTGCACGATTGAATTTATTATTATAATATTGTTTTTTGTCATGAAGTACTTTGCTTGTTACAGCCTTTCTCAATGATTTGTTTATTAAGTGCTGTTCTAAAGTTCTGTATCTTTTCCATTTATTGTATGCCGTGTCACGCTGTTGTATTAACAACTTGGTACCAGAATTAAACCACGGTTTAGTTTTTGAGCTCGTTCGACCGTGTTTTATGTTAACGTTATTGTTATACAAATGAAGTATATTATGATTTAGTGCTCCCAATTTGTCATTAACGTCTACACAATTATATACTTCATTCCAGCTTGTAGTAGAGATTTCCTCTTCTAGTCCATGCAAGTTGAAATTGTTAAAGTCGCGATACGAAAATGTTGTATCAGTAGAAATAACTGACAAGTTGTATGAGAGGAAAATTATGTCGTGTTTAGAGAAAGCGGAACCACTGAGCTGATCATATTTTAAGACGTTATTGATGTTATTAACAAAAAATACATCTAAAAGTGTGCTTGAAGTGGATGTGAAGTGTGTTGGTGTGCTTTGGTTCACTGGTATTAGATTAACAGACTCCATTGCAGATGTTAAAATGTTTTCTCTTAGTATGTTGCAGTTGAAATCGCCTGACACAATCACGTCCTTGTATTGCACACTAACTTCCTCAAGCTTTCTAGTTAGGGATTCTATTTTAATTCTGTTATTCGGTCTGTACACACATCCTAGTAGTGCTTTGTTTCCATTGAGCATAATTTCCAGAAATATATGCTCAATTGGATCACCAATGTCAGATTTAGAAATGATTTTCACTGGCATTGAGGTTTTCAGATATATTGCCACTCCACCTCCATGTGACATGCGATCGGCTCTGTATAGCGTGTAACCAGCAATTCTGTATGCTGAATCTTGTATATCATTGTGAAACCACGATTCTGACACACATATGGCATCTATACCTGAGTTTTCAAACAAAAACTTAAATTCGTCGAGTTTATTGCATAGGCTTTGCGCATTTAAGTGGCAAATTCGAAGTCCTTTTGTATATCTGGTAAGAACACGCAGCGTGTAGAAGTTTCCATCTCTGAACCTATATCTACTATGTGTGCAAGTATTTATCATATTTAATTGAAAATATCGCATCGCAATGTATGAAGAGTGTGAATATGAATTTATAAATGTTTAAGAATGATAGAATGTGAATATATGTTAAAATGTGTGTTGATTGAGTTATTTGAATATATAAGAAAGACAAAGATGGTTTAATATTCTGTTTATCAAATAGCATCGGGATCGGGTCCACAGTTGACGTTATAGGAGTTTCCATTTCGAAAATACTGTTGAAGTTGATCTGGAAATTCAATTAGCTGATCTACGTCCGAATTGAATGTTTTAATGTAGACTAGTCCACTTATGGTATACGCTGCATGAATCATCTTTTGCTTCTTGAGTTTTAATGCAGATTTAAATATTCCATAGTTGTGAGGTGTTAAATTTTCATTAACATAAATGGGTTTATCACTTTCAATTCCGATTTGAAATAACGACAAATGCCTATTTTTCTCACGTTTAAATTTGGATATTGATTTTAGTACAAAATTTTTTTCATATGGCGAATGAAGTTTTATAACAATAACATCGTCAATGATATACGATTTTTTACGGTTTTTTATTTTTTCTAGTCTATATATATCAGTAACTCTCGGCGTAGCAATGTTAAGATTTTCACAAAGATTTTTAAACAATTGGGCCAAATCTTCATTATTAAATTTTGGAACACCAGTTTCACGAAGACTTGATGCAACAACAGAGTTGTCTTGAGTTAAAAGTTTCCGTTTAATTTCGAGAATATCTTTATTGATTAAAAAAAACTTCAGAACTAACCGATTCAATTCGTTGAACTTTTTCTTTCAAGTTATCGACTTCCGATCTGATTTCATTTATCTTTTTATCAATGTCAAGTCGTATTCTGTTCTCACTTTCTATTATCATATTTTTTATAACTTCGGTTTGGCTCTGTATTTTGTTGTTTAGTATTGTTATCAATTTTTGATTGGGAGAGTCTGTATTATACACCTTGGGTGTTTTTGTGACATTAGCCAACAACGGATTTTGTGCTGACCGTTTCGGTGTTTGATTACTCATATTATTTGCTTGGTGAATAAAACACGCCTATTATTGAAACACAATTTGATCAGTGTAAATATGACAAAACAGTTTGAGTACCAAAAAATGCAACTCTGTTCGGTATAGTGAATACAGTTTTATGCAGCTCGGTACCAGTATTTTGTTTGAACGGAACAGCTGATGTGATTTGTTTATTATTTATCTCACATAAACACCACACACTATTAATCTTTTTCTGCCAATTGAGTGTTTTTAATGCGCAAACAATTAAAAATTTTGCGCGATAGTAAGTTATTTTATTCAATTTATAACACGAGCAACACAGGGAATATGCCAACTTCACAATGTACTCATGCGGAAGCAATAATGGCAGCGATCAAGCCGTGGCTGCAGCACAACAAGGGTACTCCAAGGGATTTACGAACGTTTTTCCAAGAGCCGTCCAACGACACGTCTACACGTCAACACTCGAGGTAGGTATGCACTAAAAATATTTTCTTAAAAATTAAGTTTTTAATAAAAAATTCAGTAAGTGCTATAAGATGCTAAGAATTTATAGCAGAGAACGGATTTGTAACTGATAGATTTAATTATTATGTTACAATCTTTTTGCTATTCAAAGTGCTTAGTAAACTAAACACTTTCTTAAAAATATAATGATTTTGAACCATTTTGTATCGAGTATTTTCTATAATGATTTTACCAAATCTGAACATCGTATTAAAAAATTTTACGAGACTGCTCTATTAGGTATAAATTGCCATCAATAGAAAATCTGAAAAAAATATATTTCAAAATTATTTACAATACAGACTTGAGGTATTGCTGGTGACGTTGCAGTGTATATGACTTTAAATGACTCAAATTTATTACTACATTGCAATATATATAGATGTCATGCATAACTATTTTAAATGTTTAGAAGATACACTATACCGACCGACGAATCTAAAGTTATATATAAACAAGTAAGAAAGTTCGCCGACTTATGAATCCCCTCACCTTGAGTCCCAAAAAAATATAAGTACATTTATTTTTTTGTTTTCATTAAATTATAATCAATTTAAATTGCCTTGAATATCTTTAAAGTATGTACTGGTATTAGAGTTAAAAGCTGTTTACATTTGGTACAAAATGATCCATTTGTGGTCAGTTTTCTCTGGACTCTAGGTACTATAAAAGCATTACACTGTAAAAAAATTCAAGTATTTATATGCCCTAGTATTAAAGTTATAAGCTGTTAACTTTTGGTACAAAAAGGTCCATTGCTGTGGGAGGTACCAAAAGGGGCGTGCCAATAACGCCCATTTTTTTCTGGACTCTGGGTACTTTAAAAGCATAATACTGTACAAAATTCCAAGTATTTGTATGCACTGGTATTCAAGTTATAAGCTGGTAACTATTGGTACAAAATGGTCCATTTGTGTGGAAGGTACCAAAAGGAGCATGGCAATAATGCCCATTTTCACTGTATTTTAGGTACTATTAAACCATTACACTGTACAAAATTTCAAGTCTTTGTATGAACTGGTAATAAAATTATAAGCTTTTAACTTTTGGGTCAAAATTGTCCATTTGTGTGGGATGTACCAAAAGGGGCGTGGAAACTTTGCCCATTTTTCTCGAGGTAAAAGTGACTAATAAACTAATACTATATGTAGAATTTCAAAGGATTCAAATAAGTAGTATAGAAGTTATTAAATAATCAATATTTCATTAAATGTTAACCCTTTGTGAGGGAGGTACTAGAAGGAGTGGACCAATATGGCCCATCTTCAAACTTAGCCGGAAATAGAAGAAAATATTACCACATACCAAATTTGAAGTCAATCGTTTACTCCTTTCGAGAGTTATCATGCACACCAGCCAGCAGACAGACAGACAGACATACGGACGGACATTGCTCATTCGACTTAAAATGACGAACATACTTAGGGTCTTAGGTCACTCCTTCGATGTGTTACCCTTTTGGCCCGTAGCAGATGATAAAGGGGTTTCCAACAAGAGGTGTTATTTTGGTATTCAAAGAAAAATGCCATTTTTTGAGATAAATGATCGGATGTTTACTTCATAATAAAGAGGAAGGTGTGCCGTTAATAACGAAAAACAACATCAGCCAAATGGCCACCACGACCACGCTTACAGGACCATATCCTTTTCATGAAATTGTCCATAAACAAAACAAATAAAGCCTCAGGAATTCTATCTCTGAGGTCTTTTAATCGACGCTGGGCTGTTGGCGTAGACTTTATGTTTCACGTGGCCCCAAAGAAAGAAGTCGCAAGGTGTTAAATCAAAAGATCTCGGTGGCCAATTGTGATCATCTCTTCGAGAGATAACACGGTCCGGAAACTTTTCCCGTAACAGAGCAATGGTTTCGTAGCTTGTGAGGCACGTAACGCCGTCTTGTTGAAAGCAAACGTTGTCCAGATCAATGCCATCCAACTCCGACCATAAAAAATCATTAATCATCTCTCGATAGCGCAATCCATTCACCGTAACTGTTGATCCAACCTCATTTTCGATTTACGAGAAATATAACTTATTTATACGTAATGATTTGGAATAGAAATATTCCCGATTTATTTTTAAGCAATTTAACGAATAACGACAACGATGTGGACTGTATTTTTAAAGGAAAATCGCGATAGAGGTCTTGCAAGTCGACCTATATTACACCGTATTTATTTGAAACGAACAAATAATACACTCGCGAAGCTCACTAGGTAAATGATTTACTATCCTTGTTGTTGGTGTTAGGACGATGTATTCGATGTGGTTCAGAAACCAATGTTATCCGTAAGACAACCAAGCGACCAAATGTGTAGGGAGTACAAATCCGGCTCGAAGGACCAATGTTTAGGTGGGGGGGGGGGGGGGTTTGCCAGCAAAGGGAGGTGAGGGTAGGCGATGCGACGAAATCCCCTCTATGACAAACTCCAAACGAATTACCAGAACAACGATTGCTCAGGAATGGGGGGCGACATGTGTGTTTGTATGTTCACGTAGAGACCGGAATTGGCGACGCAGAAATGTAAAGGGCGAAATAGAAAACAAGTAAGAAAGTTTCAGTCGGGTAAACCGACTAAGGTATACCCTCACTTTGTGAGTAATGTAATATATAACATTACACCAATAAATCTGTCAATTTGTGTGGGAGGTACCAGAAGGGGTTTTCCAAAAACACGTATTTTTCGGTAAATACATTGCATTGTGCTGAACTATAAGCGTTTATGTGCACTGGTATATTAAAGTTACGAGCTATGTAATTTTGGTATGATTTGGTCATTTTGTGTGGGAGGTACAAAAAGGGGCGGGGTGATAACGCCCACTTTTTACAGGACTATAGGCACTATAACAGCATTATACTGTACAAAATTTCAAGTATTTGTAAGCACTGGTATTAAAGTTACAAGCCGTTTACTTTTGGTACGAAATGGTCCATTTGTGTGGGAGGTACCAAAAGGGGCTGTACAATAATGCCCATTTTTTACCGGACTATAGGCGCTACAAAAACATTATACTGTAGAAAATTTCAAGCATTTTTATGCACTTGTGTTAAAGTTATAAGCAGTTAAATTTTGATGCAAAATGGTGCATTTGTGTGGGAGGTACCAAAAGGGGCGTAGCAACATGACCCATTTTTCTCGAGTTGATAGCGACTAATAAACTAATGCTATGTGTGGAATTTCAGAAGATTCGAATAAGTAGTATAGCAGTTATTAAAGATTCAATATTTCACAACATTATAACACTTTGTGGGGGAGGTACCAGAAGGACTGGCCCAATATGGCCCATCTTCGAACTTAGCCGGAGATAGAAAAAAATATTACCACGTACCAAATTTGAAGTCAATCGGTTACTCCTTTCGAGAGTTATCGTGCGCACCAGCCAGCAGACACACAGACAGACAGATAGACAGACAGACAGACAGACAGACAGACGGACGGACATTGCTCAATCGACTTAAAATGACCCAAAACGAATATCCGCCGAACATACTTAGGGTCTTAGATCACTCCTTCGATGTGTTACACTTTTTTTCGTAGCAAATGATATATACCCTCGTCACACTAAAGTGAGGGTATAATAAATAAGATAAATGAAAGTGCAGTAAAACACGATTAGTTCTAATGTAATATAAATAAATGGCCAAGTGTCACAGGTTTATTGAGCTTAAGGATTTGAAAAGGCAACAAAATTTGCCTTTGCTTACGATTAATAGGGTACAGCGTGGTACTTATTTATGTATGCCGAGCGATACGATACCAAGCGTTACGAAAGTCCAAGATGGAGAGAGGTGGCGGAGCAAGTACCAAAGAAAAACAAATACTTACTCGATGAAATATATGTAGTAACGAGGAGTAGGCAGACTTCAACGAGCGTAAACGTACGATAAATGTGCCAATCTATGCACCTGATAAATTAATGATATCAACGAAACTCAATCAAATCGTACTTAAACACTGACATTTGTAGTTCTCATAATTTTCTTTAATTTAGATTGTATCTGACATTATCAAGCATATACTTCAAAAAATATGGTCCAAATACTAAATGCAGCTTCCAAGAAAAAATGGAAATTTTAAAGAAAATTTTTTAAAAAAAAACGATAACAATAAATTTTTTATAGCTTTTTTCGTGTTTAGGGCACTATAATACGCCAGAAAATGTTATGCACAGCCCTTCAACAAAAATGTTGTTGCATAGTGTTATAGGAGTAGGGTGACCCACTTTTTTGAAACCTTCATAACTCTTTTGTTTGTGCACACAACCGAATTTTGGTAGTTCTGTCTACTATCATGCGACTCCATCAGGACAACCAACATTTTGGTTGTGGTATATTTCTGCATCCATGTTGACAACAATCATATTTGGTTCCGCCAACTACGAAAATGGTGGCTAAAATTATCTGTTGTATGTTGCCACAACCAGCTGTTTTAAAAATGTGGTTGTTTTGACAATTTGTCGGTCATATACTACCGACAATTAATTAAAAACAGTTTTCATTAATTTTTATTTTATTTTTTGAACAAAAAACCAAACAATTCATAACAAAATTAATAATCCCACATTACAAATTCATCACTATTATGAGATGTGGAAATATTTGACACAAATTTTAGTACACGAAAAAAAAAACACAAAACTTGTATGCAAATATCGCTCAATCCTGTGCTTCCAATTTCATGATTGTTGCTTTTATTTCTTATTTATGTAAAAGATTTTGCACAACATGTTCTGCATTCCACACACAGAATACAGTTTGGATGTCTCAACCGAATTATTTGCCAACCGAATTTTGGTAGTTCTGTCTACTATCATGCGATTCCATCAGGACAACCAATATTTTGGTTGTGGTATACTTCTGCTTCCATGTTGACAACAATCATATATGATCGCGCCAACTACGAAAATGGTGGCTTAAATTATCTATTGTAGTTGCCACAACCAACTGTTTCAAAGAATTGGTTGTTCTGACAATTTGTCAGTCATATACTACCGACAGTTAATTAAAAACACTTTTCATTAATTTTTATTTTATTTATTGAACAAAAATCAAAACAATTCATAACAAAATTAAAAATCTCATATTACAAATTCATAACTACGAGTATTAAAGAGGTGGAAATATTAGACACACATTTTAGTACACGAAAAAAAACACAAAACTTTTATGCAAATATCGCATAATCCTGTGATTTCAATTTCATGATTGTTGCTTTTATTTTTTATTTATGTAAAATATTTTGCACAACATATTCTGCATTCCACACATTATTATCCACACGAGATTATTTTTGATTACCTATACCGTTCTTGAACAAAATGTTGAAGATTTTTTTATGTCGAGTAATTTGATTTTTTGTTTGTCATGTATCAGCAAAAGAACAGCAACCAATCTTTCGGTTGTATTTCCCAAAATACATTTCATTATTCTAAATTTGGGAAATGATTGGGATAACCAATAAACGATTATTTATTAACATTTTTTCTGTTGTAGTAACCAATTATTCGTTGCAATAATAATCGTTGGTCTATTGATACAATTTCTGTTGTCAAGAATAAAACATTGGTTGTCACAACCAAAAATCCATCATATGGTACTATAAGGAAAATTTAAATTGGTTACCACAACTAATCGAGTGTCAATGAAAAAAACAATCTTAATTCGATTGATACAACCATCAATTTAGTTGCTAGCATTTTCATTTGGTCGTATGCATGTCATTATTGTTGTTTCAACTAATCTATATATATAAAGAAGAATGTGTGTTTGTTTGTTTGTTTGTTGGTTTGTTTGTTTGTTGGTTTGTTTGTACCGAATAGACGTCTAAACGGCTGGACCGATCTTCTTGAAATTTTCACAGAATGTACATATGTGGGGCGTGGTGAAAATAGGGTACTTGAATTTTCGATATATCAAGTGGGCGTGGCCCCGCCCACATAAGACAAATTTTCAAATTGAGTTATCTTGCACAATTTGTTAGCGAGAGTGCTGTAATTTTGTACATATGTATCTGGTGGCAGTCTACGTGATTGGTCCAAAAATGGGCGTGATCGGACCAAGGGGCGTGGCCCCGCCCATGTAAGCCAAATTATGGAATTGAGATATCTTACACAATTTGTTAGCGAGAGTGCTGTAATTTGGTGCATATGTATCTGGTGGTAGTCTACGTGATTGGTCCAAAAGTGGGCGGGATCGGACCAATGGGCGTGGCCTCGCCCGAATTTTGAAATGGAGATATCTTCCACAATTTGTTAGCGAGAGTACTGTAATTTTGTGCATATGTATCTGGTGGCAGTCTACGGGACTAGACCAAAAGAGGGCGGAATCGGACCAATGGGCGTGGCCCCGCCCATGTAAGACAAAATTTTAAATTGAGATAGCTTGCACAATTTTTTAGCAAGAGCGTTTAATTTTGTTTACATGTATCTGGTAGCAGTCCACGTGTTTGGTCTAAAAAAGGGCGCGATCGGTGCCATGGGCGTGGCCCCGTCTATATAAGCCAAATATTGAAATCGGGATATCTTACACAATTTGTAAAAGAGAGCGCTGAAATTTTGCGTACATGTATATGGTACAAGACTGCGTAATTGGTCCAAAAATGGGCGGGATCGGTCCAATGGGTGTGGCCCCGCCCATATAAGCAACATTTTAAGATTGAGATATCTTGCAAAATTTATCAGCGAGAGTGCTGTAATTTTGTGTATATGTATCTGGTGGACTTCTACGTGACTGGTCCAAAAATGGGCGGGATCGGACAAATGGGCGTGGCCCCGCCCATATAAGGCTAATTTTGGAATTGGGATATCTTGAGCAATTTTTTAGCGAGAGTGCTGCAATTTTGTGTATACATATCTGGTGGCAGTCTACGTGATTGGTCCAAAAATGGGCGAGGCCCCGCCCATATAAGGCAAATTTTGGAATTGAGATATCTTGAGCAATTTTTTAGCGAGAATGCTGCAATTTTGTGTATATATATTTGGTGGCAGTCTACGTGACTGGTCTAAAAATGGGCGGGATCGGACAAATGGGCGTGGGCCCGCCCATATAAGGCAAATTTTGGAATTGGGATATCTTGAAAAAAATGTTAGCGACCTGCAATTTAGTTTATATATATCTGGTGGCAGTCTACGTAATTGGTCCAAAAATGGGCTGGATCGGACAAATGGGCGTGGCCCCGCCCATATAAGGCTAATTTTGCAATTGAGATATCTTGAGAATTTTTTTAGCGATAGTGCTGTAATTTTGTGTATAAGTATCTGGTGACAGTCTACGTGATTGGTCCAAAAATGGGTGGAATCGGATCAATGGGCGTGGTCCCGCCCAAATAGGCCGAAATTTGAAATTGAGATATATTACATAATTTGTTAGCAAGAGTGCTGACATTTTGCGTATATATATGTATCTGGTGACAGCCTACGTGATTGGTAGAAAAATGGGCGGGATCGGACCAATGGGCGTGGCCCTGTCCAAATTGAGATATCTTGCACATTTTATAAGCGATGGAGCTGTAATTTTGTGTATATGTATGTGTCTGGAGGCTGTCTACGTGATTGACACAAAAATTGACGGAATAGGACCAGGGTGTGTAGCCCAGCCCGTTTTTAAATTATCAACCAAGCCAATATTTTAAATTGATGTGTCTTGCACAATTTGTTAGCGAGAGTGCTGTAATTTTGTGTATATGTATCTGGTGGCAGTTTAGGTTATTTGTCGAAGAATGGACGGGATCGAAAAATGGGCGAGTTCGCACCAATGGGCTTGGCCCCGCCTATATAGGTAAAATTTTTAAATTGAGATATCTAGCACAATTTGTTAGCGAGATTGCTGTAATTTGGTGTATATTTATCTGGTGACAGGTTACGTGATTGGTAAACTAATTGGAGGGATTGGACCAATGGTAGTGACACCGCCCTCATGAGCCATGTTTTGAAATTAATATATCTTGAGAAATTTGTTAGAGAGATTGCTGAGTTTTTTGTATATGTATTTGGAGGCAGTCTACGTTATTAGTCCAAAAATGGACGGGATCAGAAATCTGAAATCTGGGGCAACGAAGTGGACCGGGTCCAGCTAGTTATATATAAATACAACCGACAGACGGTGTAGGCAATATACTTTTTGTTGCTAGTTCTTTTTTTTATTGTTACAATCGAATTCCAACCAAGTATTTTCCTGGATGCACACATTATTATCCACACGAGATTATTTTTGACTACATACCGCTCTTGAAGAAAATTTTGAAGATTTATTTATGTCGAGTAATTTTATTCTTGTATCAGCAAAAGACCAGCAACCAATCTTTCGATTGTATTTCCCAAAATACATTTAATTATTCTAAAGTTGGGAAATTATTGGGATAACCAAAAAAACGATTATTTACCAATATTTTTTCTATTGTAGTAAGCAATTATTCGTTGCAATAATAATCCTTGTTCTATTGATAAAATTTCTGTTGTCAAGAATAAAACATTGGTTGTTACAACCGATCATGTGGTATTATAATGAAAGTTTAAAATTGGTTACCACAACTAACCGAGTGTCTATGAAAAAAACAATCTTAATTCGATTGATACAACCATCGATTTAGTTGCAAGCATTTTCATTTGATCGTATCCATGTTATTATTGTTGTTTCAACTATTTATTTATAAATACAACCGACACACGGTGCAGGCAATATACTTTTTGTTACTAGTACTATTTATATACCCTACACCACACTGTGGTACAGGGTATTATAAGTTTGTTTCACGGCAGATGTTTGTAACACCTGAAAATAACACAGCTAGACCCACCTTAAAGTATACCGATCGACTCAGAATCACTAGCTGAGTCGATTTAACGATGTCTGTCCGTCCGTCCGTCCGTCTGTCCATGTAAAGTTGTTCGTCGACTACAGGTCGCAATTTCACTCCGATCGTTCTGAAATTTTGCAGTTTAGAGTATTTCGCGGCTGTTAAGATCGCTATTGAATTTGGTTGAAATCGGTTCAGATTTAGATATAGCTCCCATATATATCTTTCGTCCGATTTGGCTCTTTAGTCCTATAGAAGCTGTATTTTACATCAAATCGTTTTGAAATTTAGAATGGTAGAGTTTCTTGATCCATGAACCAACATTGCCGAATTTAAAGAAAATCGGTTAAGATTTAGCTATAGCTCCCATATATATGTTTCGTCCGATTTTGCTCTTTAGTCCTGGAGAAGCTGTATTTTACATCCAATCATTTTGAAATTTAGAATGGTAGAGTTTCTTGATCCATGAACAAACATTACCGAATTTGAAGAAAATCGGTTAAGATTTAGCTATAGCTCCCATATATATGTTTCGTCCGATTTTGCTCTTTAGTCCTATAAAAGCTGTATTTTACATCCAATCGTTTTGAAATTTAGAATGGTAGAGTTTCTTGATCCATAAACCAACATTGCCGAATTTGAAGAAAATCGGTTAAGATTTAGCTATAGCTCCCATATATATGTTTCGTTCGATTTGGCCCTTTAGTTCTATAGAAGCTGTTTTTACATCCAATCGTTTTGAAATTTAGAATGGTAGAGTTTCTTGATCCATAAACCAACATTGCCGAATTTGAAGAACATCGGGTAAGATTTAGCTATAGCTCCCATATATATGTTTCGTCCGATTTTGCTCTTTAGTCCTGAAGAAGCTGTATTTTACATCCAATCATTTTGAAATTTAGAATAGTAGAGTTTCTTGATCCATGAACCAACACTACCGAATTTGAAGAAAATCGGTTAAGATTTAGCTATAGCTCCCATATATATGTTTCGTCCGATTTGGCCATTTAGTCCTATAAAAGCTGTATTTTACATCCAATCGTTTTGAAATTTAGAATGGTAGAGTTTATTGATCCATGAACCAACACTACCGAATTTGAAGAAAATCGGTTAAGATTTAGCTATAGCTCCCATATATATGTTTCGTCCGATTTGGCCATTTAGTCCTATAAAAGCTGTATTTTACATCCAATCGTTTTGAAATTTAGAATGGTAGAGTTTCTTGATCCATAAACCAACATTGCCGAATTTGAAGAACATCGGTTAAGATTTAGCTATAGCTTCCATATATATGTTTCGTCCGATTTTGCTCTTTAGTCCTGCAGAAGCTGTATTTTACATCCAATCATTTTGAAATTTAGAATGGTAGAGTTTCTTGATCCACGAACCAACACTACCGAATTTGAAGAAAATCGGTTAAGATTTGAAGAAAATCGATTAAGATCCCATATATATGTTTCGTCCGATTTTGCCCTTTAGTTCTATAGAAGCTATATTTTACATCCAATCGTTTTGACATTTAGAATGGTAGAGTTTCTTGATTCATGAACCAACATTGCCGAATTTAAAGAAAATCGGTAAAGATTTAGCTATAGCTCCCATATATATGTTTCATCCGATTTGGCTCTTTAGATCCCATCGTTTTTATACCCTACACCACACTGTGGTACAGGGTATTATTTAAGTATAAAATGTCCCAAAAGTAAATTTATGTAAATAATTTATACATGAATTACAAAATTTATATATCACAGTTATTCAATATTACGAGAGAGGTGTAGGGTATTATATAGTCGGCACCGCCCGACTTTAGACTTTCCTTACTGGTTTATTGTTACAATCGAATTCCAACCAATTATTTTCCTGGATGCAATAAAAATAAATGCTGTTAAGGCTAAAGTTTCATAGTTTTAAGAAATCTTCTTGATCGTAATGAGAAATACGCATCATATGGATGCAGGAAACGAAATGCAGGAAGTCAACAGTCAATATTGACCTCGGAGTCAAAAGTGATCAAAGGAAAAAATGGAGCCATTGACAAACCATGAACAACGGTATGCGGTTTGTTTCGATAGGATACCAAATTAAAATTGTCTTTAAATAATCTTTAGACGTTGGGTTTGTCCGCCCCAAATTTTTGTGTGTGGCGACCAACCCATACTAAAGGGCCATATTGGTCCAGTCTTTCTGATGCAAAGTGTTAAAAGCTAGTGAATTGTTGTACCCGCATCTACTGCAATTTCACATATAGCAATAGTTACTTTGTCACAACCAATTCGATAAACTTTAGGTATCTGCCACAGTAACGGAGTATCCCACACCAAAAACAATTAGTAACGTTTGTAAGTTCCCACGGGTCGAATTTTGTGGTCCCCTTCATTATTAGGGCGTTTAGATTTTGACTTTTATGAGATTCTTGTGATTGTGGTCGTCCAAAAAGATGCCTTCTGATCTGTTTTAATCTAATTTGAAAGGTTTTTGCTCATTCATAAACACTTAACTTTGTAAATTTGCGTTTGAAGAAAAGCAGAGCATCACTTTCAAAGCTTTTTAAAAAAGTACAGTATAAATATAGAACGCAGTCATGAAACCTGGTGTTCTTTAAGTAAAATAAAAGATAACCATTAGTATATACTTTGTATAAAATTTGGTAATCGTTGGCCACCTAATACTATTAGTCCTGTATTTCTGTGAAAATTGGAGAAACTTGGAAATAACTTTTTTTAGTTTTTCATAATAAATTGTGTGAGCCATAACCAAAGACAATTAAACAAATTGAATATGTGTGTAGAGAATAGTGGTATATAATATGTCTTGTTACTATAGCGTATTCTGGTTTCTTTAACCAATAACTAACTTTGTCCAGTTTCAAGCAAATAGGTTCAGATTTCATTATAATTCCCATATGTATATACCTATAATCCGATTTCCATCTAAGATCTAAATAATCCGCATTTCTGAACACATATTTATAAAATGTATCATGTAACAATTTCCGGAACCAACAACGGATCTTATGAAATTTGAAGAAAAACGGTGTCGATTTATGTATAACGTCCATATATGTATACTAGTCCGGGTCGATTTGTGGGAAGGCAAAAAAAGTCGCCATTGCTCAGTGCAAATCGTATTCTAGGGATCAAAATAAGAAACTGCCGAAGGAACCATACCTCTAAAACGAATTCTGATGTCCCGCAATTTGGGTCGAACTTTTGGGTAGGGGCAAATTTTGAAAAATCCCACTTTGACCCATTTAGAGTGCTCCAATCGAGTCCAAATGTATGACCGACCCCCACTAAGTTTGGAGGCCCAACCCACCCATGCCAGTGGCACACCCCCTGGAACCCCCTGGGGGTTCCATACAGTTGGACTCGATTGGAGCACTCTAAATGCGTCAAAGTGGGATTTTTTCCGGGACATCAGAATTCGTTTTAGAGGTATGGTTCCTTCGGCAAAGTTTCTTATTTTGATCCCTAGAATACGATTTTCACTGAGCAATGGGCGATTTTTAAATCGTCCCGCCCTAATGTATACCTATATACCGATTCTGCATCGATGTACTATAGAATCCACACTTCTGAATACACAAATGTTTACAAAATCAAGTAGTTAACAATTCTTTTAACCAAGAAACCACGGCTATAGTATGAAATTTCTTGTTTCCATGGCTTCAAGTAGTAAAATCGGATGGAACAGATACATGGAGGCTACATCAAACAATTCTGAACTTTTATAAATACATTATTTTAAAATATTAGAGTCTCTAAAATTAGTTATTCTGTGATACTATTCAGATTAGTAAAACACTTAGGTTTTTAAAGTATCTAAACTATTAGTTAATATACATCAATTATTATTTAAATGAACCCTCAGCATATAATTAACAGTGTCGATGGAGTCAATGGAATTTCGTTAAAGCGGCGTTGTACGTTTATCCTGAGAACAAAATAAGCCAACAAGTTTTCTCACATTTAAAGCTTGTCAAATTTAATTAAAATTCGAACTTATGCCTGAGTATTTAAATATTTTCGAATATCGTGTTTTTGTTTCATTTTGCGTTCGCCATTTGCGATATCACCGGTTGCGCTCTGTTGAATTAGTATTAGAAAGTTAGCGAAATTATAATGACTTTCACCTTTCAACTTGCCAAAGAAGACAACCCCTAAGCCAGTCCCAAACACCCTGACTCATTGCGACTAAACCACATTCACAACCCCCACGCTCGGGACATTTCCATAACAATGAAAGACTACGACGAAATACCATTCGCCAATCCCTCCCTTTCAAAACCACCAGCATCTGCATTAGCATCCCCTGAGATAAAGCCAATACCAATGCCACCCCACCCCCAACACCACCACCCACACTTATTCCGGGAGCTTGGCGCGAAGCTCTTTCGAAAACAGACGGTAGATCAAAAAGTTTACTTTAACCTTCTGACATCAAAAGCAAAATAAAAGTAATACCGAAAACACGAAAACATTTTATGGGGCCGTGAAACTCTCGTTGATTTTATGCCACAGGTATGACATGTATATAAGTAAACACGAAACATACTCGTACACATACGAGTACGTGAGTATTGAAGTGGCTCACGTATCAAGCTCTTTACGAACAATGCTTGTCCTAGGATTCTATACATTTCTTTCTCAGTTATGTAAAGTATATTTTAGAGATTTTCAGATAGTCAGATAGTCTGCAAACCCGCCAACGTCCTGCCATTGTTATCGAAACCGGACATCTCACTTATTGCGTATTTTATGCGTTATTGGACGGCTCGCAAGGAAGTTAAAGGTCTTATGAAATGAGGCGAAACCTAAACCTAAACCTAAACCTAAACCTAAACCTAAACCTAAACCTAAACCTAAACCTAAACCTAAACCTAAACCTAAACCTAAACCTAAACCTAAACCTAAACCTAAACCTAAACCTAAACCTAAACCTAAACCTAAACCTAAACCTAAACCTAAACCTAAACCTAAACCTAAACCTAAACCTAAACCTAAACCTAAACCTAAACCTAAACCTAAACCTAAACCTAAACCTAAACCTAAACCTAAACCTAAACCTAAACCTAAACCTAAACCTAAACCTAAACCTAAACCTAAACCTAAACCTAAACCTAAACCTAAACCTAAACCTAAACCTAAACCTAAACCTAAACCTAAACCTAAACCTAAACCTAAACCTAAACCTAAACCTAAACCTAAACCTAAACCTAAACCTAAACCTAAACCTAAACCTAAACCTAAACCTAAACCTAAACCTAAACCTAAACCTAAACCTAAACCTAAACCTAAACCTAAACCTAAACCTAAACCTAAACCTAAACCTAAACCTAAACCTAAACCTAAACCTAAACCTAAACCTAAACCTAAACCTAAACCTAAACCTAAACCTAAACCTAAACCTAAACCTAAACCTAAACCTAAACCTAAACCTAAACCTAAACCTAAACCTAAACCTAAACCTAAACCTAAACCTAAACCTAAACCTAAACCTAAACCTAAACCTAAACCTAAACCTAAACCTAAACCTAAACCTAAACCTAAACCTAAACCTAAACCTAAACCTAAACCTAAACCTAAACCTAAACCTAAACCTAAACCTAAACCTAAACCTAAACCTAAACCTAAACCTAAACCTAAACCTAAACCTAAACCTAAACCTAAACCTAAACCTAAACCTAAACCTAAACCTAAACCTAAACCTAAACCTAAACCTAAACCTAAACCTAAACCTAAACCTAAACCTAAACCTAAACCTAAACCTAAACCTAAACCTAAACCTAAACCTAAACCTAAACCTAAACCTAAACCTAAACCTAAACCTAAACCTAAACCTAAACCTAAACCTAAACCTAAACCTAAACCTAAACCTAAACCTAAACCTAAACCTAAACCTAAACCTAAACCTAAACCTAAACCTAAACCTAAACCTAAACCTAAACCTAAACCTAAACCTAAACCTAAACCTAAACCTAAACCTAAACCTAAACCTAAACCTAAACCTAAACCTAAACCTAAACCTAAACCTAAACCTAAACCTAAACCTAAACCTAAACCTAAACCTAAACCTAAACCTAAACCTAAACCTAAACCTAAACCTAAACCTAAACCTAAACCTAAACCTAAACCTAAACCTAAACCTAAACCTAAACCTAAACCTAAACCTAAACCTAAACCTAAACCTAAACCTAAACCTAAACCTAAACCTAAACCTAAACCTAAACCTAAACCTAAACCTAAACCTAAACCTAAACCTAAACCTAAACCTAAACCTAAACCTAAACCTAAACCTAAACCTAAACCTAAACCTAAACCTAAACCTAAACCTAAACCTAAACCTAAACCTAAACCTAAACCTAAACCTAAACCTAAACCTAAACCTAAACCTAAACCTAAACCTAAACCTAAACCTAAACCTAAACCTAAACCTAAACCTAAACCTAAACCTAAACCTAAACCTAAACCTAAACCTAAACCTAAACCTAAACCTAAACCTAAACCTAAACCTAAACCTAAACCTAAACCTAAACCTAAACCTAAACCTAAACCTAAACCTAAACCTAAACCTAAACCTAAACCTAAACCTAAACCTAAACCTAAACCTAAACCTAAACCTAAACCTAAACCTAAACCTAAACCTAAACCTAAACCTAAACCTAAACCTAAACCTAAACCTAAACCTAAACCTAAACCTAAACCTAAACCTAAACCTAAACCTAAACCTAAACCTAAACCTAAACCTAAACCTAAACCTAAACCTAAACCTAAACCTAAACCTAAACCTAAACCTAAACCTAAACCTAAACCTAAACCTAAACCTAAACCTAAACCTAAACCTAAACCTAAACCTAAACCTAAACCTAAACCTAAACCTAAACCTAAACCTAAACCTAAACCTAAACCTAAACCTAAACCTAAACCTAAACCTAAACCTAAACCTAAACCTAAACCTAAACCTAAACCTAAACCTAAACCTAAACCTAAACCTAAACCTAAACCTAAACCTAAACCTAAACCTAAACCTAAACCTAAACCTAAACCTAAACCTAAACCTAAACCTAAACCTAAACCTAAACCTAAACCTAAACCTAAACCTAAACCTAAACCTAAACCTAAACCTAAACCTAAACCTAAACCTAAACCTAAACCTAAACCTAAACCTAAACCTAAACCTAAACCTAAACCTAAACCTAAACCTAAACCTAAACCTAAACCTTAACCTAAACCTAAAGCTAAACCTATAACCTATAATCTATAACCTATAACCTATATCCTATAACCTATAACCTATAACCTATAACCTATAACCTATAACCTATAACCTATAACCTATAACCTATAACCTATAACCTATAACCTATAACCTATAACCTATAACCTATAACCTATAACCTATAACCTATAACCTATAACCTATAACCTATAACCTATAACCTATAACCTATAACCTATAACCTATAACCTATAACCTATAACCTATAACCTATAACCTATAACCTATAACCTATAACCTATAACCTATAACCTATAACCTATAACCTATAACCTATAACCTATAACCTATAACCTATAACCTATAACCTATAACCTATAACCTATAACCTATAACCTATAACCTATAACCTATAACCTATAACCTATAACCTATAACCTATAACTAAAACCTGACCTTGAAACTCTAAATCTAAAATCTAAAACCTAACACCTTACCCACCTTACCCACCTTAATATCCACCGCGACAGTGAAGGTCTCATCAGATACAGTTAAATTGTAAATATTCTTGAATACAAATAAATGTATCTGTGAATATTCACTCCATCAGTAATACTCGTATAACCTTCAATTTATGATGTACTTTCGCACAAACATCCTCCAGACGATTATGTGTGGCTATGGCGGATGTTTGGATGGATGGATGCCTATGGTTGCCACTTTATTAAAAAGTTTTTATTTAGAAATGGAAAGGCGAGAAGGCGTAAACTTAAGTATTAAAACTGAAAACAGGAAAAAAAATGTGTGTTGTTTTTGTAGATGTTGTTGCTGCGAAATGAGTATAACAGCAAATACTGTATAATAAGCAATTTGTCTTTATATTATTGTAGTGTGTTGTTTACTAGAATTATTTTTTATTATCATTAGTATCGTACTAAATATGTATATATAGATATGTATGTATGTACGAGTATATAAAGGCACGAGCGCTAATGAAGCCAAGTCGACCACAGATTGGCTAATTTTAGCAAAAAAGTTAATTACAAATTCGCTCTACAACGATACCTGCACCAAAGAGCGAGGCGTATGCAAAAGATTTCAATGTTAATAAGAAATCAGACCCTTTTGGTTACTTTCTACTTCGTCATCTGCAATTAATGTAATTTGAGAGGAAACAAAAGAGTACCTGTTTCTTAGTTAGTAACATAAAGCAAATTAAATAAGTTTTAGCTTTGGTTCTTAGTCAACTCTGTGAATTTTTCTTTTTCCATAATCTTACTATGGGGATGAACAACAGAATAAAAATCCCGTACTCATTAGATGATATATGTATATTAGAGCCTAGAAGAAGTGGATAGACATCTTTCCCTTATAAAAGTAGATGAGGCCTTCCTGGGTAGTGGAGGGGATGAATATTTCGTTAGCGAAATTTTGGACACACCGAAAAAAAAATTAGTAATAAAATTAATGATGACAAATTCTTAAATTAAGTATGCGGCCTTGGCATTAATTCAATCACAATTTTCATTTAAATAATGAAAATTTGCATGTTTTTTACGAAATTTTCCTTAATCTAAAGTTTTTTGAATTTGAATTAATTACTATGTAATCATTAGTTTTGTGTACGCCCTTCTTTAAATGTAAGCCTTTAAATTAAAGAAAAAAATCATTAAATTTGTGACAATCCGCATTATTTTAAGATATATTTCAATAATTTTTATGATTTTCTACATTAAAACAATGCCACGATGCCACGTCATAGTTTTAATGCCAAATAGGACTTAATTGGAGATATTTGAGTAATAAATTTAAGGCTGAGCTCCTCTTAAAGGAAAGGTTGTCTTGGTAATAAATTTTATAACTCTTGCCATTATTTTTAAGAATACATACTTTTAAATTAACTCTCCCTCTCCGAGAATTATTCTTTCGGAGAATTTTTCTATCTCTCTGAGAATCAGAAATATTTTCGTTTAAGTCGCCAGTTATTGAGAAATGATAGAAGCAAACGGTTGTGGGTTTTTTCGTCGCGGATTGTGAGAAAACGAAATTGCTGGGAATATGTAAGTATACATACGAGTACATACAAAGTGTCATTTTATTTAAATATTTTTTACTTTTCCATATTACTCCGAAAATAATTTTATTATTAACAGTTATTTTTGCTAAATGAAAACACTGAAACTAATAAAAATAAAGTGTGGACATAAATAGATTGGCAAATCTCAAAGCAGCAACAAAAAAAGGGATACATAAATGTATAGATTTCGTGCGTGTATATTTTATATGTGTGTATGCATGTATGTATGTGGTTGTGGCTTGATGATAAGGAAAAAGGTTAGATGTTGTGCGTCTTACTCGTAGTTATTTTGGCTGTATGCCATTTATAGTGATTTACACACAATTATGAAAGAGATGTCCTTGTTAGTAAGTTCTGTGAAGAGATTTATGTATGCGGAAAAATAAGAATAACAGGTTTTGTAATACTGAAAGAGACTATAAGCAAAATATATAGAAATGTTAAAATTTAAAATAATAAAACTGATGCAAAAATTATTGGCAAATTATGGAATTAGGAAACCACTTTTGTTTTAATTAAAAGTAAATATTTATTAAAAATAACTGCTAGCAGCGCATAAACTATGCAAAATGTAAAATTATTTCTCGAAATATGGAAATGTATTATAAATGCGCTGGTCAACTTTTGTTTTTGAGACACGGGGTTCACAGCCGATTAGGATATAGATATAATACAGTTCTTAGCCTAAAGGTAGTTTCTTTGAACTTCTTCTAGTTCTCGCGATAAAACCCTATTTGCAAAACTAGAGAGGTTGCGACACATATTATAGCATAACTCGAGAATCATTTATAATAATCCAAAACTAAGTAAACTTCTTCTAAAACCAACTTTTTATCCGTTGAGCGATTTCGACGATATCTTACGAGATAGTGTTAAACCCTATTTTTTGAGAAAATTCTAATAATTTGTAAATAAATGCGTAATATAAATATCGAAAAATGTTCAATTATTAAATTTGTATTATTGCATTGTAATGCACGATAAAATGAAACTATTACGAAGAAAATCGATGCACAAGTTATAGCTAAATTAAAACCAGTAAGGAAAGGCTAAAGTCGGGCGGTGCCGACTATATAATACCCTACACCACTCTCGTAATATTGTTTAACTCTGATATATAAATTTTGTAATTCATGTATAAATTGTTTACATAAATTTACTTTTGGGACATTTTATACTTAAATAATACCCTGTACCACAGTGTGGTGTAGGGTATAAAAACGATTGGATCTAAAGAGCCAAATCGGATGAAACATATATATGGGAGCTATAGCTAAATCTTTACCGATTTTCTTCAAATTCGGCAATGTTGGTTCATGAATCAAGAAACTCTACCATTCTAAATTTCAAAACGATTGGATGTAAAATACAGCTTTTATAGGACTAAAGGGCCAAATCGGACGAAACATATATATGGGAGCTATAGCTAAATCTTAACCGATTTTCTTCAAATTCGGCAGTGTTGGTTCATGGATCAAGAAACTCTACCATTCTAAATTTCAAAATGATTGGATGTAAAATACAGCTTCTACAGGTTCGTGGATCAAGAAACTCTACCATTCTAAATTTCAAAACGATCGGTTGTAAAATACAGCTTCTATAGAACTAAGGGGCCAAATCGGACGAAACATATATATGGGAGCTATAGCTAAATCTTAACCGATTTTCTTCAAACTCGGCAATGTTGGTTCATGGATCAAGAAACTCTACCATTCTAAATTTCAAAACGATTGGATGTAAAATACAGCTTCTACAGGACTAAAGGGCCAAATCGGACGAAAGATATATATGGGAGCTATATCTAAATCTGAACCGATTTCAACCAAATTCAATAACGATCTTAACAGCCGCGAAATACTCTAAACTGCAAAATTTCAGAACGATCGGAGTGAAATTGCGACCTGTAGTCGACGAACAACTTTACATGGACAGACGGACGGACGGACGGACATCGTTAAATCGACTCAGCTAGTGATTCTGAGTCGATCGGTATACTTTAAGGTGGGTCCAGCTGTGTTATTTTCAGGTGTTACAAACATCTGCCGTGAAACAAACTTATAATACCCTGTACCACAGTGTGGTGTAGGGTATAAAGAGAAGCGTTTTTATCAGATTTTCTGTGAAATTTTTGATCGGGACATTGTCTTCGGGGTAGATTTAATAAATTCGATACAACTTTTTAAGTTATGCATTGATTTTTTTCGTAATGATCTAATTGTAATCATGACCGATCAGACTTTATGAAAAGTTAATAAATATTTTATAATTGAGCATTTGTCGTTGTTTTTATTACGCGTTTATTTCAAAATTATTATAATTTTCCAAAAAAAAATATGAATTTTTAGTACTATCTTGTAATATATCGTCGAAACAGCTGAACGGATGAAAAATTTGTGTTTGAAGAAGTTGAAGGCTATTTAATTTTGGATCATTTAAAACTTTCCCAAAATAATTCGTATAAATTATTCTCGAGTTATGCTATAATATGTGTAGCACTCTCTATATTATTTATCGTGAGAACTAATTCAAAGAAACTACATTTAAGGCTAAGATCTTTATTATCTCATATATCCAAATCGGCTGCGAAATCCTGTGCCGCAGCAAAACTATTTTTTTGTTGAGCTGTGTAATTAATTATTTGTTATATAAATATATTTTTTAAATTTTTTAGTAAAACAACTTTTGAATGGGTCTATTATGAGTATTTATGTCGTTGAAGAGTGAACAACTGTACCAAATATTTCAACGTATGTATTATATGAGAAAGATTGAAATATATCTCTTATTTTCCAAAATCTTCTTACTGTGATATGATGAAATTTATTTGATACTTTTTTGTACATAAATCATTCTGTTCGATTTCTTTTCAGATTATTTTTTTTAGATCGCGCAATAAACTTTGTTTGAAAATATGAAAAATGTAGTGGGGATCGAAATTTACAAAATGCAGCAAATAATTGAACATACAAACTCTATGATATGTAAAACTAATTATAATGGGTGATCCATTTCGAGTTTCCCCACTTTTTTTAAAGGAAAAAACACAGAAAATTCAAATTGAATGGGGAATGTTTATTTATCATTTGAAAGAACATTCTTTGGCATTTATTTTTTGAAGATTATGTCTACCAAATGTTGGCCGCGGCTACGTCTCAGATGGTCCATCCGTTGAGTCCAATTTTCGACGACTCGTTCGAGCATTTCGACTGGTAACTGGCGAATGACACGCGTGATGTTTTGCCACAAGGCCTGAATCAAAGCGGGTTTCTCCGCATAAACTTTAGACTTTACATATCCCCACAGGAAAAAGTCTAACGGTGTGATATCACACGATCTTGGTGGCCAATCGACCGGCTCAAAACGTGAAATTATCTGCTCACCGAAGTGTTCTGTCAATAAATCCATTGATTACTGCCATGTGTGGGAAGTGGCGCCGTCTTGTTGAAACCAAATGTCGCCGAGATCACGAGCTTCAATTTCAGGCATCAAATAGTCGGTTATCATGGCACGATAACGGTCGTCATTGACGGTTACGTTCTCACCGGCACAATTTTTGAAGAAATATGGACCGATGATTCCGGTACGTCGGATCGGGAATCGGTCAATTGCAAAAAGATAGCTCTTAACGAGAGCTCATGGGTGTCAAGATCGTGGGTCGACGGGAAAGTGTTTTTTGGATTTAAAAAAAATTGACTTAGCGCAATTAACGAACGATTATTTCAAAACTAAAACTGAATAATTTGTAAACGTTGTTCAGGCGTAAGTCTTTCCATGATGAAATGCCAAACAATACTTAACAAAAAAAACATGACAGCATGACACGACTCATACGTGATCTGTCAAAAAAGGCTATTGAAAAAAGTATCTCTACTTAGATCACCCTATATAATATTTAATTTATACAACTTCTATTTGGATTCCAGGCAAATTCCTTGTTCAAACTCATTGATGTCGGTTCCAATGCAAATTGTTGTTGGACAATAAATGAGAGAAATTAAACCCTTTATAGATTTACAAATCGATACCAAATATTTGAACATGTTCAAACATCAAATATTTCGATAGTGCGTTGGAGGGCTTGTCTTTATACAACTAAAATATTGTTTATAATTATAAAATGTGCAAAGTTTTCCGTAATATGTATTATACATTTTGTATTTCCAATAAAAATATAACAATTCCAATTTTTAGAAAGATAAATCGTTGTGTTTTTGAAGTTAACACTATAAGTAGCATGAAGCATATTTTCTATGAATGTAAAATGATTTCAATGGTTCAAAGAAAATGATTCATTAATAAGAGTAAAATTATAATAAATACAAAGTAAAGAGTTTTCCATACATATTTTAAAAACTGTATTTAAAAACATGTATGTATGCCTTAAATTAATTACTAGTACATTCATACATCAAGGACAGACATTTTAAATTTTATTACGATAATGTTTTAAATTTTATGCTATTTTACTACAAATAAGCACGTGTCATACTTAAATTTACGCCAAAAAGTGTTTATTTGAAGACCAAACATAATTAGTTTTATTACCCAAAGTTCTTGATTCTATGATTTGCATCCTTGAAACAAGTACTATTCATGTCTTTAAATTAACTATAAAACATTCTTACTTTTATAGCGATTGTCTTTGGCTCGAAATCATTGCCGAAATCTTAAACTTTACGACAAATTCTTTGATTTTCAGTACGCTTTTTTTTAGTGCAGTGAACTTTAAACTGCGTAAAAATAATTGATCCTATAAAATGATTAAACATTGTTTTTATTTCACTTAAACTTGGATTTCTTATACAAAATTTTGTTTCCACTTTATAGAACAATTTACAAAAATAAAATTTATTGTTTATTTAGAAACTGTTTTGGTGAAGAGTAGAGGTGGTATTTCTCATTTTTCTAAATTGAATATCTGAATTTTAACATAATTTAATCTAAACTTTACAGGTACCAAATATCCGAATATTTATTGACCTGCAAAATTTACTTGTAAAAATCAATTATAAATAAACTTTAATTGAGTCTGTTTTAAATAAGAAAATCTCTTCCTATACGTAAGGTGAAAGTGATTTATAACAGTTAAGGCATTTTAAAACAACTACACGGAAAAACATTTCTTAATTAAATCAAAGAAGAAGTACTTTGCTTCGAGGAAAATCTCACGGAAAATTGTTGTTCCTTACCGAAAAGAATACATTAATTGTTTCAAGAAAATTTTTCCATGGAAAATGTTTGGTCGAACAACGAAGAAGTTCTTTGCTTCGAGGAAAATTTTCCAACGAACTAATTTGTTCAACAGCATAAAATAAAAGTTTGCTGCTTCAGGAAAAGTATCCAACTGACACATTTTTTCATCAAAACGAAGTAATAGTACTTCTGCTTCAAGGTAAATTCTTCAATATATGTATATATCTTTAAAACGAATAAAATATTTCTTCTTCTTTATATATAAAATCATTTGCTCATAAAGAAATAATAAGCTTCGACACCCGAAAAGGGCAGGACAACATCTGCGGGGATCATTTTAATGATTTTCAATTTCTTTAGAACCGAAGAACTTATAACACTATGCAACACTTTTTGAAAAATACACAGACTTGACGGTATAGGTTCGATTATACTATCAAAGGGTAGTATAACCCTATACTCGGTTTGGCGAAATTGGTGACCAATTTTTTTATATGGGCCCCCAAAGTTTCTGAAAATCAGTGGGCCACTCGAAAAAGGTGTCATCAGCTTTTGTCCAACAACTAATTCAGACTTGGTGATACCGCTTAACTATGTTTGGCAATAATGTAGCTAAGAATATGCTGAACAAAAGTTTCTTAAAAATGTTTGCAAAAAAAAATGTCCAGTACTTTTTTTTGAAAAAGTGAAGGAAAAAAATATTTTTTTTTTCACTTATTTCAGCAGAACTTCCAGGGACTCGAATAAAATGGCTTAACTAGGGTTTAAATGATTTGGAGCCTTTCTGTACATATATTATGTTAACGATATGTAGTATCCATATTATTTCCTTAAATTTTAGTAACAGAACAATAAAGAAGCTAAAAGTTCTTGGTTTCTAAAGTAACTGAATACACTATGCATCAAAATTTTTTCGAAGGGCCGTGCATAACATTTTCTGGTGTAATATGGTGTCCTAAACACGAAAAAAATAAAATTTTTTTATGGGAAATTTGTTTAATAAAATAATAGAAAAAATGGAAGCTACCATTCTTACGAAGTAAACAACACCTGTTTGACGAATATCTATGGATAAATATAAAAACAAGCAAGAAAGGTCAGACGGGTAAACCGAATAATGAATCCCCACGTCTTTTTTTTATTTAAATTATTATGAATTTAAATTGCATTTAAAAACATTAAAGTTTGTACTGGTATTAAAGTTAAAAGCTGTTTACTTTTGGAACAAAATGGTCCATTTGTGTGAGAGGTACCAAAAGGGGCCTCCCAAAAACGGTCACTTTTCTCAGGACTCTAGGTACTATAAAAGCATTACACTGTACAAAATTTTAAGTATTTATATGCACTGGTATTATACTGGGTTTTCCAACAAGAGATGTTATTTTGGTATTCAAAGAAAAATTAAATTTTTTGAGATAAATGATCAGATGTTTATTTCAGAATAAAGAGGAAGGTATGCCGTTAATAATGAAAACCAACATCATGCAAATGGCCACGACGACCACGTTTACAGGACCATATCCTTTTCATGAAATTTTCCATAACCAAATCGCAAAGTGGCTGCCCTATGTCCTCGATAGCCTCACGAATTCTATATTTGAGGTCTTGAATCGACACTGGGCTGTTGGCGTAGACCTTATCTTTCACGTGGCCCCAAAGGAAGAAGTCGCAAGGTATTAAATCCAAGATTTCGGTGGCCAATTGTGATCACCTCTTCGAGAGATAACACAGTCCGGAAACTTTTCACGTAACACAGCAATGCTTTCGTTGCTTGTGTGGCACGTAGCGCCGTCTTGTTGAAAGTAAACGTTGTCCAGATCAATACCATCCACCTCCGACCATAAAAAATCATTAATCATCTCTCGATACCTCAATCCATTCACCGTAACTGTTGATCCAACCTCATTTTCGAAAAAGTAAGGTCCAATGACCCCGCCGGACCATAAACCGCACCAAACAGTCACACGTTGAGGATGGAGAGGCTTCTCAGCAATAACTCTTGGGTTTTTCGAGCCCAATTTTGCTTGTTGACGTAGCCACCGAGGTAGAAATAGGCCTCATCAGTCAAGATGATTTTTCAATGGAATTCCGGATAATTTTCATGCATTTCAATGACCCAATCAGCAAAGACACGACGTTGTTGATGATCGGCCAGCTTGTGTTCTTGCATTAACTTAACCTTATAAGCCTTAAGTCCCAAGTCTTTATGCAAAATATGGTGTAATGACGTTTGTGGAATGCCCAATTCCAAAGAACGACGAGGAATGGACAAACCTGGGTTTTCTCCAACAGTTTGGTCTACAGCAGCAATATTCTCAGTTGTTCTTGAGCGACGTGCACGGGTTTTATTCTTCACATCACTAACTTGTCCCAACAGCTCGAATTTTTCCACCAATTTCTGTATTGCGGTCCGACAAGATGCTTCACGTCGACCCAAAAATGCTTTAGTTTTGCAAACTGTGACTGCAAGATTTTCACCATTTTTGTAGTGAATTTTAATAATTTCAATACGTTGTTGAATCGTGTATCGTTCCATTTTTAGTAATGGCGTAGTTTCTACTTGTCAAATGTCAAAGAATAAAAGCTTCAAAAGTGACAGCTACCGAAATAACGGGTGATTCAAAATAACACCTCTTGTTGGAAAACCCTTTAGTTATAAGCTGCTAACTTTTGGTGTAAGATGGTCCATTTGTGTGGGAGGTACCAAAAGGGGCGTGCCAATTACGGCCACTTTTCTCTAGACTGTATGTCCTATAAAAGCATTGCACTGTACGAAATTTCAATTATTTCTATGCACTGGTATTAAAGTTAAAAGCTGTTAACTTTTGGTACAAAAAGGTCAATTTGTGTGGGAGGTACCAAATACGGGCCAATAACGCCCATTTTTATCTGGACTGTAGGTCCTATAAAAGCATTACACTGTACAAATTTTCCAGTATTTGTATGTACCGATATTAAAGTTATATGCTGGTAACTTTTGGTAAAAAAATGTCCATTTGTGTGGAAGGTACCAAAAGGGGCGTGGAAATAATGCCCATTTGTAGGTACTATTAAACTTACACGGTGCAACATTTCAAGTCTTTGTATGTACTGGTAATAAAGTTATAAGCTAGTAACTTTTGTCCAATTGTGTGGAAGGTACCTAAAGGGGCGTGACAACTTCGCCCATTTCTCTCGAGGTAATAGTGACTAATAAACTAATACTATGTGTAGAATTTCAGAGGATTCAAATAAGTAGTATAGAAGTTATTAAATAATCAATATTTCACTGAATGTTAACCCTTTGTGGGGGAGGTACTAGAAGGAGTAAACCAATATGGCCCATTTTCGAACTTAGCCGGAGATAGAAGAAAATATTAACACACACCAAATTTGAAGTCAATCGATTACTCTTTTCGAGAGTTATCGGGCGAACCAGCCAGCAGACAGACAGACGGACGGACATTGCTCATTAGACTTAAAATGGCCCAAAATGGATATCCGCCGAACATACTTAGGGTCTTAGGTCACTCGTTCGATGTGTTACACTTTTGGCTCGTAGCAAATAATATATACCCTCCTCTCTAAGTTGAGGGGATAATTATGGCACTTTTGGTACGAATAAGATAATTTCAATATATTCCGGTTTTTATACCCCTACCCTTACCCCTTAAATGGCCCAAAACGGAAATCCGTTTTGGGCCATTTAAAGTCATTTTGGCAATGTCCGTCAGATACGATAACTTTCGACAGAATAAACCGATTGACTTCAAATTAGGTATGTGTAAATATATTTTTTTCTATCTCAGACTAACGTCAAATTTGGATCGTGTTGGTCCGCTCCTTCGAGTACCTCCGCCAAAAGGGTCAAAATTTAAATAACTATTGATTATCTCATAACTTCTATACTACTATTTACAATCGTTGGCCATTAGTTAGTTTTAGTTTCTTGGTCGCTATCATCTTGAGAAAAATCGGCGAAGTTCCGAGGCCCCTTTTGGTACCTCCCATACAAATGGACCATTTGCACAAAAAGCTAACGGCTTATAACTATGATTCCAGTCCATAGATTTACTTTAATTTTTGAAGTGCAATGATTTTATAGTACCTACAGTCCCGTGAAAAATGGACGATATTACCTCGCCCCTTTTGTTATCACCCATACAAATGGACAATTTTGCACAAAAAGTTAACAGCTTATAACTATGATTCCAGTCCATACAAGTACTTGAAATTTTGTGAAGTGTAATGCATTTACAGTAACTATAGTTCCGTGCAAAATGGGTGATATTACTACACCCCTTTTGGTACCTCCCAAACAAAATTGCTCAAATAAAAAATATGAAAAATTACACTGTCCAACAAATTACAACTTTTTGATTGGAACAGAATAGCGACAATATAATTCTGAAAAGGCATAATGAGTATATCATTTTTGTAGAATAAACTTATGGTCCAGCTTGTCTGAGTTTTTTTACAATGGGTCAAAGTTTTCATTTTTTGGTCGATGAAAGCATTATACAAGGTTTTCCAATAAGAGTGACGTGATTTCTTTGAAAAAAAAAACACACATATTGTTAAGGAAATGCAAAAGTTTTTTATTTAATGTGAAGTACAATCGATATAATTAAATTCTAAATTTAACGTCATTCAAATGGCCTCCACGACTTCTTCTGCAGGAACGAATTCGATGAACCCAATTTTCGAGCACTTTTTGTACTAAATCAAGTCGTATGTCATGAATGGCGCGTTCAATATTGACTTGTAAAGCTTGAAGAGAGTCTGGTTTATTTCGAAAGACCAATGACTTCAAATATCCCCACAAGAAATAGTCTAATGGTGTTAAATCACAACTTCTTGGAGGCCATTCAAAATCACAATTTCTTGAAATAACCGAATCTCCAAACTTTTCTCGCAACAATTCAATAGTTTCATTTGCTGTGTGGCACGTAGCCACAATCGGTCAATTGCAAAAAGATTGATCTTAACGAGAGCTAAAATATTGCTCATGGGTGTCAAGGTCGTAGATCGACTGGAAAGCATTTTTTTTTTGATTTTAACAAAATGGACTTAGAGCACGAATAGTTGCAATTGGGGAACGATTATTTTGATAATAAAACTGAACCAGTAAGGAAAGGCTAAAGTCGGGCGGTGCCGACTATATAATACCCTACACCACTCTCGTAATATTGAATAACTCTGATATATAAATTTTGTAATTCATGTATAAATTCTTTACATAAATTTACTTTTGGGACATTGTATACTTAAATAATACCCTGTACCACAGTGTGGTGTAGGGTATAAAAACGATTGGATCTAAGGAGCCAAATCGGATGAAACATATATATGGGAGCTATAATTTAAACTGAGATACTCTCTCGGCTATAGACCAACCTGCTTCTATACAGTGATAGAAAGCAAGTATTTTACATGGCAAAATATATTGCAAGTATTTCATTGCGTGCCCACAGACTATATCATGATTTCTGGGGCGTGACCCCCGTCATCAGTAGTCTACATGGCAGGCTTTTCAAAAAAGCCTTTGATTGATGATTCGATAACCAAACTCTCAAAGCCTATCACGGGGCGACTCACACGAGCAAATGAGAATTGCACCCAAAGACTCACTTTTCGGCTATCGATCAAACAATCAAACACAATGAAATACTAGCACTTTGCCATGTCCACAAGAAATTCAATTAGAATTTACTTGTAGAAATCACTCACACATTAAGAGTAAAGCTTTATAGTAAAAAGCTTTTTTCTTATTGCTTTAAGTGTTTTGTTGTAATATTTATTTTACAACAAGTCAGCTGTGCCGTGCTTTTGTCCATGTCGGTTGCCCGTTATTCTATAGCCGAGAGAGTATCTCAGTTTAAATCATAACGATTACAGACCGAAATAATAACGGGCAACCGACATGGACAAAAGCACGGCACAGCTGACTTGTTGTAAAATAAATATTACAACAAAACACTTAAAGCAATAAGAAAAAAGCTTTTTACTATAAAGCTTTACTCTTAATGTGTGAGTGATTTCTACAAGTAAATTCTAATTGAATTTCTTGTGGACATGGCAAAGTGCTAGTATTTCATTGTGTTTGATTGTTTGATCGATAGCCGAAAAGTGAGTCTTTGGGTGCAATTCTCATTTGCTCGTGTGAGTCGCCCCGTGATAGGCTTTGAGAGTTTGGTTATCGAATCATCAATCAAAGGCTTTTTTGAAAAGCCTGCCATGTAGACTACTGATGACGGGGGTCACGCCCCAGAAATCATGATATAGTCTGTGGGCACGCAATGAAATACTTGCAATATATTTTGCCATGTAAAATACTTGCTTTCTATCACTGTATAGAAGCAGGTTGGTCTATAGCCGAGAGAGTATCTCAGTTTAAATCATAACGATTACAGACCGAAATAATAACGGGCAACCGACATGGGAGCTATAGCTAAATCTTAACCGATTTTCTTCAAATTCGGTAGTGTTGGTTCATGGATCAAGAAACTCTACCATTCTAAATTTCAACACGATTGGATGTAAAATACAGCTTTTATAGGACTAAAGGGCCAAATCGGACGAAACATATATATATATCAAATTCGGCAATGTTGGTTCATGGATCAAGAAACTCTGCCATTCTAAATTTCAAAACGATCGGATGTAAAATACAGCTTCTATAGGACTAATGGGCCAAATCGGACGAAACATATATATGGGAGCTATAACTAAATCTTAACCGATTTTCTTCAAATTTGGCAATGTTGGTTCATGGATCAAGAAACTCTACCATTCTAAATTTCAAAACGATCGGATGTAAAATACAGCTTCTATAGGACTAAAGGACCAAATCGGACGAAAGATATATATGGGAGCTATATCTAAATCTGCACCGATTTTCTTCAAATTCGGCAATGTTTGTTCATGGATCAAGAAACTCTACCATTCTAAATTTCAAAACAATCGGATGTAAAATACAGCTTCTATAGGACTAAAGGGCCAAATCGGACGAAACATGTATATGGGAGCTATAGCTAAATCTTAACCGATTTTCTTCAAATTCGGCAATGTTGGTTCATGGATCAAGAAACTGTACCATTCTAAATTTCAAAACGATCGGATGTAAAATACAGCTTCTATAGGACTAAAGGACCAAATCGGACGAAAGATATATATGGGAGCTATATCTAAATCTGAACCGATTTTCTTCAAATTCAGCAATGTTGGTTCATGGATCAAGAAACTCTACCATTCTAAATTTCAAAACGATCGGATGTAAAATACAGCTTCTATAGGACTAAAGGGCCAAATCGGACGAAACATATATATGGGAGCTATAGCTAAATCTTAACCGATTTTCTTCAAATTCAGCAATGTTGGTTCATGGGTCAAGAAACTCTACCATTCTAAATTTCAAAGCGATCGGATGTAAAATACAGCTTCTATAGGACTAAAGGGCCAAATCGGACGAAAGATATATATGGGAGCTATATCTAAATCTGAACCGATTTCAACCAAATTCAATAGCGATCTTAACAGCCGCGAAATACTCTAAACTGCAAAATTTCAAAACGATCGGAGTGAAATTGCGACCTGTAGTCGACGAACAACTTTACATGGACAGACGGACGGACGGACGGACAGACATCGTTAAATCGACTCAGCTAGTGATTCTGAGTCGATCGGTATACTTTAAGGTGGGTCTAGCTGTGTTATTTTCAGGTGTTACAAACATCTGCCGTGAAACAAACTTATAATACCCTGTACCACAGTGTGGTGTAGGCTATAATAATTTGTAAACGCTGGTCTTGCGTATATCTCTCCATGATGAAATTGTAAACACTACTGAATACAAAGAAAAACATATGACAGATCATGACGTATTACAAATGTCCAAAACGTCACTTCAAAATCATATCATCCCTATTGAAAAACCCTTTACTAAATAATAAAAATTATGTAAGTTAATGTCTAAGTGATTTCTCATTTTTGGAATTATATGAGAATTATTTTTTAAGAAAATCTTAACCCTCTAGCTCCCCTCTTAATGGGTCAATTTAGCCTTTTCTTCGAAAAAAAAATCAAAAAATCCTTCAAAAAGACATTTAAGGATTAACATTTTCTACGAAAATTTTTGCTGGAAAAACTCGGTGGAGGTCGTTAAAGACACCAAAGTTGTAAATATAGCTCTTTACGTTTAATTAGCAAAATTACTTGCCAACTTATACAAAAAAATTTAGTAATGCTCCATTCGACCAAAAAATGAAAATATTGACCCACTGTATAAAACCCAGACCAGCTGGACCATAAGTTTATTCTACAAAAACGATTTACTTAACATGCCCTTTCAAAATTTTAGGGTCGCTATTCTATTCCATAAGTTTCCCTATTTTTACAATATGGGTCATAATTGGTCGAGTTTTAATGGAGATTCATCTGATGATATGGCTCATTTATTGGCATGTGTTTCAGATGCTGTTTCGTCTTCCACAGTTGAAAAAAGGAAAAAACGATTACAGAGCTATGAATTAACTCCATGGATAAACAGAAATTTGGAAGCTCTTATAGAATACAAGAAGAAATTGCTGAAAGCAAGGAAAAAAACTAAATTCGTTCAAAATGAAGAAGTGTTAAAAAGAATAAGCAAAGACATAAAAATAGCCTCAAAGCGGTCAATGTTTTCTTACTTCCATGAAAACTTGCATCAAATACAGCACCAACCAAAAAAATGTTGACAATTTCTGAATAAGCATCTCGGAAGAAATTTAAAATCGGATATAATCGTTAAAGATGATAATATATATATATATATTAGGGCGGGTCGATTTAAAAATCGCCCATTGCTCAGTGAAAATCGTATTCTAGGGATCAAAATAAGAAACTTCGCCGAAGGAACCATACCTCTAAAACGAATTCTGATGTCCCGGAAAAAATCCCACTTTGACCCATTTAGAGTGCTCCAATCGAGTCCAGGGGTTGTGCCATTGGCATGGGTGGGTCGGGCCTCCAAAGTTATTGGGGGTCGGTCATACATTTGGACTCGATTGGAGCACTCTAAATGGGTCAAAGTGGAATTTTTCAAAATTTGCCCCTACCCAAAATTTCGACCCAAATTCCGGTACATCAGAATTCGTTTTAGAGGTATGGTTCCTTCGGCAAAGTTTCTTATTTTGATCCCTAGAATACGATTTTCACTGAGCAATGGCGACTTTTTTTGCCTCCCAACAAATCGACCCGGCCTAATATATATGTTCCCGTTGTTCCTATAAGGAGCATAGGGCCTCAACAAACACGTTCCAACGTGATTTATCTTGGGCAAGGAATTTTATCTCGCCCCAGCTTCTGTTCATGGTTGCAACTTCTATATCGATTTGTCGCCGCCATGTATGTGCGGGTCTCCCTCGTCTACGGTTGCCTTGCGGATTCCAGTCGATGGTATTTCGGGTTATGTCGTTTACTGGTCTTCGTAGAATATGGCCGATCCAGTTCCACTTGCGTTTCTTTATTTCTCTGACAATCGGAAGTTGGCTTGTTGATAATGATGTATATATATCTTCGGATATTGTTAAGGCTGTTAAGTTTAATAAATTTTTCATTGACTCCGTAAATGAGTTGAAGCTGCAAATTCAACAAAACCATGTTGATCACTTCAATGCACTCAGGACACTTCGGAGACATGACAGTAGTTTCAAACTCCAATTTATTACAGAATTGGAAATGCGAAACTTAATACTTGGTATGGAAAAGAACAAAAGTAGTGGCCATGATGATATAACTCCTGCAACAATGATCCATTGCGCAAATGTATTAAGTCCATTTTTAGCACATATCTTTAATATGTCGGTTAACACGTCCAAGTATCCAGATACACTAAAGATACAGAAGATAATTCCAATTCCAAAGTAGATAAGATCGAACTCGTTTGAGCAGTATCGGCCGATTGCCATCCTATCAGTTATGGATAAAATCGTTGAGAAAATTATATATTCTCAGCTTTCGATGTTTTTGACCCGAGAACGTTTATTATTCGATAACCAGTATGGTTTCCAAAAGGGATGTGGAACAGAGAAAGCAGTTGTCAATGTCGTGAATTTTATTTGTGATGGGTTAGATGGCGGATCATCAGGAGTTGGTGGTATGTTTTACGATTTTTCAAAGGCATTTGATTTGGTTGACCACGACATCCTGTGCAAAAAATTACATATTACGGTATTCGAGGAAAAGATTTGGAATTGTTTTGCAGCTACTTAAAAAATAGAAAGCAATTTGTTCAAATAAATATAACTAGAAGCTCTTTTTCGGATGTTGTTTATGGTGTCCCACAAGGAAGCGTTTTGGGACCATTGCTGTTCAAACTATATGTAAATGATATCAGTAATCTTGAGTTGCATGGGAAGTTGTTCATGTATGCTGATGACATATGTTTATTCTACTTTTATTATGTTTATAAACACAGTTTGGTTTTGAAAACGTATGCGGAACATGACGCAGCATATTCACATATTAATGTGAATATGCAAGAATAAACAAACTGGTACTGAATGCAAATAAGACAAAATTAATTCGATTTAGGCCTCAGCAACATCGGTCTGAAGTTCAATGTAATATTTTTGTTGATGGCAAATTTATTTCAGAAGTGGACAATATCAGATACTTGGGTATAAACCTTCAAAGTAATTTAAGTTGGAAATCGCACATACAACACATAAAAAGCAAACTTACACCAGTCTTGGGTATTCTGTACAAATTCAGGAATAAAATGGACCAGCAAGTGAAATATGTTATCTACCAGTCCCTCATACAAAGTCACCTAAACTACCTGGCGCTTATTTATGGTTTCAAAAGGAACTTTGATTTAAAATCATTGCAAATTATTCAGAATAAAGCCTTGAAAATAGCCTACAATTTACCGGAGAGATATTCTACTTTGCTACTATACAAAGATGTCGTCCAAAATATTTTACCTGTTTATGGTTTATATAAAAATCAATTACTAATATATGTATATAAAGTATTAAGAAATATTGGACATCACACAATACATTTTCGAACGAATGATCATATAATAAATAATTGGAATCTAAGGATGGTTAGATGTCGATTAGAAAAACTAAGCAACGAATAGAATATGCGGGATGTTTGGAGTACAATAATTTGCCACAGCAACTAAAAGAAAGCTGCTCAATCTCTATTTTTTTAAAAAAAATATTAAAAGCATATTTATTGCATAATGTGGAAATCCTTCTAATATAAACAAATATACCATGTAACAAAATAAAGATTTTTTGAATTAAATAATTGCAACTATATTGCACTCTTCCTAAACTATGTACAAACTCGAAAGTGGTTTGCTAGCTAGTCTCAATAATGCCCTAGAGGCGCTGAGACAATATATAGAACTGTATTTATAGTATTTTTGTACATAATAAATAAAAAGAAAAAAATTTATACATGTATCCATAGATAGATACAAATAGGCTATCTTTAGGATGATAGCTTTCACGAAATGGAACAAATACATTTTTTACGATTTTTTTTCTATTTTTTATGGATGATTTTTTTGAAAAAAAAAATCAATTTTTTTTCTAATTGTTTAACGACAGTTTCTAAACTTCCGTTTCTATGTGAAACTGATGTTTTCAGCATTTCTAGCCATTATATGTAATTTCTTTTAATTTCAATGAGCGAGCTTATAAGGGTTTTCCAACAAGAGGTGTTATTTTCAATCACCCGGTATTTCGGTAGCTGTCACTTTTGAAGCTTTTATTCTTTGACATTTGACAAGTAGAAACTACGCCATTACTAAAAATGGACCGATACATGATTCAACAACGCATTGAAATTATTAAAATTCGAAAAATCGAAAATCATCGAAAAATCATCTTGACTGATGAGGCCCATTTCCACCTCGGTGGCTACGTCAACAAGCAAAATTGTCGCATCTGGGGCTCGGAAAATCTAAGAGTTATTGTTGAGAAGCCTCTCCATCCTCAACGTGTGACTGTTTGGTGCGGTTTGTGGTCCGGCGGGGTCATTGGACCTTACTTTTTCGAAAATGAGGTTGGATCAACAGTTACGGTGAATGGATTGCGGTATCGAGAGATGATTAATGATTTTGTATGGTCGGAGTTGGATGGTATTGATCTGGACAACGTTTACTTTCAACAAGACGGCGTTACGTGCCACACAAGCAACGAAAGCATTGCTCTGTTACGGGAAAACTTTCCGGACCGTGTTATCTCTCGAAGAGGTGATCACAATTGGCCACCGAGATCTTGTGATTTAACACCTTGCGACTTCTTCCTTTGGGGCCACGTGAAAGATAAGGTCTACGCCAACAGCCCAGCGTCGATTCAAGACCTCAAAGATAGAATTCGTGAGGCTATCGAGGACATAGGGCAGCCACTTTGCGATTTGGTTATGGAAAATTTCATGAAAAGGATATGGTCCTGAAAGCGTGGTCGTGGTGGCCATTTGGCTGATGTTGTTTTTCATTATTAACGGCAACCTTCCTCTATATTATGAAATAAACATTCGATCATTTATCTCAAAAATGACATTCTTCTTTGAATACCAAAATAACACCTCTTGTTGGAAACCCCTTTACTTAAAAAAAGTAGGAAAGTTCAGTCGGATAAACTGACAAATGAATCCCCTCACCTTGAGTCTCAAGAAGATATTAGTACATTTATTTAATTTTTTGTTTTATTTAAATTATTATCAATTTAAATTGTATTTAATAACTTTAAAGTATGTACTGGTGTTAAAGTTAAAAGCTGTTTCCTTTTGGTACAAAATGGTCCAAAAGGGCGTCCCAATAACGACAATTTTTCTCTGGACTGTAGGTACTATAAAAACATTACACTGTACACAATTTGAAGTATTTATATGCACTGGTATTCAAGTTATAAGCTGTTAACTTTTGGTGTAAAATGGTCCATTTGTGTGGGAGGTACCAAAAGGGGCGTGCCAATTACGGCCAATTTCGTTAGACTCTAGGTACTATAAAAGCATTGCACTGTACGAAATTTCAAAGCTGTTAACTTTTGGTACAAAAAGGTCCAATTGTGTGGGAGGTACCAAAATGGGCGGGCCAAAACGCCCATTTTTCTCTGGATTCTAGGTACTATAAAATAAAATTAAATAAATTACACCGTACAAAACTTCAAGTATTTGTATGCACTGGTATTAAAGTTTTAAGCTGGTAACTTTTGGTAGGATTTTATATATAACGAGACAAAAAATAAAGAAATAGTAACACAAATTCGCTCTGCAGAAAAGTTAGCTTAGAGAATTTTCCTTGGAGGTAAGAACTTTTTCTTTGTTTTGATGAAAAAATATATCATTTGGAAATTTTTCCCTGAAGCAAAGACCTTTTTGTTTATTTTAGTGCACAAATATTGACCTTAGAAACAATTTTCTTTGAAAATCTTGCTGGAATCAAACTACTTTTCCCTTGTTTTAACGAACTAATACTTTACTTGTACATATTTCCTTGAAGCAATGAACTTCTTCTTTGTTGTAATGAAGAGATATTTTCAATGGAAAATTTCCCTTGAAGCAAAGAACTTTTTCTTTGTTATAATGAAACAAACATTTTCGTCAGTGTAGTGTATTTTAACTATTGAATTTTTGCAATGACTATAGTCTGAGTAAAATGTTTTCACCTTTCTGGCAGCCAAATTACATTACTCACAAAGTGAGGTTACATCTTAGCCATTCAATGCCATTTTTTCCCCTCATCTTAGAGAGGAGGGTATATATCATTTGCTACGAGCCAAAAGTGTAACACATCGAAGGAGCGACCCAAGACCCTAAGTATGTTCGGCGGATATCAGTTTTGGGTCATTTTAAGTCGAATGAGCATTGTCCGTCCGTCTGTCTCTCTGTCTGCTGGCTGGTGCGCACGATAACTCTTGAAAGGAGTAACCGATTGACTTAAAATTTGGTATGTGGTAATATTTTCTTCTATCTCCGGCTAAGTTCGAAGATGGCCATATTGGTCCATTCCTTCTAGTACCTCCCCCACAAAGGGTTAACATTTAGTGAAATATTGATTATAGTAACAAGAGTCCAGAGAAAAATGGGAGTTACTGGCACGCCCCTTTTGGTACCTCCCACACAAATGGACCATTTTACACAAAATGTTGACAGCTTATAACATTAATACCAGTACATACTTTAAAGTTATTAAATTCAATTTAAATTGATAATAATTTAATTAAAACTAAAAATAAATCAATTTACTAAAGCTTTTTTGGGACTCAAGGTGAGGGGATTCATAAGTCGGTTTACCCGACTGAACTTTCTTACTTGTTTCTTTAACGGTAGTTGACTTTTGTGTTCTTACTATGTATGGACCGCAGCATACAATAAGTTTTTATACATTTTTAAGCTAAATTCCTATCCCAAACCACTCCCTCCCCCCCAACTGCTTTATATGTACTCCTCGTAAGTTTTAAAGCTTTTTTCCCCAAATAATGTTGAAAGATGGTCATTGTAGCTGGAAAATATTATTATCACGTCATCCACTCGATATTAATTTTTACGGCAAATAAAACCTGACAAAAAATGGAACGAAAAAAAAAACATTTAAAAAATCTTTTGTTTGTTCTTTAGCAACACGGCGAAGACAAAAGAAAGCATTTGTTCGTTCATTCATTCTCGGACAAAGTTGTTAAGTTGAGTTTTGTTTCCCATAAAAAACAATATTTTAAGGAGCAAAGTTTATGATTTTTTTTGTTTTCACTTTTGAGTTTATTTCTTGTTGTTTCCGGGTCTCATATTTTTCTTTTTTATTTAGTGTCACTTGTTGTGTATTCTTTTGTTAGTGTTTATGTGTATATGTTTTTATGTGTATATGTGCGTGAACTCTATAGAAAATAATCTTATTTTAATTTTATTGATTTTTTTACACTTTAATGACATTTTTGTATACAACAAAAAAACTCGCAAAAAATACCAAAGTTTCATAAAATTATTTTGATAAAAGAAAATCATTAATAATATTTCACGCTGTAAAACTTCACATGCAACAGGAATTTTATGCTTTTGGCTATAGGGGAAACTGGAAACTTCTCACACCTATAGTAGAGTTATGGCCGAGTTTAAGACTGTAAAAGATGAAGTGTACGTATATGCATATAAAGTATCGGACAATACATATTGGACTAACTTTATTCTTCTGTTCAATTGCAACATTCTGAAAACCTATCAATAATATATTCCAAAAATGCTACCTATTATCTTCGAAACCGCAGCAAATTATATTAAAACATTGAAAATGTTATATTTAATGTTTACATCTGTATCGTTTTTCACTTACTTTATCCTTTCATTATTCAATTCCAATGCAGCGAATGCAAAGAGAGTCTTGTGGGATTCCAACCCACGGTCATATGCGTGAAAACAAACAACTCACCTACTGGGCCGCTAGGAATATTTAAACAAAAAGCTTTTTTTCATTAAGAAACACAGATATGTATATTTTTCAAATTCTTTGAAATTCTTTCTCCCCCCACTGTACACGTGGCGTGTGTGTTATTTATTTTTAAAGAGAAATGCCTTTTCCCGTTACTCATGCGCCCCAGATGTCTCATCAGGAGTTACAGTATATGAACAACTACCTTAATCATTCCAATGTATTTATTACGATTTGATAGCAATTAAATTAATTACAATATAATGAATAATATTAATAACCAGGGATGGCAACAATACGAGTAATTAATAATAATACCACAATGTTGCTTTTTCAATAGAAATGGAAGTATTTTGGAATTTTATGAAAAGAAATTGTATTTCCTAGGAATATTTCTTTCAACCGAAAATTATATAAGTTATGTTGGTAGTTTCAAATGCTATGTAGGCATAGTTTCCAGGTTTATTTCACAGTAAATTCTATGGGTCTTAAATGTAGACAATCAATTGAAATACGTATTTCAATGCACAGCTTAAGCAGAACCGCCCAGCTCACAGTGGGGGATAGTGGTATTAAAAAAGATAAATAATTCTGCCGTTTCTGAGCCAGAACGAAAAAACTTGGCACATTTGTAGAAGAGATATTGGATAATCTATCTTTTAAGTTATGTCTTTCGTAATATACTGGTGCGGAGCTACAGGATCAAAACTAAAGGGTTATCCATTTTTCGGTTTCAAAAGTAAAGTTAAATAAAACACACCCAAAGCTGTGATTTCGATGAAACTTTTATTATACCCTCTCTTTAGTGACACGCGGTAATATTTTTTCTCTACCTCCGGTTAAGTTCGAAGATGGGCCATATTGGTCCACGCATTCTAGTACCTCCCCCATAAAGGGTTATCTTTTAGTGAAATATTGTTTCTTTAATACCTTCTATACTACTAACTCCAATATTCCGTAATTTCACACATAGTATTAATTTGTTAGTCGCTAACACGTCAAGAAAAATGGCCGAAGTGCCACTCCCTTTTTGGTACCTCCCACACAAATGCACCATTTTGCACCAAAAGTTAATTGCTTATGGCTTTAATATCAGTTCACACAAATACTTGAAAATATGTGCAGTGTAATACATTTGTAGTGCCTAGAGTTCAGAGAAATGTTGGCATTATTGGCACGCCCCTTGTGGTACCTCCCACGCAAATGGACCATTTTGTACCAAAATTTACCAGCTTATATCTTTAATATCAGTGCCAACAAATACTTAAAATTTCGTACAGTATAATGCTTTTATAGTACCTAGAGTCCAGAGCAAAATAAGCGCTATTGGCACACCCCTTTTGTGTACCTGTCACACAAATTGACCCTTTTGTAGCAACAGTTAAGATATTTTTATTTTAATACAAGTGAATATCAATACTTGACATTTTTGACGGTGTAATGTTTTAATAGTACCGAGAGTCTACGTTGCTGGCACGCTCCTTTTGATACCTCCCACAGGCCAATACATACTTTCATGTTATTAAATGTATGTGTTTCTTAAGTCGGATTACCCGACTGAACTTTCCTACTTGTTTTTATACAAATGACTCACATTTCTCCATGGTAATGTAACAAAATATTTAAAACTCAATATTTTTGCAGTAACTTGCAGTTTGTAACATTCTTAAAAAAATTATCAATCATGTATAACAAAGAAAACAAAAAACAGAAAAAAATTATATAAATAGAAAATATAGCAATTATAAACAAAGAAGTAATAATTTTCTACACTTAAGTACAGAGTTTTCCAATAAGAGTGATATGATTTCTTTGAAAAAAAAACACACCTATTGTTAAGGAAATTCAAAAGTTTTTTTATTTAATGTGAAGTTCAATGGATACAATTAAGTTCTAAACAAAACGTCATTTAACTGGCCTCTACGACTTCTTCTGCAGGAACGAATTCGATGAACCCAGTTTTCGAGCACTTTTTCCATTAAATCATGTCGTGAATGGTCGTATGTCATGAATGACATATTCAATATTGACTTCTAAAGCATGAGGAGAGTCTGGTTTATTGCGAAAGACCAAAGAATTTAAATAACCCCACAAGAAATAGTCTAATGGTGTTAAATCACAACTTCTTGGAGGCCATTCAACATCACAATTTCTTGAAATAATCGAATCTCCAAACTTTTCTCGCAACAATCGGTCAATGGCAAAAAGATAGCTCTTAACGAGAGCTAAAATATTGCTCATGGGTGTCAAGGGTGTAGGTCGACCGGAAAGTGTTTGTTTTTTTGGATTTTAAAAAAATGGACTTAGCATAATTTTCAAATGTGAACGGAAAGTTTATTTTTGCTCTAGCTCCTTAACGGTATGTCGGATCGGGAATCGGTCAATGGCAAAAAGATAGCTCTTAACGAGAGCTAAAATAGGTTGAGGGTGTAGGTCGACTGGAAAGTGTTTTTTTATTTAAAAAGATGGACTTAGCGCACGAAAATTTGCAATTGGCGAACGATTATTTTGATAATAAAACTGAATAATTTGTAAACGTTGTTCTTGCGTATATCTCTCCATGATGAAATTGTAAACACTACTGAATACAATGAAAAACAAATGACAGATCATCACCTATTACAAACGGCCGAAACGTCACTTCAATATCATATCATCCCTATTGGAAAACCCTATATTTATAGATTAAATTTGTCTAATTTAAATAGTTTTATGTTTATAATAACACTGTCCAACAAATTAAGACTTTTTGATTGGAACCGAATAGCGAGCCTATAATTCTGAAAGGGCATGTTGAGTAGATCATTTTTGTAAAATAAACTTATGGTCCAGCTGGTCTGATATTTTTTGCAGTGGGTCATAGTTTTCATTTTTTGGTAGAAGGTAGCATTATACTAAGTGAAAAAATGATGTAAGTTAATGTCTGAGAGATTTCTCATTGTCAGAGTTACATAGAATCATTTTTGTGGAAGATCTTAACCCTCTAGCTCCCCTCTTAACGGGTCAATTTGGCCCTTTTGTCGAAAAAATTAAAAAAAGTCCTTTCAAAAGGACATTTAAGGATTAAAATATTCTACGAAAATTTGTGCCGGATAATTTCAATGGGGATCGCCAAGGACAACAATGTTGTAATTATAGCTCTTTACGCTTAATTATCAAAAATTACATGCCAACTTATACAAAAAATAAATAATGTAAAAATATAATGTAAATTTAAAGCCGTGATATCTGTGGAATTATTAGAGCAGAAGAGTGACTAATTTTGTAGAATAAACTTTTGGTCCAGATGGTCTTAGTTTTTGTACAGTGGGTCAAAGTTTTCATTTTTTGGTTAATGGTAGCATGATATATACTAAATAAAAAAAAGCTGTAAGTTAATGTCTGAGAGATTTCTTATTGTCAGAGTTAGAAAGTGGAATTTTATGAGGATCATTTTTGAGGAAGGTCTTAATGGGTCAATTTGGCCCTTTTTCGAAAAATGTCAAGAAAGTCCTTTCTAAAAGTACATTTAAGGATTAAAATATTCTACGAAAATGTTTGCCGGAAAATGTCAGTGGGCTCTTTACGCTTACTTAGAAAAATTACAGGCCAACTTATACAAATAAATAATATAATGTAAATTTAAAGTCGTACTTAATTATAATATGTTTAACGAAGTCTGGTCGCTAAAACATTTATTAAGAAATGACGAGAAATACTTGGTAATATCTTCATATTTTTTTATTTTTTTATTTTTTTTTTGCTTCAAAGTTTTCGAGTAAAAACGAATTGGTAAAGAATAAAGTGAGGTAAAATAGCAGTATGGTATCTATGGATAAATATATAAGTTATTACCCATATTATAAAAATAAAAGAAAACATTTTTCATATTTTTTATTTTGGAATTATTATTTAATAGGTACCTGGTATGGCAATAACGCAAATTTTTCGATAGACTGTGGGTACTATAAATGCATTAAACTGTAGAAAATTGTAAGTGTTTGTATTTCAATTTATTGCGACTTTATCACCGGTATTTCGGTAGCTGTCACTTTTTAAGCTTTTATTCTTTGACATTTGACAAGTTGAAACTACGCCATTACTAAAAATGGAACGATACACGATGATCGAGCGATACAAAACAAACAAAAAACGATAGAACAAAAAAACGATACCACATCATCTTGATGGGCGTCATCCCATTTCCACCTCGGTGGCTACGTCAACAAGCTAAATTGTCGCAACTGGGGCTCGGAAAACGCAAGAGTTATTGTTGAGAAGCCTCTCCATCCTCACGTGTGACTGTTTGGTGCACGCTTACAGGACCATATCCTTTCCTTTCATGAAAAGGATATGGTCCTGTAAGCGTGTCGTGGTGGCCATTTGGCTGATGTTGTTTTTCGTTAATAACGGCAACCTTCCTCTTTATTATGAAATAAACATCCGATCATTTATCTCAAAAAATGACATTTTTCGTTGAATACCAAAATAACACCTCTTGTTGGAAAACCCTTTATTATTTATTTATATGTTGGCATCTAATTTTGCTAGTTAACCGTAAAGAACTATATTTACAACTTTGGTGTCTTTGGCGACTCCCACTGAAGTTTTCCAGCAAACATTTTCGTAAAATATTTTAATCCCTAACGAATCGTTCCAACGAATCGGTATGTATTACAGGCGTTTGTATACCGATTCCCATCTCATTATCAATTCTGGATAGATAACAAATTTAGCTATTTAATTAAATAAAAATTGCCATTAGATATACCCACAAAGACAAAAGATATGAACCTTTGAATTTACACTTTACAAAAAATATATTTTGTATTTTTTTGCAATTTTTTGTATTTCTGACAAAGAACATTTCTTTAAAGTATAAATTCAATTGGCCATATCTTTTGTCTCAGCGGGTATATCTAATGGCTATATTTTTCATGAAACAGCTAAGTCTTTTGTAGACCTCGTTTAGTACAATGCGCACGAAAATCAGTCGAAGAAGACAAACATTTTGATCACAGGAGGTGGCTAGCCTTGAGGTCCTGTAGCTCCGCCCATGTATGCCATTGGGGGCTAAAATTCAAAACGTAAATACTCTGGTACTTCTTCTACAAACATGTTGCAATCGGTTGACTGGTTAAGAAACGGCCAAAATATTTCCCTTTTTTAATTCCTCCCACTTTTGATATACACCCACGGTTGATATACACCTTCGACTACATATTCTGTATATAAACCTTCCCAACACCTTGGAAGACCTAATTAACAATATTGAGGCTGAAATTGGCAGAATATCAGTCGACATGCTTGTTAGAGTTAATGAAAACTTCAAAAAACGTATGCAGCAGTGTGTGGATAGCGAAGGTCGACATTTACCAGATACACTATTTAAAACCATGTGATTTATAAATTCCCTTACTGTTCAATACAATTAAAATATAGAATAGATTTTTCTAAGGTTCAAAACTTTTCTATTTCATTCCCAAATAAGCAAATTGCCGCGCTGCACCCTGTACTTATTCTAGGCTTATGACAATAATATAAAAAACAAGTAAGAAAGTTTCAGTCGGGTAAACCGACTAAGGTATACCCTCACTTTGTGAGTAATGTAATATTGAATATTACTCGAATTATTCTGTCAATTTGTGTGGGAGTTACCAGAAGGGGTTTATCAAATACACCTTTTTTTCGCTGAACATTAGATACTTTAAATTCATTGCACTGTGCCGACTTATAAGCATTTATGTGCACTGGTATAAACGTTATGAGACATTAAATTGTGGTATGATTTGGGCATTTTGTGTGGGAGGTACAAAAAGGGGCGTGGCAATAACGTCCATTTTTCACAAGGCTACAGACACTATAAAAACATTACACTGTACACAATTTCAAGTATTTTTATACACTGGTTTTAATGTTATAAGCTGTTAACTTTTGGTGCAAAAAGGTACCTTTGTGTGGGAGGTACCAAAAGGGGCGTGGCAACAACACCCATTTATCCCTGGACTGTAGGCAATATAAAAGCATAATACTGTACAAAATTTTAAGTATTTTTATACACTTTTATTAATTTTATAAGCTGTTAACTTTTGATGCAAAATGGTGCATTTGTGTGGGAGGTACCAAAAGGGACGTGGCGACTTTGCCCATTTTTCACGAGTTGATAGCGACTAATAAGCTAATACTATGTGTGGAATTTCAAAAGATTCGAATAAGTAGTATAGCAGTTATTAAAGAATCAATATTTCACAAAATGTTAACCCTTTGTGGGGGAGGTACTAGAAGGAGTGGACCAAGGTGACCGGTCATAACGCCCAACGGACATAACGCCCAAAATGTTTTTGGGCCTTATAACATCCATAAGTGCGGTCATAATGCCCAATTTTGTTTTGGGCCTTATGACCGACCCATGCTCGGACATAAGGACCATTTTTTTCTCTTGGGCTTTATGTCCTTGTTTTTGTTTTTGTAATAATAAGTAGTAATAATTTAAGTGCTAGTTTAATATTTATTAGAAGTACTTTACAGATATGGTTTAATTTAAATCAAATGTAATTCTTCCCCCTGGCCCACAATTTCCCAAAAAAAAAGCAAAAGGAAAAACCTAAATATGGAAACATTGGCATTATTTTCAATAGGGTATGATATACGTTTATATTAAGTCTTAAAGCAATACGTATGTTGAAGATAAGAACTAGAGTGATCAAAAACCCGTTTTATTTGAAAAAGTAAAAAACCGCTGGATGGTTTATTTAGGTTATAAAAAAACCGGTGTACGGTTTTTTTTTCTTCGAAGAAAACCGGGGAAACCGGTAGAACCGGTTTTTTTCTGCATAACAAAACAGTATGAAAATTGCCGTTTGAAAAACATTTTCCTTTTTAATAACAAAAAGGCGATTTTTTAATATTAAATTTTTAAAAGCGATGTCTTCTAATCAGGAATCTTGCACCAAATTTAGTCCTGTTGGATAATAGTTATGAGTTGGATTGTGATGAATATTGTCATTTGAGTCAAACGGTCCTTGTATCTCATACTTATAACTAATTAGATATTGTATTTAGAAACATTTTCGAAAAGTGTTATCGATAGTCTTTTCTTCAACCTTTTAAAAAAATTAGCAAATATATTTTCTTTATTTTTTGCAAAATTAAACTTTTTTGAAATTTTGGTAAAAACCTATGTTTTAATTTTTGATTTTTTTGCTCAAAAGAAAGCTTAGATAATTTCCTTTAAAAGCTTTGTGGTCTATTAATGGGATGGGACCTGTTGATCTATCAAAATAAATATAAACCTCAGAAAAAAATTAACGTTCAACCAAACATTTTAGCATTTCAGATGGGAAAAACAACCGTTTGACAAAAATTTCAATATTTGACACCCTCCAACTCGGACAGTCCTTAACCGATCTCGTTGGAATTGTGTCTCATAACTACTATCTGATAGGGCTACTTGGTGCAATTTTCATCCCGACAGAAGACATCCCTTTTACAAATTAACTCACTTGACATGAAATTCCCCTTATGTAGTTCAGTCAAGAAAATATTAATATTTCGGGATATTAAATAGAATATTTAATAGAGGTATTAAATCTTTATACATATATATTTTATATACACACTTTCGTGCTGGTGGGTATATACGAGTCTATAAATATATAAGAGTATACACTAGTCGGTTTACCCAATTGACATTTTCTTACTTGTTTTTGTTTCGATTTGGAAGTGGGAGAATGCGTTTACTTTTCACATAACTTCTGCGCGTATGAATCATTTATTTTCTTTACATTTTTATAATTTGTATAGATATTGGTGAATGGCTTCGGATTCTAGCAAAGTTGCCGAGTCCTTTTAGGCCATATAAGGAGATCTTTCATATTATTATCTTAATTTGTGATATTTTGTATATAAAGTTGTAAATAATTTGTAATATTTTAGTGATAATAAAAAAAACGGAAAACCGATGGAAACAAACGAAAAAAAACCGGTTGCACCGGTTGTTCGAATTCATGATTTTGAGAAAAACCGGGGACGGTGGAAGCAAAAAACCGGTGGGCCGGTTTATTTTAAACCGGTTTTGATCACTCTAATAAGAACTTGCAGAGAAGCCGAGTGTAAAGAATTCTACGAGAAATAGGGCGCGCGATTTCAAATATGGTAGTATTAAATCTTTACACTCGGCTTCTCTACAAGTTCTTATCCTCATCATACGTATAGGCCCTTATCCAAATTTAATTTTCCAAACATTTCAAATATATGTAGAACCGTTACTTCTTTTACAATCATAATACATTTTTCCCAAAAGTATTCGATTTTACACATTAAAGGGAAAAAAGTACAAAATAATATTTGGGCGTTATGACTGCATCAGGCGCGGTCATAAAGCCCAACAAAAATTGGGCGTTATGTCCCTTCTTTTTTGGGCCTTGTGTCCGCACCTATAGAGGTCATAAGGCCCAAATCAAAATTGGTTGTTATGACCGCAGTTAGAGTGGTCATAAGGCCCAAAAAAAAATTTGGGCGTTATGTCCGTTGGCCGTTATGACAGGTCGCCGTGGACCAATATGGCCCATCTTCGAACTTAGCCGGAGATAGAACAAAATATTACGGCATACCAAATTTGAGGTCAATCGGTTACTCCTTTCGAGAGTTATCGTGCGCACCAGCCAGCAGACAGACAGACAAACAGACGGACGGACATTGCTCATTCGACTTAAAATGACCCAAAACGGATTTCCTCCGAACATACTTGGGGTCTTAGGTCACTCCTTCGACGTGTTACACTTTTTTCGTAGCAAATGATATATACCCTCGTCACACTAAAGTGAGGGTATAAAAATTAAATGCGTCGGCAGGCCAGCCCATTTGACCATTAATTATGAGTTTTCCTATAGACTCTAAACATCATACATCCCTCGCAAAAAGGAAATCAAAAGCGAGGCTCAGTAAAAGTTGTACTAAAGGTAAGTACAGACGATTTGCAGATGGGACAACATTGCCAGAAAAATGGCGGAAAAATGCAAACCTGTGAATTTACAACCGTGTGAACATACAATTTTTGTTTTGCAACGTTAGCAGAAAAGTCATTGCGAGATAATTTGCTGATTGTTATATGTGCGAAGTTTATGCATGTGACAACGGCACCATTGCCAGAAAATCATTTATTTGTCTATAATGTATTTTTAATGGCAATCCTGCATATAAATATTTACAAAATATATTGTAAATATATGAAATTGTAATGTTTTCTTGCAATCGTCTGAACTGTCAATTCACCTTTGCCTAACAATCTGACATTGCCCGTATATTTGCATCACTTTAACAGGGTTGATAATGTTTGCCGATCTGGCAATCGTCTAAACTCAGCTTAAGTATCATTTTTTTTTAAATCCCCTCCACTGTACATGGTAATGTATGAGTGATATATCGTTAAAAGTTAAATGTTTTTCAACGTAACTCATACGACCAGGGTGCCTCATCCGAAGGTAGATTATAAGGAAAAAAACTACTTGCTTCATTCCAATGTATTTATGTATACAGTTAATAGAAATCAAATTCATTACACTGTAATGAACAATAATAATAATAACAACAATGAATGGAAAACCAATAATTATAACTAATACTACAATTTTGCTTTTCAATGGAAGTGAAAGTAATTTGGAATTCTCTGAAAACAAAATGTATTTCATTCAAAATGCTGTATTCAAGAAAACCCTGTGTAAGTTATATTGACAGCTGTAAATGCTATGTAGTTTTTCTTTCTAGGTTAATTTCACAGTAAGTGCTATGTGGGTTTAATTACGGGAATTAATTAAAAAAAATGTATTTTCAACGGAGAGAAAGGATTTTATGGAAAATCAAAAGGGTTTTAATCAACTCACACTAATACTATGAAGAAATGATAAATGAACAGAATTAAGACTCCGATGAAACAAAAAGTATAACTCATCATCAGGCTTAGCATACTTTGGATGATAGTGGATATCGAATTGTGAATTCATAAGCACTTTCACAATATTTAAACCTTACACCATACTGTGGTCCAGGGTATTATGAGTTTGTGCATTTGTTTGTAATACCCAGAAGGAGATGAGATAGACCCATCGTTTATTTATTTATTTACCGATCGACTTGGAATCACTTCCTGAGTCGATTTAACCATGTCCGTCTGTCCGTCCGCCCGTCTGTCTGTTAGTCCGTCCATATGTAGAGGTATCGACTCGTCCTGAAAGATCCATCACATCAAAAACAGATAAAAATGTTGAGAAAGTGAAGACAGTTTTCATGGAGAATCGTCGAATCACTATAAGAGAAGTTGCAAAGAATGTCGGCATATCGTTTGGCTCATGCCATACAATTTGTTCGGAAATTTTGGGTATGAGCGTGTGGCAGCGAAGTTCCTTCTAAAATTACTGAATTTTGAACAAAAACCGTCGCATGTTCGTAATTTTTTGAGCGAAAAGAATACAGTAATCATGCCTCAACCACCGTATTCACAAGATTGTGAATACGACCACTATGTAATGTAATTGACATTTTACTATATGCATCAGAACATGCCAAAGCCCTAAACTTAACCCATTAAAGACGGCCGATAGAATCCACCTTACGATTTTTTAAAAATGTATCAGTTAGCTTATATAGGACATACGAGTTGTTTTGCAAAATTTCAAGTTTGTAACTATTTAAATACCCAATCGCTATTTTTTATTTATCTTTTCCGTTTTCCATTTATTTTTTATGAATAAAGGATACTAGATGCAAACTAACCATGAATTTTTCCGTCAATTTTCCCAATTTCTACATAGCTTTATATATTAACTAGCTTTAACGCGGTGCGCTTCGCAGCCCCCATCATTTATTTATTTTTGTTAGGATACTGTTTGTACGTGTACAATAAAATACGAAAGTCTCCGATTAATTGCTTGTTTATGTTCCTGGCATCAAGGTACGATATTTATCTATTTTCCCTTCTGAGCCTCAAAATGTCAAAAACTATATACTATCTATACACGGGGCAAAATCGCCTTTTTTGATATGTTTGAATCGAAAGAAAATATATTTGGAACACAAATTTGTAAATATTTTATATTTCTTAGCAAATAAATTTTATTTGAAAATCAATAAAATATATTTGGAACGCATATATTAATATATTACAACAAATTATATTTGCAAACTAAATTTCTCAAATAAAATATGTGTTTAAATACAAATAAAATTATTATTTAGGAATTTTTCCAAATATATTTTATTTAAAAAAGATTTCCAAAACTTTTGCTGAGTTTTTCAAATTTCAGTTTCAATTTTTCCTTGGTTTCGAATTGTACCTCCCAGTTATGATACCATATGCAGCATTACCTTCTGTTTTAAATCAATCATTTAAAATTTCTGAGTATTCCAAGCCATCATTAGTTGTCAATTCTCTAAGTACTTTATATTGACCCAAGATTATATGATTTCAATTATTATTTTTTTTACGAACATTAAAAATTTCTAAAAATTTAACTTTGAATTACTGAAAAATTTGATACAATTTATGTATTTTATGAATATTTAAATGCAAATAAATATTTTTTTCACAAATAGCAGTCACATTGGGATGTAAACATATATTTGTTTAGAACAACATCTTCAAAAATACACAATTTTTGTATGTACCAAATATTACATGCTTAGAGTCTACCCTAAACATATATATGTTTCAAGCCGAATATGTTTGGGACAATATACTACATAAGCGATTTTTTGTCAGCGTGTATATATACAATTGTTACGTGACTGGCTGACTGACTCACTGATAATCGCCCAGACCGAACGGCTTAATCTAGAATCATGAAATTTGGTGGGAGGGTAGCCCTTGGGATGTAGACGAGCAATAAGACGGGATTTTTTGAAATTCGTACTATAAATTATAAAAAATATTGAAATCACAAAATAGAGAAAAATCATTGAAATAAAAAAACAATTTTCAGACATTTTTAAGTAAAAATTCTATTCTAAGGAAACCGAAGAAAACACCAGTTTAAAACATACAGGATCAGCTCAGATTCGATAGGACTACATGCCTATATTATTTGATGGGTTTTCCAATAGGTATGATATGATTTTGAAGTGACGTTTCGGCCATATGTAATATGTCATGATCTGTCATTAGTTTTTCATTGTATTCAGTTGTGTTTACAATTTCATCATGGAGAGATATACGCAAGAACAACGTTTACAAATTATTCACTTTTATTATCAAAATAATCGTACTCCAATTGCAACTTTTCGTGCGCTAAGTCCATTTTTTTAAATCTGACGTTCCCGATCTGACGTACCGTTAAGGAGATAGAGCAAAAATAAACTTTATGTTAACATTTGAAAATGAGCTATGTCAATTTTTTTTAATCCAAAAAAACACTTTCCAGTCGACCTACGACCTTGACACCCATGAGCAATATTTTAGTTCTCGTTAAGAGCTATCTTTTTGCCATTGACCGATTGTGGCTACGTGCCACACAGCAAATGAAACAGTTGAATTGTTGCGAGAAAAGTTTGGAGATTCGATTATTTCAAGAAATTGTGATATTGAATGGCCTCCAAGAAGTTCTGATTTAACACCATTAGACTATTTCTTGTGGGGTTATTTGAAGTCATTGGTCTTTCGAAATAAACCAGACTCTATTCAAGCTTTACAAGTCAATATTGAACGTGCCATTCATGACATACGACTTGATTTAGTGGAAAAAGTGCTCGAAAATTGGGTTCATCGAATTCGTTCCTGCAGAAGAAGTCGTAGAGGCCATTTGAATGACGTTTTATTAAGAACTTAATTGTATCAATTAAACTTCACATTAAATAAAAAAACTTTTGAATTTCCTAATAAGTGTGTTTTGTTTTTCAAAGAAATCATATCACTTTTATTGGTAAACCCTTTATATGTGTTGATGGTTTTCTAGTCCAGTATGCAAATTAAAATTTAGGAGGAAAAATATATAACGAGATATTCAAATATTGGCGATTTTTCGCATATATTTAAGACGAGCTCTAATTTGTATAAATCCAAAACCGCGTTTTTTGCTATGAGCCAAAAGTGTAACACAGCGAAGGAGTGACCTAAGACCCTAAGTATGTTTGGCGGATATCCGTTTTGGGTCATTTTAAGTCATTTGAACAATGTCCGTCCGTCTGTCTGTCTGTCTGCTGGCTGGTGCCCACGATAACTCTCGAAAGGAGTAACCGATTGACTTCAAATTTGGTATGCGGTAATATTTTTCTCTATCTCCGTCTAAGTTCGAAGATGGGCCATATTGGTCCACTCCTTCTAGTACCTTCCCCACAAAGGGTTAAATTTTAGCGAAATATTGATTCTTTAATAAATTCTATACTACTCACTCGAATCTTCTGAAATTGCACACATAGTATTAGTTTATTAGCTATCACCTCGAGAAAAGTGGCTATATTTGCCACGCCCCTTTTTGTACCTCCCACACAAATGGTCAATTTTGCACCAAAAGTTAACGGGCTATAACATTAATAATAGCGCATACAAATACTTGAAATTTTGTACATTATAATGCTTTATAGTACCAAGAGTCTAGTGAAAAGTGTGCGTTATTGGCACGCCCCTTTTAGTACCTCCCACACAAATGGACTATTTTGCACCAAGAGTTAAGATCATACAACTTTAACACCAGTACATACTTTAAATTTGTTAAATGCAATTTAAATTAATAATAATTTAATTAAAACCAAAAATAAATAAATTTACGAATATTTTTTGGGGACTCAAGGTGAGGGGATTCTTAAGACGGTTTACCCGACTGAACTTTCTTACTTGTTCAAATATAACAAATGCATTATTCACATCTCAGGAATTTTTTAATAAATATTTTTTTTAAGGTTTTTTACAGAATTTTATGTTGGTGTCATTGTTGGTGCTATATAAAGAACAACTTACGACCTTTAAAATATGCCTTCATTTCGATACCTTCATTCTAAAAACTTGCTACGTCGACTTAGCATGTTTTTAGGGAGATTGCATTTTTAATTTCTAAATATTCCAAAAAATATTAAGTCAAAATTTGGTGTTTATCCGTCAACCCAATCAAAAGTTATTCACAAAGCAATACCGGTAATTCGATTTGCATTATAAATGAATTCCTCAAATCATCCAACTTTGATTGGCTCTCCTGAAATACTACCTTTTTCCACCTGGCATAGTTTAGAATGGAGGTATCGATTTGTAAAAATCCGTTCACGCGATCTGGAATAATTTTTTGTATTTTTTTTTTTCGCCAACTATAAAATGTTTTATTTTGAGCAGAGAATCAATATGCAAATTTATTTTGAAATTGGGAATTGTGATCCAAAAACGGTGTTCGGTTTGACGTGGAATGAACGATATGCATAATTTTCTTGAAAATACCATTTGAGTAGTAGCAAATTTTGAGAAATGTAGCAAATTTTAAAAATATTGCATTTTTAAATAAATTTATGTGGATATCATAAACCGTTTAGAAGATATGTCGAAATCTACAAGACTCTAAGAAGTAATTTATTAGCCCCTCGCCTTAGAGAGGAGGGTATTTATCATTGGCTATGAGCCAAAAGTATAACACATCGAAGGAGTGACCTAAGACCCTAAGTATGTTCGGAGGAAATCCGTTTTGGGTCATTTTAAGTCATTTGATCAATGTCCGTCCGTCCGTCTGTCTGTCTGCTGGCTGGTGCGCACGATATCTCTCGAAAGGAGTAACCGACTGACTTCAAATTTGGTATGCGGTAATATTTGTCTCTATCTCCAGCTAAGTTCGAAGATGGGCCATATTGGTCCACTCCCTCAAGTACCTTCCCCACAAAGTGTTAACTTTTACTGAAATATTGATTCGTTAATACCTTCTATACTACTTACTCGAATCTTCTGAAATTTCACACATAGTATTAGTTTGTTAGTCGCTTACACATCAAGATAAATGGGCGAAGTGGCCACTCCAATTTTGGTACCTCCAACACAAATGGACAAATAAAAAGGGATTTTGTACCAAAGGTTAACAGATTTTAACTTTGATACCAGAACATACTTTTAAGTTAATAAATGCAAATTGATAATAATTTATTTAAAACAAACATACAAATTTACGAATATTTTTTTGGGACTCAAGGTGAGGGGATTCATAAGTCGGTTTACACGACTGAACTTGCATACTTGTTTTTTATTTTCAATGGAAAAAAATAATGTAGCTCCAATTTCCACCAAGCTGTTCTTTCATTAAATGAAAGGTGGGAATGTCTTCTTCCGACTGAAAACATAAACAATTCACGGGAATTTTCGGAACAGGAAGAAAACTATACATTTCTGGTAAAGATCACGAAACTTGTGATAAATTTCTTACAAAAAAAAACTATTTCCAAAAACTATTCTATACTTTTAGGACAGGTATTATTTAATATTGAAAAAATGATGGCACTGTTGCGTAAATTGCAAAACGGCTTCCAATTACTCATACTTATTGGAAATTGTGTTTTGTGTTTTTTCTAAAATTCCATTTTTCATAGTAGTAACCTTTAGTATTTGAACCATATTTTTTGAAGTAGAAGCTCTATGAAGACGGGATACCATTTAATTTAGAGGAAATTATAAGGGCTCGGAATGCTGAAAACATCCGTTTTACGTAGAAACGGAACCGAAAAAATTAAATTTTTCAAAAAAAAAAAATTTTTTGCTGGCACGAAAAAATCCATAAAAAAATAGAAAAAAATTCGGAAACAATTATTTGTTACATTTTTTGAAAGCTAGCATCCTAGCGAAGAAAACAGGGTCAATTTGAAAAAATCTTTGGATAAATGTATAAATTATGACCCATACTGTAACAAGTAAGAAAGTTCAGTCGGGTACCGACTAATGAATCCCCTCACCTTGAGTCTCAAAACAATATTAGTAAATTTATTTATTATCCCCTCGCCTTAGAGAGGAGGGTATATATCATTTGCTACGAATCAAAAGTGTAGTACGTTCAGCCGATATCCGTTCTGGGCCATTTTATGACGAATGAGCAATGTCCGTCCGTCCGTCTGCCTGTCTGTCTGTGTGTCTGTCTGCTGGCTGGTACCAAAAGGGGCGTCGCAATAACGGTCGTTTTTCTCTGGGCTCTAGGTACTAAAGTACTAAATTTCAAGTATTTGTATGTACTGATATTAAAGTTAAAAGCTGTTAACTTTTGGTACAAAAAGGACCACTTATGTGGGAGGTACCAAAAGGGGCGTGCCAATAACGCCAATTTTTCTCTGGACTCTAGGTACTATAAAAGCATTACACTGTACAAAATGTCAAGTATTTGTACGCACTGGTATTAAAGTTATAAGCTGGTAACTTTTGGTACAAAATGGGAAGGAACTTGGCAATAATGCCCATTGTTCACTGTATTGTAGGTACTATTAAATCATTACACTGTACAAAATGAGCTATTAACTTTTGGTTCAAAATTGTCCATTTGTGTGGAAGGTACCAAAAGAGGGGTGGCAACTTCGCCCATTTTTCTCGAGGTAATAGTGACTAATAAACTAGTACAATGTGTAGAATTTCAGAGGATTCAAATAAGTAGTATAGAAGTTAATAAACAATCAATATTTCACTAAATGTTAACCCTTTGTGGGGGAGGTACTAGAAGGACTGGACCAATATGGCCCATCATCGAACTTAGCCGGAGATAGAAGAAAATATTACCACATACCAAATTTGAAGTCAATCGGTTACTCCTTTCGAGAGTTATCGTGCGCAGACAGTAGGAAAGTTTCAGTCGGATAAACCGACTAAGGTATACCCTCACATTGTGAGTAATGTAATATTGAATATTACACAAATTATTCTGTCAATTTTTGTGGGAGGTATCAGAAGGGGTTAAGAAATACACCTATATTTCGCTGAACAGTAGATACTTTAAATACATTGCACTGTGCCGAATTGTAACCGTTTATATGGACTGGTATATTAACGTTGAGATATTCAATTGTGGTATAATTTAGCCATTTTGTGTGGGAGCTACAAAAAGGGGCGTGGTGGTAACGCTCATTTTTCACTGGACTATAGGCATTATAAAACCATTACACTGTACAAAATTTCAAGTAATTGTATACACTTATAGTAATGTTATAAACTGTTAACTTTTGGTGCAAAATGGTACCTTTGTGGGAGAGGTACCAAAAGGGGCGTGACAATTTCGCCCATTTTCCTCGAGTTGATAGCGACTAACAAACTAATACTATGTGTGGAATTTCAGAAGATTCGAATACGTATAATAGCAGTTATTAAAGAATCAATATTTCACAACATTTTAACCCTTTGTGGGGGAGGTACCAGAAGGAGTCGACCAATATGGCCCATCTTCGAACTTAGCCGGAGATAGAAAAAAAATATTACCACATACGAAATTTGAAGTCAATCGGTTACTCCTTTCGAGAGTTATCGTGCGCACTAGCCAGCAGACATACAGACAGACGGGCGGACATTGCTCATTCGACTTAAAATGGCCCAAAATGGATTTCCGCCGAACATACTTGCGGTCTTAGGTCACTCCTTCGATGTGTTACACTTTTTTCCGTAGCAAATAATAATTACCCTCGTCACACTAAAGTGAGGTTATAAAAACGTATAAGAAACGCATTTTGTTGAAATTCTCTTAGTGCTACCAAAAGTCCTATAATTTCTACATTTATCATTAGATTTTCCAAAGGCATTTCAAATAGGCATTGTCTTCTTCTTTCAAAATGCGGAACAACAGTTTTTTGGCGATTTTTCTTATGGTTTTTTTCGTCCCAGCAAAAAAAAAATTAAAAAAAAAATAAATTTCTAATTGCTTTAACTGTTGCTGTTTGTCAATGATTGCAATCAGACGTTTCAAATTTCCAAATATTTAAAAACAAAAAACAATCCACCTAGTATTTTTGTATGCTACGGTTAAATTGTAAACTGAGTCATAAAAGTGCATAGAGTCATAAAAGTTCATAGAGTCAAAAAAACATTGCAACAACAACTCGCCTACAGCATGAGTGCTGCAAGCAAAGTTGAAGATGACAGTAGTGAAGACATGTGTCAAGTTCTACAAATGGCAAACCATTCCCAGTTCAAATAAAAGAAAAGTTTGAAAATGACCCATTGGAAATGAAGCAAAGAAACAAAACATTTCAAGTGATCAGCCCTGTACACCAGCGGCAGCAACAAATCAATATTCTTTACTTGATAATGGAAACCAACAACAACGAGAGGAGCCATCAAACAATGTGAATGTTACCCCGAAACCGCCACCGATATTTATTCCTGGAGTAACTAATATTATGAATATGATAGAGAACTTTGTTACTATTATTCCAAGAGATGATTTTAGCTATAAGTCTCAACGAAATGATGAAATGAAAGTTATGGTAAGCACGATAGAGTCCTATAGAAAAATAATGAAATGAAAATGGAAATATAAATTACCATACTTGTCAAATACGACAAAAGCGCTCATACAGGGTGGTTTTAAAAGGTATTCACTACACGACACCTGTTTTAGATATTAAAGCAGAGTTATTATCGCGAGGATTTGATGTAAGGAATGTTCACAATGTCAAACGAAGTAAAACCAAGCATCCACTCTCTACGTTCTATATTGATCTTGATCCGAGGCCAAACAACAGTGAAATAGACAAAGTAAAACGCCTTTGTGATGCCGTTGTTTACGTAGAACCTCCAAACAAAGTTACCAATTGTGTACAATGCTTTCGCTGTCAACAATATGGACACACGCAGCGATATTGCAAAAAAGCATTCAGGCGTGTTAAGCGTGCCATGGACCACCCTACAGCAGAATGTAAAGAGCAGTTTGTTCACTGCTTGGAATGTGTTCACTGCTTGGAAAGTCATACCGCAAATTACAAAGGCTGTGCAGTCTACCAAAATCAGCTATCGAGAAGATTAAATAATAATCACTCAGGGAATCGTAGATTCGCACCTAACTAATTTAGCTCAACAAATCCGAATTTTATGTACGTTGCACTGTGGTTCAGAAAAATAGGCGTTATTGTCCCGCCCCTTTTAGTACCTCCCACACAAGTGGACCTTTTTGTACCAAAAGTTAACAACTCTTAACTTTAATACCAGTGCATACAAATACTTGAAATATCGTACAGTGCAATGCTTTTATAGTACCTACAGTCTAGAGAAAAGTGGCCGTAATTGGCACGCCCCTTTTGGTACCTCCCGCACAAATGGACCATTTTACACCAAAATGCTTTTATAGTACCTAGGGTCCAGAGAAAAGTGACCGTTATTGGGACGCCCCTTTTGGTACCTTTCACACAAATGGACCATTTGTACCAAAAGTAAACAGCTTTTAACTTTAATACCAGTACATGCTTTAATGTTATTAAATGCAATTAAAATTGATAACAATGTAAATAAACAAAAAATAAATTAATTTACTAATATTTTTTTGAGACTCAAGGATTCGTTAGTCGGTTTACCCGACTGAACTTTTTTACTTGTTCTGGTATTGTGTTCGCTATAAAACTTGTAATCCTTATTTCTTTTTTCCTGGGCTTCGTCTGATAGATCTCCGATTGGTACCAAATAATGCTTAATGACATCTCCTCCATGATAAAGGATTTTGTGAACTGTTGCAGACATATTTCTCCATGAATATTTGGTATTATATATTCGTCGTATATTCATTAAATTGTTTAGCATCAATTTGTTTATGGCACGCAAGTACGTCGAAAATTGTTTTAAATCTTGAAATGAGATTTATATCAACACCAGCCATTTCAGATGCTTTTTCGGGATCAGAAAAAGAACCTTCTTGCTGTATTCCCCTCATTGGTATTGGCTGATCCTTGTTTTTGTTGGTCTATAATCAACCCACATTTGAGATATTCATTCTGAACATAGGTCCAAAATCCAAATCATAACTGATCTTAAGTATGTGTTCCATATATTGCATTCTTGTATGCAGTGGCGATAATCCAAATTCATATGCATCATTATTATCTATTGATTTTTCCGGGACTTGGTTTGCTTGTATTGTTTTTGTCCAGAAGAACCATCACATCCCCATTTGCAAAAGAGAGTTAACTTGCAGTTCCCATATTTCTTCAAATCATGTCCTTTAAATGATTGTAGCAAGCGTTGAGCTGTATGATTAAGTAGGTCTTGAAGTTTTACCTCTGCCGAACTCGATGTGATTTTAATAGTGTCCGTTGGTGGCAAACAGTCCTTTTTAGCAGCAAGTATGTATGTGATGATATGATGGATACAGATTTGAGACTTTTCAATCGCACGCAACCTGAGCAGTGTATATTGGTGTTTTGTTAACTTCAAATCCAAAAATAATGCTAATGCCTCTTCATTTGAGAACTTGGAGTTTTTCATCGCTTGGAGTTTGAATATTCTTAATAATCCGTTTTGTTCTCAGAGGACTAGCATTTAAAACTTTTTCAACAATTTCGGCTTTTGTGCATTGTTTTTGCGATCGCAATTGATGTAACAAGCTTTCTGCAATAGTTTCAGTTTAAGTTTCCGCCTTTAGATCTATCGCTACAGTTGCCTAGTGATTTTGGTGGTATCCCACAATTGTTTTGATTTTTTTCTTTCTGGAGATACTTGGACACTATGTTTGCCCTCTAACCATATTGCAAAGGCCTTATAAAAATCATGTCCAACTTGTTTGTAGAGCTTAGTTAAGTAGTTGATGAAAATATTTACTTTATTATATTTTTGTTTTTGTTGTCTTGAGGTCATTAATAAAACAAATTAATTATGAATTTATTTTGAAGTTCCAATTGTATTTCGATGCTTGAGGAATTTACTTTGCTTTGAACGTAACTTAAAACATCTTCCTTCTTTTTGTTTCTAAAATACTCTTCGGATAATTCTTTATATGTAGCTGAAGTTCTCCATTTTTTTAATATTCTACAATTTGATTGTTTCTGCTTAGATAGAATTTTGCAACTGATTTTGTATTCGAATACCACTGGATTTTATCCTTTTCTTACATGTATAGTGTCATACTCTGTTCATAAGTAGCATAAACATAGGCAAAATAAAAAAACGACCCAAAAAAACTAAAAAACGGATTAAGATGTCATAAAACACACACAACTTGGCTTGGTGTACCTACAACATAGTCCTATGAACAGGTAAAATAAAAAGAACAATACATTTTTTCCCGAGTAATTTCATTAAAATTAAAAAAGGGTAATTCAGGCTGATCGGGCCAGGTATAAAAGTATATATTGGCTTAAAGAGCACACTTCTTGAAGTCTCTTGATGATAAAAAGTTTCATTCCACTAAACTTCCAATTTGAAAAAACTATAGTACTCGTGGAAATATGTTATAACAGTACAGTAATACTTTAATACTTTACTAAAATTAACCCTCTATCGATAATCGTTTGCGATAAATGACAATGTCCTTCTACAAAAATATACACAAATTAAGTTTTTTCAAAATTACATAAAATATTTGTTTTCAGCAGCACACCACGCCCACAATAATAAATATTTTGATCTAATTTTTTGGCTACCCTAGTCTCAATATGTTTGCTATTAAATGGCATTACAACTCTAGAAATAGGCGATGACAAAAAATTTGATTTTTGGCCAGGAAAATTCAATTGTGAACCACAGTGCGGCGTACATAACATTCGGATTTGTTGAGTTTAATTAGTTAGGTGCGAATCTACGATTCCCTGAGTGATTATTATTTAATCTTCTCGACAGCTGATTTTGGTAGACTGCACAGCCTTTGTAATTTGCGGTATGACTTTCCAAGCAGTGAACACATTCCAAGCACTGAACAAACTGCTCTTTACATTCTGCTGTAGGGTGGTCCATGGCACGCTTAACACGCCTGAATGCTTCTTTGCAATATCGCTGCGTATGTCCGTATTGTTGACAGCGAAAGCATTGTACCAAATCAGTAACTTTGTTTGGAGGTTCTACGTAAACAACGGCATCACGAAGGCGTTTTACTTTGTATATTTCACTGTTGTTTGGCCTCGGATCAAGATCAATATAGAACGTCGAGAGTGGATGCTTGGTTTTACTTCTTCTGACATGTTGAACATTCCTTACATCCAATCCTAGCGATAACAACTCTGCTTTAATATCTAAAACAGGTGTCGTGAATACCTTTTAAAATCACCCTGTATGAGTGCTTTTGTCGTATTTGACAAGTATGGTAATTTATATTTCCATTTTCTAAATATTTTATATTATTTTCTATAGGACTCTATCGTGCTTACCATAAGTTTCACTTCATCATTTCGTTGAGACTTATAGCTAAAATCATCTGTTGGAATAATGGTTACAAAGTAACAGTTCCCTATCATATTCATAATATTAGTTACTCCAGCAATAAATATCGGTGGCGGTTTCCGGGTAACATTCGCATTGTTTGATGGCTCCTCTTGTTGTTGTTGGTTTCCATTATCAAGTAAAGAATATTGATTTGTTTCTGCCGCTGGTGTACAGGGCTGATCACTTGAAATGTTTTGTTTCTTTCGTTCATTTCTAATGGGTCATTTTCAAACTTTCTTTTGTTTGAACTGGGAATGGTTTGCCATTTGTAGAACTTGTCAAATGTCTTCACTACTGTCATCTTCAACTTTGCTTGCAGCACTCATGCTGTAGGCGAGTTGTTGTTGCAATGTTTTTTGACTCTATGAACTTTTATGACTCTATGCACTTTTATGACTCAGTTTACAATTTAACCATAGCATACAAAAATACTAAGTGAATTTTTTTTAAATATTTCGAAATATTTTAAACTCTGAAGAGAAGAAGTCCATAGTTTTGTTTTAAATTGAAGTTCCCTGATGATGATTGTCGAAGACATTCGAAATATTGGAAACAATAAATTTGAAAAAACTTAACCACCAGTTTTTTAATTAATACATGACCTCAAGCCTAACCATCAACAATTTCATTAAATAAAAAGGTCAACAATAAATAAAATTAAAATACATATTTCGAAATTTGAAAAAAATTTTCGTAGACATGTCTGATTGCAATCACTGACAAACAGCAACAGTTAAAGCAATTAGAACAAATTTGTTTTTTTTTTTTCAAAAAAATCGTTTTTTGCTGGGACGAAAAAAAAAACAATAAAAAATAGAAAAACATCGCAAAAAACTGTTGTTCCGCATTTTGAAAGCTAGCTTCCTAAAGAAGAAGATAATGACTATTTGAAATGCCTTTGGAAAATCTAAGGATAAATGTAGAAATTATAGGACTTTTGGTAGATCTAAGAGACTGTCAACAAAATTCGTTTCTTATACTATCGTTTTTTATATATCAGATGCTGTCAACCAAAAGTGTAACACAATGATGGTGTGACCTAAGAGACCCTATGAATTGGCGGAAATCCGTTTTGGGATATTTTAAGTTATTTCAGCAATGTCCGTCAGCCTGTCCGTCTGTCTGCCTGGTTGGTGCACACGATACATTTCGACAGGATTAACCGATTGACTTCAAATTTGGAATGTGTCAATATTTTTTTCTATCTCAGGCTAAGGTCAAAGACGGACTATGTTGGTCCACTTCTTCGAGTACCTCCCCCACGAGAGATCAAAATTTAGTGAAATATTGATTACCCATAACTTATATACTACTACCCAGAATCTTTCAGAATTCCTCAAATAGTATTAGTTTATTAATCGCTATCATCTTTAGAAAATTGGGCGAATTTGCCGCGCCCTTTTGACATAAATGAACCCATGCAATGAACCATTTTGCACAATAAGTTAATGGCTTATAACATTGATCACAATTCATAAAAATACTGTAAATTTTGTGAGGTTTAATGTTTTTAAAGAACCTACAGTCCCGTAGCAAATGGCAGAAGTTACCACGACCCTTTTGATACATCCCATACAAATAGACCATTTTGCACAAAAAGTTAACGGCTTATAACTATGATTCCAGTCCAAACAAATACTTAAAATGTTGTACAGTGTAATGTTTTTATAGTACCCATTAAAAATGGGAGTTATTGCCACACCCCTTTTGCTAACTCCCAAACAAAATTGCCAAAATGAAATTTTTTTAAATTTCCCTATTTTTATCCCCTCACCTTAGAGAGCAGGGTATATCATTTCCTACGAATCAAAAGTGTAACACATCGAAGGAGTGAGCTAAAACCCTAAGTATGTTCGGCGGGTATCCGTTTTGGGTCATTTTAAGTCGAATGAGCAATGTCCGTCCGTCCGTCTGTCTGTCTGTCTGGTGGCTGGTGCGCACGATAACTCTCGAAAGGAGTAACCGATTGACTTCAAATTTGGTATGTGGTAATATTTTCTTCTATCTCCGACTAAGTTCTCCGACTTGGTCCACTCCTTCTAGTACCTCCCCCACACATTAGAAAATATAAATAAATATTCGATAGAAAGCTACATTAATCCTCTTTTAAAATAAATTAATAGCTTTAGAATATTCCGTTCCTTTTCGCATATTTTTGCATGTTACTAGATTCAGCCAAAGTTGACTTCTATTTCGCGTACCCATCTGAAACCCATCTTTTGCACCTAACATAGAGCTACCAATATGCTATCAAATCACCAAAAAAAAAAATGCGGGAAAAATTTTTGTTTTCTATATTTTTTGTACATCAAAAGCGTACGAATGTACGTTCGCTACCCGCGGAGATGCCCATATAGTAAAATGTCAATTACATTTCATAGTGGTCGTATTCACAATCTTGTGAATACGGTGGTTGAGGCATGATTACTGTATTCTTTTCGCTCAAAAAATTACGAACATGCGACAGATTTTGTTCAAAATTCAGCAATTTTAGAAGGATCTTCGCTGCCACACGCTCATGCCCAAAAATTCTGAACAAATTGTATGGCATGAGCCAAGCGATATACCGACATCCTTCGTAACTTCTCTTATAGTGATTCGACGATTCTCCATAAAAATTGTCTTCACTTTCTCAACATTTTTGTCTGTTTTTGATGTGATGGACATTTTTAGTTTGTGTCTTTGAGATAAATGTTCCTCGCTAAAAATTACTATGAGCCTCCTTTCAACATATTTATGAAAACTTAACAGGTTTTGTTGGATGGATATTAACACTAACGAAAAAATAATTTACAAAAATTTAAGTCCAAACATTTTATTTCAAATATTTTCTGCTATGAGCAGAAAAATACACAAATTATGTAATAACTCGAAATTGGCTTAATTCTCATAAAAATGTTGAGAAAGGACTTATAGTATTTCTTCGCGAGGAATATTTTTCTCAACGGTGCCTACTACATATGTCGACAATATGTATTATTTTTAACATATGTTAAGATTTCATTGCACTTTTTCAGGGGTAGGGGGGTGAGAAGCGTGGACGACTGTTTTGAGAAAAATAATTGTCCAAATGTTCCCTTTATTTCGATCTGTGGACTGAAGAGATAAGTCAGCTCTCTGATTTCCCAACAAACTTTCTGCTCGAATATCGCGAAAACAAGAGCTAACATAGAAAAACGGCTAATGACACTGAATTCAGCATGACGGAAATAGGTCTATCCATAGGGTCTTCTTTCTGTTACATTTTTGGACTAGCACAGTGTAATTGTTGGTTTTCCATTCATTGTTGTTATTATTATTATTGTTCATGACAGTGTAATTAATAAGATTTCTATTAACTGTATAAATACATTGGAATAAAGCAAGTAGTTTTTTTCCTTATAATCTACCTTTGGATGAGGCACTCTGGTCGTATGAGTTACGTTGAAAAACTTTTAACTATTAACGATATATCACTCATACGTTTCCCTGGGCAGTGAAGGGGGATTAATTAACACGTTGACTGCCAAGGCCATTTTCAGAAAACTGGCCAAAAATGACATTTTGATTTTTTCACATTATATTACTAAAAACTCTATTTCAAGATGATAGGTATCATGAAAAAGCAAAAATGATGTTTTTTTTAGGAGAAAAAGGACCTACGAATTATCTCGTAATTGGCTTCTGGAACAGAAATTTACATTATATTGAATGAATTTTTCCATAATTTTTTTTTTTCAATAAATGTTCAGTTAACGCAAGCCAAAACTAACTTTTTTTCTTTTCCCAGAAGCCATTTATCGATACTAGCATTGATATAATACGGTTTTACTCGTAACTACACAAAAAGTGGCAGTTTTAGATAGTACGTAGATAACTCGTAGTTGGCTTCCTGGAAGGGAAATCAATCTACGAGTTATCTCGTAGTTGGCAGTCAACGTGTTAAAACAAGTAAGAAAGTTTCAGTCGGGTAAACCGACTAAGGTATACCCTCACTTTGTGAGTAATGTAATATGGAATATTATACGAATTAATCTGTCAATTTGTGTGGGAGGTACTTGAAGGGGCTTAACAAATAAACCTATTTTTCGCTGAACACTAGATACTTAAAATACATTGCACTGTGCCGAATTATAAGCGTTTATGTGCACTGGTACGAGTATATTAACGTTACGAGATATTAAATTTTGGTATGATTTTACCATTTTGTGTGGGAGGTACAGAAAGGGCGTGGTGACAACGCCCATTTTTTACAAGGCTGTAGGCACTTCAAAACCGTTACACTGTGCAAAATGTTGTTGCATTTTCGTGCATTGGTACGCACGCTGTAAGCTTTTAACTTTTTGTGCAAAATGGTAACTTTGTGTGGAAGGTACAAAAAGGGGCGTGACAATAACGTCCATTTTTCACAGGGCTATAGACGCTATAAAAGCATTACACTTTACAAATTTTCAAGTATTTTTATTCACTGGTATTAATGTTATAAGCTGTTAACTTTTGGTGCAAAATGGTGCATTTGTGTGGGAGGTACCAAAAGGGGTGTGGCAATACCGCCCATTTTTCACTGGACTGTAGGCACTATAAAAGCATTGCACTGCACGAAATTTCAAGTATTTTCATACACTGGTATTAATGTTATAAGCTGTTAACTTGTGGTGCAAAATGCTGCATTTGTGTGGGAGGTACCAAAAGGGGCGTAGCAACTTCACCCATTTTCTCGAGTTGATAGCGACTAATAAACTAATACTATGTGTGGAATTTTAGAAGATTCGAATAAGTAGTATAGCAGTTATTAAAAATTCAATAGTTCACAAGATTTTAAGCCTCTGTGGGGGAGGTACTTGAAGGAGTGGTCAATCGGTTACTCCTTTCGAGAGTTATCGTGCGCACCAGCCAGCAGACAGACAGACATACAGACGGACGGACATTGCTCATTCGGCTTAAAATGGCCCAAAACGGATTTCCGCCGAACATACTTGGGGTCTTAGGCCACTCCTTCGATGTGTTACACTTTTTTTCGTAGCAAATGATGTATACCCTCGCCACACTAAAGTGAGATTATAAAAATGGAAGTATTTAAAGGGTTTTTCTGCTTAGATACAACTTACGAACGGTTAGCTGTCAAACGAACTGTTATACTGACAAGCTTACGCTTTGACATTTGTGATAAGTATACTCCGGAAAATCATCATGAATAGATTCACGCTTGAATAACGATAGGAAATTATCCAAAATTATCTTTGAAAATCAGTCATATATTCGCGATCTTATAGACAACTTCGCGATTTTTAGGGCGCGTTATTTTATGCCTCACTTTTAACGGGTTTGTTAATAAACAAAATTTGCCGCATATGGAGTGAGACAAATCTACAACAGACCCTACAGACCACATTACATTCAGAAAAACGCACCGTTTTGTGCGGTCTACAAGCTGGTGGCTTCATCGGAACCTATTTCTCCAAAAATTAAGCCGGAGCTCGTGTTGCGTTAAATGAAGATTGTTCCCGCACCATTTTAAATGTTTTTTGTTTGAAAATATGTACCTTGTTTGAAAATATACGTAGTTGCGGTGACCGCAACTATCGACTCATTCAAAATCAAAATTTGGCGACAATTTGATTTCGAGATATTAATATGCCAACTGACTTTCTAGGTCGTGCGATTTGACACCTCTCTATTGCTTCCTGTGGCGGTGCGTGAAGCCTCTGGTTTATGCTAATCCAGCAACATTCCATCCAGACAGCAATGTTTGAAAAACTGGTCCAAAATTGGACGTCCAGAATGCGATTCGTCATGAACAACAGCGGTAACCATATGCCCGAAATCATTTTCAAATGTTAATGCCATGTATTGGTTTTTCAAATAAAACCATTTAGTTGACTAAAATTAAATTTTTGTGTTTTTTACACTTTAATCGGGCTTAAAAACACGTTGCAATTTGTCTCAATGTGGTGGAGGTTAATATGTTAATCAGGTTCTACGGATTAACCTTCATCACGCTAAAGTAGCCTTAGCAGCTCCATTGCTACGCCTCACTCTGGTTCAGAATTGAATTTTACTGGCCAAAAGTCAAATTTTTTGTCATCGCCGATTTGTAAAATTTTAATACCATTCAATAGCAAACATATTGAGACTAGGGTAGCCAAAAAATTAGATCAAAATATTTATTATTGTGGGCGTGGTGTGCTGCTGAAAACAAATATTTTATGTAATTTTGAAAAAATTTAATTTGTGTATATTTTTGTAGAAGGACATTGTTATTTATCGCAAACGATTATCGATAGAGGGTTAATTTTTTTGTTATGTAGGTAGGATAGTACTCTTTGAGAAATTGCCAAAAGTATTACTGTACTGTTTACACGTGGTTTATTATAACATATTTCCACGAGTACTATAGTTTTTTCAAATTGGAAGTTTAGTGGAATGAAACTTTTTAGCATCAAGAGACTTCAAGAAGTGTGCTCTTTAAGCCAATATATACTTTTATACCTGGCCCGACCAGCCTGAATTACCCTTTTTTAATTTTAATGAAATTACTCGGGAAAAAATGTATTGTTCTTTTTATTTTACCTGTTCGTAGGACTATGTTGTAGGTACACCAAGCCAAGTTGTGTGTGTTTTATGACATCTTAATCCGTTTTTTAGTTTTTTTGGGTCGTTTTTTTATTTTGCCTATGTTTATGCTACTTACGAACAGAGTATGACACTATACATGTAAGAAAAGGATAAAATCCAGTGGTATTCGAATTCGAAAACTCAGTTGCAAATTTTTATCCAAGCAGAACAATCAAATTTGAGAATATTAAAAAAATTGAGAACTTCAGCTATAAAGAATTATCCGAAGAGTATTTTAGAAGGATGAAGTTTTAAGTTACGTTAAAAGCAAAGTAAATTCCTCAAGCATCGAAGTACAATTGGAACTGTAAAATAAAGAAAATATTTTCATCAACAACTTAACTAAGCGCTACAAACCAGTTGGATGAAATAAGCGTAAATTTTATAAGACCTTTGCAGTATGATTAGAGGGTGAACCTAGTGTCCAAGTATCTCCAGAAAGTAAAAATCAAAACAATTGTGGGAGACCACCAAAATCACTCGGCAACTGTAGCGATAGATCTAAAAGGCGGAAACTTAAGGATATCAATGAAGAAATCGGATGTGGAACTTTTGCAGAAAGCTTGTTACATCAATTGCGATCACAAAAACTACGCACAAAAGCCGAGATTGTTGAAAATGTTTTAAACGCTAGTCCTCTGAGAACAAAACGGATTTTTAAGAGAATTCCAACTCCAAGCGATGAAAAACAGTTCTCAAATGAAGAGGCATTAGCATTTTGGATTTGAAGTTAACAAAACACCAATATACACAGCTCAGGTTGCTTGCGATTGAAAAAGGCACAAATCTGTATCCATATAATCATCACATACTTGCTGCTAAAAATAACAGTTTGCCACGAACGGACACTATTAAAATCACATCGAGTTCGGCAGAGGTGAAACTTCAAGATCTACTTAATCAAACAGCTCAACGCTTGATACAATCATTTACAGGATATGATTTGAAGAAATATGGGAACTTCAAGTTAACTCTCTTTTGCAAATGGGGATGTGATGGTTCTTCTGGACAAAAACAACACAAGCAATCTGTATGTGAAAATACTTCAGACGCAGATATGTTCATGGTGTCATTTGTGGCATTGCGATTGATAAAGAATTTGGAAGACTCGGAACCTTCGACCAGTACGATGCAGACAATGGATATTTGGAAAAATCAAACACCATCTTCTACGAAATACTGCAGACCAATCAAATTTGAATTTAAAAAAGAAACTCATGATACCATTAAAAAATAAGTCAATGATTTAAGAACCCAAATTACAAGACTGCAGACATTAGAAGTAGAAATTGAAAGCCAGACAATTGAAGTTAACTGCCAATTAGTGCTAACGATGATATATGGAAAAATTGGCCAGTCTTTGACTGACACAAGGCTTCATCCAGCTGCATTATATTCCAATCTACATCAAGCTAATTAAACCAAGTCCCGGAAAAATCAGTAGATAATACTCGTACTGATGCATATGAATTTGGATTATCGCCACTACATACAAGAATGCAATATATGGAACACATACTTAAAATCAGTTATGATTTGGATTTTGGACATACAGGATCAATAAGTCACAATGACACCAACAAGGATTTAAGAATTTTAAAAAAGAAACATGTTCAGGATGAATATCTCAAATGTGGGTTGATTATAGACCAACCAAAACAAGGATCAGGCAATACCAATGATAGGAATACTGCATGAAGGTTTTTTTCTGATCCCGAAAAAGCATCTGAAATAACTGGTGTTGATATAAATCTCATTTCAAGATTTAAAACAATTATCGTGGTATATGCGTGCCATAAACAAATTGATGCTAAAAATTTAATGAATATACCAAGGAAACTGCACGAATATATAATACCAAATATTCATGAAGAGAAATATGTCTGCAACAGTTCACAAAATTATTTATCATGGAGGAGATGTTATTAAGCATCATTTGGTACCAATCAGAGGAAGACCAGGAGAAAATAAATAAGGATTACAGGTTTTATAGAGCGCAACACCAGAGAAATTTCTCGCAATGGTACAAACGAAGATATATTTAATATTTTGTTGACGTCAGATCCCCTCATCTCCATTCGAAATCATGGAAAGTATAACATCAGGACTTAGATGAAGATGCAAGAGGGTTGCTAGAGGACAGAAATAATACGGAACAAATAATGGAATATTTGCAGGCAATTTTTCAACCGAACGAATAAAAATTATAATTAACTGTTTTTGTTACATATACTCGTATAAGTAAAAAAATAAATGTTTTCCCTTAATGTAATACAAAATACAAAATATACAAAATAACAAAAAATACAAATACAAAATATAAAAAAAGTTTGCTATGCAAGGTGTTTTTTTAAATATCGAGGATGTTTTCTGTCGAAAAAATTTTTTTTTTAGCTTAACAAATTTATTATTAAAATGGTTTATTTATCAACGTATGACATTCTTTTAATAAATAACGAAGATGAAAACAAAACCCCACATTTTCATGCTTAATAGTAAAAAAATCCGAAAGTTAAACTTTGACCTTGAATTCCTCAATGACTGCTGACCCGTTTTTATTGAAATAAAAACTGGCGAAAAGCTTAAAGAGTTACCTGTCAAACAAAAAATTACTAAAGTGTCTCTATCGGTTCCATGGTTACAGAGTTTTGGCCAGTAAAAAACGATTCTGAACCACTGTGCGCCGATGTTTTAAAAGAGGAGAATTCGGCGTGTGATAGTAACTTATTTGCAAAGATAGAACTTATGCTTAGCAAACCGTTAGAGTTAACAAATAATTTACTAAATATGATGGCACTTCTAGTATCTAAACTAGGGATGTAACGAATATTCGAATATATGCGAACGCGAATTAGTCGCATCATTTTAAAATTCGCTTTCGCATTCGCAAAAACCATCTTTGGATTATTCGCTTTCGCAAAAATATATTTCAGTATTCGCTTCCATTTATTAAAGTGTTAAATCTCCTTATTCCCTTCACACTATTTGAAGATATGTGTGTGCTTGTGGTAACAGGAGGTAAAACTATGGAAAACAGTCTTAATACTTGAATATCCTGAAAAAGTATCAATTCAGTTCCTTAAATTTGTTGGTACTAAAGGCTCTAACTATTATTCGCATTCGCATTCACTTTCGCAAAAATGCATATTTCACTATTCGCTTTCGCATTCGCAACAAATATATTTCAATATTCGCTTTCGCATTCGCTTTCGATAAAGCCACTTTCGTTACATCCCTAATCTAAACTATGCAAATAGATTTAAGAATAGCCGTAATGCCAATGGGCTTTCCAGTCACACCCAGAAAACTGAAATCTTTTTAAAAACAAATTTTATTGATGTCCTTCTGGTTTCGGAAACACATCTCACACCAAGAACATACTTAAAAATAAAAAAGAGTATGATTTACTTACAGCAAATCACCCAGACAATCGTGCACACGCGGGATCAGCCATTTTAGTAAAGTCAAAAATAAAGTATGAAGTATTACCAGAAGTCAGGTACCCATATGTACAATAGGCCGGGTCGATTTGTGGGGAGGCAAAAAAAGTCGCCATTGCTCAGTGAAAATCGTATTATAGGGATCAAAATAAGAAACTTTGCCGAAGAACCATACCTCTAAAACGAATTCTGATGTCCCGGAATTTGGGTCGAACTTTTGGGTAGGGGCAAATTTTGAAAAATCCCACTTTGACCCATTTAGAGTGCTCCAATCAACTCGATTGGAGCACTCTTAATGGGTCAAAGTGGGATTTTTTCCGGGACATCAGAATTCGTTTTAGAGGTATGGTTCCTTCGGCAAAGTTTCTTATTTTGATCCCTAGAATACGATTTTCACTGAGCAATGGGCGATTTGCAAATCGACCCGCCCTAATGTACAAGCTGCTGGGTTGAAGATTGAAACTAATAACGGTAATGCTGTATCCGTATACGCTGTATATTTCCCCCCAGACACACAGTGCTATGTGGAATGTATATTGACTTCTTTTCTTCACTTGGACCTGGTTTTTATAGTTGGTGGGGACTTCAACGCGAATCATCCATAGTGGGGTTTTAGACTTACAAACCCTAAAGGACGCGAGCTTCATAAATGTATAAATAAACAACATTACAAAACCCTATCCTCGGGTAGTCCAAAATACTGGTCCAGTGATCCCAATAAAATTCCCGATTTGTTAGACTTGATTGTGTATAACAGAATCGCGAGAAGTTCTCTAGATGTCATAGATAGCAACGAATTAAGTTCTGACCATACACCCAAAATTATAAATTATTATGCTACACCACAAATTGTATAGAAAAATATTAAATTGTTTCACAAAAATACGGATATTGATTCTTTCAAATACTGGATTGATAAGAATATAAACCTAAACAGGTCTTATTCATGAAGCCGCTTTTTTATCTACACCTGAGATTTTACCAAGCAATGATGTTTCAAACAGTGTATTCATTTCAGCTGAAATTAGAAATCAAATACGTGAAAAACGTAGGCTGCGTCGTATATGGCAGACAAGCAGATATCCAGTGGATAAACGTAATTTCAATACAGCATCGAAACCTCTGACAGCAAGACTAGACAAGTTAAAAAACGACAACAGCGGTAACACTATGCAACAAATTAACACTTTTTGAAAAATACATGGACTTGACAGAATAGGTTCGACTCTGCTATCAAAGGGTAGTATAGCGTGATCCATTTCGAGGTTCCCTACTTTTTAAAGAAAAAAACACAGAAAATTCAAATTGAATGGGGTATGTTTATTATCATTTGAAAGAGCATTCTTTGACATTTATTTTTTGAAGATTATGTCTATCAAATGTTGGCCGCGGCTACGTCTTAGATGGTCCATTCGTTGAGTCCAATTTTCGATGACTGGTTCGAGCATTTCGACTGGTAACTGGCGAATGACACGCGTGATGTTTTGCTCCAAGGCCTGAATCGAAGCGGGTTTGTCCGCATAAACTTTAGACTTTACATATCCCCACAGGAAAAAGTCTAACGGTGTGATATCACACGATCTTGGTGGCCAATCGATCGGCCCAAAACGTGAAATTATCTGCTCACCGAAGTGTTCTCTCAATAAATCCATTGATTGATGAGATGTGTGGGAAGTGGCGCCGTCTTGTCAAAACCAAATGTCGCCGAGATCACGAGCTTCAATTTCAGGCATCAAATAGTCGGTTATCACGTTCTCACCGGCATCATTTTTGAAGAAATATGGACCGATGATTCCCCAAACCACACCAAACCGTTGTTTTTTCTGGATGAAGTGGCAGCTCTTGAATCTCTTCAGGTTGCTCTTCGTCCCAAATGCGGCAATTTTGCTTGTTTACATACCCATTGAGCCAGAAATGGGCCTCATCGCTGAACAAAATTTGGCTCGAAAACGTCGGATCTTCTTGGAACTTTTCAAGAGCCCATAAAGCGAAGCGATGTCGCTTGGGAAGGTCGGGCGGCTTCAGTTCTTGCACAAGCTGTATTTTGTATGCTTTCAATTTAAGATCTCGACATAAAATGCGCCAAATCGTTCCATACGTCAGTCCGAGTTGCTGCGAACGCCGCCGAATCGACTCTCCACGGTCTTCGTGTACACTCTCAGCTGCGGCCGCTACATTTTCTTCACAGCGTGCTGGACGTGGTCTATTCGGTCGAATATTATCCAATAATGAATGCTGGGTCTCAAGATGGGTGATGGTGTTGCGAATAGTACGCTCAGTAGGCCGATTATGTTGACCATAAGTTGAGCGAAGTGCACGAAACACATTCCTCACAGAACGTGAATTTTCGTAATAAAGTTAAATGATTTGTAAACGTTGTTCAGGCGTAAGTCTTTCCATGATGAAACGCCAAACAATACTTAACAAAAATAACATGACAGCACGACACGACTCACACGTGATCTGTCAAAAAAGGCTATTGAAAAAAGTATCTCTACTTGGATCACCCGTTATAACCCTATACTCGGTTTGGCGAAATTGGTGACCATTTTTTTTTATGGGCCTCCAAAGTTTCTGAAAATTAGTGGGCCCCTCGAAAAGGTGTAATCAGCTACTGTCCAACAACTAATTCAGACTTGCTGATACCGTATAAGTATAGTTAGCAATAATGTAGCAAAGAATATGCTGAACAAAGTTTCTTAATTTTTTTTTCACTTTTTTCAGCATAACTTCAAGGGACTCGTAATTTTTTACTAACAATGCTTGGCAAAATTCTAGCCAACGTAAATCTGAACAACTTTTGTGAATATATCAATACAATCTGAATATGTCTGGGCACCCTAAATAGCTCAAAAATCCACATTGTACCCAAAAATGTTAGTATTTTACTATTATGTAACAAAAATATATTTTTTGGTATAGGGTATGTTCAGCAACATTATAGAAAATTTTAAGGCCAATATTTTTGTGGAACATATTAACCCTCTAGCTCCCCCACATAACTTTAACATTTTAACAAATCGTAAAAACACCCCTTAAACCGGGGAGGGCGGGGATGAAATGTTGGCCATAACATTTTACTACTCGTATATGTGTTAGAACAAACCAAAGCTCGAAACTTAAGGCAAAAACTAAAAAACGGACAATAAAAAAATTGGTTACCAATTCCGCCCAACCGAGTATAGGGTTATACTACCCTTTGATAGTAGAATCGAACCTATACTGTCAAGTCCGTGTATTTTTTCAAAAAGTGTTCATTTGTTGCATAGTGTTATTAGGACTGAAATCAGAGTTAAATCAAGAAAACAAGCTGATGTTATACAAAGCTATATTATAATACCTGTTTGGACTTACGGGATACAGCTGTAGGATACAGCAAATAATTCCGACATAGAAATTATGCAACGATATCAATCTAAAACATTGAGATTTATTACAAATGCACCTTGGTATGTAAGCAATAAATCAATTCACAAAGATCTGAAGATGAATACGATTCGTTGGATGATAGTAATGAAGTACGTAGACTTAAACGATTACACATACTTGATTTGCCATTTAGACACTAACGTTTATATTCATATACAAGCTCTTAATGAAACTCTTAAACTGTAATTGATTAAGTATTATATTATTGTATTTCATAGAGGAATTACATACACCCAGGAAAATAATTGGTTGGAATTCGATTGTAACAATAAAACCAGTAAGGAAAGGCAGAAAGTCGGGCGGGGCCGACTATATAATACCCTACACCTCCCCAACAATGTGATAAGGGTCATTGCCACAATAATTTGGAATACTTGGTAAATGGGTAGAAACATAGTATCTAATTCTGAAACGATAATCGCTAAATTAAGCAATATTCGTTCCTAAATTGAGAAACATCTTTCTGGAAAATTTTAATGATCGGAAGTAAAATACTACTTCTATAGCGGTTTGATACCAAATCAGTAGGAACAATCAATATAAATCTGAACCGATCTTCCCTGAATACTCATTCATGTAAAAAGACCTCCTTCTGTCGAATTTCGTACTGATCGCATATAAAATACAGTCTCTACAGCGCCTGCATGTCAAATCGGGGGTAACGTATATATGGGGGCTATATCTAAATCTGAACCGATTTCTTCCAAATTTAACAGTGCTCATTCATATAATAAGAAACCTCTTTCTGCCGAATTTCATGCTGATCGGATATAAAATAACATTGTTACAGCTCTTACAAGTCAAATTGGGGGTAACATATATATGGGGGCTATATCTGAATCTGAACCGATTTTCTCCGAATTTAGCAGTATTCCTTCATGTAATAAGAAACCTCTCTTTGCCGAATTTCGCACTGATCGGATATAAAATAACATTTTTACAGCGCTTATATGTCAAATCGGGGGTAATGTATATATGGGGGCTATATCTAAATCTGAACCGATTTCTTCCAAATTTAACAGAGTTCATTCATGTAATAAAAAGTCTTTTCCTGCCGAATTTCATACTGATCGGATATAAAATAAAGTTTTTACAGCGCTTACATGTCAAATCGGGGCTAACATATATATGGGGGCTATATCTAAATCTGAACCGATTTTAACCAAATTCAATAGGGATCGTCCTTGGGCCAAAAAAAGATATGTGTAAAGTTTCGTCGAGATCGGACCATAATTGCGACCTGTACTTTGATTACAAGAATACATGCACAGACGGACAGACAGACAGACGGACAGACAGACGGACAGACAGATGGACAGACGGACAGACGGACATAGCTAAATCGACTCAGAAAGTGATTCTAAGTCGATCGGTATAATAAACGATGGGTCTATTTCTTCTCCTTTTGGGTGTTACAAACAAATGCACAAAGTTATAATACCCTGTACCACAGTGTGGTGTAGGGTATAAAAATAGTACTAGCAACAAAAAGTATATTGCCTACACCATGTGTCGGTTGTAATTATATATAAATAGTTGAAACAACAATAATAACTTGGATACGATCAAATAAAAATGCTTGCAACTAAATCGATGGTAGTATCAATCGAATTAAGATTTTTTTTCATTGACACTCGTAACCAGTTTTATACTTTCATTATAGTACCATATGATCAATATTTGGTTGTGACAACCAATGTTTATACCCTACACCACACTGTGGTACAGGGTATTATAACTTTGTGCATTTGTTTGTAACACCCAAAAGGAGAAGAAATAGACCCATCGTTTATTATACCGATCGACTTGAATCACTTTCTGAGTTGATTTAGCTATGTCCGTCTGTCCGTATGTCAGTGCATGTATTCTTGTAATCAAAGTACAGGTCGCAATTATGGTCCGATCTCGACGAAACTTTACACATATCTTTTTTTTGGCCCAAGGAGATCCCTATTGAATTTGGTTAAAATCGGTTCAGATTTAGATATAGCCCCCATATATATGTTAGCCCCGATTTGACATGTAAGCGCTGTAAAAACTTTATTTTATATCCGATCAGTATGAAATTCGGCAGAAAGAGGTTTCTGATTATATGCATGAACACTGTTAAATTTGGAAGAAATCGGTTCAGATTTAGATATAGCCCCCATATATACGTTACCCCCGATTTGACATGTAAGCGCTGTAAAAATGTTATTTTATATCCGATCAGTGCGAAATTCGGCAAAGAGAGGTTTCTTATTACGTGAAGGAATACTGCTAAATTCGGAGAAAATCGGTTCAGATTTAGATATAGCCCCCATATATATGTTACCCCCGATTTCACATGTAAGCGCTGTAAAAACTGTATTTTATATCCGATCAGTATGAAATTCGTCAGAAAGATGTTTCCTATTATATGAATGAACACTTTTAAATTTGGAAGAAACCGGTTCAGATTTATATATAGCCCCCATATATACGTTACCCCCGATTTGACATGTGAGCGCCGTCAAAATGTTATTTTATATCCGATCAGTGCGAAAGTCGGCAAGAAGAAGTTTCTTTCTACATGAAGGAATACTGCCAAATTCAGGGAAGATCGGTTCAGATTAATATAAAAGCTCCATATATATGTTCCTCCTGATTTGGTATCAAACCGCTATAGAAGTTGTATCATTAAAATTTTCCAGAAAGATGTTTCTCAATTTAGGAACGAATATTGCTTAATTTAGCGATTATCGTTTCAGAATTAGATAATATGTTTCCACCCATTTACCAATTATTCCAAATTATTATGGCAATGACCCTTATCGCATTGTTAGGGAGGTGTAGGGTATTATATAGTCGGCCCCGCCCGACTTTCTGCCTTTCCTTACTGGTTTATTCTTGACAACAGAAATAGTATCAACAGACCAAAGATTATTGTTGCAACGAATAATTGGTTACTACAACAGAAAAAATATTAATAAATAATCGTTATCCCATTAATTTTCCAAATTTGGAATAATAAAATGTATTTTGGGAAATACAACCGAAAGCTTGGTTGCTGTTCTTTTGCTGATACATGACAAACAAAAAATAAAATTACTCGACATAATAAGTCTTCAACATTTTGTTCATGAACGGTATATGTAGCCAAAAATAATCTCGTGTAATAATGTGTGGAATGCAGAATATGTTGTGCAAAATGTTTTACATAAATAAAAAATAAAAGCAACAATCATGAAATTGAAAGTACAGGGTTAAGCGATATTTGCAAAAAAGTTTTGTGTTTTTATTTCGTGTACTAAAATTTGTGTCAAATATTCCCACATCTCATAATAGTGATGAATTTGTAATATGGGATTTTTAATTTTGTTATGAATTATTTGGTTTTTTATTCAATAAATAAAATAAAAATTAATTAAAACTGTTTTTAATTAATTGTCGGTAGTATATGACTGACAAATTGTCAGAACAACCATTTTTTTTAACAGTTGGTTGTGGCAACATACAACAGATAATTTTAGCCACCATTTTCGTAGTTGGCACAACCAAATATGATTGTTGTCAACATGGAAGCAGAAGTATGTATACCACAACCAAAATGTTGGTTGTCCTGATTCAGAACTACCAAAATTCAGACAGAACTACCAAAATTCGGTTGAGGCAACCAAACTGTATTCTGCGTGTAGTACATTGGTACTTTGCAACATTTGTTATGTTTTTTAAAGATTTTATAATTTGCTTATTGTTATACTAATAGATTGCAAACGACAGTTAGTAAACTTATGTCTCCTCATCAATGTGTCAACATTTGTAGTCCTCATAATTTCCTTTAATTTAGCGTGTATCACGTGTATGGCGTGTATTTAGCGTATGGCGTGTATTTAGCGTATGGCGTACGCACCTTCCAAGAAAATCGGAACCTTAAAGATTTTTTATAAAAAAATTACCATAAACATTTTTTTTTTATTTTTTTCGTGTTTAGGACTCCATATTACAGCAGAAAATGTTATGCGCAGCCCTTTCGACAAAAACTATTGTTGCATAGTGTAATTAGTACTGATTTCTATTTTAATCCCAATTTCCATTACAATTACACTATGCAACAAGGGATGTCCAAGGGATGTGGATAACAGTTGCTGGTGCAATTTGGTGTCACAAACACGAAAAAATATGAAAAAAATTGTTTATGGTAATTTTTTTTTTTAATTCCAGCTTTCATGGAAAGTACATTTAGTATTTGGACCATAATCAAGTATAAACCCGATTGAGCCGTGTTATGCGTTAAATTAAAGGGAATTATGAGGGCTACATTTGCTGGAAATATCGCTTTTTCGTAGAATCTTTGGTTTAGTAACAGTCGTCGAAAATATGAGAAAAAAAAATATTAAAAAAAAAACACCTTTTCCTGGTACAAAAAAACAATAAAAATAGAAAAAAGTCTATTTTTTCTACATTTTTAAAAAGCCAGCATGCTAACGAAGAAAACACTGTCTATTTGAAAAAATCTATGGATAGATATAAAAGTTATGAGCCATTTTGTAAATGTTATGGAAATTAAAAAAATCTTGTTTCATATTTTTTCTTTTTGTGAGAGAATTTCAGACATTATAAACTTGCATTTTATTTTCAGACATTATAAAACTATAAAACATAATATGCAATGTGAGAGCTATATTGGATGAGATCCGCTCCGATAGAGGGTCATTCAACAATATTTGTGGTTTTTTATTTATGAGATTTCCATTCAGTTACGCCTTTTAGGGGCATGGACATCCCAGTCGTATATACAGATAATAAAATTATATGTACGCAATACAAAGTAGTACGCGGCAGTCTTGAAAATATTGGGTTTCTATGTTCGAAGCAAACTATATGTCAGCTACAGGTACCGCAACTTATGTACCTTAAACCCGGAATTTATGAATGAAATTTCTTATTAATAAATTAGTGTAATTCAGCGCCTTAAAAAGATAAGTCGACTCTCTGAAAAATATTACAAAGTTATATTTCGAAGTATGAGTAAAAAGCATAGAACTTTTTAATGTGCAAATGATCCCGACAATTTCTGCTACATCTGCGGAAAATATGTAATTAAAAAAATCGACGAGCTTTTAGTAAAATAATAAAAGAAATATATGTGTAATATTTTGGTATACGACTTGAGAATATATGAACGAACCGTGGACACCTAGTATTTTGTGTAATTCGTGCCATGTAAATCTTACTCGATGGAGTAGTGGAAACATGCGGTAAGTACTTTACAATTAATGTATTACAATGTTTTGTGGAATAAAACGTTTTAATTTTAGACATCACATGCAATTTGGAATGCCAATGATTTGGAAACAACCATTCATTCACGATACGGACTGGTATTTTTGTCTATGTAAACAGATTGGAGTAGGAAGGAGCATTCGCTGGAATTACGCTGAAGGAAAATCTGTCACTTTGCCAGTTGCACATTCGGAAACAATACCAATTCCCCAGTGTCCAAGTACAGCTAACAGCCTAATTATGGAAATATCATCAAGTCCAACAGAATACTCAACTCTGAGCGATTCAAGTTTGAGTCGGAAGTCGTCGCTTTTAACCCAGTTTCAACTCAATTATAAGGCAGATCTTGCATGAAACATCTCTTGCATCTCGCATGAAACAGTACAATATTTTGGCCCCAGATGTTAACATATCATATTATAGAGTCCGTGATATAAAGGGTTTTTCAAGAGTCGAAATTGTTAAAATTTACTACCGAAATTCGGATTCAGTGGCCTCAACGTTAAGAGCGCGAAAAATCATCTTCAGCGATGAGGCTCATTTCTGGCTGAATGGCTTCGTCAATAAACAAAATATGGGTTATTGGTCAGACAGCAATCCACACGTACTTCATGAGTCATCATTGCATCCCGAAAAAATTACGGTTTGGTGCGGTTTATGGGCCGGCGGCGTCATTGGGCCGTACTTCTTCCGTGATGATCAAGACCGACACGTTACTGTGAATGTGAATCGCTACCGTTCAATGATAACCGAATATTTTTGGCCCCAATTGGATGATATGGACTTGGAGGACATGTGGTTCCAACAGGACGGCGCCACAAGCCACACAGCGATTGTCACAATAAATTTATTGGAAAGCAAGTTCGGAGAACGTGTTATCTCACGAAATGGTCCAGTCGATTGGCCGCCTCGGTCGTGCGATTTGACGCCGTTAGACTATTTCCTGTGGGGCTACGTCAAGTCTATGGTCTATGCCAACAAGCCAGCGACGATTGATGAACTTCGTACGAATATCGAACGTGAAATTGCAGCAGTATCGGATGATTTATGCTTGAAAACCGTCGAAAATTGGGTTCAGCGTCTGGACTTATGCAAGCGTGCCCCTGGTGGCCATGTAAAAGAAATCGAGTTCCATACATAATGACATCGAACGTACTTTCACAGGAATAAAGAATTTCATTGAAATCCAAAACCGTTTTTGTTTTATTTAAAAAAAACTTTTGTAGCGCTCTTTTTGATGGACCCGATACATTACAAACAATTTTTTATAACTGTGGATAGCGTATGCTTTTGCAAGGACATGCCCGGATTGTTCGAGGAACTTAATCAAACATATAATTCAAAGGAATGGCGGTTATTTGTTGACAGCAGTAAAGAAAGTTTGAATGCAGGAACCGTCGATTCCCAATTCTCATGCTTTCAACACTAAGGAATCATACGAAACAATGGCTAAATTGATAAAATACATAAAATATGAACATGACTGGAAAATTTAAACTTTTTCTCCGAGAATATTGGCGACGTAAGTGACGAACATGGCGAAAGGTTTCACCAAGAATTGAAGTCCATCGAGCGGCGTTACCAAGGGCACGGGATGAAAGAATGATGGGAGATTATATTTGGTTCCTCATTAGAGAAACCGATTCCGAAATCTACAAACGTCAACAAAGAACTCACAATTACTTCTAATGAAACTTGTACATGTAAATAAACTCAAATGTACATAATATAAATAAAAGTAACAAATATCATCGCTATTTAAACATAAATTAAAACCAGTAACGAAAGGCTAAAGTCGGGCGGGGCCGACTATATAATACCCTACACCACTTTCGTAATATTGAATAACTCTGATATATAAATTTTGTAATTCATGTATAAATTGTTTACATAAATTTATTTTTGGGACATTTTATACTTAAATAATACCCTGTACCACAGTGTGGTGTAGGGTATAAAAACGATTGGATCTAAAGAGCCAAATCGGATGAAACATATATATGGGAGCTATAGCTAAATCTTTACCGATTTTCTTCAAATTCGGCAATGTTGTTTCATGGATCAAGAAACTCTACCATTCTAAATTTCAAAACGATTGGATGTAAAATACAGCTTCTATACAACTAAAGGGCCAAATCGGACGAAACATATATATGGGAGCTATAGCTAAATCTTAACCGATTTTCTTCAAATTCGGCAGTGTTGGTTCATGGATCAAGAAACTCTACCATTCTAAATTTCAAAATGATTGGATGTAAAATACAGCTTCTATAGGGCTAAAGGGCCAAATCGGACGAAACATATATATGGGAGCTATAGCTAAATCTTAACCGATTTTCTTCAAATTCGGCAATGTTGGTTCATGGATCAAGAAACTCTACCATTCTAAATTTCAAAACGATTGGATATAAAATACAGCTTCTATAGGACTAAAGGGCCAAATTGGACGAAAGATATATATATAAGAGCTATATCTAAATCTGAACCGATTTCAACCAAATTCAATAGCGATCTTAACAGCTGCGAAATACTCTAAACTGCAAAATTTCAGCACGATTGGAGTGAAATTGCGACCTGTAGTCGACGAACAACTTTACATGGACGGACGGACGGACATGCTTAAATGGACTGAGCTAGTGATTCTGAGTCGATCGGTATACTTTAAGGTGGGTCTAGCTGTGTTATTTTCAGGTGTTACAAACATCTGCCGTGAAACAAACTTATAATACCCTGTACCACAGTGTGGTGTAGGGTATAAAAAAAAGATTTTTTAAAATTCTCTTACCTTCACCAAAAGGGCTATACTTTTTACATTTATCCACAGTTTTTTTTCAAATATGCATTATTTTCTTCGTTAGGATGCAAACTTTTAAAAAATGAAATAAAATATGAGCGCCCCAGTAGGCGAGTTGGTAGCGTACTCGCCTATGAGTTTGGGGGTCGTGGGTTCGATTCCCACCGGAGGCTCTGGTCTGTCGCTGCAAACATTTAGCCATATGGTCTTTGTAACCCGGCCTTTCCATGGACCGTAAAATTAGAATATAAATTTACTTTGTATTGTAATTCATATAAATAAATAAAATATTTTTTTTAAATTTTTTATGTTTTTTTTTCGTTCCTGGATTTTTTGAAAAAAATCTACTTTTTCCGATTTGTTAAATGACTGTTACTAAAACACTCTTTCTAAGTGAAAGAGTTATTTCCAACATTGGTAGCCCACATTAATAGCTTCAGTTTAACGTATAAGTCCACATTATCGGGCATATACTCCAAAAATTTTAGTGCAAATAAAGGGTCCGCCATCTAACGTTTTTTTTTCAACTAGTGCTTATTTCGTGAATGGTAACACTTAGCTCATGTCTGATTTGACAGATAATTAGTTTTGTCCTTCCGCTGAACGAATATATGTATATTGCGAATATTGCGACATTACTTTGAAAATCATGGTAATGTTGCAGAATGTGTGCGAAAATTGCGTACGGATTTTGGAAGAAGAGAAGCACCGTCAGCTCCGTATGTTCATTATCTTGTGAAGTGAAAGAAACTGGCATCCTCATCGATAAACCAAAGCGTGAAAAGCCAAAAACAGTGCGTACACCCAAGAATATTGCTGCTGTGGCAGAAAGTGTGCGTGAAGCGCCATCAACATCAATTCACCGTAGTTCTCAACAATTGAACATTTCGGAGACATCATTGATTTTGCATAAAGACCTTGGTATGACGCCATACAAAGTCCAATTGGTTCAGGAGTTGAAGCCAACTGATAATCCAATGCGTTTTCAGTAGTTTTTTTATAGCATTTTCAAAAAAAAAAGTTCTTTGGCGGACCCTTTACTAAGGGCACCTTCGACGATAATAGTATTTTTAATAAAAAATCATTTAAAAAAAATTATCCATTAAAAAAAATTTTGGTTTTGATTTTAAATAACAGTATGCCACAATCTATACAAAAAAAATAATTTTTAGGCCTGGGACACAAAAAAAATTATTTTTGTTGCATAGTGTTTCTGAGATTTGTCTTATAGTTTTATATTCCAAATTTAAAGCCATTTCACCTGTTTCGCATTTTAAGCTTATTTATAACTCACTGCATAATCAAATTTTCCAACACTTCACACATCGCACATTTCACCTATTTATGCACAGAAAAACAATTTCCCCTAATTAAATTGCAAACAATTATGTTCTGGCATTTAAGTAGCAAAGGCTTTGGCATTATTACCCGCATTAACATGTCCACTTGTGCCGCCACTCCCAACAACAAACAACAGCAACAACACCGACAAACATCAACCACACACGCTAAATTCGTGTGTTGGGAAATTCGAACATTTTAAAATGGCCGAAACAATTGACCCGCCCAAAATTAGCCCCTAAGCAGACTAACTTTGTATGAACACAAAAACTGGATTAAATTCATTTTAAATGACCTGCTATTACTCTTATTGTTGTTAAATCGGTTAAATTGGTGTATACAGAGCCGCAATTGCAGCTATTGTTATGGCCCAAAGCGACTGAGTGGCCGTAATTGCCGTGTGGGATCGTAAAACTTTTCACACAAATTTAATATCAAACACACAGAGGCGGAAACCAATAGCTTGGGACGATGGTAGGGTGGACGTGGGAATGGAAGTGAATCTCTGACCACTCAAATATGGATTGTCAGTATCGTACTCGCATATACACGGACATACAAATGTTTGCTTACTTATATTGTATTGATGGGCACACACATAAAGCTTCTTTTGAGCAAGAATGTTATATTTCAAAATTGGAAATTTTTAAAGTGGTTCCTGAAAAAGTGTACCACTGTTTAACATATTCCAACTAATCTAGGTTTGGACTGACTGCTGAGGAAGAACTCCATGTTATATGTTCTTCAAATGTTATTTGTTTTCAATCGTTTTTATTGATTACTCCTGTAGAGGACTTAAAAGCCGTCCCCCTTAGTTGAAATTACCTATTTTGAGATATTACACTCTTGTACAATGCAAAGGATTGGTACTCGTTTACATGAGTGTCCGTTCATGCACGTATGCCTAACCGCCTAGCCGCACACATACTCACTCACACTTACTCGTATGTAGTCTCTGGTTTGCATACCTCAGTATGTTTGTATTCGCTTTGCTATGTAAACCATTATCATTTCAGGAATCACAGATATTTGACGGAAATAGATTACATTGATACACGTACTTGTACACGCACACGTACACGTACACGAACACTTACACTTAAACCTTCTCATACATACTCGAGTGCATAAAGAGAACGGCTCAATTGCCATTTCGATTAATTCCAATGACAGAACATTGGAAAGCAATGAAAGGAAATTAATTAAGTAAAACTGTGGCGACTTAAAAAATCACCCCAAATCATCAAATCTGAAACAATGAAATGCAAAAACAGACCAAAATTATATGACTCAAACGAATGATACGAGTATGACTCACAAAAAAATCCCAAAAATTATCCAAAATCATGTGAATATTTTATGGACATGGGAGGAATTTTAAAAAAAACGAAATAGTTCTGCCATTTAAACAGACAATTGAAGGTGACAAAACATTCCATTCTTGTACAGGGTTTTCCAATAAAAGTGATATGATTTCTTTGAAAAAACAACACACTTATTTTTAGGGAAATTCAAAAGTTTTTTATTTAATTTGAAGTGCAATCGATACAATTAATTCTGAATAAATCGTCATTCAAATGATCTCCACGACTTCTTCTGCAGGAAAGAATTCAATGAACCGAATTTTCGAGCACCTTTTCCACTAAATCAAGTAGTATGTCAAGAATGGCACGTTCAGTATTGACTTGTAAAGCTTGAAGAGAGTCTGGTTTATTTCGAAAGACCAATGACTTCAAATAACCCCACAAGAAATAATCTAATGTTGTTAAATCACAACATCTTGGAGGCCATTCAATATCACAATTTCTTGAAATAATCGAATTTTCTCGCAACAATTCGATTGTTTCATTTGCTGTATGGCACGTAGCCACAATCGGTCAATGGCAAAAATAGCTCTTAACGAGAGCTAAAATATTGCTCATAGGTGTCAAAGTCGTAGATCGACTGGAAAGTGTTTTTTTTTTATTTTAGAAAAAATGGAATTAGCGCACGAAAAGTTGCAATTGGAGAAGGATTATTTTAATATTACAACTGAATAATTTAAACGTTGTTTTTGCGTATATATCTCCATAATGAAATTGTAAACACTACTGAATACAATGAAAAACAATTAACAGATCATGACATATTACAAATGGCCGAAACGTCACTTCAAAGTCATATCATCTCTATTGGAAACCCCGTTAGAAGAGGTATTAGACAATATAAGTCATAAATTTAGAGGAAATATTTAAATGCGTGTAACTTCTGTGAGGATATAAATTGTATGACACTCACAGTACAACACATGACTTTGGGACTTGTTGCGATTTCAAAAAAAAAGAACAAATATAAAAATAAATATAGTATACATTAAATGATTCATTAAAAAAACGCATGTAATAATTAAATATGAACTAAACTTGATATAAAATAAAAGTGTTCATTAATGAACAATTGTAAATTCGATAGATTTAAGTGTAAACGGTGTATGTATTAGTATAAGACCCATAGGAATGCTCGACACCTGATTAGGATAAAAAAAAATCGTCAGCTGCTGTACTCAGATGTTCAACTCCATGTGTGGTGGAGGTTTGTGAAGACAAGTGAGGAGGAGGTAATTTCCTGGTAATTCGTTCTTTTTTGGTGTGGCTGGCGAAGAGATAAGTACGAGCGACAGCGAGTAAAATAGACTAAAAAAAAAACCCAAGTTTTTGTTAAACATTGAAGTCTATCGCCGTACAAAGAAATTCGTTGGGACTCATTCGCCGACAAATAAGTAATTGAGCCTCGAATCTTCCCCTCTGCGATTGATCCACAAAGAACTGAACGTTCAATTACAGAAAAAAAACTGGTTCTAGTGCTCCCCCGAAACAAAAGCAACAATCGTAGTCACATGGTAACGGCAGAGTTTGCGACAAAATATTTCTTTTGCTGTGCTAGCAAGTGACCGGTGGGAGCGAATGCAAATTGACGATCTATCACTGCAACAACAACAGCAGTCTACCTATCGGCGGGCAAAGGCGTGTGCAAGTGACCAAAGCAGAGGACACGAGTTTATGGTCCACAAGAACGATAGCTAAAGCAACGATAATCAAAAAGAACTCCAACAACAAAATCCAACCGAGACGTAATTCATCACGAAAGAGGAATCAAAGTACACCTTAACCCACTAATGGCAACATGGTTTTGGAGCAGCAGGTGTAGAGCGCAATCACCACCCCCGAAGATAGTATGTAATATAATTATGTAAGTAGTTTAAGCTTTCAGTAAATGGTAGATTTATATGAATTAATAGATACTAACAAAAGACAGGGATTAGACTTAGAATATAAGAAATGTGAAATTAAATAAAAATAACTATGGAGAACTAGGTAACAAAAGAATGTGTATGATGGTAATGAGACGGACGGACGGGACTTATGAACAGAACTTAATAATGGTGGTGTAGGAGATAGAGGGAACGTAGCAGAGAAGGGGCTGTAAGAAAACGACAGAACTCAACTGATTACAGCATAGGTTGGGAGGGTAAGATGAGGGGCCTGTAGAATGACATCTCATACAGTGCCAAAGACTAGAGGGAATTTGACTACGTAATAACAGATCGAAGGAAAATTGGATCAAATTAATCGGGTACGAAATTTTGTGTAATGCGGGACGCTGTGAAACCTACTTACAAGAATCCCCCCACACCGGCGAGCTAGCTTGTGCCTGAGACAAGCGTACCCGAGTAAGTAAGGAGCACAGAAAATTAGAACTACGTCCGCGCATAACAGACTCATTTCTGAAAATTGGACGTAAAAGCAGCCCCAAAAATTAGAACTTCTGCATCAATCGTTCAGTCAAGTTGGCTCAATTAATAACACTACGCAACAAAATTTTTTTTTTTGTTTCCTCGACCTACATTTTATTTTTTTGTATAGATTGTGGCATACTGTTATATAAAATCAAATCAAAAATTTTTTATGGATACATTTTTTTTAAAAAATTTTTTTATTAAAAATACTATTATCGTCGAAGGTACCCTTAGTATTTGCACTATAATTTTTGGAGTATATGCCCGATCAGGTCGACTTATACGTTAAATTGAGGCTATTAATGTGGGCCACCAATGTTGGAAATATCTCTTTCACTTAGAAACAGTGGTTTAGTAACAGTCATTAAACAAATGGGAAAAAATAGATTTTTTTCAAAAAAAAAAAATCCTGGGACAAAAAACATAAAAAATAGAAAAAAAAATCGAAAAAAATATTTTATTTTATTTTTTAAAAGTTTGCATCCTAGCGAAGAAAATAATGCCTATTTGATGTAGAAATTATAGCCCTTTTGGTAGAGGTAAGAGAATTTCAAAAAATCTTTTTTATACCCTCACTTTAGTGTGACGAGGGTATATATCATTTGCTACAGAAAAAAGTGTAACACGTCGAAGGAGTGACCTAAGACCCCAAGTATGTTTGGAGGAAATCCGTTTTGGGTCATTTTAAGTCGAATGAGCAATGTCCGTCCGTCTGTCTGTCTGTCTGTCTGTCTGTCTGTCTGTCTGTCTGTCTGTGTGTCTGCTGGCTGGTGCGCACGATAACTCTCGAAAGGAGTAACCGATTGACCTCAAATTTGGTATGTGGTAATCTTTTTTTCTATCTCCGGCTAAGTTCGAAGATGGGCCATATTGGTCCACTCCTTCTAGTACCTCCCCCACAAAGGGGTAAAATGTTGTGAAATATTGATTCTTTAATAACTGCTATACTACTTATTCGAATCTTTTAAAATTCCACACATAGTATTAGCTTATTAGTCGCTATCAACTCGAGAAAAATGGGCGAAGTCGCCACGTCCCTTTTGGTACCTCCCACACAAATGCACCGTTTTGCACCAAAAGTTAACAGCTTATAACATTAATAACAGTGTATAAAAATACTTGAAATTTTGTACAGTATTATGCTTTTATATTGCCTACAGTCCAGGGAAAAATGGGTGTTGTTGTCACGCCCCTTTTGGTACCTCCCACACAAAGGTACCTTTTTGCACCAAAAGTTAACAGTTTATAACATTAAAACCAGTGTATAAAAATACTTGAAATTTTGTACAGTGTAATGTTTTTATAGTGTATATAGCCCTGTGAAAAATGGGCGTTATTGCCACGCCCCTCTTTGTACCTCCCACACAAAATGCCCAAATCATATCACAATTTAATGTCTCATTTAAAGTATCTAATGTTCAGCAAAAAAAAGGTGTATTTGATAAACCCCTTCTGCTACCTCCCACACAAACTGACAGAATAATTCGAGTAATATTCAATATTACATTACTCACAAAGTGAGGGTATACCTTAGTCGGTTTACCCGACTGAAACTTTCTTACTTGTTTTTAATTTCTTTTTAACCAGCCATTTTATTTAATAACTTTATTTATATTATGTACATTTGAGTTTATTTACATGAACAAGTTTCATTAGAAGTAATTGTGAGTTCTTTGTTGACGTTTGTAGATTTCGGAATCGGTTTCTCTAATGAGGAAGCAAATATAATCCCCCATCATTCTTTCATCCCAGTGCCCTTGGTAATGCCGCTCGATGGACTTCAATTCTTGGTGAAACCTTTCGCCATGTTCGTCACTTACGTCGCCAAGATTCTCGGAGCAAAAGTTTAAGTTTTCCAGTCATGTTCATATTTTATGTATTTTATCAATTTAGCCATTGTTTCGTATGATTCCTTAAGCTGAGTATAGACGATTGCCAGAACGGCAAACGTTATCAACCCTGTTAAAGTGCTGCAAATATACGGCCAATGACAGAATGTTAAGCAAAAGTGAATTGACAGTTCAGACGATTGCACGAAAACATTACAATTTCATATATTTACAATATATTTTGTAAATATTTATATGCAGGATTGTCAATAAAAATACATCATAGACAGTGTTGGAAATAAAATGTTTTTCTGGCAATGGCGCCGTTGTCACATGCATAAACTTCGCACATATAACAATCTGCAAATTATCTCGCAATGACTTTTCTGCTAACGTTGCAAAACAAAAATTGTGTGTTTACACGCTTGTAAATTCACAGGGTTGCATTTTCCGCCATTTTTCTGGCAATGTTGTCTGATCAGCAAAACGTGTGTACTTACCTTTAGTGTTGAAAGCATGAGCATTGGGAATCGACGGTTCCTGATTTCCGTTGTGTACAAGTACTGCTTTCAAACTTTCTTAACTGCTGTCAACAAGTAACCGCCATTCCTTTGAATTGTTTGTTTGATTAAGTTCCTCGAACAATCCGGGAATGTCCTTGCAAAGGCATCTGTTATCCACAGTTGTATAAAATTCTTTTTAAGGTATATCACGGACTCTATAATATGATATGTTAACATCTGGGGCCAAAATATTGTACTGTTTCATCCCAGATGCAAGTAATTCTGCCTTATATTTGGTCAGCTCCAAATCTCTCACTAGATCAATGAGTTGAAACTGAGTTAAAAGCGATGACTTCTGACTCAAACTTGAATCGCTCAGAGTTGAGTACTCAGTTGAACTTGATGATGTTTCCTTTATTAGGCTGTTAGCTATACTTGGGCACTTCCTACTAAAATCTATTAACTTATACAAAAATAGCAGTCCGTATCGTGAATGAATGGTTGTCTCCAAATCATTGGCATTCCAAAATGCAAGTGAAGTCTAAAATTAAAACGTTTTATTCCACAAAACATTGTAATAAATTAATTGTTAAGTACTTACCGCATTCTTCCACTATTCTATCGAGTAAGATTTACATGGCATGATTACACAAAATACTAGGTGTCAACGGGTTGTTCATATTTTTAACTCGTATACCAAAATATTACACATACGAGTATATTTCTTCTATTATTTTATTAAACGCACGTCGATTTTTTAATTACATATTTTCCGCATATGTAGCAGAAATTGTCGGGATCATTTACACATTGAAAAGTTCTTTGCCTTTTACTCATACTTCGAAATATAACTTTGTAATATTTTTTAGAACATCGACTTATCTCTTTAAGGCGCTGAATTACACTAAATTATTAATAAGAAATTCCATTCATAAATTCCGGGTTTAAGGTACATAAGTTGCAGTACCTGTAGCTGACATATAGTTTGCTTCGAACGTAGAAATCCAATATTTTCAAGACTGCCGCGTACTACTTTGTATTGCGTACATATAATTTTACTACCTGAATATACGACTGGGATGTCCATGCCCCTAAAAGGCATAACTGAATGGAAACCTCATTAATAAAAAACCACAAATATTGTTGAATGACCCTCTATCTGAGGGGATCTCATCCAATATAGCTCTCATATTGCATATCATGTTTTATGGAGGGTTACGAACGGCCATAAAACCTCGTCCTCTCTATAATTTTATAATGTCTGACATCAATCCTCATAAAATAAAATGCAAGTGCCATGTCCCTTATATGTCTCTCTCACATATGGCTAATTCAATATAAGCAAAAACATAATTTAAAAAAGAAAAATTATGAAACAAGATTTTTTTGAATTTCCCTAACATTTACAAATTGGCTCATAACTTTTACATCTATCCATAGATTTTTTTTAAATAGACATTGTTTTCTTCGTTAGAATGCTTTTATAATTTGATAAAATAATGTGTTCGATTTTTTTTTTTCTATTTTTTATGTTTTTTTTTTGTACCAGAAAAAGTGTTTTTTTTAAAGAAATCATTTTTTTCTCATATTTTTGACGACTGTTACTAAATCAAAGATTCTACGTGAAAGCGATATTTGCAGCAAATGTAGCGCTCATAATTCCCTTTAATTTGAGGCATAACACTGCTCAATCAGGCTTATACTTGACCAAATACTGAATGTACTTTCCATGAAAGCTGGAAATTAAAAAAAAAATTAAACAAAAAATTTTACCATAAACATTTTTTTTATTATTTTTTTCGTGTTTGTGACACCTAATTGCACCAGAAACTGTTATCCACATCCCTTGGACAAACATTTTGTTGCATAGTGTCAGGGCTGTGGAGTCGGAGTCTGGGAAATTTGCCCGGAGTCGGAGTCCGGAGTCGACAAATTATGGTCGACTCCGACTCCGAGATGGATTCTGCAAAATGTACCATTTATGTGATAAAACTTTTGCACTCAAAAATATTTGGGAAAACAATTTCGGATAAAATATTCGATCCTTTTTTAACCTATTTTGTATGCCACAAATATCTATAAAGTTAACCAAACTATCGAGTTCTTTATGTAAAACAGTTTTAGGAAAGCTCTGATTATATTTAGCTAACAAAATAAGTATTTTTGCAAGACTATACGATATTATTAAGCGAGTACAAAACAGTTAGGGAAAGGTCGGGCGAAGCCAACTATGTGATACCGTACAACACCTTGTTAGAGCAAAATAAGCTCAGATATTGTTGTAAATATAAAAACGCGATAATTACTTTATAAATCTGAATCTAAACAGAATTTTCTATAGAAATGGGGGCAATTTCGATCTAAACCGATTTTGACCAATTCCAATAGGTTTAATCCCTGGTGTGAAAGAGTCCTTATTGCCAAATTTTAGCAGGATCGTAGTGAAATTTCGACCTGTACATAACGAACAACATAAGACGGACAGCTAGTGATTCTGAGTAGAACGGTATATATAAGGTGGGTCTAGCTGCAGTATCTTTTTTCAAATCTGCCAAAAAACCCCCTGTAACATAGTGTGGTGCAGGGTATAATAACTAAGGAATGAAATGATAGCTTGAAGCGAAAATAATTTTAAAAAAATTGTGGTATATTAAAACAGAGGCAGTTATTGAATGATTTCATGTTGAAAGAATTGTAATATTAGTTGCAGCTTACAAGTAAAGCATCAATAAATAAATAATACAATTTTATTTAATTACTGGTATTGAATACCATTTTTTTCTGTTTTTTAACAAAGCTATATCTTATTTATACATAAATACATAAACATAAACTTACGTCTAAGTAGAAATATAATTTCCGAAATTTATGTTCTTTAACTGCCGGAGTCGGAGCTGGAGTCGGAGTCGAATGATTTTAAAATTCGACTCGTGGAGTCGAGTAGTTTTGGCTCGACTCCGCAGCCCTGCATAGTGTAATTTAATGGTCATACGAATTTTTTGGCTCACTTTTTCTACCATAGGATGGGAGGTATATTCATTTTGTCACACCGTTTGTAACACCTCTCAATATTGATCTGAGACCCCATAAAGTATATATATTATTAATCGTCGGAAAATTCTAAGACGATTTAACCATGTCCGTCCGTCTGTTGTAATCAGGCTACAGTCCGTAATAAATATTTCTTATAGATGCAGGTTGTTTGCGATTGCAAATGGGCCATATCGTTCAATGTTTTGATATAGCTCCCCTATAGAGGTCGCTCCATATAAGATTTTTGAGCCACAGATACCACATTTTTAAAGCAATTTTGCAGAAAATTTTACCAATTGGTTCATATTTTTTTATAGTCACCCTATAGAGGTCGCTCCAAAATACACGTATTTAAGCCATAAATATCACATTTGCTAAGCATTTTGACTGAATCTTTGCAGTATGTATTTAATGAAGACAAGAATTCGTCGCAGTAAACATTTTTTAATTCAGTTCATATTTGTTATAGTCAACCTATAGATGTCACTCCCAAAAATGCTTATTTAAGCCATAAACACCAGATTTTCTAAGAAATTTAGCAGAATTTTTGAAGTATGTATTCTATTTTGGAAAGAATTCATCTCACTACAATTTATACAAATCAGTTGTTATATTGTTGTGGTCCCCGTGTAGATCTAGTTCTCAAATATGCTAATTTAAGCCATAAATACCACATTTTTCAGCGTTCGTTTTTATACCCTACACCACACTGTGGTCCAGGTTATTATGAACTTGTTCAGTTGTTTGTAACACCCAGAAGGAGAAGAGACAGACCCATCGTTTATTATACCCATCGATTGGGATCACTTTCTGAGTCGATTTAACAATGTCCGTCTGTCCGTCTGTCAATGTATCGGTGTAATCAAAATGCAGGTCGTATTTATGATCCGATTGTGATGTAATTAAGCACAGTGTATGTAATTGGCCCAAGGACGATACCTGTTGAAATCAGTCAAAATCGGTTCAGATTTAGATATAGCCCCTATATATGTTTCACCCCATTTGACATGTAAGCGCTGTAGAACCCGCTGCCAAATTCTTAACGCAATGCCCATTTTCGCATTTTTAGGCAGGTCTAGGGTATTGTATAGTCGGCCCCGCCCGACTTTCTGTCTTTCCTTACTGATTTTTTAATAATTTGCTGAAACAAAAAGGATCGTTTCATGATTTGCTCCATATCCAAAGATTTTTCCAGTAATATAATTGAATGCAATCCTTATACTTGTTTATAACGCTTATACTTGTTTATTTTTTCTTTGTTTAGTTTTACAACATTTTCCCCAGTGCATGCTTCAGTCGGTTCTCAACTGAGACTTTCCTGCATTTTTCTTACTCCATATCTTTCGTATATCGAATATAATTAATAATATAATTTGTGATTTAATCGATCTACCTTGTGAACCACTGTAAAGTAAGTACAATACCTAAGGTATCGCAAATATTTGTCATGTATCCACATATCTTGGGTTAGGTATCGACGACACACAGTTCTGTGTATTGCATTTTGACATTCATTTCGATTGGGATGGCATGAAATCAACACACTCGTATGAACTTTACGCATAAAACGTATTATAAAGGGTTTTCCAACAAGAGGTGTTATTTTGGTAAACAAAGAAAAATGCAATTTTTTGAGATAAATGATCGGATGTTTATTTCATAATAAAGAGGAAGGTAGGCCGTTAATAATGAAAAACAACATCAGCCAAATGGCCACCACGACCACGCTTACAGGACCATATCCTTTTCATGAAATTTTCCATAACCAAATCGCAAAGTGGCTGCCCTATGTCTTCGATAGCCTCACGAATTCTATCTTTGAGGTCTTGAATCGACGCTGTTGGAGTAGACCTTATCTTTCACGTGGCCCTAAAGGAAGACGTCGCAAGGTGTTAAATCACAAGATCTCGGTGGCCAATTGTGATCACCTCTTCGAGAGATAACACGGTCAGGAAACTTTTCCCGTAACAGAGCAATGGTTTCGTTGCTTGTGTGGCACGTAGCGCCGTCTTGTTGAAAGTAAACGTTGTCCAGATCAATACCATCCAACTCAGACCATAAAAAATCATTAATCATCTCTCGATAGCGCAATCCATTTAACGTAACTGTTGATCCAACCTCATTTTCGAAAAAGTAAGGTCCAATGACCCCGCCGGACCATAAACTGCACCAACAGTCACACGTTGGGGATGGAGAGGCTTCTCAACAATATCTCTTGGGTTTTCCGAGCCCCAGTTGCGACAATTTTACTTGTTGACGTAGCCACCGAGGTGGAAATGGGCCTCATCAGTCAAGATGATTTTTCGATGATTTTCGAATTTTAATAATTTCAATGCGTTGTTGAATCGTGTATCGATCCATTTTTAGTAATGGCGTAGTTTCTACTTGTCAAATGTCAAAGAATAAAAGCTTCAATAGTGACAGCTACCGAAATACCGGATGATTCAAATAACACCTCTTGTTGGAAAACCCTGTATATGTACATATGTATACGAGTATGTATACTCTGTGGTCAGAAATCTATGCTACAACAAACCATATACATACACAGGGAAAGTCACCATTTTTAAAATGTTTGAATTGAAAGAAAATATATTTGGAACCAACATTTTTATACCCTCACTTTAGTGTGACGAGGGTATATATCATTTGCTACGAAAAAAAGTGTAACACATCGAAGGAGTGATCTGAGACCCTAAGTATGTTCGGCAGATATTCGTTTTGGGTCATTTTAAGTCGAATGAGCAATGTCCGTCCGTCTGTCTGTCTGTCTGTCTGTCTGCCTGTCTGTCTGTCTGTCTGCTGGCTGGTGCGCACGATAACTCTCGAAAGGATTAACCGATTGACTTCAAATTTCGTATGTGGTAATATTTTTTTCTATCTCCGGCTAAGTTCGAAGATGGGCCATATTGGTCCACTCCTTCTGGTACCTCCCCCACAAAGGGTTAAAATGTTGTGAAATATTGTTTCTTTAATAACTGCTATTAAACGTATTCGAATCTTCTGAAATTCCACACATAGTATTAGTTTGTTAGTCGCTATCAACTCGAGGAAAATGGGCAAAATTGCCACGCCCCTTTTGGTACCTCCCACACAAATGCACCATTTTGCACTGAAAGTTAAAAGCTTATAACATTAATACCAGTGTTAAGAAATACTTGAAATTTTGTACAGTGTAATGCTTTTATAGTGCCTACAGTCCAGTGAAAAATGGGCGTTATTGCCGCGCCCCTTTTGGTACCTCCCACACAAATGCACCATTTTGCACTGAAAGTTAAAAACTTATAACATTAATACCAGTGTATAAAAATACTTGAAATTTTGTACAGCGTAATGTTTTTATAGTGCCTACAGTCCGTTGAAAAATGGGCGTTATTATCACGCCCCTTTTGGTACCTCTCCCACAAAGGTACCATTTTGCACCAAAAATTAACAGTTTATAACATTAATATCAGTGTTTACAATTACTTGCAGTTTTGTACAGTGTAATGCTTTTATAATGCCTATAGTCCAGGGAAAAATGAGCGTTGTCACCACGCCCCTTTTTGTACCTCCCACACAAAATGGCCAAATTATACCACAATTTAATATCTCAACGTTAATATACCAGTCCATATAAACTGTTATAATTCGGCACAGTGCAATGTATTTAAAGTATCTACTATTCAGCGAAATATAGGTGTATTTCTTAAACCCCTTCTGGTACCTCCCACAAAAATTGACAGAATAATTTGTGTAATATTCAATATTACATTACTCACAAAGTGAGGGTATACCTTAGTCGGTTTACCCGACTGAAACTTTCTTACTTGTTAAATATAATATATTAATATATTTGTGAACAAACAAATTTTATTTGAAAATCAATAAATATTTGTTTGGAACGGATATATTAATTCATATAGTTATTAGAACAAAATATAATTTTGCGATCTGACTTTCACAAAAAATAAAAAAAAAACAAAGAAATTTATTGTTTAAGAAGTTTTCCAAATATGATTTTTTTAATTTAGTTACTTTCTGTAGGATTTTGTGTAATTTATAGTAAAAAATTTAATAAACAGAATTCGCTTTTGTTTTAAAGCACTATTTGTATCCCCTCACCTTGGAGAGGAGGGTATATATCATTTGTAACACATCGAAGGAGTGACCTAAGACCCTTAGTACGTTCGGCGGAAATCCGTTTTGGATCATTCTAAGTCATTTGAGCAATGTCCGTCCGTCTGTCTGCAGGCTGGTGCGCACGATAACTCTCGAAAGGAGCAACCGATTGACTTCAAATTTGGTATGCGGTAATATTTTTCTCTATCTCCGGCTAAGTTTGATGATGGGCAGTATTGGTCCATTCCTTCTAGTACTTCCCCCACAAAGGGTTAACTTTTAGTGAAATATTGATTCTTTAATACCTTCTATACTACTAACTCGAATCTACTGAAATTTTATACAAGGCATTAGTTTGCTAGTCGCTAACACTCCCTTTTTGGTACCTCCCACACGAATGGACCGTTTTGCACGAAAAGTTAACTGCTTATGGCATTAATATCAGAGCATACAAATACTTGAAATTTTGTACATTGTAATGCTGTTATAGTACCTAGAGTCCAGAGAAAAGTGGAAGTTATTGGCACGCCCCTTTTGTTACTCCCACACAAATGGACCATTTTGTACCAAAAGTTAACAGCTCTTAACTTTAATACCAGTGCATATTAATACTGGAAATTTGGTACAGTGTAATGCTCTTATAATGCCTAGAGTCCACAGAAAAGTTGGCGTTATTGGCACGCCCCCTTTTGGTACCTCTCACACAAATGGACCATTTTGTACCAAAACTGAACAGATTTTAACGTTAATAACAGTGAATACAAATACTTTAAATTTTGTCCGGTGTAACGCTTTTGTAGTATCTAGAGTCCCGAGAAAAGTGACCGTTATTGGTACCCCCATTTTGGTACCTCCCACACAAATGGACCAGTTTGTACCAAAAGCAACAGCTTTTAACTTTAATACCAGTACATACTTTAAAGCTGTTAAATGCAATTTAAATTGTTAATAATTTAATTAAAACTAAAAAATAAATACATTTACGAATATTTTTTTGATCTTAAGGTAGGGGGATTCATAAGTCGGTTTACCCGACTGAACTTTCTTACTTGTTTAATTTATAAATACTCGAATTCATCACTGATTCTCAAACGGGAAATCTCGATCCCGAAAATCCCGGGAAATCCCGATCCCGAAAAATCCCGAATCCCTGGATTTTTTAAAATGGATCCCGGAATATTTTAATAATAATGCGACACTAACTTTTCGTCATCAAAATCTCTACATAATTCTGAAAGCTGACAAGAAATAGAACAAAACTGTATACCCAGTTTTTTATATTCTAATCGATATGTATGTATTCTTCCAACTTATTTTTCGCTTTATTTATTCCAACAGGTGTAAATATGCCCCTCATAATGAATTTATTGTATTCTCATTTAAACTTTTTCCCCGAGAATCTTGGCGACGTAAGTGACGAACATGGCGAAAGGTTTCACCAAGAATTAAAGTTCATCGAGCGGCGTTACCAAGGCCACTGGGATGAAAGAATGATGAGAGATTTTATTTGGTTCCTCATTAGAGAAACCGATTCCGAAGTCTACAAACGTCAACAAAGAACTCACAATTACTTCTAATGAAACTTGTTCATGTAAATAAACTCAAATGTAAATAATATAAATAAAAGTAATAAATAAAATCGCTATTTAAACAGAAATTAAAAAAAAAGTTTTTTTTTAAATTCTCTTACCTCTACCAAAAGGGCTATAATTTCTACATTTATTCATAGATTTTTTCAAATAGGCATTATTTTCTTCGCTAGGATGCAAAATTTTAAAAAATAAAATAAATTTTTTTTTTCGATTTTTTTTTCATTTTTTATGTTTTTTTTTTGTCCCAGGAAAAAAAATTTTGGTTTTGATTTTATATAACAGTATGCCAAAAAGATAATTTTTAGGTCTAGGAGACAAAAAATTTTTTTTTGTTGCATAGTGTTATTACTGGTGTTCCAGACTCCATTAAAGCATTCGGTTAAAAACGTTGTTAAAGTGTCTATGATTCCCATTGTGCTATTTTAAAAACACAACTGTTAAAGAATGCATAAAGACGTCTTAAGTAAATATTGACTTGCGTATGTCAGCAGAGAGTGCCGTATAGGGGACATATATTCATACGTGTGTGTGTCCGTGTGTAGTTGCGTTCATGTATCTGTGTTTGTTTACTTGAAAACACTTGTATCGCAAACTAAGTACGAAGAATAATATTCTTGTAAACGATACTTTTGCCAAATCATGATTTTCTAAAATGTGTACGACAGTGGGTCACAGCGATTTCACATGAAAAACAAAATTAAAAATATATGTAGTAGTATTCTTAAGACATCAACAATCTGATCTGATTATTCGTGCATTGATTGTCATTGGAATAATCGGATATACAAGTTTACAAATATTAGATAAATAATACCGTATACAAAATTTACAGAGCGTGACATTAATGTTAATTTAGTTTAATTTAATAAAAAACCAAAATATTTGTATCAAACATAGTTCATTCCTTAATCCACATAGTATTTAACAAATTATCCTACATTTTTTGTTTCAGGTAAGCTAACCACAAATCTTAATTGAATTTAAACCATGCAGTTATAAATCAAGTAAGTCGTAAATGTCACGCCCTTTTTGGTTCCTTCCACACAAAATTACCACATTATATCAAAATGTAATAGCTCGTACGCTTAATATATATACAACCGCACGTGAACTCTTAGAATTCGACACAACAATATCCATGGTTCAGCGCAAACACAAATTGACACATTAATAAAAAAAAATATTTCCGCGAAACTGTAATGATTATAGCACAATAAAGAATATGCAATAATTTTCGACCCGAAAAACAGACAAGTAATTTAAAACCTTAGGAAAAATTTAGTAAATTACAATTGAATATTTGAAATACAGTTATTTTCTATCAATAACACAGAGCAGAATTTTTCTGCTCATTGATTTGGGACTCAATTCTGAGAATTGGACGTGAAAGTAGCCCCAAAAATAAGAACTTTTGCATTATTCTTTTAGACAAGTTGGCCCAATTAATTATTTAATGGCCATACGAATTTTGCTCAAGGTGGATTTTTTAGCAATTTTTCTATATTTTAACAAGGTTGTATCTCGGTATACCGTACGGAATATCACTTTTGTGTCTGACGCAAAGGTGTACATAGATATTGAATAGGAGAAAAAAATTCGAAACAAACCTATCCGAAAAAGTGCCTTAAAATCGCAAAAATGTAAATTTTTTAACATTTTCCCCATTTTTTGCTCAATAATTGGATTCCAATTCCACAAATATGCGATTTTTTTCTCTATAAAATTTATTTTGCATAAAAATAAAATTCCGATTCATATTACAGCTATTCTTACACAGAAAATATGAGATATTTATATGTTATCTATGCATGAAAACAAAATTTAGAATATTTTCAATTATTGTCAATATCCATCCTCGTTGAAGTTGACGCTTGTGGTTCTGAGTCTGCATCATCATCCGAGTTAGGCATAATATTCTAGGCCCTGTTTTGTTCAGTGTGTCCACCAATTTCAGTGTCATATTCATCTTCGGTGCTTTCATCTTCAAACTGCATAATTTAAGAACCCCACCAACAAACCTCCGCAAGCAATGCATCTAATTGTTTGCTTTTGAATCGCTTTTCCATTGGCATGGTCACCTGGTGGAACCTCTCTCCTTGTTCGCCCAATTCCGGGTATTATAACAACTTTGGCACGCTGAGTTTGACATAAATCTGTTTCATCAAAATAATAAAAATACGCTGTTTTGAATTCCTCTGTCAAAAAGTGTTTTCGATCCTGATTGTCAATTTTTGGGACGATATGACCACAAACGTAGCAAAAGTCATCCACTTTTGGGCACTTGTTATTTTCCATATGGAAATTTTGAACGCTTTTCTGCTGTTTAAAATATTTTTTATAGTAAAAATACAAATCTACCTAGCGGTGAATGCAATACTGTTAGATTTACAACTTTGTGGCTGCAAAGACGTGGCATATGCGAATGACGTGGCAATTGCAGTATCCGGCCAATTCGAAAACGTCCTCAGAGACACCCTACAGGTGGCTCTGCACAGATTAGCTAGATGGGTCAGATGCAGCTGTTTGGGCGTTAACGCAAACAATTGGACAGAATTGGTTCTCTTTACTATGATGAATTTGGTCCCACATGTGGACCCTCCTCCTAGGCTAAATGGAACAGATCTAGTCTTTTCTAAAAGTGCAAAATTTCTAGAAATAATTCTAGATAGAAACCCGTTAAAGTACTTGAACATGTAAGGAAGGCCAACGATGTTTTATATTCCTGCAGGAAGGCTGTAGGTTCGCGTTGGGGCCTCTCTTCTAAAATTGTCCATTGGATATATATATAGCAGTAGTTCGCCCAATACTGCCGTTGGGCCGACGGCAACTAATAAACTATCATTACAAACTAATTAACAAAGGTTCAGAGAACCGCCTGCCTATGCATACGCGAAGCAATGAGGACTACAGCCACAGAGTCCCTACAAGCCCTAGAACTACGGCCACATGAGGATATCACAATGTAGTGCTATGGAGACCGACCGAGTAGACTATATACCAACGGTGTACACCTTCGGGAAGAACTTCACTACTAAGATACCTGCCAGAAAGGAATGGGTTGGCAGAATACCAGGAAATATAAACTATCTCAATTTGTATACAGATGGCTCGATGCTCTTTGAGTAGGTTACATAGTCTTGATATAGCTCACAGTCAGCAGTGTCACGTGTCTATCAATCCAAAATAACGGCAATACGAAAAATCGTCAATTGGCTGAGTCGCAACATAGTAACCAACACTGGTGTTGTCATTTACTCGGACAACCAGGCTACCATCAATTCTCTGGAGGCCACATCATTAAATGCACAACCAGCTCTCGACTGCCGCAGATCTCTTAACGAGATGGCTGAGCAGTTTAACATTCACCGCATATGGATACCTGGGCATAAGAGTATCATGGGGAATTGCAAAGCTGATGAACTTGCTGGGAAAAGGGCGACATTCCAAATTATGTTAGAATTTACCAATCAAGCAGTCCAATGAAAGATGGACAGAAATCGGAACCTGTAGGGTAGCTAGACAAATTTGGCCAAGACACGGCAGAAAGTTAGGTATTGAGTCCAATGACTTCTGTAGCAGATGTGGTTATGAGGATCAAGTGGAGACCATTGAGCACCTGCTTTGCTACGAGTACTGTCCCTCATTAAGTAAACGACGTCTGGATATACTGGGATCGGCCTTCTAGAAAGTCTGACAGATATTTCCGGTACTGATATTCTTACTACTGATAACTTTGTTTATCAAACCGGTTGGTTTCGATGAGGGACATCTGTGCCAGTGGTATCACTAGTGACCTACATTCGTCTAACCTAAACCTAAGGTTATTGCCACAGGTGATAGAGATATCCTACAGATATCTCAGAACCGTAAGATGGTATTCCGATAATGACATTGGACGCGCAAAATACTTAGGTATTTTAACATTCTGAAAAGTGCAAGGAAGGCTGTGGTAGCACAATATACATACTTGCAGAAGGGCAATAGGAAAACGCTAAAGTTTATTGGTTGCATACGGCAGTATTCAAATCAATAATGTCGTCTTTTGGACGGCTCTGCAGAAATTCACCTTCTGCGATATACTAAAACCAGTAAGGAAAGGCAGAAAGTCGGGCGGGGTCGACTATATAATACCCTACACCTCCCTAACAATGCTATAAGTGTCATTGCGATAATAATTTGGAATAATTGGTAAATGGGTGGAAACATATTATCTAATTCTGAATTAAGCAATATTCGTTCCTAAAATGAGAAACATCTTTCTGGAAAATTTTAATGATCTGGAGGTAAAGTACAACTTCTATAGCGCTTCGATACCAAATCAGGAGGAACATATACATGGAGGTTATTTATAAATCTGAACCGACTTTCCCTGAATGAGTATTCGTGTAAAAATACCTCTTTCTGCCGAATTTCGCACTGATCGGATATAAAATACAGTTTCTACAGCGCTTACATGTCAAATCGGGGGTAACATATATATGGGGGCTATATCTAAATCTGAAGCGATTTTCTCCGAATTTGGCAGGATTCCTTCATGTGGAAAGAAACCTCTTTTTGCCGAATTTCGCACTGATCGGGTATAAAATAAAATTTTTACAGCGCTTACATGTCAAATCGGGGCTAACATATATATGGGGGCTATATCTAAATCTGAACCGATCTGCTCCGAATTTAGCAGTATTCCTTAATGTAATAAGAAACCTCTCTTTGCCGAATTTCGCACTGATCGGGTATAAAATAAAATTTTTACAGCGCTTACATGTCAAATCGGGGGTAACGTATATATGGGGCTATATCTAAATCTGAACCGATTTCTTGCAAATTTGAAAGTGTTCATTAATATAATAGGAAACCTCTTTCTGCCGAATTTAATACTGATCGGATATAAAATATAGTTTTTACAGCGCTTACATGTCAAATCGGGGCTAACATATATATGGGGGCTATATCTAAATCTGAACCGATTTTAACCAAATTCAAAAGCGATCGTCCTTGGGCCAAAAAAGATATGTGTAAAATTTCGTCGGGATCGGATCATAATTGCGACCTGTACTTTGATTACAAGAATACATGCACAGACAGACGGACATAGCTAAATCAACACAGAAAGTGATTCTAAGTCGATCGGTATAATAAACGATGGGTCTATTTCTTCCGTTTGGGTGTTACAAACAAATGCACAAAGTTATAATACCCTGTACCACAGTGTGGTGTAGGGTATAAAAAGTTCAGCGAATGGCTGATATATAAAGGGTGGTTAAATTTTAAGGGCCGATGTTGATTTTGAATAAAACACAAATTATTTAGGAAATTATTGTCATTTATTTTTATTATGATTATACTGGTATGGTTCAATTATGTATGGAACAAAATATCGGCCAAATGGCAGCCGCGACCTCGGCGGCACACCTCCATAATTGAGGTTCTATGCCGTTAATGTGCCGAATTATCTCATCCTTTAGCTCTTGAATTGTTGCTGGCTTATCGACGTACACCTTTTCTTTCAAATAACCCCAAAGAAAGAAGTCCAACGGTGTCAAATCATATGATCTTGGCGGCCAATTGACATCACAACGACGTGAGGTAACACGGCCATTGAATTTGTTGCGCAAAAGAGCCATTGTTTCGTTAGCTTTGTGGCAAGTGGCACCGTCCTGTTGAAACCACATATTGTCCACATCCATATCTTCCAATTCGGGCCATAAAAAGTTCGTTATCATCTCACGATAGCGAACACCATTCACAGTAACTGCCTGACCGGCCTCATTTCAAAGAAGTATGGCCCGATGACGTCGGCAGCCCATAAGCCGCACCAAACGAACTGGGCGAGCATGCACAGGTGTTTTCAGATCTCCTACAGACCCGGTTTGCTGAAATTTGCGCACAATTCTCCCGATTGTGGACACATTTGGTCTATTATGCTGATCAAAACAACACCACGAAGTGCACGAAATGCATTTTGATTTGTACGCCCATTTTTGTAATAGGCTTAAAAAACTTTAACGCGTTGCTCGATTGTGTATCTTTCCATGTTTCAAATTGAGTTAGTCTGAAATTGAGAAATGTCAAATGAAATGCAGAAAAAAACTTGACGTTTAGGTGTGCTGCACATTCAACATCGGCCCTTACAATTTAACCACCCTTTATATCACTGGTGCGCTGAGAACGACACCAACTGAGGCACTAATTTTTTACTTAATGCCGCTGGAAATTATAGCAAGACATATTGCCGCATGTACTGCGATTACACTTAGGGAACTGGCACTATGGTCAGGAAATGGCATATTATTCTAGACGCAATACCTGACCTTCCAGGCACTTTTGGTTACACTATGACGGAACCACTAGACTGTTCCAAACTCAACCAGGTGGGCTTTGGTTTCCTTTCTGTAGAACTTGAGCAATTGCAAAAAGACTGCCTGACCACTGTAGTGTTAACCAGGCAGAAATCTTATCTACTTAGGTTATCTACTCCTTAGTAGAGGACCAGTTGGGTTATCTGCTACTTAGTAGACGACAAGTTGGGTTATCTCATTAACAGAGAACGAGTTGGGTTATCTATGCCTAAGTTAACGACAAATTGGGTTATCTACTCCTTAGTAGTCGAGATGTCTCGTTATCTAGTAAACGACGAGTTATGTTATACACTCTAGTAGGGGACCAGTCGGGTTATCTACTCCTTATATATATAAGTTCCTTTGGTTCCTACACGGGGCAAAATCGCCTTTTCTGATATGTTTGAATCGAAAGAAAATATATTTGGAACACAAATTTTTAAATATTATATATTTCTGATCAAATAAATTTTATTTGAAAATCAGTAAAATATATTTGGAACTCGTATATTAATATGTTACAACATATAATATTTGCAAACTAAATTTCTCAAATAAAATATGTGTTTGAAAACAAATAAAATTATTGTTTAGGAATTTCTCCAAATATATTTTATTAATATGTTTTTCAATGTTTTGGTGTTTTTCCTAACTAAACAAATATATTTTATTTAAAAAATATTTTCGAAACTTTCGTTGAATTTTTCGAATTTAGGTTTAGCATTCAACCTCCCAGTTATGATACGAAATGCAACATTAACTTCTGTTTTAAATTAATAATTTAAAATTTCTGAGTATTCCAAGCCGTCATTAGTTTTCAATCCTCCACGTAATAGCTTTCGATCCAAGATTGTACGATTTCAATTATTATTATTTATTATTCTTACGACATGAAAAATTTCCAAAAATTTACTTTGAATTACTGAAAAATTTAACTCTTTTTTTCTGAATACTTAAATGCAACCAAATATTTGTTTCGGAAAAAATATTCCAAAATAAACACATATTAGGATGTGAACAAAGATTTATTTCGAACAACATCCTCCCAAATATATAATTTTTGTGTGTATCAAATATTATATGTTTGGAGTGTACCCTAAACATATATATGTTTCAAGCCGAATATGTTTGGGACAATATACTACAGAAGCGATTTTTTTTCAGCGTGTATAAGGAGCATAGGGCCTCAACGAATTCTTACATTCTCTTTTGTCTGTCATTCCACGATTCATTTTTTTGTGATGCTTCTATATCCAGCTGTTGTGATACTTCTATATCCAAGCCATGTGTGCACGGAGGAAAATCGTCATTTTTGATATGTTTGAAACGAAAGAAAATATACTTGTAAACGATTTTTTTAAATATTATATATTTGGTAACAAATAAATTTTATTTGAAAATCAAGAAATTTTGTTTGGAACGCATATATTAATATATTAGAACATAATTTATTTGCAAACTGAATTTCACAAATAAAATATGTGTTTACACACAAACAAAGTTATTATTTAAGAAGATTTCCATATATGTTTTATTTAAAAAGATTTTTAAAGCATTACTGACTTATTCGAATTTTAGTTAGTTTTTCCTAATTTTCGTGTTAAACTTTGTAGCTAAAAATGTCCTTATTTATAAATATTCCTATTCATCACTTTTTGTCAATCCATCAATGTCGTTTATATTTACGAAAGATTGTTCGATTTAAGTTTTGATTAAATTTTACAAACATATAAAATTTATAAAAAAATTGCTCTTTGAAAATCTGAAAAACAGAAAACTTGTCTTTAAGTTAAGGCATTTAATACATTACCAAAATAAATAATTACAAATGAATCCTTGCTTCGGAAATACTAGTTCCAAATAAAAAATATTTGAATGGGAGCATATTTTTGTTTAGAACAATATCCTCACAAACATATAATATTTGTGTGTGTAAAATATTATATATTTGGAGTGTACCCTAAACATATATTTATTTCAAGCCGAATATGTTTGGGACAATATACTACAGAAGCGATTTTTTTTCAGCGTGTGGCTTGGGCGTCCCCTTTCCCGGCTGCCCTGGGAATTCCTGTCAATTGCTGACCTGCTTATGTCGGAGTGTGGTCTACGTAGCGCATGTCCAATCTACCTCCACTTTCGTCTCCGTATTTCGATTTCAATTGTCGTTTGTCCCGTTTGTTGCCAGAGTTGATCATTGCTGATGGCAATTGGCCAGAAAATGTTCAAGATTCTTTGAAGGCATTGGTTGACAAAGACCTGGAATTTTCTGCGGTCGCATCGAGCTCCATTCCATGATGCGCAACCGTATAAGGCAACTGACTTCACAAAGCTATTGAAGATGTTAAGCTTAGTGCGCCGCTGGGAGTTCCACACAGTGTGTGGTTGGTCGTAAGCTTGTCGGGCTTTATTAGTGCGGTTCTCAACGTCCTCTTTGGAGCCTCCAATTGTTGTGACTATGCTTCTCAAGTAGCAAAACGACTGGACGTTTTCAATATTATGTTATCTATGCTTCCAGTAATATGTGATGATTTTTCATGGATTAATGGGATGAGTTAAAGGATCGAATACTTTAAAGCAAATATTTGCCTTGGGATTTCTAAATTTCTTTCAAAACAAGTGCAAAGTTTTCCCCTTCAATTTAAATTTGGAGTTGCCAGATATCTCACATCGTGATGTGATAGAACAAGTTAATGTCCTTGGATTCAGCTCATCGGAATTATGTTGATTTTAATATAGATATATTTTCAAAAATTAATTTGCACGCACAATGTAGTTAGCTATGATTTTTTTGTATTAAACCAAATTGTTATACTTTGACACACAGTAAATACAATACACCCATATGGCCACAGCATAGCCATGGATATATGAAAAGTTTGAATGTGTGTATGTATGAATGTAGCCAGACGTACGTTTTTTCTTCCTTTCGTTGTGTACGTGATTATGTCTGGATATTGATTTATCTGTTTGTCTGGATTGTACGTCACAATGGAAAGCCCTTGCAGGAACAGTCAACGATTCGTGCACCCATAACGAAGTACATACTATTCTACACTGAAAAAAAAGTGTACTGAAAATCATCTAAATTTTCTTAACTTTTAAGATATTTTCTTTGATTTGGCTCCAAAGACAAAGACTATTAAAATAAGTACATCTTGTACTTATCTTTGAAAAAATTATGCCTTATACTTCGATGAAAGACTTCATATTTTTAAATCTATTACGCCTTGTGCTTACATTAAGTACATAAAATGACTTTAGATTAAGTACATTATGTAATTAAACCAAGCACATGCTGTACTTTCCACAAGTGTACAATATGTATCGTAAAATAGTTTTTTTATTTAATTATTTGTCTAAACGTTCCTGGTCATTTTTGCTATTAGTTTCTTTATTAAATGATTATTTTTTAAACATTTGATTTCGATAAACAGTTTATTCAGTAGCATATACGTACAGACCTGACGATACCTAGTTTTCTTCATATTGGAGGGAATACTTATTCTAATGGATAAATAAATATTTGCCAAAATATTTCCTAAAACAAATCGTTCTCTTCGAATGAGCTGCGGTGGCAAATACATTACTTGACGTGGTTATTTTTGAGTTGAAATACCAGAAGTGAGGAATACTTCTTATTCATTTGGGAGAAGCTAGGCCTCTTAGAGCTGGTGTTTTAAAGCTGAACCTTGCTTAATGATTGGTGTTGAGCTGTCAAGTAATTTTATTTGCCATACCTTTTTGTAAAAAAGTTTGAATTTTATAAAATTATAGAGACTTCCTATGCAGGAGAATATCCTAGTTACAAATCAATAGCGATTCAAAGGCCAAAATAAAACAAACGAAAATACAAAATGTGATGTATTATTAATAAGAGTTACAAGTTACACTTTCCCTCGGGACCTGTTTCAAAGATATTTCAAAATATATATTAATACCAAATTTAAATTCGAAATTTAAAATAGCTCTCCACCTTTTTAAATAGATACAGGAGTTTGAATGATTCAAAATCTGCAGCCTTTAACAAGCCGTTTTCACAATTTAGACGTAATTCGAATATTTTTTTTATTTGATAAAGATGTAAAATTTCTGAAAATTGCAATATCTGAAAACGAATAGCAGTTATTTCAAATGAACAACAGAATTTAAAAAACAGTCTTAGTGTAATAGAATTTACCGAAAGGAATATTAATAAAATGTACATATCGCACCTGTTCAACAAAAGGGTAACAACTCAAAATTAACAAGTAAAGCGTTAATCTTATATCCACCATGGAATGGCATCGGACACAAATAACGTCCAAATTTCAGGCCGATTTGTTGAAATATGTGGTTTTTGTTGTGTTAAGAAGTAAAATCTAGGGACTTTGTATGGGGGCTAATCAAAACATGACACTATGGCTACCGTTGTTCGTGTGAAGATTTCCGGGTATAAATAAACCCCAGTTACAAATTTTCAGTCCGATCAATTGACATTTGTGGTCTCTATGAAAGAAGTCAAATCGGACAGATTCTATATATGGGGGCTACATACAGGGTGGCTGATATTTTTTCTACCACGCCGCAGTGGTAGAAAAATTGCTCGTGAGCTGAACATATCGCGAGAACGGATACAACACATATTAAAAAACAAGTAAGAAAGTTGCAGTCGGGTAAACCGACTAAGGTATACCCTCACTTTGTGAGTAATGTAATATGGAATATTAAACGAATTATTCTGTCAATTTGTATGGGAGGTACCAGAATGTTTTTAACAAATACACCTATTTTTCGCTGAATAGTAGATTCTTTAAATACATTACACTGCGCCGAATTATAAACGTTTTTTGCACTGGTATATTAACGTTATGAAATATTAAATTTTGGTATGATTTGGCCATTTTGTGTGGGAGGTACAAAAAGGGGCGTGGTGATAACGGCCATTTTTTACAGGGCTATAGGGACTTCAAAAGCGTTACACTGTGCAAAATGTTGTTGCATTTTCGTGCATTGGTACTCATGCTGTGAGCTCTTAAATTTGTTGTGCAAAATGGCACCTTTGTGTGGGAGGTACAAAAAAGGGCGTGGAAATAGCGTCCATTTTTCGCAGTGCAAAATACACTATAAAAGCATTACACTGTAAAAAATTTCAAGTATTTTTATACACTGGTATTAATGTTATAAGCTGTTATCTTTTGGTGCAAAATTGTACCTTTGTGTAAGAGGTACCAAAAGGGGGGTGAATATGACACCCATTTTTCACTGGACTGTAGGCACTATGAAAGCAGTACACTGTACAAAATTTCAAGCAAGTATTTTTATGCACTGGTATTAATGTTATAAGCTGTTAACTTTTGGTGCAAAATGGTGCATTTGTGTGGGAGGTACCAAAAAGGGGCGTAGCAACATGGCCCATTTTTCTCGAGTTGATAGCGACTAATAAAATAATGCTATGTGTGGAATTTCAGAAGATTCGAATAAGTAGTATAGCACTTATTAAAGATTCAATATTTCACAACATTTTAACACTTTGTGGGGGAGGTACTACAAGGAGTGGACCAATATGGCCCATCTTCGAACTTAGCCGGAGATAGAAAAAAATATTATCACGTACCAAATTTAAGGTCAATCGGTTACTCCTTTCGAGAGTTATCGTGCGCACCAGCCAGCAGACAGACAGACACACAGACAGACAGACAGACGGACGGACATTGCTCATTCGTCTTAATATGACCCAAAACGAATATCCGCCGAACATATTTAGGGTCTTAGATCACTCCTTCGATGTGTTACACTTTTTTTCGTAGCAAATGATATATACCCTCGTCACACTAAAGTGAGGGTATAATGAGCTTGGACTAAAGCCATTGAAGTTCCAAAATGTGCAAGAGCTCACAGATGCACAAAAAAAAGTTAGACTGGAAAGAGCCAAGGAGTTGCTTCGCTTGCACGAAAGTGGCCAGTTACAGAATTTGGCTTTCTCCGATGAGAAGCCATTCCAAATTGAGCAGTTTGTGAACAAACAAAATGATCGGGTTTACTTGCCAAAGAGGTCAGCTGAAAATTTACACCTTCGATTGGCCACCAGAACTCAAGCGCCGCCGATGTGGGCCGCCGTAACGGCCGATGGTCGCTCCCCGCTCGTATTCATCGACCATGGGGTCAAAATAAATGCCGAATATTATCGGGAAAATGTCCTAAAGACAGTATTGAAGCCCTGGGCAGACAAACATTTCGGCCGCAGACCATGGACATTCCAACAGGACTCAGCACCATCGCACTCAGCACGCGTCCACCAAGAATGGCTTAAAAAGGAGGTTCGTCGCTTCATTTCTACCGCACAATGGCCACCAAGACACCAAGATCTACGGATCTCAATCCGTTGGACTTTTGCGCCTGGGGCATTTTAGAGAGTAATGTTCGCACTAAAAAATACCAAAGTATCGATCATCTCAAGACGGCGCTTCGCCGGGAATGGGCCAAAATACCGCAGAGCCACTTTCGTGCAGCGTGTGATGGCTTTGTCGGCCGTTTGAAGGCCATAATTCGTGCCAAAGGTGGCCAATTCGAACAAATCTAAACTGTTTCTAAAATTTTATGTTATTTCCGACATTTTTTGCTTTTGAACAATAAAATTAAAAAAAAATTTAAAAAATATAGCGCTTTACTTTGTTGCATTACATATCAGCCACCCTGTATATCAAAATATGGACCGATATTGCCCATTTTCCCAAGTTACCTACAACTATTAAATCTATACAAAATTTCAGCCACCTAGCTCATGTAGCGATATTACAACAAATGGACATGGATAAATCGTCTTAGAAGTTTAAGACGATTAAGAATAAATATACTTTTGTGGGGTCTCAGATCAATATTTAGAGGTGTTACAAACGGAGTGAACAAATGAATATACCCCCATCCTATGGTAGAGGGTTTAACCACGAATCAGTAGAGGCCAGAAACTGTTTCTTGTTAATATTATTGATATAATAAAATATGTCAGAAAATATGAAAATACTCGTATATTTTAACGATATTTTCTTTCCGTTAAAACCAATTTTTCGGAAATTAATATTTACGGAAACATTCTTTGGCTTCTACTGAAATTTTTTAAATTTTAAGTCTTACCCTTTTGCGGAACTGGTGCGATATGTTAATATTGCTTACTCATAAATTAATACTTGTTCACATCAATATTTTTGTATCGCTTCGAAATTATTTAATATGACATATCGTTAGCAAAACATGCAAATATGCTAAGTCCAGTTTCAAAAAGTTTTCAGAAGGAAGAACAATTTTTTAACTGTTTCTATTTAATATAGTTTTCATTATGTTCATGTTCCGCTTAAATATCAACAATTGTTAATTACAATTATCCGTTTTTATACAGACTTCACATGTTTTGCATTTTTGTGTGAACTTAGAATATTTGAATATCGCTGCACAAAGCAAAAGTTTTCTTTTTTCCAGATGATTTATTTCTGAATCTTCTATCATTCTATAAAAATCTAAATTTTCATAAAACTAGATTTAGCAAATTGTCATATTTAGTTAATGATATTCTATTTAATGCACAAAATAAAAATAATATTTTATTTATTCATTATGGAAATATTTTAACTTTACTTCGACAGCGGAGAAACAACGTTCGATTGTTCATTGTTCCGACATCGGCTTTATTCCGTTCTTTCTTAAATACATACATACACACATTTACGGTCTTATTTCATTGTGTTTGTCAAAGTAATAACGCAGCGGTAAAAATCAGGTCATAGGCGGCAAGCTATCAGGCCTGATTTAAGAGCCACGAGGCATGGCCGCCGCATTCAATCTTTATTTCTTGTTTACATGGATTGACATTGCAAGGCCAGGCCTTGCATCTCGCGGTAAAAATCATGCCTAACAAAGGATTGTCGAATGAAGGTCTGATATAGGACTTCGAAAGGAAGGTCTTAAGAAGGGCTTCGAAATGAAGGTATGATTTAAAGCTTCGAAATGAAGGTCTGATCTAGGTCTGATGTACAGCTTCGAAGGAAAGTCCTACAGTAAATCAAAATGAAGACCAAATAATGTACATATTTTAAATGAATGTCACATTCAGCACTTCAAATGCATAATATAGGAGTTCGCAAAGATAATATAGAATAATTTTGATAAGAATCTATCTTAATCTATCAAAAACACAAAGGAACTGAACTCTACAAAACTTTTGCAACGACTAATTGTTTGTTAATTATACCCTCACTTTAGTGTGACGAGGGTATATATCATTTGCTACGGAAAAAAGTGTAACACGTCGAAGGAGTTACCTAAGGCCCCAAGTATGTTCGGAGGAAATCCGTTTTGGGTCATTTTAAGTCGAATGAGCAATGTCCGTCCGTCTGTCTGTCTGTCTGTCTGTGTGTCTGCTGGCAGGTGCGCACGATAACTCTCGAAAGGAGTAACCGATTGACCTCAAATTTGGTATGTGGTAATATTTTTTTCTATCTCCGGCTAAGTTCGAAGATGGGCCATATTGGTCCACTCCTTCTAGTACCTCCCCCACAAAGGGTTAAAATGTGAAATATTGATTATTTACTAACTGCTATACTACTTATTCTAATCTTATGAAATTCCACAAATAGTATTAGCTTATTAGTCGTTATCAACTCGAGAAAAATGGGCGAAGTCGCCACGTCCCTTTTGGTACCTCCCACACAAATGCACCATTTTGCACCAAAAGTTAACAGCTTATAACATTAATAACAGTGTATAAAAATACTTGAAATTTTGTACAGTATTATGATTTTATATTGCCTACAGTCCAGGGAAAAAATGGGTGTTGTTGTCACGCCCCTTTTGGTACCTCCCACACAAAGGTACCTTTTTGCACCAAAAGTTAACAGCTTATAACATTAAAACCAGTGTATAAAAATACTTGAAATTTTGTACAGTGTAATGTTTTTATAGTGTCTATAGCCCTGTGAAAAATGGGCGTTATTGCCACGCCCCTCTTTGTACCTCCCACACAAAATGCCCAAATCATACCACAATTTAATGTCTCATAACGTTTATACCAGTGCACATAAATGCTTATAAGTCGGCACAGTGCAATGAATTTAAAGTCTCTAATATTCTGCAAAAAAAAAGGTGTATTTGATAAACCCCTTCTGGTACCTCCCACACAAATTGACAGAATAATTCGAGTAATATTCAATATTACATTACTCACAAAGTGAGGGTATACCTTAGTCGGTTTACCCGACTGAAACTTTCTAACTTGTTTTAATTGTCTTCACCTTCGCTTTTCAATTTGTGTAGCGCTATTTCTTTATTTTTATACCCTACACCACACTGTGGTACAGGGTATTATAATTTAAGAGTAAGTGTAAGAGTTTCTTGATCCATGAACCAACATTGCCGAATTTGAAGAAAATCGGTTAAGATGTAGCTATAGCTCCCATATATATGTTTCGTCCGATTTTGCTCTTTAGTCCTGTAGAAGCTGTATTTTACATCAAATCATTTGGAAATTTAGAATGGTAGAGTTTCTTGTTCCATGAACCAACACTACCGAATTTGAAGAAAATCGGTTAAGATTTAGCTATAGCTCCCATATATATGTTTCGTCCGATTTGGCCATTTAGTCCTATAAAAGCTGTATTTTACATCCAATCGTTTTGAAATTTAGAATGGTAGAGTTTCTTGATCCATGAACCAACATTGCCGAATTTGAAGAAAATCGGTTAAGATTTAGCTATAGCTCCATATATATGTTTCGTCCGATTTGGCCCTTTAGTCCTGTAGAAGCTGTATTTTACATCCAATCGTTTTGAAATTTAGAATGGTAGAGTTTCTTGTTCCATGAACCAACACTACCGAATTTGAAGAAAATCGGTTAAGATTTAGCTATAGCTCCCATATATATGTTTCTTCCGATTTGGCCCTTTAGTCCTATAGAAGCTGTACTTTACATCCGATCGTTTTGAAATTTAGAATGGTAGAGTTTCTTGATCCACGAACCAACATTGCCGAATTTGAAGAAAATCGGTTAAGATGTAGCTATAGCTCCCATATATATGTTTCGTCCGATTTTGCTCTTTAGTCCTGTAGAAGCTGTATTTTACATCCAATCATTTGGAAATTTAGAATGGTAGAGTTTCTTGTTCCATGAACCAACACTACCGAATTTGAAGAAAATCGGTTAAGATTTAGCTATAGCTCCCATATATATGTTTCGTCCGATTTGGCCCTTTAGTTCTATAGAAGCTATATTGTACATCTAATCGTTTTGAAATTTAGAATGGTAGAGTTTCTTGATTCATGAACCAACATTGCCGAATTTGAAGAAAATCGGTAAAGATTTAGCTATAGCTCCCATATCTATTTCATCCGATTTGGCTCTTTAGATCCAATCGTTTTTATACCTACACCACACTGTGGCACAGGGTATTATTTAAGTATAAAATGTCCCAAAAGTAAATTTATGTAAACAATTTATACATGAATTACAAAATTTATATATCAGAGTTATTCAATATTACGAGAGTGGTGTAGTGTATAATACACCAACTATATAATAAGTCGGCCCCGCCCGACTTTAGCCTTTCCTTACTGGTTTTTGCATAAAACTGGTTTTGAACTCTCGCAGTAGCAACAAATTTCATACATGAGAAACTTGAGGGAGGGAGAACGAATTCGTGTACACTCTGCCTTCCTTCCCACGTCTTTTATCATGCATGATTATGTCCACACAAAATTTAAATGTTGTGTGCTAAACACCTTCGATTTGATATATTTTTAGAAGGACAGAATCATGCCTGATAATAGACGGGAGAAGGAAGACAGTGTACATTTTTCTACATATTCAAAAACTTGAGAGAGAGGGAGAACGAAACGCATCAATATATGAACATATATCGGCGATGGTTGTCAATAATTCAATTTGACTGCTGATCATGAAGAACGACTTTTCTCTAACATCTTTTAGAAGGCGTTAGACATGTTTGAAAAATGACGGGAGCAGGAGGCACGGTTTTTTAGAAGTGAGAGATTGCACATTTTTCAGGCCTTCATAAAGAAGGCATGCGTGCGTGGAAGACCTTCTATCAGGCCTGATGCCTAGAAGGCCTGGACCATTTTACCGCTGGGAAATTCGTAAACGCACATAAACTCCACTACTCTGAACATCCGAAAGAGATTTTATGACTCTTTTTTCTTATCATTGCGCGTAACTACAACGCACACACTCACATTTTGTAATCTACCACTGAAACAGATCGTCGTATGAGCAGCCAATCGATATTTCCAGATACATCATTTATTTTCGACTACCTGTGATACACACTGCCGACAAACAGCCGCCGACTGTTGCTATTAATGTAAAATTAAAAACGTCCACTCGCATAAGCGCACACAACCTTCCTCCAAAACAACCAAACAAACTTCACTTGCGACCAAAAAGAGTCTAAAATGTCCTCTCGCAGATAAAAACGATCTCTTAATTTAAAAGTTAAAAAATTAAAATTTAATTCAAAAAACAAAGAAAAGTGGACTGAAAATTAAGGGTAAATTGTTTTTAAAAACATGACATAAGAGTTTATACACTTTGAAGGAAAAAATCTTTAAAACTATAAAATGTGTACTTGAGTTAATAACAGTTGCACTACAATCAATTATTTTTTCTTAATTTTATGACGTAGCGTTAAAGTCGACATGACATAGTGTTATGGACATCTTATCATAGAAGTAAGAAATTTTACATTAAACGAATGAAAATTTCTTTTAAATCAAGTAAATTTTCTTTGATTTAAAGAAATTTGTTCTTCTAACGAAGACAGATTAAATATCTGATTTAAGGGCAAACTTCTATTTAAGTTCATGTCAATTTTTTTGTCAGTGTAGAAGTTACCCACACACACACTCACCCACCGATCTGAGCATAAATACGACGCATATACATTTGTAAATTTGTATATCTTCATACATAAATACGGCAAATATAATCTAAGGAGATACCCGGGAAAAAAGTAATATCTGTATAATTTGTTTACTTTATCAGGAGGAGGAGGAGGAGAAAGTCTAGTGATGAACGACGCGGAATGACGCGACTAAGAAAAAAATATTTTCCTACATCTTTGCAGTGAGAGAGAGTGGGAAAGGGAGAGAGAGAGAGAGAAGGGACCCTTGTTTGTATATTAAAATCATCTTCGCCATCTGTCATGCCGAGATGTTATCCTTATCAACCTGTTGAATTCCACAAGGAGGTGGGGGTGTAGGTCAAACCTAATACTCTCTTACTCCACTGATATATTACGACAACAACAACACCCTTAACAATAACTTTGCTGTAGGGCCGTCGCCAGAGGAAATATTCACATTTTTTTTTCGTTTCTTCCTTTCTATGTTGGTTTGGAATGGTGGTGGAAGGAGACATGTTCATTTCCATTAATTGCTAAGGAATCCTCTGAGGCAAAAGCCTTATAATCGATTAATGGATACAACGGGTAGTACGTGACCTACCAACGAGAGTATAAGAATGCCGCCTAGGATCTTGGTGGTTGTTTCTATTTTTGGGGCCATGAGATAATGTTAATTGTTGATTTACCCAACCGTGTAATCCTCCGAGATAACCGATGTCTTAGCGGTTTTATAAGCATTACCTGTTGTCATACGGCCAATATTCCTGCTGTGGGGCATGTTGTGTAAATTAATTCAATTTTTGCCGAAAGGAATAATTTAATTATTCTATCTACAATTTGGGGAATATGAGAAAAGGTGCAAATTGAAATATATACCATTTCTTTATGAACTGTCATTTGGGCAATCAAATTGGATACATTTGGATTGAAGATTTGAAATCTTTGAAATGTTGTAATAGTCAATCTATCGTTTAAGCGTGGTCATTAGACCTCGGATTATATGCAATTGCATATTTTTTTGCAGATTGATAGAAAAATTCTGATTGGACCAAAATTCGTTTCAAAGAAAATTGAATCGAAAAACAGGTGTATATTTTTAATTTTTTTTGCATATTTGTGATATGCAAAAAATTATGCAAAATAAGCAAAAAAATATGCAAAAAAATGCGCAAAATATGCGACAAATATGCAAAATAAGCAAAAAATATGCAAACAATTGCCATATATGAATCAAAAATTCGAAATTTTAGAAGGATATGTCAATACTATTTAAAAAATCATGACACACAAAAGGATAATTTCAAAAATCATCTAAAAAAGTACCTAAATGTATGGAAAGTATTGGGTAATTCCAAAGGAATCCGACCCACTCTTAATATGTATGAATTTAGATTTGGATGAGATTTTGCACTCGTATACTATAAGACAATACGGAGTTATGACCAAATTCAAAGCAGCTTATATTATATAGGGGGTCAAGTTGGCCATCTACAGATTTTTTACAAATTTAGCTATTTTGAAGTCGATATAACTTTTTAACGGAATATCAGATTTGAATGATATACAGTATATACTAATAATGGAAATATTGGGCCCTTTATAATATCAACGGTCTGTAAATCATGGAGGCGCCAATGTCATGGTCTGTGGATGCTTTTCCGGTAACGTGGTTGGACCCCTCTATACAATAAACGGAATTATGAACAGGTTTATGTACTGCGAATTCTTGGAGAATTCCATGTTTCCACTTGCTGAGGGGAATGTTGCTCTATTACGGCAATTTCAATACGACAACCACCCTAATAATACCGCGAAATGAATCAGTGATTGATTTAGAAAGGAAGGGGTTAACGTTATGGAGTGGCCAGCTCAACCGTAGACTTGAATCCCATTGACAATTATTGGGAAATTGTCAACAAAGAGATAAATCGGGAAAGCGCAGGTGGAGATACAAATAATCTATTTCAGGTTATTGCAGATGCTTGGAACTCCATGTATACAAAGATAACAAGAAATCTTATTGATTCCATGCAAAATGAAGCAACGCCGTCCTTGACAATAAATGGCTTTCCACAAAATCTTAGTAGAAATGCATAGTTCAATATGTTAGTCGTGCGAATTTTAGACCTTTTTGTTTTTTGTGAAATAAATTTTTAATTTCAAATAATTTAAGCATTTTTTTTGTTAAATTGATGCAATTTTTTAGATAATAGGTACAGTTTTTGGAATATATAATTGATAGTTATACCCTACACCACACTGTGGTACATGGTCACTAGCTGAGTCGATTTAACCATGTCTGTCCGTCCGCCTGTCGATTTAACCCTGTCTGTCCGTCCGCCTGGCCATGTAAAGTTGTTCGTCGACTACAGGTCGCAATTTTACTTCGATCGTTCTGAAATTTTGCAGTTTAGAGTATTTCGCAGCTGGAAAGATCCCTATTGAATTTGGTTGAAATCGATTCAGATTTAGAATCCTTTAGTCCTGTAGAAGCTGTATTTTACATCCAATCATTTTGAAATTTAGAATGGTAGAGTTTCTTGATCCATGAATAGGGTAATCAAAAACCGCACCGGTTAACCGGTTAATCGGTTTCTCTTTAAAAACCGCCTATCGGTTTCCGGGTTTTCTGCTTTTTCGAATAACTCGAACCGTCGGTTTTTTCAACTCGGTTTATTCGACTTTTCGGTTTTTTGAAACCATTATAAAATGATGAAGAAAATTGTAGACGCAAAGCGGGGGTGAAATAGAAATGCACCAGAAATGGACGCTCTTGAAAGAACAAAGTCGCAAAACCAAATATGTAGGTATAGATAGTTGTGATCTTTAATAATGCGGCTCCAAAACAATTGAGAGCGGTAGATAGCGTTGGGAGGCCATAGAAAAGAACCGAATAAAGAAAACGAATATGATTTAGGATGGATAATATTCAATTGGATTTTTATTTCTTTTCTAAAGACTTCTTACCAGTATGTTTGTTGACAAAAAACTAAGAAGGAGCTTATGCTAAAGTTGACGGAAGTTGTATCTGGGAATGGTTTTATTTTTCTTGCGGCGAATATTATTTTGACATTTTATTTTACTATATCTTTTATGTGGATATGCTTGACAGTACCGAAAGGCAATTAGGGAATTTTAAAGTATCTTGTAGGAATTGGCGAGGTAGGGATTTCAGTGCAAGTATTTAATAATAAGAAATTTTTGTACTTCTTGTTTGTTCTGGTTTGTTTATTCTGATATAAACAAAAATATTATTTTTAAAACAGGAACCTACCTAAAATTTTGAAAACATCAATATAAAAACCGTTGACATCATTTGTGCATATCCATCGATTTCAAAATTCAGTTTTATATGTATTTATACTGTTTACATTGCTAACTTCTCTATTGACTTCGTCTGCATATTTTATCAAGGGTCTTATTGCGGTATAGAAATTAATTAACAATCCTTTCTAATTGAAATGTAGGTATAAATAAAATACATATGTTCAGTTTCACATTTCGACAAGTTTCCATCTCTATAGTATGCTCAAGGCAGAATCCGCTACTTCTGATAATATATGTATATAATCGGTTTGCCATTTATATGATGCTAAAAGCTAAGATTTTGCCGATCTTCACTATTAGTCAAGTTTTATAAAAACCATAATCAATTTTTTTGAAAGAAATCTCTTTAAAAATTGAACATAAATATTAAAAATATTGCAGAGATTATAATATTATATCATAAATGAAATTGGAACAATTACCTATTATAAATTAAAATATGAAGTGTTTAAAATAAAATTTTCAAATAAATCTTAATTTAATTGGAATATGGTTACATATTGAATTTGCACTACGCTTATTTTACGTCATCTAACAAAATGTTGAGCATTATTTATGCATTTTTATTAAAAAAGAAAAACCGAAAACAACCGGTTCACCGGTTTTTTATTTTCGGTTAAACCGAAAACCGGTTTTAAAGTTAACTTAATTTTCGAAGAAACCGAAAACCGTATTTTCAAAATAACCGGTTTTTTGATCACCCTATCCATGAACCAACACTACCGAATTTGAAGAAAATCGGTTAAGATTTAGCTATAGCTCCCATATATATGTTTCGTCCGATTTGGCCCTTTAGTTCTATAGAAGCTGTATTTTACATCCAATCGTTTTGAAATTTAGAATAAACCATTTATACATGAATTACAAAATTTATATTTTAGAGTTATTCAATATTACGAGAGTGGTGTAGGGTATTATATAGTCGGCCCCGCCCGACTTTAGCCTTTCCTTACTGGTTTTCATTGCGATTGAACAGAAATATGAAGTTAGTCCAAGATGTATTGTCCGAGACTGTAAGTGCCATTTGAAAGATTTTAACATCCTCTAAAGGAATTATATTTTATAGAGAGGATATACTCGTATATATATTATATTTTGCATATTTTTGCATATTTTTGATATGCACTCAAGTAATTTAAATTTGAGTGATGAAACGTCTAAATACAAATTTTGGTTCAAATCGGATGAAAAATGAAAGATATGCAAAAATCCGAGCTTTAGTAGTCATTAGAAAACAAGGAAGAAAATGTCACTCAAATTAACCCTTACTTTGTGAGTGAAAACTTTTTTCTTTCCTTGTAAGTCCAAAGTCACTGAAAAAGTAGTCCAAAATACAGAATATATAAGTAGTCTAATCTATAGAATAAAATATTTGGATGATTGTTATATAATTTATGGGGAAGTTGTGTTCGAATGAATCTGTAAATTTGTGTGGGGGCTCCTGAAGGGGATGTTAACCAAATGGATGCAGGATGCTTCGCACAAGCAGTTGGCGGATAACATTGTGTATATCTCGATTTCGGTGTAAGACACAGTTCTGTTACACAGGCGGTTGACGAATTATGTGGCGTGGACTTGGCTTACGGTGTAGCGGAGTAGTATTGGGCTTCGACGACAACCTGTAAATGCAAGAGACGGTTTTATTTAGTGAGAAGTGACACAAATGAGGTGAATCAATTACGGAAGTGTAGTAGTTCGTCCAATACTGTTATACGGCATTGTGGTATGGTGGACGGCAACGGACAAACTAGTCATCACCAAGCTACTATCAAAGGTTCAGAGAACTGCTTGCCTATGCATAAACGGAGCTCCATATACTGCCTACTATTATTGTGGCTAGAAAAGTTGCAACCAGAGCGGTATTAAGATTAAATTTCCTATCAATGTGGAGGTTCAAGAACTATTGTCACATGAGGATATCAAACTGTACTGCTATGGTAACCGACCGAGTGGACTATATACCAATGATGAATATTTCCGAGAGGAACTAAATCACTATGATACCAGCCAGAGATGAATGAGTTGGCAGAATACCGGGTAATAACGGGTTTTCCAATGGGGATGATATGGTTTTGAAGTGACGTTTCGGCCACTTGTAATATGTCATGATCTGCCATTTGTTTTTCATTGTATTAAGTAGTGTTTACAATTTCATCACGGGGAGATATACGCAAGAACAACGTTTACAAATTATTCACTTTTATTATCAAAATAAATTTTTTTAAATCCAAAAAATACACTTTCCAGTCGACCTACGACCTTGACACCCATGAGCAATATTTCAGCTCTCGTTAAGAGCTATCTTTTTGCCATTGACCGATTGTGGCTACGTGCCACACAGCAAATGAAACAATTGAATTGTTGCGAGAAAAGTTTGGAGATTCGACTATTTCAAGAAATTGTGATATTGAATGGCCTCCAAGAAGTTGTGATTTAACACCATAAGACTATTTCTTGTGGGGTCTTTCGAAATAATCCAAACTCTCTTCTAGCTCTAAAGGACAATACTGAACGTGCCATTCATGACATACGACTTGATTTAGTGGAAAAAGTGCTCAAAAATTGGGTTTATCGAATTCGTTCCTGCAGAAGAAGTCGTGGAGGCCATTTGAATGACGTTTTATTTTATATCGATTGTACTTCACATTAAATAAAAAACTTTTGAATTTCCTTAACAATAAGTGCGTTTTTTTCCCAAGAAATCATATCACTCTTATTGGAAAACCTGTTACAAAACTATCTCCACATCTATACGGATGATTCGAGGCTTGATGAAAAGGTTAACATCGGAGTACAATGTAAAGATCTTAGTATGGATATCGCTTACAGACTACCAGATACCTACAGTGTTTAACAAGCCGAAATAATGGCAATGTGTGAAGTCGCCAAGTGACCGAGTAGCAACATAGTAACCAACACTGGCGTTGTCATTTACTCTGACAGCCAGGTTGCCATAATCTGGAGGCCACATCCCTAAATTCACCAACAACCCCCGACTGTCGCAGATGTCTTAACGTAACGTCTGAGCAGTTTAACACACAGCTTATATGGACGACTGAGCATAGGGATATCCCGGGGAACTGCAAAGCCGATGAACTTGCTAGGAAAGGGACGATATTACATCGAAGAATTTACAAATATTGGTGCCCAATATCCATCCTCATGCAAACTTTGGCTTACGCAAGAGTCAATCAGGCAGTCCAACGAAAGATCGATTCGATATGGCCTGATAAGGTCACAATATCTCCTCGCACTAGAGAGGAACGAGACACTGCCTGTTCGGCGAACACGCCAGAAAATTGGGTACTGGCTGTGGAGATGAGGAAGAAGTGGAGAGTATTGAGCTATGCGACTGTCCCGCTTTGAGTAAACGACTTCTCGACATACTTTCAGGTACTGATATTCGTAATCGATCAAATCGCGTAAGCTGGCTAACCGCGTAAGAAGGCGGTCCTCTTAAGTGGGCGAATCGCGTAAGAGGGCGAACCGCTTAAGATAGCGAACCTAGTAAGCGAACAAATACCGTACGTGGGAAAACCGCGCAAGAGGGATGACCACGTGTGCAGTCTATCCGCGTAAAAGGGCAAACCTCGTAAGTGAGCGAAGGGGTTAAGATCATTATAGCTTTTTATACTCTCACTTTAGTGATACGAGGGTATATATCATTTGCTACGGCCAAAAGTGTAACACATCGAAGAAGTGATCTAAGAACCTAAGTATGTTCGGCGGATATTCGTTTTGGGTTATTTTAAGTCGAATGAGATATGTCCGTCCGTCCGTCTGTCTGTATGTATGCAGGCTGATGCGCACGATAACTCTCGAAAGGAGTAACCGGTTGACTTAAAATTTGGTATTTGGTAATATTTTTTCTATCTCCGGCTAAGTTCGAAGGTGGGTCATATCTCCACTCTTTGTAGTACCTCTCCCACAAAGGGTTAAAATGTTGTGAAATATTGATTCTTTAATAACTGCTATACTACTTATTTGAATCTTCTGAAATTCCACACATAGTATTACTTTGTTAGCCGCTATCAACTCGAGAAAAATGGACAAAGTTGCCACGCCCCTTTTGCTGCACCATTTTGCACCAAAAAATAACATCCTATAACATTAATACCAGTGTATAAAAATACTTGACATTTTGTACAGTGTAATGCGTTTATAGTGCCTACAGTCCAGTGGAAAGTGGGCGTAATTGCCACTCCCCTTTTTGTACCTCCCACACAAAATGACCAAATCATACCACAAATTAATATCTCATAACGTTAATATACCAGTGCATATAAACGCTCATAATTCGGCACAGTGTAATTTATTTAAAGTATCTACTGTTCAGCGAAAAATAGATGTATTTGTTAAACCCGTTCTGGTACCGCCCATACAAACTGACAGAATAATTCGTGGAATATTCAATATTCTATTACTCACAAAGTGAGGGTATTCCTTAGTCCGTTTACCCGACTGCAACTTTCTTACTTTTTTTATATACAATATATAAATATATAATAACTATATATGTATAAATATATATATATATATTTATGGGCACTCTGCACTGTTCCATTTTAAATTCCCTTTTTAATTCTATTTTTTAAAAAATACTGAAAAGAAATAAAAAAAAATATATTAAAAAAGTTATAAGGAATTTAAACCCCTTCGGTCATTTTGGGCCACGCTCTACGAGTATGTTCAAAAATATCGAGAATTTTTAATTTCCGCGGGCTATGTGTATTTGATTTTTCATATTTTTCTAGCGTTATGTTGGTACTCATGTCCCTTACTTATGGGTAATTCCAAAGAAAATCGACCCAAAAATTACGATTTGAACATTTTACCTATTTGATTTTGCACGCGCATACTACGAGATGAAACAAAATTTTGACAGTTTACCGTTTCTCAAAATTTATAGCGGTTTAGATATTATAGGGTGCCAAAGTGGGGCATCTACATTTTCTTTTTGAAAATTAAGCTATGTTCAAGTCGACATAACTTTAGAACGGAAGGTCAGATTTAAATGAAATAAGTAACATTTTAAAGATATTAACGTTCTTTCTAAGTATTATAAGCATAACGATCACTAAATGTGTATTCTGGATACCAAAAGGACGAAAATGTCCTTAATCCTTGATTATCCTGAAAAAAGTATTTTCAATTTTTTTTTATTTTACTTCTGAATATTACCCCCATATTTACCCATAAAATACAAAATTTTCAATATGGGTGTTTAATGGGTTCAAAAGATATAACTTATTTAATGTCCGTCTGTCTGTCCGTTTGACTGGATTATGCAAATGATATCTCTGACAAGGAGTGACCGAATGACTTACAAATTCGTATGTGGTATTATTTTCCTCAAATCTACTTAATGTTTTGAAGTGGCCCATGTCGGACCCCTCCTTGTAGTACATCCCCCACAAAGGGTTACAATTTTGTGATATGTTAAAACTGGTATAACTTCTATACTACTCATGGGAAACCAATGATGATTTTATACATAGTATTTATTTATTTCACCGTATCTATAAGCTCAACAACAATGGGCGAAAATGTCACGCCCTTTTGGTACCTCCCACACAAAGGGACCAATTGGTACAAAAAGTTAAAAGCTTATAACACTAATACCAGTGCCTAAAAATACTTGAAATTGTGTACAGTGTAATGCTTTCAAAGTGCCTATAGCCCTGTGAAAAAATGGGCGTTATCACCACGCCCCTTTTTGTACCTCCCACACAAATGCACCATTTTCACCAAAATTTAACAGCTTATAACATTAATACCAGTGTATAAAAATACTTAAAATTTTTACAATCAAATGCTTTTATAGTGCCTAGAGTCCACAGAAAAGTGGGCGTTATTGCCACGCCCCTTCTGGTACCTCCCACACAAATAGTAAAAATTTTGTGAAATGTTAAAACTATTTATTTATATATTTACTTTAACGAGTTTCTCATTTTTTAACATTTCACAAAATTGTTACATTTGTGTGGAAGGTACCAGAAGGAGCGTGGCAATAACGCCCAATTTTCGCTCATTTGAAGGTACTATAAAATCATTACATTGTACAAAATTTCAAGTATTTTTAGGCACTGGTATTAGTGTTACAAACTTTTAACTTTTTGTACCAATTGGTCCCTTTGTATGGGAGGTACCAAAAGGGGCGTGACATTTTCTCCCATTTTTGTTCAGCTTATACAGGGTTTAACTATAAGAGCGCTGCAACGGTTTTTTTAAATAAAACAAAAACGGTTTTGGATATCAATGAAATTCTTTATTCCTGTGAAAGTACGTTCGATGCCATTATGTATGGAACTCGATTTTATTTGCATGGCCACCACGGGCACGCTTGCAGAAGTCTAGACGCTGAACCCAATTTTCGACGGTTTTCAAGCATAAATCGGCCGATACTGCTGCAATTTCACGTTCGATATTCGTACGAAGTTCATCAATCGTCGCTGGCTTGTTGGCATGGACCATAGACTTGACGTAGCCCCACAGGAAATAGTGTAACGGCGTCAAATCGCACGACCGAGGCGGCCAATCGACTGGACCATTTCGTGACATAACACGTTCTCCAAACTTGGTTTCCAATAAATTGATTGTGGCATTCGCTGTGTGGCTTGTGGCGCCGTCCTGTTGGAACCACATGTCCTCCATGTCCATATCATCCAATTGGGGCCAAAAATATTCGGTTATCATTGAACAGTAGCGATTCCCATTCACAGTAACGTGCCGGTCTTGATCATCACGGAAGAAGTACGGCCCAATGACGCCGCCGGCCCATAAACCGCACCAAACCGTAATTTTTCGGGATGCAATGATGACTCATGGAGAACGTGTGAATTGCTGTCTGACCAATAACGCATATTTTGTTTATTGACGAAGCCATTCAGCCAGAAATGAGCCTCACCATAAATTGGACGTAGCGCTCTTAACGTTGAGGCCACTGACACCGAATTTCGGTAGTAAATTTTAATATATCTTTCCATCATTAAATGGCAAACCTTACTGAAGAGAAATGTCAAAAGAGCGGCAAAAAATATGGCGTCGTTTGCTGTCCCTGTCGGTCTACTTTTGTAGCGTCCCTGTTGAAAAACCCTTTAGATACGGTGAAATAATTCTTATGTATGAAATCATTATCGGTTTTCCATGAGTAGTATAGAAGTTATACGAGATTTAATATGTCACAAAATTTTAACCCTTTGTGGGAGAGGTACTACAAGGAGGGGTCCGACATGGGCCACTTCAAAACATTAAGTAGATTTGAGGAAAATAATACCACATACGAATTTGTAAGTCATTCGGTCACTCCTGTTCAGAAATATCGTTCGAATAATCCAGTCAAACGGACACACAGACGGACATTAAATAAGTTATATCTTTTGAACCCATTGAGCACCCATTCTGAAAATTTTGTATTTTATGGGTAAATATGGGGGTAATATTTAGAAGTAAAATAAAAAATTGAAAATACTTTTTTCTGGATAATCAAGGATTAAGGACATTTTCGTCCTTTTGGCATCCTTAATACACATTTCGTGATCCTTTTGTATATAATGCTTAGAAAGAACGTTAATATCTTCAAAATGGTACTTATTTCATTTAAATCTGACCTTCCGTTCTAAAGTTATGACGACTTGAACATAGCTTAATTTTCAAAAAAAAATGTAGATGCCCCACTTTGGCATCCTATAAAATCTAAACCGCTACAAATTTTGACAAACGGTAAACTGTCATTATTTCGTATCATCTTGCAGTATGCGCTTGCAAAACTTCAGCAATATCGAAGTTTATAAAAATGCAGAGTGGGTCGATTTTCTTTGGAATTACCATTATGCTGACAAGGTCGGCCATTTTTAATGTTTAGTTAATTCTTGACAGCTGTTGTGCTTGGATGTGTTTTAACTTGTCTTCGATTTTTATCTATTTCAGAAAATGGATCAAAGAATCTGCATTAAATTTTGTGTGAAAAACAAAATAAAGTGCGCTGACGCATTCCGAATGTTGACTGTGTTTATCGGTGGTACAAAATGTTCTTAGAGGGCCGAGAAGATGCGAAGGACGAACAGCGTGCCGGACGTACGAGCAGGGGGTACGTTATGAGTACTTGAGTACTTGCCACAGGGTCAATAAAGAATATTACCTGAATGTTATGCGCAAATGTGGTCAAAAGAACACAGTAATGGTGCCGCAGCCACCGTATTCCCCTGACCTAGTCCTTTGTTCCCAAAACTGAAAAGGCCCGTGAAACGACGACGCTACGCCACGATTGAGGAGATAAAGACGGCGTCGAAGGAGGAGCTGAACAAGATCAAGATCATTGGAAAAAACTTTTGGCAGAAGTGTATTATATCCGAGGTTAATTAGTTTGAAGGAGACAAAATAGATATTCATGAATAAATAAATACTTTTTGAAAAAATACAAAATTCGCGATATTTTTTGAACATACCTCGTATATTGGCAAAAAATTGTCTCCATTATTATACTGCATCTAAAAAAAATTATAATTATGTCTTAAATAAAAAGTTATAATGAACTCAAACCCCTTTGGCCGTCATGGGCCACCCTGGAAAGGACTGTTACCGTAAGTGGCGAACCGCGTTGCTTTCTAATATTACTACTAGTCCTGTTATAGACTATTAACGTATATCTTTTTTTTCGGTTCTGGTATTCGGTCTGGGGACTTCACCAAACGTCTTTGAACTCGGTTTGTAGACCCAATCCTCTGTCTCACCAAACTGTATACTTTATACCACTGAATACATGAGGTGAACGTGAATTATCTTCAAAGCAGGTAGTTTTATGTTAAAAAATTTAAAAAATATATATCGCGATCTAAGAGTGTAAAGGCGCTAAGTCCAATATTTAAAATTTTACAGGAGAGGCAAAATACTTACCGTATATTTAGATTTTTACAACTGGTATATGGACTTAGCGCTTTTACGATTCAGATATTAAAGATGACAGAGCATGATTGTTTAGACTTTTTGTTTCCAAATCCATGTATATTAGACTCATTTTGCATTTCGCATCATAAAATACATTTAGGAAAATTTTATACATTTATCCCTGGACTTTTTGCAATTAGGCATTGCTTCTCCATTAGGAAGGTAGCTTTTAAAAAATTAAACTATTTTTTTGCGATTTTTTTTATTATTATGGTTTTTTTGTTGTGCCAGCAAAAAACGATTTTTTAAAAATAAATAAGAAAGTTTCAGACGGGTAAACCAACTTAGGTATACCATCACATTGTGAGGGTAGTAAAACGGAATATTACACGAATTAATCTGTCAATTTGTGTGAGAGGTACCAGAAGGGGTTTATCAAATACACTTATTTTTCGCTGAAGAGTAGATACTTTAAATACATTGAACTGTGCCGAATTATAAGCGTTTATGTGCACTAGTTTATATCCGTTATGAGATATTCAATTTTGGTATGATTTGACCATTTTGTATGGGAGGTACAAAAAGGGTAGTGGTTCTCAGAGGACTATAGGTACTTCAAAACCGTTACACTGTGCAAATGTGCATTGTGTAGTATTTTCGTGCATTGGTACTCACGTTATGAGCTTTTTAACTTTTTGTACAAAATGGTACCAATGTGTGGGAGGTACCAAAAGGGGCGGGGCCGCGTCAACCAATTTTTTCAAGTTGATAGCGACTGATAAACTACTACTATGTGTGGAATTACAAAGGATAAATAGAGAATCAATATTTCACTAAATTTTAACCCATTGTGAGGGAGGTACTAGAAGGAGTGAACCAATATGGCCCATCTTCGAATTTAGCCCATTTTCGAACTTAGTCAATCCGTTACTCCTTTCGAGAGATATCGTATAGACAGAAAGACAGACAGACATTGCTCAAATGACTGAAAATGGTCCAAACGGATTTCCGCCGATCATACTTGGGGTCTTAGGTCACTCATTCGATGTGTTACACTTTTTGTCCATAGCAAATGATATATGTATACTAGGGCGGGTCGATTTAAAAGTCGCCCATTGCTCAGTGAAAATCGTATTCTAGGGATCAAAATAAGAAACTTTGCCCGAGGAACCATACCTCTAAAACGAATTCTGATGTCCCCACTTTTGACCCGTAGGCAGAAATTTTGAAAAATCCCACTTTGACCCATTTAGAGGGCGCCAATCGGGTCCAAATGTATGACCGACCCCCACTAACTTTGGAGGGCCGATCCACCCATGCCAGTGGCACACCCCCTGGAACTCACCTGGGGGGTTCCCCATACAAACATTTCAAAAAAATCACCATTTTTGGCACTTTACATGACAAAATCAGCGAAATGGGGGTTCCAGGGGTTGTGCCACTGGCATGGGTGGGTCGGGCCTCCAAAGTTAGTGGGGGTCGGTCATACATTTGGACTCGATTGGAGCACTCTAAATGGGTCAAAGTGCCGACCCAAATTCCGGGACATCAGAATTCGTTTTAGAGATATGGCTCCTTCGGCAAAGTTTCTTATTTTGATCCCTAGAATACGATTTTCACTGAGCAATGGCAACTTTTTTTGCCTCCCCACAAATCGACCCGGCCTAATGTATACCCTCGTCACACTCAATTGAGGGTATAAAAACAACAATTTTTTTCCTATTGTTTTAACGACAGTTACTAAACTTCCGTTTCTACTTGAAAGTGATGTATTCAGAATTTCTTGCCCTCATACATATTTTCCTTTTATTTAAATTATATCACGGCTTCAAAAAATATGGTCGCAATACTAAAGATATGAAAATTTCATTTTAAGAAAAAAATTAAAAAAAAAACTTTACCATAAAAAATGTTCTTTTTGTTTCATAAAATAGTATGCCTCCATCTATACAAATAGTATGCCTATAAACCAACCGGTCTGAATACATAAAAATTGGCAATTTTCTCGAACATTTCTTTAGCCAGCCGACTACCGGCATGTTAACAAATTGGAAAAATGCTGTGTTTTTCGTAGGAATAATTCTGACGACTGAAAAAATATTTTATTGAAAAATGTATACGACAAAAATATTTTCCAAAGCACATGTGACAAATTATTTTACATTCTACAAAGTGATTGGAATAAACAAGTTACAAATTTGAATTGCGAATAATATAAATACAACTTCTTCAACACTTCCACTTTTATTTATATTCTTTGCTTATATATTGTTGAACCCAGTTTCAACCATTAGTTTAAGTTCAATGAATTCTATATATTACTATTAGTTTCCTTAGTTTGTAATCCATTTTCTTTTTGAATTAACTGAATTGTTATACACATTAAACTGCCCTCTTTATTACTTATTTTCTTCCAGATGGCAACCCTTTATCCATTCCCTGCCATGGAGACAAAAGCTTTGACTCAAATGGATAAAGGGCTGCCCTCTTCTCTGTACGTTCCATTGGAAATCCCAAACAAACTCTGCCTCACACTTCTTGTCTTTGAACCGCAAATTCACTTTTGCAGCGTCACTACAAGCGGTAAGCAGCAGAGAATCCTACTCAATAAACCAACCTGTAACACTACTAATCTGAAACTGTGCCTTTTTCTTTTCTGTTTATTTTCACCTGTAACATTTTCTTGGAGTGCAAAATCTTGAATAACTTACAGTCCACTTCACAGAAGCAGCTCCTGAATTTGTTCATGGTCCTTCGAGCCGGATTAACAGAGTTGAAAACTCTTCGAAGGTGAATTTTACGTCGGACGCAACTTTTCGCAAGTGGGTTTTCATGCTTTTGACAGCGGCCTCCCATAAACCACCCATGTGGGGAGCATGTGGCGGAATGAAATGCCAGGAAAAACCGTGTAAGCTGTATTTGTCAACAATACATTTTTCAGCGGATTTCAGAAATTTGCGATAGTCTTGAGCGAGCGCTTTATTTAATATTTAGCAATGCCTTTATATCACCAAATCGTTGCTTTTTCAAAGGCTTAGTAAAAATGTCTGCCAGTTGTTCTGTTGTTGGAACATACATCAGTTCAAAGAAATTGCTTTCATATACTTCTCGAATATAATGGTATTTCACCTCAATATGTTTTGTCCTCTTGTGGAACTGTGGGTTCTTTACTAGCTTTATGGCACTCTGGTTATCTAGGTACATTTTCGGTGTAGAAAACTTTTCATTCGCCATCAGCTCTTCCAAAAGTCTTTGCAACCACTTCAGTTCTTTAACACCTTCACAAGCGGCCACGTACTCCGCTTCTGTTGTTGAGAGAGCCACTATTTGTTGTTTACGAGAAAACCATGAAATTGGTCCTTCGGCTAGCATCACCACATAACCGCTTGTTGAATGTCTCTTCTCACAATCTGCAGCATAATCATAGTCTGTATAGCATTTTAGCAAAATATCCCCTTTATTTTCAAAAGTAATGCCATCATTTAACGTTCCACGTAAGTATTTGAAGATACGTTTAACTGCCACAACATGTTCATCTCCAAATGAATCCAAGAAACGACTTAAAAAACATACAGCATAAGCGATATCGGGCCTTGTGGCAACGGCTAAATACATAAGGGAGCCAATTGCTTCTCGAAAGGGGAACTTAGTCGACATTGTGTGCTCACTTGAAACCAAAATCTCATCCATCGGTGTGCTCACAGATTTTGCATTCGTCATGTTGAATTTTTGTAGCAATTTCTTAATATATGCAGACTGGCATATATGAATCTTGTCCTTTTCTTGATTGATTTCTATCCCCAAGTAATACAATGAATCAATTTTCTTCACTTCTAACTCACCGTGAAGGTGACTGAGAAAAAGTTCAGAAACCTCTGCACATTCAGCCGCTATTATTCCATCGTCAATATAAATTGCCAAAACAATTCTTTTATTATTGATCTCTCCGATGAAAACACAACTGTCGGCAGTACTTGCATTAAATTTGAATTGGGTTAATATTTCTGAGAAACGCTTATTCCAGCATCTTGAGGCTTGTTTGAGTCCATACAAACTTTTTTTCAACTTGCACACTTTTCCAGACCCATCATCATATCCTATTGGTTGATGCATATATATCTCCTCATCAAGACTGCCATGCAAAAAAGCAGTTTTGATGTCAAATTGTGTCAGATGGCAATTATGCATACTTGGCAGTGCCAATATCATCCGAATCGACGTAAATTTAGCCACCGGACTGAAAGTCTCCTCGTAGTCTTCACCAAACTTTTGAGTAAATCCTCGGACAACTAATCGAGCTTTGAAACGGTCAATTGTGTCATCCTTGTTTTTCTTGATTTTATATACCTATCCATTTATTGGAAATAGGCTTCTTTCCTTTCGGCAATACGACAATTTTCCACGTTCCGTTCTCCATGAGTGAATTGTACTCCTCATCCATAGCTTGCTTCCACTGCGCACTATTATCACATAAAACAGCTTGCTCATAAGTGTTTGGCTCATCACTGTCACCTAGGAATGCGTAAAATATTTCATCAATTTCTGTAAATTTTCGTGGACGAAGGTTATATGGTCGACTTTGATCTTTGGCTTGTGGATTGGACACACTAATCTGCTCATGATTTTGACTCTCATCCATTTCAGATGTTTCAGCAATATCCGTTGTGTTTTCAGATTCATCCACGTTGGTATTGGTTGGATCAATATTTTCCGTAGATGTAGTTTGAGTCTTGGTGTCCTTCTTTTTTTCATTATCCTGAATACGAACACAATTTTCTTCATCTCTGATTAGGACATTTCGAGATATTTCAATTCGTTTCTTTTCTGGAATTCATATACGATACCCCTTACAATTTTCCTGATAACCTACGAATACACCCTTTATAGATTTTGCATCCAACTTGCGACGTTTTTCAGCTGGAATATGCATATAAGCCGTAGAACCAAATATATGCAGCCCGTTTCAGCAGTTTTGCCAAACCACAATTCATATGGAACCTACCAGTTCTGTTCAACGTATACACAACATTAGCGACTGCTTCGCCCCAATATGCTAAGCTAAGTTCTTTACTGTGAATCAGTTATCTAGCAGCTTCAACAATGGTTCGCATATCTCTTTCAGCTCTTCCATTTTGTTCCGGAGTATACGGTGTTGTCCTTTGGTGGAGTACTTTGTAAGAGCGCAATGTTCCACATACCTTTTTATTTTTATATTCGGATCCATTGTCAGAACGTATTGTATGAACATTGTTTCCCGTTTCTGCTTCCACTTGATCTAAATACCTTTTAAGAACGTCAGCAACTTCAGATTTCTCCTTAATGCAATAAATGTGACGATAGTTCGAATAGTCGTCTTTAAACAACAGCATAAAACGAGATCCTCCTAAAGATGATTCTTGCATTGGTCCGCACAGATCAGTATGGATAAGTTCACCCGGTCGAGCAGCTCTGTTTTGACTTTCTTCAAATGGTTGTTTATGCTGCTTTCCCATTACACATCCTTCACAAAAGAAATCACTTCCGGAGTATTCAATATTTTGTTTCTTTAAAACCTCCTTAACATGTTCTTTTCCTTGATGACACATCCTTTCATGCCAAATGCGCAAATTACTGCATTGCTCTATCGCATTTGCCTCACCAATCAATGGAATTTTTACTTTCATCATCAATTCAAATAGCTTCGAGTTCTTTCGTACACCTTTCAATGCTATTTTACCATTGTACCTGAAGACACATTCATTTCCAGTTGCTTGCATAGAAAATCCTTTGTCCAAGCAAGTATTCGACGAAAACAAATTCAACTTTATTTCTGGAACATATAAAACACCAAGAATTTGTTTCGAATTCCAAGCCTTGCCATCATAAGCTTCAACGAAAATGTCCCCTCTGCCATATGCTGGAATAACTGCGCCATTTCCAATTCGAATACTCTTTGGTGTTTGAAATTTAATATAATTCTGGAACCAATTCAAATTCTTGCACATATGGTCACTTGCCCCCGAATCAACATACCAGCTCTCAGTCTCGACAGCCGTAAAGAGCATTACCTCGTTTATAAAAGCCGTTCCTCCATTGTCTGGCTTGAAACTTTTCTTTTCAGGGCAGTCACGCTTCCAGTGACCGGACTTTCCACAATGATAGCAATTGCCCTTCTTTGAAACATTCGGTCCGCTATATTTTTTTGAAACATTCTTTTTCTTACCATGTTTTGCAACAAAAGCATCAGCTCTTTCCGGTTGGATACCCAGTCTAGATTCTTCCATGCACAGGCGACTTGACAGGTTTTTCAGCGTTCGCTCGCTCTTTTCGGTTGCTTCCCACGATGAAAAGAAATGCCGATATTCATCCGGAAGGGTCATCAAAATTTTAGTTATCAACATGTTGTCAGTAATCTTTTCTCCTAAATCACCTAATTGCTTTGCTATTTTCTGCAATTTTGATATGTGTACAGATATACAGTCTGACGGGTCCTTCGCATATTGGAAAAATTGCTGCTGCAGAAGATGAATAGACGTTGCCGACTTCTGCTCGTAAACGCTTTCTAATACTGACCACATTTCCGACGCTGTTTCACAATTAATAACGTGCATCATTGGTTCTTCATCCATAGAAACAACAATTATTTTCTGAGCCTTTGCATCACGTGATTTCCACAATCGAACTTCATTAGCAATACTAGAAGTAGGCTGCTCCACAGTTCCATCTACGATACCCCATAAATCATTGGCACGTAAAATTACTTTTATGTGGAACTTCCACAGTGTCCAACCTTCAATCCCGTTCAATTTGGAAATTTTGAAGTCTTCCATTGTACTTGGCTTCTTGAATCCTCTCAATACGGCTTATTGAATCTTCTTAATTTGGCTTCTTGAATCTTCTTAATTTGGCTTCTTGAATCCTCTTAATTGTCGTTTTTATATTTCCTTCGCTCGTTTCCTTTAATTATGGGTGTCTGGGCCCATAACCTGTTAACAAATTGGAAAAATGCTGTGTTTTTCGTAGGAATAATTCTGACGACTGAAAAAATATTTTATTGAAAAATGTATACGACAAAAATATTTTCCAATGCACATGTGACAAATTATTTTACATTCTACAAAGTGATTGGAATAAACAAGTTACAAATTTGAATTGCGAATAATATAAATACAACTTCTTCAACACGGCATCAATGTGTTTCGTCATTATTATTATTTTTTCTTTACAAAGACACAATTAATTTCCTTGTTAAATTATTTTAAACCACAAGTATTGGCAACCATTTCATCCAACCATAGATAAGGGTAACTCGCACTACCTTTTTTGTCAACCACATGTTTAACACTTTCGCTGCTGAAAAAAAACTTTAGAAAGTAAATAAATTACTTTGGATCGGTGTGTTAATGTCCCAGCAATTCATTTATGTCCTTAATTAGCTCATTAGGCAGTCTATTAACGCTTTGAAGGAAGCACATGTGTACATACACATACACACACACATATATACCCTAGCTTATGCGTGGGTTTGTGTGTGTATGTCTGTAGATATATCGAAGTCTTTTTAAAAGTTTACAGACATACACCTAAAAAAGGGTTCTAATGTTAAAGAAAATGACATTGATTTGGCGTCAAAGACAAAAAAAAAATATAAGGACATTCCATACTTAAGTTAAAGCTTATTTAAAACCAATTATATTATCATAAATGTAAGTGGAAAATTTACTTATTTTATTATCTTTGGCGTTAAATCAATGATAAAGTTTTTCAGTGTATGGGAGAAAATTATTTATTCTGCAATGTTCAGAGCAAAAACATATGGTGGATCTCAGAGATTGTGTTTTTGTTAATTAAGCAAAATATAACATTATTTCTCGAAATATGGAAATGTATTATAAATACGCTGGTCAACTTTTTTTTGAGACACGGGGTTCACAGCCGATTAGGATATAGATATAATACAGTTCTTACCCTAAAACGCGGTTTCTTTGAACTTCCTCTAGTTCTCGCGATTAATCGCTATTTGCAAAAATAGAGAGGTTGCGACATATACTCGTATTATAGCATAACTCGAGAATCTTTTATACGAATTATTTCGGGAAAGTTTTAAATAATGCAAAATTAAGTAAACTTCTTCTAATACCAATTTTTTATCCGTTCGGCGACATCTTACGAGATAGCGTTAAACCCTATTTTTGGAGAAAATTCTAATAATTTGTAAAAAACGCGTAATATAAATGTCGAAAAGTATTCAATTATTAAATTTTTATTATTGTATCGTAATGCACGATAAAATGAAACTATTCCGAAGGAAATCGATGCACAACTTCAAAAGTTATAGCTAAATTAAAAAGAAAAGAGAAGCGTTTTTATGAGATTTTCTGTGAAATTTTTGATCGGGACATTGTCTTAAGGTGAAATAAATTTCGGGGTAGATTTAATAAATTCGATACAACTTTTTAAGTTATGCATTGGTTTTTTTTCGTAATGATCTAATCTTAACCATGACCGTTAATAAACATTTTATAATTGAGCATTTGTCGTTGTTTTTATTACGCGTTTATTTCAAAATTATTAAAATTTTCTAAAAAAAAATATGAATTTTTAGCACTGTCTTGTAATATATCGTCGACACAGCTGAACGGATGAAAAATTTGTGTTTGAAGAAGTTGAAGGCTATTTAATTTTGGTTCATTTAAAACTTTCCCAAAATAATTCGTATAAATTATTCTCGAGTTATGCTATAATATGTGTAGCACTCTCTATATTATTTATCGCCAGAACTGATTCAAAGAAACTACAAAACTACAAACAGCAAAACTATTTTTTTTTGTTGAACTGTGTAATTAATAATTTGTTATATAAATATATTTTTTAAATTTTTTAGTAAAACAATTTTAAAATGGGTCTACATATTATGAGTATATGTGTCGTTGAAGAGTGAACAACTGTACCAAATATTTCAACGTAAGTATTATATGAGAAAGATTGAAATATATCTCTTATTTTCCAAAATCTTCTTACTGTGATATGATGAAATTTATTTGATACTTTTTTGTACATAAATCATTCTGTTCGATTTCTGTTCAGATTATTTTATTTTAGATCGCGCAATAAACTTTGCTTGAAAATATGAAGAATGTAGTGGGGATCTAAATTTACAAAGTGAAGCAAATAATTGAAAACTACAAATTCTATGATATGTAAAACTAATTATATAATATTTATTTTATACAACTTCTATTTAAATTCCAGGCAAATTCCTTGTTCAAATCATTGATGTCGGTTCCAATGCAAATTGTTCTTGGACAATAAATAGAGAAATTAAACCCACCACAGATTTACAAATACATACCAAATATTTGAACAAGGTCAAACATCAAATATTTCGGTAGTGCGTTGGAGGGCTTTACTTTAGACAAGTAAAATATTGTTTTAAATTATAAAATGTTCAAAGTTTTCCGTAATATGTATTATAAATTTTTTGTATTTCCAATAAAAATATAACAATTCCAATTTTTTAGAAAGTTAAAACGTTGTGTTTTTGAAGTTAACACTATAAATAGCATTAAGCACATTTTCTATGAATATAAAATGATTTCAATGGTTCAAAGAAAATGATTCATTAATAAGAGTAAAATTATAATAAATACAATGTAAAGAATTTTCCATATATATTTTAAAAAACTATATTTAAATCCACGTATGCCTTAAATTAATGACTAGTACATTCTAACATCAAGGACAGACATTTTAAATTTTATTACGATAATGTTTTAAATTTTATGATATTTTACTACAAATAAGCACGTGTCATATTTAAATTTACCCCAAAACGTGCTTATTTTAAGACCAAACATAATTAGTTTTATTACACAAAGTTCTTGATTTTATGAAATGCCTCCTCAAAACAAGTACTATTCATGTCTTTAAATTAACTATAAAACATTCTTATTTTTATTGCGATTGTCTTTGGCTCGAAATCATTGCCGAAATCTTAATCTTTACGAGAAATTCATTGATTTTCAGTACGCTTTTTTTTAGTATAGATTCTTATAATGCAATAAAAATATAATGGTGTATATGCGTATACGCTAATATTGATAACTTATATACGACATATCCAAATATTCTGTAATTACACCCGCAGTAATAATTTTGTCGTCTCTAATACCTTGAGAAAAGTGGCACATCCCTTTTTGTTACTTCAGGGACCATTTTGTACAAAAAATTAACAGCTTATAACTTTGATAGAAGTAGATGGAATTTTATGCACTGTAATGTCTTCACAGTGCCTACAGTCCAGACAAAAGGGCGTTATTATACACAAAATGTACAAAACATATCAGAATAGAATAGCTCATAACTTTAATACGAGTGCACATAAACACTTACAATTCGGTACAGTGTCATGTCCCACCCGGGACACAAACGAATGTTGGATACAAAAGTTCGAAATTTATATCGATATCGAAAGTTTTTCGAACAAAACAATCGAGAACCACTATCGAGAATGAATCGCTAACGATAGCTTTTACCCATACGTTTGTTTACGAATGACACCATTAACGGCTCTATAGCGATTTCAATAACGAAACGCAAAAGATATTTTTTCAATGCATTTTCGATACTGTTTACGACTTGTTAATGATATCGAAAATGTATTGCAAAAAATACCTCTTGTGATACGTTTTCAATACCGCGAATGATACTATTAACGACTCTATAGCGATATCAAAAACGAATCGCAAAAGATATTTCATCCAATACATTTTCGATATCGATTACGACTCGTTAATGATATCATTAGTGAAATATCGATAACGAAGGTATGTATATTACTGCCATTTGCGATTCATCCTCGGTAGCCATTCTCGAAGGTTTTGTTCGAAAAACTATCGAAAATCGTTCGATCTCGATATCATTTCCGAACTTTTGGTCTAGTGGCGAATTTTATATATTTACTCTTCAGCGCACAATAGGCATGTTCGTCAAGCCACATCTGGTACTCCCCACACAAATTGACAGATTCATTTGAACACAACATTCAAATAAGTTCAGTAGCAATCATCTATTTAACATTCTGTATTTTAGACAGCATTTACAGTGACTATAGACTGGCGATGAATGAAAAAAAGTTCTCACCGTTCTGGCATCTCATACCCGAAGTGCCATATTACATATTATCTTATTCTACAAAATCAATGTAACGAGGAATGTTTTTAGGGTTGCAAAAATTATAATTAAAGAATTATTGAAGCCCTTAAGTATGCACAGTTTTCTTTATTAATTACTACCACAATGAATAAAATTTACAAAATAGTTTGCCCAGCATTATCAACACATCAATATGAAATTAGGGTTTTCATTTGTTTTCTATTGGAGGTGGGGTAAAGTTTAATCTATATATATTTTTTAGTACACCTGAAGAAACTCTTTGTGGAATTTTTTGAGATTTTCCGATAACCCGTTCAAAAGTAATCGATATTTAAAAAACCGTTAAGTTTTCTCTCTTTATATCGAGTTTTTGGTCATAACTTCTTAAGTTATGGTCAGATTTTAAAAATCTTTTATTTTTATGTGGGTATTTTTCGGTACTTTAAAAAAATATTAACATTTTTTTCTGTACGAGGTTGCTAATTATATTTCGGTCCTGGCAATGCTGGTGTTGCCAGATGAAAACTGGAACTTCCATTGGAAAGTATGACATTTTTATACCCTACACCACACTTTGGTACAGGGTATTATAAGTTTGTTTCACGTCAGATGTTTGTAACACCTGAAAATCACATAGCTAGACCCACCTTAAAGTATACCGATCGACTCAGAATCACTAGCTGAGTCGATTTAACGATGTCTGTCCGTCCGTCCGTCCGTCTGTCCATGTAAAGTTGTTCGTCGACTACAGGTCCCAATTTCACTCCGATCGTTCTGAAATTTTGCAGTTTAGAGTATTTCGCGGCTGTTAAGATCGCTATTGAATTTGGTTGAAATCGGTTCAGATTTAGATATAGCTCCCATATATATCTTTCGTCTGATTTGGCCCTTTAGTCCTATAGAAGCTGTATTTTACATCCGATCGTTTTGAAATTTAGAATGGTAGAGTTTCTTGATCCATGAACCAACACTGCCGAATTTGAAGAAAATCGGTTAAGATTTAGCTATAGCTCCCATATATATGTTTCGTCCGATTTGGCCCTTTAGTCCTATAGAAGCTGTATTTTACATCCGATCGTTTTGAAATTTAGAATGGTAGAGTTTCTTGATCCATGAACCAACATTGCCGAATTTGAAGAAAATCGGTTCAGATTTAGATATAGCTCCCATATATATCTTTCGTCCGATTTGGTCCTTTAGTCCTATAGAAGCTGTATTTTACATCCGATCGTTTTGAAATTTATAATGGTAGAGTTTCTTGATCCGTGAACCAACATTGCCGAATTTGAAGAAAATCGGTTCAGATTTAGATATAGCTCCCATATATATCTTTCGTCCGATTTGGTCCTTTAGTCCTATAGAATCTGTATTTTACATCCGATCGTTTTGAAATTTAGAATGGTAGAGTTTCTTGATCCATGAACCAACATAGCCAAATTTGAAAAAAATCGGTTAAGATTTAGCTATAGCTCCCATATATATGTTTCGTCCGATTTGGCCCTTTAGTCCTATAGAAGCTGTATTTTACATCCGATCGTTTTGAAATTTAGAATGGTAGAGTTTCTTGATCCATGAACCAACATAGCCAAATTTGAAAAAAATCGGTTAAGATTTAGCTATAGCTCCAATATATATGTTTCGTCCGATTTGGCCCTTTCGTCCTATAAAAGCTGTATTTTACATCCAATCGTTTTGAAATTTAGAATGGTAGAGTTTCTTTATTCATGAACCAACTTTGCCGAATTTGAAGAAAATCGGTAAAGATTTAGCTATAGCTCCCATATATATGTTTCATCCGATTTGGCTCTTTAGATCCAATCGTTTTTATACCCTGTGGTACATGGTAAATTTCTGTAAACAATTTATACATGAATTACAAAATTTATATATCAGAGTTATTCAATATTACGAGAGTGGTGTAGGGTATTATATAGTCGGCACCGCCCGACTTTAGCCTTTCCTTACTGGTTTAGCATAACTTCACTCAGACCGTTTTGTCATTTGAGCGCGAATTGTTTTTGGTTACAGTGTGACCCATCAATTCGACGTTTTGGCCGGTCAAAAGGCGCTGGTTTGAGCCGATGTGTGAGAGCTCGCATTGTCATGGTGCACAATGATTCGTCTACTCTTGTTCGTTTTTCGAATTTCTCGGAAGACTTCAGGCAAACAAATTGTGGTGTACCACTCAGAACTGACCGTCCTACGTTGCTCAAGCGGAACAGTCGCCACATGACCAGTTTTGCCGAAGAAACAGGCCATACAATGATTTCCTTGAATTGCTTCTTCCACGCACAACTTTCGTTGGATTTGGCTCTGACAATCTTATAAACGTCAACGTGATCGTATTTTTTCAAAATTTCTTTGCACCAATTGACACGATCCTTTTTTGAGCGATTGTCAAATTGTGCGGGATCCAACGAGAACAAACCTTTTTTACGGCCAGATGTTCATGCAATATCGAATGTATGCTGGTGGAAGAAATGTCCCAGGATGCCTCTATCTCACGGTATGTCACATGGCGATCTTGCATTATCAGTTCACGCACGGCATCCATGTTCTCTGGCACAACGGCCGTTTTTGGACTACCTTCGTCTTTGAGCGAACGTCGGTCACGATTGAATTCATTTAACCAGTTTTTCACAGTGCTATAGGATAGTGCTTCATCGCCATACAATGATTTAAGTTCATCGATGCACTCTTGTAGTGATAATCCACGCCGAAAGTTGTGAAAAATTATCGCACGAAAATGTTCACGAGTTAATTCCATTTTTTTCCAAATTGATTTTTTCAAGTCACTGTACACAACACAAATGAAGGTCGTACGTCAAAACGTTCTGAGTACGTTTATGCTAAAAAATGTCAAACTTTCCAATGAAAATGTCAGATGGCGCCAGACAACACTTAGTGTTGCCTAGGCCTAGCAACCCTCGTACTATTTTTATGTTTTGAAAGGTAAATTACATTTTTTAAATTGTTTGTAAACTCCGATTTTCGAGAAATTTTTTATATTTTCATTAATTTAAGTTAATTCACTAACATATAAGCTTTGGATGGAAGTGGGCCTAAAATTATTTATATAGCGTTTTCCAATAAGAGTGAAATGATTTCTTTGAAAAAATAACTCACTTATTTTTAAGGAAATTCAAAAGTGTTTTATTTAATGTGAATTAAATGGGATATTTTCGCATTTTCGGAGTGTAATAATTTTACAAACGAAATCAAAACCCGTTCATACGGCTGCACCATTTTTACAAACGAACCTAAAAATGCGGCTTCAGTGTAAAATGTACACTAAATTTTACTTTATTTACACTTTTTCCACTAAATCAAGTCGTATGTCATGAATGGCACGTTCAATATTGACTTGTAAAGCTTGAAGAGAGTCTGGTTTATTTCGAAAGACCAATGACTTCAAATAACCCCACAAGAAATAGCATAGCCTAATGGTGCTAAATCACAACATCTTGGAGGCCAATATCAAAATTTCTTGAAATAATAGAATCTCCAAATTTTTCGCAACAATTCAATGGTTTCATTTGCTGTGTGGCACGTAGCCACAATCGGTCAATGGAAAAAAAGATAGCTCTTAACGAGAGCTAATATATTGCTCATGTGTGTCAAGGTCGTACGTCGACAGGAAAGTGTTTTTTTGGATTTTTTAAAAAAATTGACTTAGCAACATTTTCAAATTTGAACGGAAAGTTTATTTTTGCTCTAGCTCCTTAACTGTACGTCGGATCGGGAATCGGTCAAAAGCAAAAAGATAGCTCTTAACGAGAGCTAACGAGGGGTCATAAGGTCGACTGGAAAGTTTTTTTTTTGGTTTTAAAAAAATTGACTTAGTGCACGAAAAGTTGCAATTGGAGAACGATTATTTTGATAATAAAACTGAATCATTTGTAAACGTTGTTCTTGCGTATATCTCTCCATGATAAAATTCTAAACACTACTGAATACAATGAAAAACAAATGACAGATCATGACATATTACAAATGGCCGAAACGTCACTTCAAAATCATATCATCCCTGTTGGAAAACCCGTTATATTTATACCCTCACTTTAGTGATACAAGGGTATATATCATTTGCTACGGGCCAATAGTGTAACACATCGAATGAGTGATCTAAGACCCTAAGTATGTTCGACAGATATTTGTTTTAGGTCATTTTAAGTCAAATGAGTAATGCCCGTCAGTCCGTCCGTCCATCTGTCTGCTGGCTGGTGCACACGATAACTCTCGAAAGGAGTAACCGATTGACTTCAAATTTGGTATGCAGTAATATTTTTTTCTATCTCCGGCTAAGTTCGAAGATATGCCATTTCCGTCCACTCCTTGTGGTACCTCCCACACAAAGGGTTTACATTTAGTGAAATTTTGATTCTTTAATAACTTCTATACTACCTATTCGAATATCCTGAAATTCCACACATAGTATTAGTTTATTTGTCGCTATCACCTCGAGAAAAATGGGCGAAGTTGCAATGCCCCTTTTGGTACCTCCCACACAATTGGACTATTTTGCACCAAAGTTAACAGTTTATAACTTGAATACCAGTGCATACAAATACTTAAAATTTTGCAGAGAGTATTGGTTTTATAGTACTTGCAGTCAATTGAAAAATGGGCGTTATTGCCATGCCCTTTTTGGTACTACCCACACAAAGGTAAAATTTTTTACGAAAAGTTAACAGCTTATAAATTTTAACTAGAGCATACAAATACGTACAATTTTGTAAAGTGTACACGGGGCAAAATCGCCTTTTTTGATATGTTTGAATCGAAAGAAAATATATTTGGAACACAAATTTTTAAATATTATATATTTCTTAGCAAATAAATTTTATTTGAAAATCAATAAAATATATTTGGAACGCATATATTAATATATTACAACAAATTATATTTGCAAACTAAATTTCTCAAATAAAATATGTGTTTAAATACAAATAAAATTATTATTTAGGAATTTTTCCAAATATATTTTATTTAAAAAATATTTCCAAAACTTTTGCTGAGTTTTTCATATTTCAGTTTCAATTTTTCTTGGGTTTCGAATTGTACCTCCCAGTTATGATACCATATGCAGCATTACCTTCTGTTTTAAATCAATCATTTCAAATTTCTGAGTATTCCAAGCCATCATTAAGTGTCAATCCTCTAAGTACTTTATATTGATCCAAGATTATATGATTTCAATTATTATTTTTTACAAACATTAAAAATTTCTAAAAATTTAACTTTGAATTACTGAAAAATTTGACACAATTTATGTATTTTATGAATACTTAAATGCAAATAAATATTTGTTTCGGAAATAATGGTCCCAAATAAAAACATATTGGAATGTAAACAAATATTTGTTTGAACAACATCTCCCCAAATACACAATTTTTGTGTGTACCAAATATTACATGCTCAGAGTCTACCCCAAACATATATATGTTTCAAGCCGAATATGTTTGGGACAATATACTACAGAAGCGATTTTTTTCAGCGTGTAATTTTCTTAAAATGGGTGCTATCACCACACTCGTTTTAGTACCTCCCACACAAAAAGAGTCGAGACATAAACAAACTAAATAGCAAAAAATAGGTATTAGTACATACCAGTGCATATTTACATTGCTCACTAAGTGAGGGCATGTATATCTTAGTCCGTTTATTTTTTAAAATTTAAAAAAAATAGATTACGCAAACCACTGTGTTTGTGCTTGAAGGCATCGGAATCTTTTTGTCGAATACATTACCAAAAATCCGTCGATTTCTACTACTTTTGATATATAGTTATTTATCAGCGGATATTATCAGCGGGGGTGGCGAGTGTTTCCTAAAAACACTCCCTGAAGTGGCTCCTTTGGGGTGGAACATCTATTCCGAAGCCTTGAAGCCACAAACACAGTGGTTTGCACCAAAATTCTTTTTAAAAATTAAAAAAAAAAATTAAAAAAGATATACATAATTTAAGGCCCACTTCCTTCCAAAGCCTATATGTATATCATCTCATGCATGTAATGTATCTGCATACATTACAAATTTTTCATAGAAGTTCATATTCTTTAAATCATTTATGTAAATTTTGAATAGAAGTGGACCCAAAACGCTACATTGTGGAACACCATGGCGTACAGGTAACAAACTGTTTTTTGAACTGCCCAGATGGACGTACTGGTATCTGTTTTTTAGAAAATCTTCGAAGAATAAAATGGTTTCGTTTGATAATCCCACGAATCTTAACTTTTCAATTAATATGTTGTGTTCCACTAAATCAAACGCCTTCGAAAAGTCAAGAAAAGCACCAGCTACACCTTTAAACCCAGCATCAATTCCACCGCACACGTATTCCATTACATAAGCCAACGCTTCCTCTGTTCCTGAATCCAAATTTATTATCATATATAATGTTTCTTTTTTCAATATAGTTTGAAATTGTCCAAAAATTAACTTTTTAAGGATTTTATCCAACACTGATAAAACGGCCAAAGGTCTAAAATCTCGAATGTCCTTCGAGTCGGTTCTTTTGGGAATAGGAACAATTTTATGAATTATCAGTATGTCTGGATATTTTGCACATTCAACCATGTTATTAAAAATTTCAACCAACATATCAGCGACAATGGATTTCCTTACCGTCAACATTCTAGGGGAGATACCATCATAACCACTACTCTTTCTCATGTCCAAAGCATCCAATATATTTATCACCTGTCCTTTATTAATTCTAGTAAGATGAAAAGTACTCGGTTCCATTACAAGAGTTCCAAATATATTTGTATCATCACTTACACAATGCGGAATGTTAAGCTTCAATGTTCTTCCTGATTCCACAAAATGTGGGTTCAAAACAGTAGCTTTTGAACGAGTTATCGAAAAAATCTCTAAAAATTCCACAAAGCGTTTCTTCAGGTGTATTAAAAAATATAAAAAAGGGAAAAATCAAAACCGAATATTAAATTTAAACTATCGATCCATAAGGGCCCAGTAAAAAATTACTGGTTAATTTTTTTAGACATTAATTCTTCATTGTATTTTTTCCTTCCGGAATGTAATGTGATATATTTTTTCTGGATTTTATAATGGAGAACTTAATTCCACAAATCCGCAAGAGTAAGCGAGTATAAAAATAGAACAGTCAAATTGCCAGCTTAATTCCAAAAATCCTAAGAAGGAAGCGAGGTCATCGAAAAATTTTGTTCCCTTAAATACTTAGTACAATTTAGCGTTGATGAGTGCGAGACCTTTGGTGGTGCAGAATGCTAGCATGCACTGTTTTGAAGCAAGCAACCCGGGTTCAAATCCTCGTCGGATCGAAATAAAAAATAAATAAGTTTATAAAAATAATATTAAAAATACAAAATAAAACCAGTAAGGAAAGGCTAAAGTCGGGCGGTGCCGACTATATAATACCCTACACCACTCTCGTAATATTGAATAACTCTGATATATAAATATTGTAATTCATGTATAAATTGTTTACATAAATTTACTTTTGGGACATTTTATACTTAAATAATACCCTGTACCACAGTGTGGTGTTAGGTATAACAACGATTGGATCTAAAGAGCCAAATCGGATGAAACATATATATGGGAGCTATAGCTAATAACCGATTTTCTTCAAATTCGGTAGTGTTGGTTCATGGATCAAGAAACTCTACCATTCTAAATTTCAACACGATTGGACGTAAAATACAGCTTTTATAGGACTAAAGGGCCAAATCGGACGAAACATATATATGGGAGCTATAGCTAAATCTTAACCGATTTTCTTCAAATTCGGCAATGTTGGTTCATGGATCAAGAAACTCTACCATTCTAAATTTCAAAACGATCGGATGTAAAATACAGCTTCTATAGGACTAAAGGACCAAATCGGACGAATCATATATATGGGAGCTATAGCTAAATCTTAACCGATTTTCTTCAAATTTGGCAATGTTGGTTCATGGATCAAGAAACTCTACCATTCTAAATTTCAAAACGATCGGATGTAAAATACAACTTCTATAGAACTAAAGGACCAAATCGGACGAAAGATATATATGGGAGCTATATCTAAATCTGCACCGATTTTCTTCAAATTCGGCAATGTTGGTCCATGGATCAAGAAACTCTACCATTCTAAATTTCAAAACGATATCAAACGATTCAAACGATATAGCTAAATCTTAACCGATTTTCTTCAAATTCGGCAGTGTTGGTTCATGGATCAAGAAACTCTACCATTCTAAATTTCAAAACGATCGGATGTAAAATACAGCTTCTAATGGTCTAAAGGACCAAATCGGACGAAAGATATATATGGGAGCTATATCTAAATCTGAACCGATTTTCTTTAAGTTCGGCAATGTTGGTTCATGGATCAAGAAACTCTACCATTCTAAATTTCAAAACGATCGGATGTAAAATACAGCTTCTATAGGACTAAAGGGCCAAATCGGACGAAACATATATATGGGAGCTATAGCTAAATCTTAACCGATTTTCTTCAAATTCAGCAATGTTGGTTCATGGATCAAGAAACTCTACTATTCTAAATTTCAAAACGATCGGATGTAAAATACAGCTTCTATAGGACTAAAGGGCCAAATCGGACGAAAGATATATATGGGAGCTATATCTAAATCTGAAGCGATTTCAACCAAATTCAATAGCGATCTTAACAGCCGCGAAATACTCTAAACTGCAAAATTTCAGAACGATTGGGGTGAAATTGCGACCTGTAGTCGACGAACAACTTTACATGGACGGACGGACGGACGGACGGACGGACATCGTTAAATCGACTCAGCTAGTGATTCTGAGTCGATCGGTATACTTTAAGGTGGGTCTAGCTGTGTTATTTTAAGGTGTTACAAACATCTGCCATGAAACAAACTTATAATACCCTGTACCACAGTGTGGTGTAGGGTATAAAGAAATAAAAACGAAAGAAACTATTTATACCCTACACCACACTGTGGTACAGGGTATTATAAGTTTGTTTCATGGCAGATGTTTGTAACACCTTAAAATAACACAGCTAGACCCACCTTAAAGTATACCGATCGACTCAGAATCACTAGCTGAGTCGATTTAACGATGTCCGTCCGTCCGTCCGTCCGTCCGTCCGTCCATGTAAAGTTGTTCGTCGACTACAGGTCGCAATTTTACTCCGATCGTTCTGAAATTTTGCAGTTTAGAGTATTTCGCGGCTGTTAAGATCGCTATTGAATTTGGTTGAAATCGGTTCAGATTTAGATATAGCTCCCATATATATCTTTCGTCCGATTTGGCCCTTTAGTCCTATAGAAGCTGTATTTTACATCCGATCGTTTTGAAATTTAGAATGGTAGAGTTTCTTGATCCATGAACCAACATTGCCGAATTTAAAGAAAATCGGTTCAGATTTAGATATAGCTCCCATATATATCCTTCGTCCGATTTGGTCCTTTAGTCCTATAGAAGCTGTATTTTACATCCGATCGTTTTGAAATTTAGAATGGTAGAGTTTCTTGATCCATGAACCAACATTGCCGAATATGAAGAAAATCGGTTAAGATTTAGCTATAGCTCCCATATATATGTTTCGTCCGATTTGGCCCTTTAGTTCTATAGAAGCTGTATTTTACATCCGATCGTTTTGAAATTTAGAATGGTAGAGTTTCTTGATCCATGAACCAACATTGCCGAATTTGAAGAAAATCGGTTAAGATTTAGCTATAGCTCCCATATATATGTTTCCTCCGATTTGGCCCTTTAGTCCTATAGAAGCTGTATTTTACATCCGATCGTTTTGAAGTTTAGAATGGTAGAGTTTCTTGATCTATGAACCAACATTGCCGAATTCGAAGAAAATCGGTTAAGATTTAGCTATAGCTCCCATATATATGTTTCGTCCGATTTGGCCCTTTAGTCCTATAAAAGCTGTATTTTACATCCAATCGTGTTGAAATTTAGAATGGTAGAGTTCTTGATCCATTAACCAACACTACCGAATTTGAAGAAAATCGGTTAAGATTTAGCTATAGCTCCCATATATATGTTTCATCCGATTTGGCTCTTTAGATCCAATCGTTTTTATACCCTACACCACTCTGTGGTACAGGGTATTATTTAAGTATAAAATGTCCCAAAAGTAAATTTATGTAAACAATTTATACATGAATTACAAAAATTATATATCAGAGTTATTCAATATTACGAGAGTGGTGTAGGGTATTATATAGTCGGCACCGCCCGACTTTAGCCTTTCCTTACTGGTTTTTTTTTTACTTTTCTAACCCAATTTAAAAATCGAAAAGAAGGCATTTTTCAGCAATTCAGAATTAGTTCCAGAAGGCTCAGCCATTTATAAAAAGCATCGGTTAGGGAAGCGAGTGGGGAATTATTATGAACAGAGCTTCTTAATTCCCTACTCGATTGCTTTTTTGGAAAATTGTTTACTGGGGGGATTCGTGGAATTCCCCTTACATATATCTAAATCTGAACCGATTTTCACCAATTTAAATAGGAATCGTCTTTAAGTCGAAAAATAAGTGCTTGGCTAATTTTATAGTTTTTAGAGCATAATTGCGACCTGTACTTTGATTACAAGAATACATCTACAGACAGACAAACGGACGGATAAAGGTAAATCGACTCAAAAAGTGGTTCTAAGTCGATGGGATAAAAAAACAATGGATCTACTACCTCATCTTCTTTCGTGTGTACCAAATTGGGGTGTTATGAAATCAGAGCTGACCTCGAGCTTATTGGCTATTAATTAATATCAAAAGGTCGAATAAAAACAAATTCTAATATATATAGTATATAGTATATAAAAAGTATGTTTTCCATAATAAAAAAAGATTTTGCAATATTACAGAACTCTTTAATGGTCCTCCAGAGTAGTCATCTAATGTTTTATAAATCAAACGTTATTTCTTAGGTCGTCTTTAGACATTTCCTACGAAACGACCCATATAACAGATAACATAAATATATGCATACATAATATGTACATTTACTATGCCAACGCCCACACATTTACAAAAGCCACAACAATTTGTTACGTTATTATTATTATGATTATGATTGCCATTATGCCTTACTTTGTTTGCGGTTAACCATAAATTTATTATTTGAGTTTTAACCTGAAATGTATTATCCTTTTGTAGGAGAACTAGTTTATTTATTGTTCTTGATATAATACTAAAATGGTTTTGTTGTTGTGATTTAATTTGTCACACAATTATTTAAAAACTAGTAAACCTTTTCAGTGCTGCCAGACGAAATTGATCCAAAATAGTCAAAATGGTTTTTCTATATCTTCATCAAAAAATTTACTATTTTCATATAGATGACAGTTTTTTCAAGCGATGGAAATGTTTCAGAGACTAAGGGTATTTACTAGTAATGGGTGATCCAAGTAGAGATACATCTTTCAATAGCCTTTTTTTTTGACAGATCACGAGTGATTCGTGTCATGGTGTCATGTAATTTTTGTTAAGTATTGTTTGGCATTTCATCATGGAAAGACTTACGCCTGAACAACGTTTACAAATCGTTCAACTTTATTACGAAAATTCACGTTCTGTGAGGAATGTTTTTCGTGCACTTCGATCAACTTATGGTCAACATAAGTTGAGCGACTTGATTAGTCATCGAAATTTGGACTCAACGGATGGACCATCTGAGACGTTGTTCAGACGTTAGTCTTTCCATGATGAAATGCCAAACAATACTTAACAAAAATAACATGACAGCATGACCCGACTCATACGTGATCTGTCAAAAAAAGGCTATTTAAAAAAGTATCTCTACTTGGATCACCCATTATTAGTAAATACCCTTAGGACTTGTTTCCGCAATAAATCTACATAAAAATCGGCATTGAAATACATTGTTCGTTATAGGCCTCATGTCCCAAACTGAAGCTAAGAGGCAAACAACGAGCGAAATGGTGGTCATCTCAAATAGTTCTGCTGAGGAAGTGCTGCAGGAAGCTCTTTAGTAGGGCAAAGGTCTCACAGGACTGGGACACATACAAGACAAAACTCAAGCGGTGCAAACCATTTTTGAGAAAGGCTCAAAATAAATCCTGTATAGATTTCTGCAATGGCGTAGAAAGCTCATCCGGAGCCTTAAGATTTCGGACAATTGTAGCCTCAACACCTTGCACTATTGGGTATACAAAGAAACATGATAGTTCTTGGACTACGTCCACATTTCTTTGACTGCGATACAGATTTCCCATGCAACTCTGAAGGGGAATTCAATACTTCAATTACAAATTCCATTGAAGTGCAGCAGTCAGAAGTTGAGATTGTTACCGAATTTGTAATTCTTTGGCATCAATTCGGCAGGACCAGACCATGTCTCACCGGAGGAGCTGCAGACAGTGGTTGATACAATTACGCTCTGGCTCAGAGAGCCCTATACTTGTTGCATCAATCAGTCATATATACCAATAAAGTGGAGAGAAACCAATATTGTTTTCATCCCAAAAGCGGGAGCTAACGATTTCCGGCCGATTAGTCTTTGGTAATTTTTCGTTAAAACCCTGGAGAGATTAATACATAGTTACCTTAGGACTAAAATTTATCACTTTCTAAGGTATAGAGGGCAACTTCAATCACATAAACCCAGCCACTTACCTCCATAGACTAGGCAGCGTTCTGTCTCCTATACTATGGAATCTCTCTATTAACAATATTCTACTTTCTCTGGAGAAGAGGTTATTGCCTATGCAGATGACGTGACAATAGCCGCTGCTGAGCTGCTGCAGAGGGAAGTTTCCGAGTACTGTTGGAGACATTCTCCAACAGGTCCTTCGCAGGAAGTTAAACTTCAAAACCATTCTGGAAAGAGCAAAGAAGGCGGTGGTAGTATCATACATATACCTGTAAAAGGGTAATCTGAAAACCCTGGGGTCTGATCCCGCGTATAGTTTATTGGCTTTATACGGCAGTAGTTAGACTGATAATACTGTGCCGCATTGTCGTCTGGCGGACAGGTCTGCATAAATCGACCTGCTGGACAATACTAAACAAAGATCAGCGAATAGCTGATATACTCGTATGCATCACTGCAGCGTTAAGGACGTCCCCAACTTAGGCACTACATTTTACACTACATTTAATACCGCTATACATTATAGCAAGGCAATATACCGCTTGTACGGCTATTACACTTAATTAATTTGCTTCAAATGCAGCAAGATGTGGATATGTCTTGGGTTATTTACTCGTTAGTAGACGTCGAGTTAAGTTATCTTCTCTAGGTAGAGTACCTGTTGGGTTATCTACTGCTAGTAAGATAAGTAGACAAATGGGTTATCTACACCTTAGTTGACGACCTTTTGGGTTATCTACACCGAACTAAACGACCAGTTAGTTATCCACTCCTTTTTAGGGGACCAGTTGGAGTGATTTGCTCCATATTTGACGACCTGTAGGCTTATCTACTCCTTAGTAGAGAACCAAGTGGGTTATCTACTCAGTAATATACGACAATTTGGGTTATCTATACCTTAGTATAAGACCAGCAGTGTTTGCTACTTCTTATTAGACGAACAGTTGGATTATCTACTTCTGAGTAGGCGACCAGTTGGGTTATCTATTCCTTAGTATATGACTAATTATATTATTTATTATTCCTTAGCAGACTACCAGTTGGATTATGTATTCCTTAGTAGAGGGCCTGTTGGGTTATTTATTCATTAGTTGGCGACCAGTTGAATTATATACTCCTTAGTAGGGGACTAGTTGTAGTTAATTTCTCCATATTTGGCGACCTGTAGGCTTATCTTAACCTTAGTAGAGAACCGGTTGGGTAATATACTCCTTAATATACGACAAGTTGTGTTATCTACACCTTAGTATAGAACCAGCTGGGTTATCTACATTTAGTATAGTACCAGATGGTTTATCTATTCCTTATTAGTCGACCAGTTGGATTATCTACATCTTAGTAGACGACCTGTTGGGTTATCTATTCCTTAATAGATGACAAATTATTTTATTTACTGCTTGGTGCGCGGTCGGTTGGGTTACATACTCCTTAGTATACTACCTGTTGGGTTATGTACTCCTTAGTAGAGGGCCTGTTGGGTTATCTATTCCTTAGTTGGCGATCAGTTGAGTTATCTACGTCTTAGTAGAGGACCAGTTGGAGTTGTTTGCTCCATATGCGGCGACCTGTAGGCTCATATACTCCTTAGTAGAGAAGCTGTAGGGTTATATACCCCTTAATATACGACAAGTTGTGTTATCTACCCGTTATTATAGGACCAGCTGCGTTATCTTCTCCTTATTAGACGACCAGTTGGATTATCTACTTCTTAGTAGACAGGTTATCTATTCCTTGATATATTATATATATTCTATAATATTTACTCCTTGGTGCGCGGTCAGTTGGGTTATCTACTCCTTAGTAGAGGACCAGTTGGGTTATCTACTCCTTAGTTGACGACCAGTTAGGTTATCTATTCTTTAGTAGTTTGCATTTGGGTTATCTACTCCTAAGTACTTGGCATTTGGGTTAGAGGATCAGTTTTGCTGTATGCTAATTACTAAAATATCAGTTAGTAGATGGTCAATTGTGTTATTTACTCCTCAGTATGCGGCTATTTGCCGTATCGAAATTTAAATTTTTTCAATTTAATTTTTCTATGGATAACCTCTAAAAAATATTGTGTGAAAGTTTGGGATAAATCGGAGCAAAACTAACGAAGATACAGCAGTCTAACTAACCGCGCCTTATACTTGATTCAGTACATCAGAAAAGCTTTAAAGCGTTTTTCCCACAACCCACGTTTTCAAAGTCGGTGTCCATCATAACTTCAAAACTACAGCACCGATCGTTTTGAAATTTTGAACACTATTTCTGTACATCATTTGCGAGGTGACGCTGGAAAGTATTTTTGAAATTAGATTTTTTTCAGGCAACGCTGGAAATTTTTTTTTTTTTCAAATTTATTAATATTTTTTATTTTACAATAACAATTACAATTAGCCATGTTTTAGGAAAAATCGAGTTTTCACTTCAAAGTGTTCCCAATAATTAAAAAATGTAAATTTCGAAAACCCCTCCCAGCGTTACCTGGGGAAAACGGTCATCTAACGACGTAATTTTGGTTTTTAAATTTCAGATGATCCATCACCGAGTTATGATGGACACCGCAGTTCAACTTTTTTCCGAGACCCTTCGGAATAATTGCTGCCATTGCCATATTTCTTAATATTTATTTTTACACAATATACCTAGAAAGTTATGCTATAATATACAGGGTGGCTGATGAATATTGCTACATTAAGAAACTCAAATAACTTTTTTTCAGTGTATGGAATTTAGTTTTTTTTTATTCACGTTAAAGCTCATTAAAATGAATTAAATATAGCTTAATTAGTTTTAAAAATAGTGGAATTGAAATGCCCCCCCTGCTCGTTGATGCATGTGCGGCATCTTACCAAAAAGTTGTTCATTACTGCTTGGAGAGTTGAGACGGGAATAGCCGTAATTGTTTCTCGAATGGAATGCTTTAGTTCATTCAAATTTGTTGGTTTTGCTTTGTAGACTTCCTGTTTGCAATAACCCCACAAGAAAAAGTCAGGTACAGTAAGGTCAGGCGACCTGGGGGGCCAACGGAATGTGGAGTTTCTGGATATCAGCATATTGGGAAATTTTCGCCGCAATTCTGTCATAACAGGCCGGGCTATGTGAGGAGTTGCACCATCTTGCTGAAACCACACAGAGTTGAAAGAAATTCTCATTCGGCGTTATTCTGGATAGAAAAACTCTCTCAACATGCTCAAGTAACGGCCTCCAGTAACTGTAGCGGTGTGCCGTTTTCTTCGAAGAAGTAGGGCCCGACAATGCAGCGTGATAAAACTGCACACCACATTGTGACACAAAGTGGATGCAATTCCGTCTTATGGAGTATCTGTGGGTTGGAAGCACTCCATATTCAACTATTTTGTTAGTTAATGTTGTCGTTTAAATCGAAATGGGCCTCGTCAGACATGAAAAGATTCAGTTTAACATGTTTCCGCCTTCTTCCACCATTTGAAGCATCTTCTGGAAAAATTCCAAGCGAATCGGGAAGTCTGCTGCGTTCAGTTTGTTGGCCATTTGAATTTTATATGGGAATAACACCAAATCTTTGTGCATAATTGACTGCAATGAGTGTCTGCTTATACCAATTTGAGCAGACCAGATTCTTGTCGAAACTCTTGGATTGTTTTGTATGGCATCAGCTACAGCAGCGATTGTTTCCTCCGTCCGAACTGAAGGGTTTCGATGGTAAGGTCTTCTGTTGACTGTCCCATGCTCGGAAAAATTGTTAACAAGTCTCTTTACGGTCCATCTGCTCGGAGGATTGCCGCCAAACGTGCCCCTATACTCTCTTTGAACCGAAACTACGGACTTCAGTGCGTAATAGCGGCGGACAATCCAAATTCTTATTTCAGTGTCCCAGTTATCCATTTTTGTTAAATCTAAAAATCAATCTGTAAAATAAAACCAGTAAGGAAAAGCAGAAAGTCGGGCGGGGCCGACTATATAATACCCTACACCTCCCTAACAATGCGATAAGGGTCATTGCGATAATAATTTGGAATAATTGGTAAATGGGTAAGAACATATTATCTAATTCTGAGCCGATAATTGCTAAATTAAGCAATATTCGTTCCTATATTGACAAACATTTTTCTGGAAAATTTTAATGATCGGAAGTAAAGTACAACTTCTATAGCGCTTTGTAATCAAATCAGGAGGAACATATGTATTTATGGAGGTTATATGTAAATCTGAATCGATTTTCCCTAAATACTCATTCATGTAAAATAGAAACCTCTTTCTGTTGAATTTCGTACTGATCGGATATAAAATACAGTCTCTGCAGCGCTTGGTTGTCAAATCGGGGCTAACATATATATGGGGGCTATATCTCAATCTGAACCGATTTTCTCCGAATTTGGCAGTATTCCTTCATGTAATAAGAAACCTCTTTCTGCCGAATTTCGTACTAATCGGATATAAAATACAGTTTCTACAGCGCTTACATGTCAAATCTTGGGTAACATATATATCTAAATCTGAACCGATTTCCCCCAAATTTTGTATAGTATCTAATGTATCACGAGACTACTCTCTGTCATGTTTTGTACAAATCGTTTCAAAAATGTTGCTTATACAGTGCATATATGCCAAATCGGAGGTACATATATATGGGAGCTATATGTAAATCTGAACCGATTTTAACCAAATTCAATAGGGATCGTCCCTGGGTCTAAAAAAAGATATGTGCAAAGTTTCGTTGATATCTGACCATAATTGCGACCTGTACTTTGATTACAAGAATACATCTACAGACAGACAGACGGACAGACAGACGGACATAGCTAAATCGACTCAGAAGGTGATTACAAGTCGATCGGTATAATAAACAATGGGTCTATCTCTTCTCCTTTTGGGTGTTACAAACAAATGCACAATGTCATAATACCCTGTACCACAGTGTGGTGTAGGGTATAAACAATTAACCAGATTCATTAAATAGAAAGAAAGTTATTACATTTTTTTTGGTAGCAGCTTTCATCAGCCACCCTGTACCATTGGTTTTTATCAAAAGATTTTAACTGTGTCGTTACAAAAAAAAATCACAAAAATTTACATTTTTTGCACGATCTATCGTTACCATCCTTCAACAAGGAATTACAAATAATTATTTCAGACTATTTAATTCCGTTATTTACGCTACAGGTAAAACGTTGTTGGCTACCAGACTAGATGTATAACGAATATAAAACCATTGGGTACATCCTCTTAATAAATTCGTAGTTTTTTGCAAAAAATATTATATATCTACCACACACAAAAACACAGCTTTCACGAAGTAAACCAAAAATTACATCCTTTATGGTGCTCTCCAAACCGTCTAACTAAATGAGACATTTATGTCAATTTCTAAAAGCTAATATCCACCTACATGTAACCTTTTGCCAGAACATTTAGATATTTAATTTTCCATTACAAGTTATACTGTACTCAGGACAAAAGTCACACAGGCATAAAAAGTCAAATAATATTTAGTTAAACAGTTTGTAAATCATAAACACGCAATCATATTAAATGTAATAAAAATAAAACTATATCAAGGGTCACAAACTTTTCCTAATGGTGGGTTGGATGTGGTCTGAAATTACCTATATTGTTAGTAAACATTTTGTTACTCGTACATATGCATGTACTCGTGTAAATACTTTTATTACTTTCACTATTACATTTCACATAAGACTACTTACTACCTGTTGACGAATCCTTTCAGCCATGAACAGACATACATATATACGTACAGACATATGTACATACCCAAAATAGTTGCACAAGCAATTTGAGGTCTAGATATGAATATATACTCGTATAGTATTATGTTGGCTCCAAAGTAGTAGAAAAGTTCACAATCGTGTGTATACGAGTATGTCTAAAGCCTCTATAATTATATGGACATTAAAGAGGGTAGTAGTGTTGCAATTATGCTGCAGTTAATATGGAATAATTGACTATATAAATTGTTATTCGTGCTGATAAAAATTTTTAACCAGCTCCATAATACACATATTAGCGCGAACGAAATGATGTCAAATATTAAATTCCACACGAATGGACACCAATGACTGTCGGTTAGCATCAAAGGATCCTTAGCGAAGTTTACCGAAATCTTCGGGTAATATGTTTTATTAATTAATGCATATCTACCCCCTCTAATGTATATACATACATGTACATGTGTGAATTTTCGCTTACATGGGTGATTGTGTTCCCAACATTTTTGCCACAACCAGAAGCTCATTATACGTATAAAACTAAAGTTGTCCCTGTGGTGTCATGGTGTTAGTAAGGAAATGTAAAGGCCAAGAAAAGTTATTAAAAGAGACTGTTTTTTAAGACTAACAACACCTGGACGATACACGAGTATATTACATATTTCAATTCATTGAACATGTAAACATTACATGTATGGAGGATTTTATGTTAAGTTAGTGAACCGATGTCATCTGATCGGATGATACTTGCACCAACTTAAGTTCTTTCAGGTAGTAGTTATGGCACAAAATTTCAACCATATACATATAGCTACTTAGCTATTGAGTTTAGAAACAAATATTTTCGACATCTTTTTCTTCAATCTTTTTCAAAAAATAAAAAAATTGCCACATTAAAAATAATTTTTGCACTTTTGCCAAAAAATTTAATTAAATTTTTTTCTTACTCAAGAGTCATTCATTCATTGCCAAACGGTAAGATTTTTGACATCACGAACTTTGATTGCTTCGAAAGTTTGTGCATGTATACTTCTCTTAAATTTATATTTTATACCCGTTTCAAGAAAAAAATTTGTTCAAAAGTTATGAGCAATTAAAAGATGGCGGAATTACGATTTTTTCAAAAAGGTTTGTTCATTCAGTCGTTTGTAAATAGATAAGATTTCAATAATGATTGCACCAATTGGTTTTTTTGACATGTTAAAGTCATGTTCTTAGACGTATTTTTTTTGCGAATGTGTGAGTTTGGAAGTGTGATACGAGGGTATACGTAGTATGTTCAAAAAAATTTGCGAATTTTGTATTTTTTCAAAAAGTATTTATATATTCATGAATATCTATTTTGTCCCCTTCAAATAAATTCCCCTCGGATATAATACCAAAAGTTTTTCCAATCCTCGAAGCACTTCAAATAATAATATTTTGTGATCTTGTTCAGCTCCTCCTTCAATCCCGTCTTTATCTCCTCAATCGTGGCGTAGCGTCGTCCTTTAATGGGCCTTTTCAGTTTTGGAAAAAAAAAATAGTCCCAGGGGGCTCGGTCAGGGGAATACGGTGGCTGCGGCACCATTACTGTGTTGTTTTTGGCCAAATATTCGCGCACAAGCAACGATGTGTGTGCAGGGGCGTTATCGTGGTACAACAGCCAGTTTTTGTTCTTCCATCCGGGCGTTTTTGGCGGATTACTTCGCGCAATTTGCGTATAACTTGCAGGTAATATTCTTTATTGACCGTACTACCCTGTGGCAAGAACTCATAATGCACCACGCCCCTGCAATCAAAGAAAACTGTGAGCTCGGGCGTCCGGCACGCTGTTCGTCCTTCGCATCTTCTCGGCCCTCTAAGAACATTTTGTACCACCGATAAACGTTGCTTTGGTCCAAGGTAGCTCACCATATGCCACAGTCAACATTCGGAATGTGTCAGCGCACTTTATTTTGTTTTTCACACAAAATTTGATGCAGATTCTTTGATCCATTTTCTGAAATAGATAAAAATCGATGACAAGTTAAAACACATCCAAGCACAACGGCTGTCCAGAATTAACTAAACATTCAAAATGGCCGACTTTGTCAGCATAAGTAAGGGACATGAGTACCAACATAACGCTACAAAAATATCAAAAATCAAATACACGTAGCCCGCGGAAATTAAAAATTCCCGATATTTTTTGAACATACCTCTTATATCATTTGCTACGGGCCAAAAGTGTAACACATCGAAGGAGTGACATAAAACCCTAAGTTTGTTCGGCGGATATCCGTTTTAGTTCGTTTTAAGTCGAATGAGCAATGTCCGTCCGTCTGTCTGCTGGCTGCTGCGCACGATAGCTCTCGAAATGAGTATTCTATTGACATCAAATTTGGTATGTGGTAATATTTTTTCTATCTCCGGCTAAGTTCGAAGATGGGCCATATTAGTCCACTCCTTCTAGTACCTCCCCCACAAAGGGTTAACATTTAGTGAAATATTGATTTTTTAATAACTTATATACTACTTATTCGAATCTTCTGAAATTCTACACGTAATATTAGTTTATTAGTCACTATCACCTCGAGAAAAATTGGCAAAGACAATTTTGGACCATTTTGCTCCAAAAGTTATCTGCTTATGGGGGTGTCAAAACGAAAGATTGTTTATTTTTTTATAAAAAAAAACTTTATTAAACAAAGCCAATGAAAATGATTTTTTTTTCAAAATTGAAGGTTGTTAGACTGAAAAAATATTGAAAAAAATTGACAAAGCAAATTTTACAAAATGCAAAGGTATTTAAATTATTTTCCAAGAAAGGTGTGCGCCACCACACTACCCCCTTTCTAGCGAAAAGCGATTATTTTTGATCTGCGTTATTGAGTTCATTCGTTGATGGACTTGATGATGGAGATAGTTCGATTTCATTGATGATTTCATTTTCCAAATATGCTGGTTTTAGGCGATCTATTGAAATTGTTTCTTCTTTACTGTTTAACAGAACTTTGAAGAATTCGTTGTTTCGGTCCAGAACTTTGAAAGGTCCAGTATATTTGTGCGATAATGACGTGTTAATTCCTTCTTTTCTAACCCGACGTAATTAGACTGAAACAAATCTTTACTTATGAATGGTTTATGCAGACTGTGATCAGATGCGTTTTGCGATTGAAATTTTTGAACAATATCCAGATGGTGGTAAATGGTCAACAACATATAGAGGTATCTCCGTGAAGCGATTCGAAACTAGTTTGAAATGTTCGTGTGGTGATTTTGTATGTCAAGTTATCATCGATTTTTGGCACATTTGGCAAAGCTTTGACCATTTGTTGCAATCTCTATTCATGCTAGGCCAAACAAAGCGATTTGCCACGAGTTTCCTTGTTGCTCTAGACCCAGGATGTGATAGATTATGAAGTAAGTCAAATGTTGATTTTCTGTAACTTTCAGGCGGATAAGGTAAGGTTTCCTGGGAAATATCACAATATATTTTTATATTTGTACAAGGAAGTTGCATGTGCTGCATCTGAAGTCCAGAACCGGCGGAGTGAAGCCCTTTAAATTCTTCATCTTTATTCTGAGCTTCTGCTAACTTGACATAGTTAATTCTTGATAGAGCGTCGGTTACTGTATTGTTAATACCTGAGATGTGTAAAATTTTTGTTGTGAATTGACCAATGTAATCTAAATGTCTATATTGCATCGGGGATGCTTTGTTAGGGTTTGGATTGAAGGCATACGTGAGTTGTTTGTGGTCGCTGTACGAGTATATGATGAAATCAGGACCTTCATGCATATATCTGAAATGTTTCACTGCAAAATATGCGGCAAGAAGTTCTCTGTCATAAGTACTGTACTTCTGTTCCGCAGGACTTAACGTTTTGGAATAAAAAGCAAGTGATTGCCATTTGTCAGATATTTTTTGTTCGATAACTGCACCAATTGCATAATCCGATGCATCCACTTTAAGAACAATTTCTGCATCTTCAACAGTATGAGCTAATAATGTTGCATTAGCTATGAGATGTTTGCATCTGTTAAAAGCTTCCTCAGCTTCAGTGGTCCAAACAACTGGTCACTTATCCTTCTTCTTTGCGCCTTTCATATAGGCATTTAGAGGAGCTTTATGGTGGGCAGCATTTGGAAGGAAACGTCGGTAAAAATTTAACATACAAATAAATCTTCTTAAGTCCACTATGGTTTCTGTACTGCCAAACTCATTGATATGAAATCCCAGTTAGTCGATTTCAGAGAAACCAAATTCATATTTAGCCGTATTTATGACAATACCATACTAACGGAAACGATTGAAGACAAATTAAATGTTCGATATGTTGCTCTTGCGTGTGTGATGCTATTAAAACATCATCGATGTACACAAACACGAAGTCTAATCCTCGAAGAATTTCATCCATCAACCGCTGAAAACTTTGTGCAGAATTACGAAGTCTGTGTTTTTAGTAATCTACCCGAAGATATTCTTGTTCATAGCATTGAGAACAATTTGTCTGATCACAACATGTTATGTTGCTGTGTTCTTTTAGATTTTGTATCAAGTGACCGAATCTTGAAACAGAAAAAAATTTTAGATTTTGAGAAATTTTCCGAAATTTTGGATGTTGCACTTCCCGCTCTGCATAATGATTTGGACTCATCAGAACTGTGTGGAGATCTTATTCATGTCTTTACTTCCGCTATATCTCAATGTACGAGGATTACTTCCAGATCTGTTGATTTTCGCTCCAAACTTACTCCTTGGATGAACGATAATTTACTTTCTCTGATAATTTTTAAGAAAAAATTGTTAAAACAAAGGCGTAAAAATAAAGATAATAACAATGTTAAACTGCAACTGTGGCGTATAAGCAAAATAATTAAAATTTGCAATAAAAACCTAATGCAAGATTTTTACTCACGAACCTTGAGTTCGTACAAAGGAAATGTGAAAAAAACATGGCAATTTTTGAATAAGCAACTAGGTCGTACCAACAAATTGAATAAAGAAATGTTTACAGTTGATGGTGCATCTATCTTAAATGATGCTGATAAAGCCTTTGCTTTTAATAGATATTTTTGTGATTCTGTAATTGAGCTCAATGATAATATTCAGCACTATTATAATGATGACGTCAATATGTTTAGAACCCTAATTCCTGAGTCCACAAATTTCCATCTTAATCGAGTTGATGCATCGCAAGTTGAGAATATTCTGGATGATTTAAGAGTTAAGAAAAGCCCTGGTTATGACAACATTACGCCGAAGATGCTATTTATTAAAAAACAGTTAATAATAGATATTCTAGCAAAAATATTTAACAACATGATTGTAGATAAAAAAATACCCTGAATCCTTGAAAATTCATAAAATTTTACCGATACCCAAAAAAGCTCAATCGAGCAATATTGTTGACTTTAGGCCCATATCCGTACTATCAATTATAGACAAAGTTTTGGAAAAACTTATATTTGATCAGTTGTCTAAATATCTTCTTGTTAATGACATTTTGTTTGAGAGACAATATGGTTTCAGAAAGGGATCTGGCACTGAAGAAGCAGTTATAAATGTAGTAGAGTATATTTGCAGTGAAATTGATGATGGGTCTAAAGGAGTTGCAGGTGTCTTCTTTGACTTTTCAAAGGCGTTTGACTTGGTTCAACATGACATTTTAGTGAGGAAGCTTAAAAATATAGGGTTGTCTAATGATACTTTGGCACTATTTAAGGATTATCTTAGTAAAAGGAATCAGTATGTTCAATTCGGGGATTCCAGAAGTAGTATGTTACCTGTTCAACATGGTGTTCCTCAAGGGAGTGTTTTGGACCCCCTATTGTTCAAAATCTACATTGATGATCTTAAAAATATAAATTTTTATGGAAAGCTTTACATGTTTGCGGATGATGTTTGTTTGTTTTATAAATATAGTCACGAAAAGGTCCTCAAAACGCAGATTGAGTATGATGCTGCTATTCTAGCTGAATTTGCCCGTTTTAATAAATTGGTTTTAAATTCTGGTAAAACGAAATTCATACGATTCAAGCCCCATGTTAATCGTAGTGACGGTGATATGTTTGTTTACATAAATGGTGCTCTTGTTGCTGAATCAAGAACAGTAAAATACTTGGGAGTTACTTTTAGTCATAATCTGTTGTGGGATTCTCAGAAGATGTAAAAGCAAAAATATCTTCAGCTACAGGAATCTTATACAAATTCAAGAACAAGCTAAACACTGAAACGAAAGAACTGATCTATCAAACCCTTGTACACTCTCATTTAACGTATCTTCCGATAATATATGGATGTAAAGTGGGTACTCCATTAAAATCCTTACAATCTGCTCAAAATAAGGCTCTAAAAATTGTACATAACCTACCAATCAGATATCACACACTAAATTTGTATAAATATAAAACTAAAAATGTGTTACCAATCAGAGGTTTATACAAACATCAAATCCTAATGAACATGTTCAAGTCAACAAGAGGTGCACCAACTATGACATTTGGAGAAAATCGAATGAGAACTGGTATAAATACCAGACAAGCAAATAATTTGGTAGTTTCAAGATGCCGACTTGATTTAACTAAACAACGTATTGTTTTTGCTGGACCAAGTGAATATAATGATTTGGCTGATGATTTGAAGAATATATCGGTAATATCAACTTTTAAAAAAATGGTAAAACAACACCTTTTAGAGAATTTAGAAACACTTCTAACATAAAATTTAGAATTATTTTCAATTTCGAATTATAATTTATGTACATTCATAATTATTTTATTTTTTTATTTTTGAGATATTGTTTAATATTATAGATATTTTGTTAATGTTGCCAGTTTTGCCTCTATAAAGCCTATAAGGCGCTGGGGCTCTAAAGATATATTGTATAAACAAATCTATGAATAAAACTAAAAATTTCTAAAAAAAAAAAAAAAGTCCGAATGGCATTCGGAGGAATTCGTAAAGTTCAAAAGGGGTAATAATTGCGGTTTTACAAACGTCATCAGGATGCACATGATATGGCGGTATGCACGTACCAAATCAAGTTTCGTATTGAACTTACATCCATGAAGGGCTGCTGCGTAATTTGTGATAAACGGAATGGGGAATCTGTCAGGGACTGTAATTTTGTTTAAAAAACCTATAATCTCCACAGGGTCTGAAATCACCATTCTTCTTTGCAACCATATGTACCGGATTCGACCACTTACTTTTTGAAGGACGTATTATATTGTTTTCAACCATAAACTGAAAATCCTTCTTCGCTATATTAAGGCGTTGATTGTCCAATGGTCTTGCTTTTGCACAAATCGGTGGTCCAAAGGTCTCTATGTGATGAAATACTCCATGCTTCTTAATACCCAGTGACATGGAAACATTGTGTATCTCCGGATACTCTTCCAAAATTTTTGGAATTGCGACTTGTTTTAAGAAAGGGTACAAATTCCAAACAACTTCTCTTTTGTTAGTCGTGCTTGAGAAAATAGAAGCGTCGTTCCATCCACTAGTCTTTTACTTTTAAGATCGGGCAATAAATTGAAATGGTTTAGGAAGTCTGAACCGATTATACACTTGGATACGTCAGCTATGACGAATAACCAGGGAAAACTTCTTCTTAGACCAAGAGAAAGTTCGAGTACAACCGTACCAAAAGTTTTGATTGGAGTGATATTTGCTGCAAAAAGTAGAGTGACTGAAGGAAATGATGCATGTACGTGCCGTTTTGTGATTTTTTGGAACAACGGACACGTCTGCTCCGGTGTCAGTTAAAAATGTCTTCTTTGATAATGGATCCCTGATGAATAGGCGGCCTGAATTTGAAATAATGGAGACATCGGTAGCCGCGCACTCCGATGCCGAAGTTAGTTTTTTTTTATATGAACACGGCTGAACGCACTTATTGGCTTTATTTCCAAACCTGTGTGATACCAGCAAAATTCTGCGTTATTATGTCTTGATCGAGATCGCCGTCTGTGAGGACTCTTGCTTCGATTGCGATTCATATTCTTGAAATTCTTTTCCAATGCATCAATTCTTGATGTTATTGAAGAGTCTGGAACTGGATCCACACTTGAAATTGTTGCTGGCTGCATCATATCTATTATTTTGTCAGCTTGAACTGCCAATTTGTTGACATCTTTTTGTTCGCTAATGGCGAAAATTGCACGGACATTATCTGGTAATTGTTCCAGAAAAATGGATTTAATGACCTTATCACCAACTTGTCCTAAGCCTAAATTTTGTATTGTGCGCAAAAATTGGCTTGGCTTTTGGTCTCTTAAGACTTGACCACTTAAAATACGTTTTAATTTTCTCTCATCCGATTAGGAGAACAGGGAAATAATTCTAGATTTCAGCTCTTCATATTGGTTTCCTGTAAATCACTTACCAGATCAAGCGTTCCTGGATCAATATTGGCCACAAGATAGCGGAATTCGGTCTCATCTGATATTATGCTTTGGAGGCTAAAAATTGTTTCGGATTCTTTTGCCAAAATGGGGGAAACTTGATGTTGATTGCTGAAGCTGCATCTATATGAAGGCGCGGGGTTGTTTCATCCATTATATTTGATGTTTGTCCCCGGTCTTGATTTTGCGGTAGCATGTCTGGAATTATTTGATCTTGACTTGCTGAATCTCCTGCTCCTCGTGCTGGTGAATGCATAATAGACATTTTATATAAATGTTCAGATTCGGGGTCTCCAATTTATGGGGGTGTCAAGACGAAAGATTGTTTATTTTTTATAAAAAAAAACTTTATTAAACAATGCCAATAAAAATGTGTATTTCCAAAATTGAAAGTTGTTAGACTGAAAAAATTGGACAAAGCTCATTTTACAAAATGCAAAGGTATATTGAATTAAAGAAAGGTGTGCGCCACCACACTGCTTATAACAATAATATCACTTCATGCAAATACTTGGAATTTTGTACAGTGTAATGCTTTTATAGTACCCATACCCATCCAGTGAAAAGTGGACGTAATTGGCACTCCCCTTTTGGTACCTCCCACACAACTGTACAATTTTGCACCAAAAGTTAACAGCTTATAACTTGAATACATGTGCATACAAAGACATTTTATACAGTGGAATAGTTTTATAGTACCTACAATTCAGTGAATAATGGGCGAAGTTGTCATGCCCCTTTTGGTACCTCCCACACAAATGGGCCCTTTTGCACCACAATTTAACAGTCTACATAAACGCTTATAATATTGCACAGTGCAATGTATTTAAAGTATCTACTGTCCAGTGAAATATAGGTGTATTTCTTATGATTTAACACCATGCGACTTCTTCCTTTGGGGCCACGTGAAAGATAAGGTCTACGCCAACAGCCCAGCATCGATACAAGACATCAAAGATAGAATTCGTGAGGCTATGGAAGACATAGGGCAGACACTTTGCGATTATGGTCCTGTAAGCATGGTCGTGGTGGCCATTTGGCTGATGTTGTTTTTCATTATTAACGGCATACCTTCCTCTTTATTATGAAATAAACATCCGATCATTTATCTCAAAAAATGGAATTTTTCTTTGAATACCAAAATAACACCTCTTGTTGGAAACCCCTTTAAACTACTTAAGTACAATCAAGTATGCCGAGGACATAAAAGTCAATAAATTAATCGTATTAATAATGGGATATTTTAAATTTTTTCTATTTTGTGAAGGCAAATAATTGTGTGTAATAAATATTTTATTACTCTGGCAACAGTTATTTCTCGACGTTTCCCCCCAAAGGTTACTATATTTAACTCTTTTTCCAAAAATATATCTATGTCTCGTTTGCCTTAACACAAAATTCCATTCACGGGCTGCAGACACCTTTCTTATATTACTAAAATATATGCATATTTGATATTCTAAAATTGTGTACTGTTGAGCTGATTTTAGTAGCACATTTGTTTGGCTTTTAAACAAAATTAATAGTTTGTCAGTGATTTATGTCTGATTACACTGTCCAACAGCATTTTTGGAACAGAGTAGCGACCCTAAAATTTTGTAAGAGCGTGTAAAGTAGATCGTTTTTGTAGAATAAACTTATAGTCCAGCTGGTCTCATTTTTTTTTGCAGTGGGTCAAAGTTTTCAATATTTGGTCGAAGGGAGCTATATACTAAATGAGAAAAATGCTATAAGTTAATGTCTGAGAGATTTCTTATTGTCAGAGAGAAAAAATGAAAAAGTCTCTTTATAAATGGACATTTAAGGATTAAAATATTCTACGAAAATTGTTGCCTGAAAATTTCAGTGTGGTCGCCAAGACACCAAAGTCGTAAATATAACTCTTTACGCTTATTTAGCAAAACTTATACAACTTATACAAATGTGAATTTAAAGTCGCGATAAATTAAAATACAAACACTTGCAATTTTGTTCAGCGTAATGCGTTTATAGTACCCATAGTCTATTCAAAAATTGGTACCTCCTAAACAATAAGGCCAAAATAAACAATATGAAAAATGTTTTTTGTAAATTTCCCTTATTTTTACGATATATTTACCCATAGATACCATATTGCTATTTTCCTCTTTTTTTAATATTCCAAAACTTTGAAGCAAAAAAATATATACTATTAAAAAAACAAGTAAGAAAGTTCAGTCGGGTAAACCGACTTATAAACTCCCTCTCCTTGAGTGACAAAAAAAAATCGTAAATTTGTTTTTTTTTTTGTTTTAATTAAATTATTATCAATTTAAATTACATTTAATAACTTTAAAGTATGTACTGCTATTAAAATTAAAAGCTGTTTAAATTTGGTACAAAATGGGCCATTTGCGTGGGAGGTACCAAAAGGGACGTGCCAATAATGCCCACGTTTCTGTGGACTCTAGGTACCATAAAAGTATTTCACTGTACAAAATTACAAGTATTTGTATGAACTGATATTATTTAGCAAAACTTATACAACTTATACAAATGTGAATTTAAAGTCGCGATAAATTAAAATACCAACACTTGCAATTTTGTTCAGCGTAATGCGTTTATAGTACCCATAGTCTATTCAAAAATTGGTACCTCCTAAACAATAAGGCCAAAATAAACAATATGAAAAATGTTTTTTGTAAATTTCCCTTATTTTTACGATATATTTACCCATAGATACCATATTGCTATTTTCCTCTTTTTTTAATATTCCAAAACTTTGAAGCAAAAAAATATATACTATTAAAAAAACAAGTAAGAAAGTTCAGTCGGGTAAACCGACTTATAAACTCCCTCTCCTTGAGTGACAAAAAAAAATCGTAAATTTGTTTTTTTTTTGTTTTAATTAAATTATTATCAATTTAAATTACATTTAATAACTTTAAAGTATGTACTGCTATTAAAATTAAAAGCTGTTTAAATTTGGTACAAAATGGGCCATTTGCGTGGGAGGTACCAAAAGGGACGTGCCAATAATGCCCACGTTTCTGTGGACTCTAGGTACCATAAAAGTATTTCACTGTACAAAATTACAAGTATTTGTATGAACTGATATTAAAGCCTAAGCATTTAACATTTAGTGCAAAAAGGTCCATTTGAGTGGGAGGTACCAAAAAGGAACGGCCACATCGCCCATTTTTTTATTACGACTAACAAAGTAATACTATGTGTGAAATTTCAAAAGATTCGAGGAAGTAGTATAGTAGTTATTAAATAATGAATATTTCACTAAATGTTATCCCTTTGTGGGGGAGGTACTAGAAGGAGTGGACCAATATGACAGACGGACGGACATTGCTCAAATGACTTAAAATGTCCTAAAACGGATTTCCGCCAAACATACTTGGGGTCTTAGGTCACTCCTTCGATGTGATACACTTTTGGCTCGTAGCAAATGATATACGAGGTATGTTCAAAAAATATCGCTAATTTTTAATTTCCGCGGGCTACGTGTATTTGATTTTTGATATTTTTGTAGCGTTATGTTGGTACTCATGTCCCTTACTTATGCTGACAAGGTCGGCCATTTTGAATGTTTAGTTAAATTTTGACAGCTGTTGTGCTTGGATGTGTTTTAACTTGTCTGCGATTTTTATCTATTTCAGGAAATGGATCAAATAATCTGCATCAAATTTGCTGTCAAAAACAAACTAAAGTGCGCTGACGCATATCGAATGTTGACTGTGGCATATGGTGAAGCTACCTTGTACCTAAGCAACGTTTATCGGTGGTACAAAATGTTCTTAGAGGGCCGAGAAGTTGCGAAGGACGAACATCGTGCCGGACGCCCGAGCACGTCAACAATAGACGAAAACATTGATAAAGTGAATAAAATAATATTGGCCAATCGACGAATTGCCATTAGAGAAGTTGCTGAGGATATAAACATATCGATTGGCTCGTGCCATTCGATTTTAACCAATGATTTGGGCATGAGTCGGGTAGCTTTTGCACCATGATAACGCCCCTGCACACACATCGTTGATTGTGCGCGAATATTTGGTCAAAAACAACACAGTAATGGTGCCGCAGCCACCGTATTCCCCTGACCTAGCCCCCTGTGACTATATTTTGTTCCCAAAACTGGAAAGGCCCATGAAAGGACGACGCTACGCCACGATTGAGGAGATAAAGACGGCATCGAAGGAGGAGCTGACAAGATCACAAAAAATGATTATTTGAAGTGCTTCGAGGATTGGAAAAAACGTTGGCAGAAGTGTATTATATCCGAGGGGAATTACTTAGAAGGGGACAAAATGGATATTCATGAATAAATATATACTTTTTGAAAAAATACAAAATTCACGATATTTTTGAACAGACCGAGTATAACCTCCTCTCTAAGGTGAGGGGATAAATATTCGTGGTTTTCCAGAATTTTCTATTTTTTATAAGGAAATTAGTCAGAGAAACATTATTCAATTTCCCAGTGGATTTTCAAAATACATATCTTCGGTACAACCTACTGTAGAAATGCCCATTGTTATCTCTCTGGAATAAATGTCATTTTTCTTTAAGTTTGCTTTATTGCGACATCAAAGAATTTTCACGACTTAAGGACAACAAAATCCCTAAGTACCCTTATGATTGTATTTTGTACGAGAGAGAGAGTATTCTTTAAAGCATTTTGTCGTCACGCACGTTTCACTCATAAACTTTTAATCTACGTTCGACATCCATATTTTCTGGCTAATAAAATATTGTGAGATTTACAAAGAGTTTTTTTTTGTTTTTGAACAAAAGCGATTGATTTTATTTCATACATCTTTTTTTACAAATTTTGGTATTTTCATTGACGTTTATTCATAGATTCTAACGATGTAAAATTATACCAAATATGAAGATTTTCCGCTAATTATAAACAAGGAAGTTTGATGTTGTTAACGAAGAATAAAAATAATATAAGAATAACAAATATATTTAAATCGCGCGTTCCGCGAGAGTACACATATAATGTCGATATCACCATAGTCACTTTCTTAGTATTGTGGCTTAAGGAGTGCGGGTAATGAAGAAATTTCTAAAACTAACAAAAACAAAAATTATTGTCTAAGGGAAGCGAATAAATTATTTGCCGTTCTGAACTTGAAAAAGTATGTTTAAATAAATATTTTATTTTGTATATCCTCCGCCACAGGATGGTGAACGTTTTACCCATGTCAGTCTGTTGTAATCACGCTACAATCTACAATAATAGATGGAGAAATTTTTACATATACTGCTTAAAGCTGCAGGAGAGTTGGGATTGGTAGTGGCCGATATCGTTCCTTTCCATTTTGCCCCCGTACCATTTTTAACACATTTTGCAACACTGCCGAAGTACGAACTTAAAACAACTCTTATTCCTAGTTTAGGTACCTTTTTGACCACCCCTCAATATTTATCTCTTTATGTCCCAATGTACACATAAAGGTATGAATTTGAAAAAAACACTTCTTCGCCCACTTCCTCCTCCTCTTCTGTAATTTATCTTCATCTTGTCAGGACATACACAATGGACCAAATGGTCTCCGAGTGAAGTGTTGCCCACCAGCAATGGTTGCGTGCTGCGCGTCCTTGACCTAACCTAAGTTTATGTTCCAAGAGCTATCCACGCACTCTTTAATATATTTAACGATTTTTGCCCTTTTGTACCATTTATAATCATTTTAACTCACTGTGCAATATTATAAAATATATATGTATAAGTAAGTATAAATTTCGAAAAACATTTCTTATCTCATATTTATGTCCCGTGAGTTACCCTTTGCCCTCTGGGACCATATTTAATCCTTTTTGTCCCACTGTACCATGATCAACCCTTTTTGACCCACCGCACCTTATGATTCACTGTGCCATAGTTTACCCTTTTTGTTTCACGGTACAATAACAAACCCGTTTTTCCACACTGTACAACATTTAAACCATTTTGCCCCTAAAAGTATGCACTTCTACAAAACACTTGTCTCTACAAAAAATACACTTTACATCACTTATTTATGTTCCAAGAGCTAGCCCCACTGATTTTGAAATTTTGTGTGGATTAATTTGACAGCAATGTCACGCACATTGGGCGTGTCCACATTGGTCACAGAAAAAAATTGCCATATCGGACAATCAGGCGCCCACCCGTATGACTCCAGTACTGAAAACGAGATATGGATAACCATTGCACCGATTGTCTTGAAGTTCGGAGTGGATGCTATTGATAGTACTCTATGTAGTCTGATAAAAAATCAGATCATTGGGAGTATTTGCGCAGAAGCAGTATGAGTGACCTAAAAACTAAAATGAGAAATATCGTTCATGCTACTTCATTATAGAAAAATAAATATTGGGAGAACCATTGCACCAACAGTTTTGCAAATTGATATAGCTACATTTCACAACCAACACAAAATGGGCGATGCAGGACAAGTTGGCAGGATCATTGACCTTTAATCGGGTCCAAGACATCGGAGTTATTTATCTTTAATGACCTTTAATCGGGTCTATGTGCTGTAATAGGGGTCAATGACTTTTATCGGGGTAATTGAGTTTTAATCTAGGGTCAATGACCTTTAATCGGAGTCATTGAACCTTAATCGGGGTCATTGACCTCTAATCCGGGGTTAATAACCTTCAATCCGGTGCAAATGACCTTTAATCAGAGGTAAATTACCTTTAATAGGGATCCAAGACATTCAATCAGTGTCGATGGCGTTTTATCTGGGAACGAGACATTTAATCATCGTTAATCCTGGTTCAAATACCTTTAATCGGGGTCAATGACCTTTAATCTGGGGTTAATGACATTTAATCCGGAGTCAATGAGAGTTAATCCGGGGTCATTTACCTTTACTCTGGGGCTAATGAACTTTAATCCGGTGTCAATGAGAGTTAAGCCGGGATCAATGACCTTTATTCGGGGTCGGTGACTATTAATAGGGGTCACATTCTTTTAATATGGGGTCAATGAGCGTTAATCCGGGGTCAATGACCTTTAATCAGGGGTCAGTGAGTGTTAATACGGTGTCAATGACCTTTACTCAGGTTCAAATACCTTTAATCCAGGGTCGATGACCGATAATCCTGCGTCTTTACTATGGGTCAATGACTTTTACTCCGGGATCAATGACCTTTAGACGGGGTAACATACCTTTATTTCGGAGACAATGAGTGCTTATCCGGGGTGAATGAGATTTAATCCAGGATCAATGACTTTTAGTCGTAAACAATGACCTTTAATCGTGGTAATTTACCTTAAAGCCTCTGTCAATGACATTTATTCCGGTAAATAGTCCTTTACTCCGGGGTCAGTGAGAGTTAACCCGCAGTCAATGTCCTTTAATCAAATCAATGACCTTTAATCAAATCAATAACCTTTAATCAGATCAATGACCTTTTATCTGGTCACTGACCTTTAATCAGGTCAATGACCTTTAATCAGGTCAATGACCTTTAATCCAGTCAATGACCTTTAATCAGGTCAATGACCTTTAATCGTGGTCAATGACCCTTAATCCGGATCAATGACATTTAATCGGGATTAGTGAGTTATAATCCGGGGTCAGTGAGAGTTAATCCGTAGTCAATGTCCTTTAATCGGGGTCAATGACGTTTAATCAGATCAATGACCTTTAATCAGATCAATGACCTTTAATCAGGTCAATAATCTTTAATCAGGTCAATGATCTTTAATCAGGTCAATGATCTTTAATCACGTCAATGACCTTTAATCAGGTCAATGAACATTAATCGTGGCCAATGACATTTAATCGGGTCAATAAGTGATAATCCGGGGTTAATGACCTTTAATCGGTGTCAATGACCTATAATCCGGGCTCAATTAAATTTAATCCGGGTTCAATGACCTTTAATCGACTTCAGTTATCTTTAATCCGGTGTCAATGACCTTTAATCCGTGGTAAATTACTTGTTAATCAGGGGTCAGTGACCTTTCATCGGGATCAATGAACTTTATTTGGGTTCAATGACTTTTAATTGGGGTCAAAGTCATTCAATTCTGGTTCAATGACCTTTAATCGGGATCAATGACCTTTAATCCGGCATAAATGACCTTTAATCGGGGTTAATGACCTTTAATCCGGGTTCAATTACCTTTAAAAGGGGGTCAATGACTTTAATCCGGGGTCAATGTCCTTTAATCGGTGACAACGATCATTAATCTGTGTCAATGATCTTAAATCGGTTTCGATGACTTTTAATCCGGCTTAGTGACCTTAAATCGGGTCTATGACCTTTAATGCGTGAAAATGTCAATGATTAATCCGGAATAAATGACCTTTGATCGGGGTCAATGACCTTTAATCCGGGGTCAATGTCCTTTAATCGGTGTCAATGATCATTAATCGTTGTCAGTGGTCTTTAATCGGTGTCAATGATCATTAATCGGTGTCGATGAATTTTAATCGGGGGCAGTGACTTTAAATCGGGTCCATGAGCTTTAATGAGGGAAAATGTGATATGTTGCACCCTTAAGAAAGCGGATTGGCCACCGATTATGCTAGATGGAGTCACTATCTCGTCATCTAAATACGAGTATGTGAGATAATCTGAGCTCAATGACCTTTAATCCGGGGGTAAGTGACCCCTAATCCGAGGTCTTTAACCTTTAATCCGGGTTCAATGACATTTAATAGGGATCAGTGACTTTAAATCAGGGGCATATGACATATATTATATAGTTCACCTTTAGGAATGTGGATTTCTCAACGGTGACGCTATATGGTGTCATAGTCATAGACGATCAACGTGAGAACGGCACTTCAAATCGAAGAAACAACAGCTAGAGATTAAGACAAAGCGGATGTTTTGGCCTTAAGTCAAAATCAGACATAATTTTGGAGAACAAAGTTGTCTTAACATTAAATCCTGTCTGGATATAAGGAATCGAGTGTTGGACGACAGCAAGCAATTAAAATGTCCCTCCAAAGTTAAAAAATCCAGATTAATGACTGTAAAAGATTGGAACGACGCTATGTCCTTGATTTGCTCTTTATTACATAACTTCTACATAATAACATTTAAACTTGTTTTCGTTGTGAGAGTCTCGTCTCTCGTGTGTTTGCGCGAGGCAGCTTGTGCATAATTTCAGGGACAAAGCTTTGTTCCGCCGCACAGTGGGCTGAAATGGAAAAAAAATGGACATAATTCTGCCATTTCAAAACCACTTATCGTATGGCGATGAAATATTAGATGTGTATACAAGAGGTGTTAGAGAGTTTAAGTTCGGAACTTGGGCCCCTTATCTCATGCAGGGGCGGAGTTACAGGGCCCTAAAGTTGACCACCTCGGGTATACAAAATTTTCATCGGCTTCTAACTTTTGAATGGAGTGTCCGGTTTTAGTGGCGTGTGGATACTCCTAGACCAGACCTACAATAAACATTTTATAGGTTGAAGATATCTTGAATAGTTTCCGAGATATGTGGATTTTAAATTTGAATTTTTCATTTTTTCGCCGACGTTTCCTTGGAGTTTAGCCAATATCTCAGTCAAAAAATTACCGATTTTGTTCGCGTGTTTTTTTATGGATTGCGAATAACATTTACAATATCATGAAAGAAGAATCGATAAAATATGTGAAGAAATAAGAAAGTTATGGCCCTATAAAGTCATATTTTTGAAAAAATTTCATTTTTGGAGATTTTTTAGCGACAAAAGTCCAATTCGTATTTAGGCCTTGTAGAAAAAGTTTGTTACACACAGTATATCAAGTTTATACTCGTTTTAAAGGAGACGTTTCACAGAATCTGTTAGAGAAAATCCGAAGCCAACATTTTAATTGGTGTGGTTGCCAAAAGTTTGATCGATTTTCTTCAATCGCAAAGCTAAATTGTTAAATTTTTCTTTTTATTTATTTGTATTAGGGTGTAACAAAATCGACTGCAAAGGGAATCCCGAGCGCGGCTTTTCATATCGAAGGACTAAAAGTAAAAATCCCATCTTTGGGGATTTTTGATGTATTTTTCGGGAATTGAGGGATTTTCCATTAGAAATTTTCACATGTTGCGTTTGATTATTATTTCTAATATCAAAATAAAGAAATTTAAAAAAAAATCATAGAAATATGTACATTTTTAAGAATTTTGCCGTATTTACTTTTCAGTCTATATGCAAATTTTTGTTTTAATTTTTCCCTACCTTCTTGTACTTATTAGTTATTATATCAGTCAATATGCACTGATTTCTTGTAGATCACATGTTTTTATCAAACAATAATAAAATTTAGTAAGATTTACCTTTCAGAAAATATTGTTTTTTGGCACTATTTCTAGGAAACCCTTAATCATTGACAGGTATAACCAGTAAGGAAACGCAGAAAGTCGGGCGGGGCCGACTATATAAAACCCTACACCTCCCTTACAATGCGATAAGGGTCATTGCGATAATAATTTGTAATAATTGGTAAATGGGTAGGAACATATTATCTAATTCTGAAACGATAATCGCTAAATTAAGCAATATTCGTTACTAAATTGAGACATCTTTCTGGAAAATTTTAATTATCGGACGTAAAGTACAACTTCTATAGCGCTTTGAAACCTAATCAGGAGGAACATATATATGGAGGTTATATATAAATCTGAACCGATTTTCCCTGAATACTCATTCATGTAAAAAGACCTCTTTCTGTCGAATTTCGTACTGATCGGATATAAAATACAGTCTCCACAGCGCTTACATGTCAAATCGGGGGTAACATATATATGTGGGCTATATCTAATTCTGAACCGTTTTTCTCCGAATTTCGCACTGATCGGATATAAAATAAAATTTTTACAGCGCTTTCATATCAAATCGGGGGTAACATATACGAGGGTATATGGGGGCTATATCTAAATCTGAACCGATTTTCTCCGAATTTAACAGTGTGCATTCATATAATAGGAAACCTCTTTCTGCCGAATTTCATACTGATCGGATATAAAATAAAGTTTTTACAGCGCTTACATGTCAAATCGGGGCTAACATATATATGGGGGCTATATCTAAATCTAAACCGATTTTAGCCAAACTCAATAGGGATCGTCCTTGGGCCAAAAAAAATATGTGTAAAGTTTCGTCGAGATCGGACCATAATTGCGACCTGTACTTTAATTACAAGAATACATGCACAGACAGACGGACAGACAGACGACGGACATAGCTAAATCAACTCAGAAAATGATTGTAAGTCGATCGGTATAATAAACTATGGGTCTATTCCGGTTCCTTTTGGGTGTTACAAACAAATGCAAAAAGTTATAATACCCTGTACCACAGTGTGGTGTAGGGTATAATTAAAAAAAATATTTTGCATATAGACGCAAATACGGCATAAAATTCTTAAAAATTTATATATTTCGATGAATTTTTTTTTAAAGTTCTTTATTTTGATATTAGAAATAATAATAATGTGGAAATTTCCAATGGAAAATCCCCCAATTCCCAAAAAATACATAAAAAATTCCCAAAAATGGGATTTTTACTTTTAATCCTATATCTTCAATACGAAAAACCGCGCTCGGGATTCCCTTTGCAGTCGATTTTATTACACCCTAATACAAATAAATAAAAAGAAAAATTTAACAATTTAGCTTTGCGATTGGAGAAAATCGATCAAACTTTTGAAATTTATGTAAAAAAAAGGTCCAAATCGGAGAAGGGTGGCAACCACACCAATTAAAATTTTGGCTTCGGACTTTCTCTAGCATACTCTGTGAAAGGTCTCCTTTAAAATGAGTATAAATTTGATATACTTTGTGTAACAAACTTTTTCTACAAGACCTAAATACGAATTGGACTTTTTTCGCCAAAAAATCTCAAAAAATAAAATTTTTTCAAAAATATGATTTATAGGGCCATAACTTTTTTATTTCTTCACATATCTTATCGATTCTTTTTTCATGATATCGTAAATTTTATTGGCTATCCATAAAAAACACGCGAACAAAATCGGTAATTTTTTGACCACGAAAACCGGGCACTCCATTCAAAAGATAGAGGCCGATGAAAATTTTGTATACCCGAGGTGGTCAACTTTAGGGCCCTGTAGCTCCGCCCCTGTATGAGATAGGGGGCCCAAGTTCCGAACATAAACTCTCTAACACCTCTTGTATACACACCTAAAATTTCATCGCCATACGATAAGTGGTTTTGAAATGGCAGAATTATGTCCATTTTGTTTCCATTTTAGCCCACTGTGCGACGGTGAACAGGCTCCTAAAGCAGCAGTGCGCACGGTGTGCACTCTCGGATGGCCTGCAGTCTACCACGGACCGTTATTTGTAAGTTTTTATAAAATTTGCTTAATATTTTCTTAGCATATATATTGTAAAAAATGATACTAGAGCGATTACAGGGTAGTTCATCACCCACAATGTGTCCACACGATATGGAGAAGTGTTGGAATAACGCGAATCCTCCACTGCGCTTCTTATATCTAGTGGAGGCCTGTCAAATAGGCGATGTCTAAGAGCGACCTCAGTATGGATGTGATATTGGAACTCCTCTGCAGCTTCGTGGGAGATGCGCAAACGATGTACGTTGGTGTCAATGACCAGTCGGACGAGGTTATTCCAAACACTAACATTAGGGTATATGCGTGCCATAGCTGTCATCGGGAACCAGGTCGTATTTCGACTGCATGTTGTGCTGTCTTCGGCGGCGTGCAGTCCACCACAGACCGGGCATAGATAATTCTCGTTGGAGAACGACGACGCCATCGTTGAGTGTTCTGCAAATATACAAATATATGGGAGGGTAAATAAACACAATGATCAAACACAAAATTTAAAAGCTCTATCGGATTGATATGTACTTCAAAATATATGGTCCAAATACTAAAGGTATATCCATGAAAATTGGAATTTAAAACTTTTTTTTTGTAAAGCTTTACTTTAAAAATGTTTCTAAGAATTGTGTTATGGCCTTTGGACCTTACTTTTTCGACAATGAGGTTGGATCAACAGTTACGGTGAATGGATTGCGCTATCGAGAGATAATTAATGGTTTTTTATGGTCGGAGTCGGATGGTATTGATCTGGACAACGTTTACTTTCAACAATACGACGCTACATGCCACACAAGCAACGAAACCATTGCTCTGTTACGGGAAAAGTTTCCGGACCGTGTTATCTCTTGAAGAGGTGATCACAATTGGCCACCAAGATCTTGTGATTTAACACCTCGCGACTTCTTCCTTTGGGGCCACGTGAAAGATAAGGTCTACGCCAACAGCCCAGCGTCGATTCATGACCTCAAAGACAGAATTCGTGAGGCTATCGAGGACATAGGGCAGCCACTTTGCGATTTGGTTATGGAAAATTTCATGAAAAGAATATGGTCCTGTAAGCGTGGTCGTGGTGGCCTTTTGCTGATCTTGTTTTTCATTATTAACGGCATACCTTCCTCTTTGTTATAAAATAAACATCCGATCATTTAAAAACACAAAATAACACATCTTGTTGGAAAACCCTTTATATGGGAGAGTAAATAAACACAATGACCAAACACAAATGCGCAGCGACACAAGTCCCTATCTAAGAACCACGTGGGAAGAGGTCCATCTACAAAAGAAACCAGTAAGGAAAGGCTAAAGTCGGGCGGTGCCGACTATATAATACCCTACAACACTCTCGTAATATTGAATAACTCTGATATATAAATTTTGTAATTCATGTATAAATTGTTTACATAAATTTACTTTTAGGACATTTTATACCTAAATAATACCCTGTACCACAGTGTGGTGTAGGGTATAAAAATGATTGGATCTAAAAAGCCAAATCGGATGAAACATATATATGGGAGCTATAGCTAAATCTTAACCGATTTTAGTGTTGGTTCTTGGATCAAGAAACTCTACCATTCTAAATTTCAACACGATTGGATGTAAAATACAGCTTTTATAGGACTAAAGGGCCAAATCGGACGAAACATATGTGTGGGAGCTATAGCTAAATCTTAACCGATTTTCTTCAAATTCGGCAATGTTGGTTCATGGATCAAGAAACTCTATCATTCTAAATTTCAAAACGATCGGATGTAAAATACAGCTTCTATAGGACTAAAGGGCCAAATCGGACGAAACATATATATGGGAGCTATAGCTAAATCTTAACCGATTTTCTTCAAATTTAACAATGTTGGTTCATGGATCTAGAAACTCTACCATTCTAAATTTCAAAACGATCGGATGTAAAATACAGCTTCTATAGGACTAAAGGACCAAATCGGACGAAAGATATATATGGGAGCTATATCTAAATCTGCACCGATTTTCTTCAAATTCGGCAATGTTGGTTCATGGATCAAGAAACTCTACCATTCTAAATTTCGAAACGATCGGATGTAAAATACAGCTTCTATAGGACTAAAGGGCCAAATCAGACGAAACATATATATGGGAGCTATAGCTAAATCTTAACCGATTTTCTTCAAATTCGGCTATGTTGGTTCATGGATCAAAAAACTCTACCATTCTAAATTTCAAAACGATCGGATGTAAAATACAGCTTCTATAGGACTAAAGTACCAAATCGGACGAAAGATATATATGGGAGCTATATCTAAATCTGCACCGATTTTCTTCAAATTCGGCAATGTTGGTCCATGGATCAAGAAACTCTACCATTCTAAATTTCAAAACGATCGGATGTAAAATACAGCTTCTATAGGACTAAAGGGCCAAATCGGACGAAACATATATATGGGAGCTATAGCTAAATCTTAACCGATTTTCTTCAAATTCCACAATGTTGGTTCATGGATCAAGAAACTCTACCATGATAAATTTCAAAACGATCGGATGTAAAATACAGCTTCTATAGGACTAAAGGGCCAAATCGGACGAAAAATATATATGGGAGCTATATCTAAATCTGAACCGATTTCAACCAAATTCAATAGCGATCTTAACAGCCGCGAAATACTCTTAACTGCAAAATTTCAGAACGATCGGAGCGAAATTGCGACCTGTAGTCGACGAACAACTTTACATGGACGGACGGACGGACGGACGGACGGACATCGTTCAATCGACTCAGCTAGTGATTCTGAGTCGATCGGTATACTTTAAGGTGGGTCTAGCTGTGTTATTTTCAGGTGTTATAAACATCTGCCGTGAAACAAACTTATAATACCCTGTACCACAGTGTGGTGTAGGATATAAAAATTGTCAACAAAAAGATCTATAATTTATTCATTTCAATTTTCTTCAAATAATAATTTTCAATCAGACAAAATAATAAAAAAAAATTTATTTTTTTCTATTTTTTGGGGCTATCAACAGCTACTAAACTACAGTTTATACGTGAAATGACATTCACAACACTTCTAGCCCTGATAATTTGCCTCAATTTAAAGGCTTTATCGGATTTATACTTCCAAAAATATGGTCCAAATACTAAAGGTATCTTCCATGAAAATTTTAATTTTAAAGAATTTTATCATTTGCTACGTACCAAACGTGTAACACATCGAAGGAGTGACCTAAGACCCTAAGTATGTTCGGCAGATATCCGGTTTGGGCCACTTTAAGTCGACGTCCGTCTGTCTGTATGTCTGTCTGCTAGATGGTGCGCACGATAACTCTCGAAAGGAGAAACCGATTGACTTCAAATTTGGTATGTGGTAATATTTTCTTCTATCTCCGGCTACGTTCGAAGATGGGCCATATTGGTCTACTCCTTCTAGTACCTCCCCCACAAAGGGTTAACATTTAGTGAACTATTGATTATTTAATAACTTGTATACTACTTATTTGAATCCTCTGAAATTATACACATACTATTAGTTTATTAGTCACTATTACCTCGAGAAAAATAGGCGAAGTTGACACGCCCCTTTTGGTACCTCCAACACAAAAGGACAATTTCGAACCAAAAGTTAATAGCTTATAACCTTATTACCAGTGCATACAAAGACTTGCAATTTTGTACAGTGTAATAGTTTAATAGTACCTACAATACAGTCAAAAATGGGCATTATTGCCACGCTCCATTTTGTACCAAAATTTAACAGCTTTTAACTTTAATACAAGTGCATACTAATACTTGAAATTTCTTACAGTGCAATGCTTTTATAGTGCCTAGAGTCTAGAGAAAAGTGGCCGTAATCGGCACGCCCCTTTTGGTACCTTCCACACAAATGGACGATTTTACACCAAAAGTTAACAGATTATAACTTTAATACCAGTACATACAAATACTTGAAATTTTGTACAGTATGATGCTTTTATAGTACCTAGAGTCCAGAGAAAAATGGGCGTTATTGGCACGCCCCTTTTGGTACCTCCCACACAAATGAACCTTCTTGTACCAAAAGTAGACAGCTTTTAAATTTAATACCAAAACATACTTTTAAGTTATTAAATGCAATTTAAATTGATAATAATTTAATTAAAACAAAAAAATAAATAAATGTGCTAACATTTTTTTGGGACTCAAGGTTAGGGGATTCATAAGTCGGTCTACCCGACTGAACTTTCTTACTTGTTATACCCTCACTTTAGTGATACGAGGGTAAATATTATTTGCAACGGACCAAAAGTGTAACACATCGAAGGAGTGACCTAAGACCCTAAGTATGTGCGGCGGATATCAGTTTTGGTCATTTTAAGTTGAATGAGAAATGTCCGTCCGTCCATCTGTCTGTCTATCTGTCTTCTGGCTGGTGCGCACGATAACTCTCGAAAGAATGTGGTGAAATATTGATTCTTTAATAACTTCTATACTACTTATTCGAATCATATGAAAATCCACACATAGTATTAGTTTATTAGTCGCTATCACCTTCATAAAAATGAGTGAATTTGCCACGCCCCATTTTGTACTTCCCACACAAATGCACAATTTTGTACCAAAAGTTAAAAGCTTATAAATTTAAGACATGTGCATAAAAATACTTGAAATTTTACAGTATAATGTTTTCATAGTGCCTATAGTCTGGCAAAAAATGGGTATTATTGTACAGCCCCTTTTTGGTACTTTCCACACAAATAGACCGTTTTGCATCAAAAGTTAACAGCTTATAACATTAATACCAGTGCACACACATATTTGAAATTATGTACAGTGTATTGCTGTTGTAGTACCTATAGTCCTGTGAAAAATGGGCGTTATTGCCACATCCCCTTTGGTACCTCACACTCATTGGTACCATTTTGCACAAAAAGTTAACAGCTTATAGTGTGAGTACCAATGCACGAAATTACTACAAACTGCTACGCAGTGAAACGTTTTTAAAGTACATATAGCCCTGTGAAAAATGTGCGTCATCACCACGCCCTTTTTGTACCTTCCACACAAAATTACCAAGTCATACCAAAATGGAATAGTTCGTAATGTTAATATATAACAGTGCACATAAACGCTTATAATTCGGCACAGTGCAATGTATTTACAGATTCTAATGTTTACCGAATATTAGGTGTATTTGTTAAACCCTTCTGGTGCCTCCACACAAGTTAACAGATTAATTCGTGTAATATTATATATTACATTACTCACAAAGTGAGGGTATACCTAAGTCAGTCTAACCGACTGAAACTTTCTTACTTTTTTGTTGAATTTCTTACCAGTCGGATATACAATTCAGCTTCTAAAGCGACCCATACTAGTGTTCATTCATGAAAAAAGAAGCCTCTTTTTGCCGAATTTCTTACCGATCGGATCTAAAATACAGCTTATAAAGCGCTTACATGTCAAATCAGGTGTACGGACAGACGGCCACATAATCGATTCAGAAAATAAATACAAGTAGATATCATAAACAATGGGTACATCTCTTCACCTTTCGTGTGTTACAATCAAATGCACAAAGGCATAAAACTCTGCACCCTTGTCTGGTGTATGGTATAAAAATAGAGAATAAATCGCAATTGTTTGTTTCAATTTTTGAAAGCTAACATCCTAACGAAGAAAACAATGCATATTTGAAGAAAATCTGTTGAAAAAGGTAGAAATTATAGCACTTTTGGTAGAAATAAGAGAATTGCTATATAATCCGGTTTTTATTTTTTTATATAGTGAACAAGGTTATATATCAGATGCTGCGGTCAAAAAGTGGAACACATCGATTGAGTGACCCAAGAGACCCCAAAAATATTTTACCCTTCTTGGGGGAGCTACTCGAAGGAGTGGACCAACATAGTACATATTTGACCTTAGCCTGATATACGAGTAGAAAAAAACCAGTAAGGAAAGGCTAAAGTCGGGCGGTGCCGACTATATAATACCCTACACCACTCTCGTAATATTGAATAACTCTGATATATAAATTTTGTAATTCATGTATAAATTGTTTACATAAATTTACTTTTGGGACATTTTATACTTAAATAATACCCTGTACCACAGTGTGGTGTAGGGTATAAAAACGATTGGATCTAAAGAGCCAAATCGGATGAAACATATATATGGGATGTAAAATACAGCTAAATCTTAACCGATTTTCTTCAAATTCGGCAATGTTGGTTCATGGATCAAGAAACTCTACCATTCTAAATTTCAAAACGATCGGATGTAAAATACATCTTCTATAGGACTAAAGGGCCAAATCGGACGAAACATGTTGGTTCATGGATCAAGAAACTCTACCATTCTAAATTTCAAAACGATCGGATGTAAAATACATCTTCTATAGGACTAAAGGGCCAAATCGGACGAAACATATATATGGGAGCTATAGCTAAATCTTAACCGATTTTCTTCAAATTTGGCAATGTTGGTTCGTGGATCAAGAAACTCTACCATTCTAAATTTCAAAACGATCGGATGTAAAATACAGCTTCTATAGGACTAAAGTACCAAATCGGACGAAAGATATATATGGGAGCTATATCTAAATCTGCACCGATTTTCTTCAAATTCGGCAATGTTGGTCCATGGATCAAGAAACTCTACCATTATAAATCTCAAAACGATCGGATGTAAAATACAGCTTCTATAGGACTAAAGGGCCAAATCGGACGAAACATATATATGAGAGCTATAGCTAAATCTTAACCGATTTTCTTCAAATTCGGCAATGTTGGTTCATGGATCAAGAAACTCTACCATTCTAAATTTCAAAACGATCGGATGTAAAATACAGCTTCTATAGGACTAAAGTACCAAATCGGACGAAAGATATATATGGGAGCTATATCTAAATCTGCACCGATTTTCTTCAAATTCGGCAATGTTGGTCCATGGATCAAGAAACTCTACCATTCTAAATCTCAAAACGATCGGATGTAAAATACAGCTTCTATAGGACTAAAGGGCCAAATCGGACGAAACATATATATGAGAGCTATAGCTAAATCTTAACCGATTTTCTTCAAATTCAGCAATGTTGGTTCATGGATCAAGAAACTCTACCATTCTAAATTTCAAAACGATCGGATGTAAAATACAGCTTCTATAGGACTAAAGGGCCAAATCGGACGAAAGATATATATGGGAGCTATATCTAAATCTGAACCGATTTCAACCAAATTCAATAGCGATCTTAACAGCCGCGAAATACTCTAAACTGCAAAATTTCAACGATCGGAGTGAAATTGCGACCTGTAGTCGACGAACAACTTTACATGGACAGACGGACGGACGGACGGACAGACATCGTTAAATCGACTCAGCTAGTGATTCTGAGTCGATCGGTATACTTTAAGGTGGGTCTAGCTATGTTATTTTAATACTCTGTACCACAGTGTGGTGTAGGGTATAAATATTGGCACATACCAAATTTGAAGTCAGTCGTTTATTCCTGTCGAAAGTTATCGTGTGCACCAACCAGACAGATGGACAGGCTGACGGACATTGCGCAAATAATTTAAAATGGCCCAAAGGGGATTTCCACCAAATATTCTTGGGGTCTCTTGAGTCATTACTTCGATGCGTTACACTTTTGGCCCACAGCAACTGGGTGTATAAAAACCGGATTATGTTGAAGTTCTTAAATTTCAACCATAAGTGCTATAGTTTCTACATTTATCCATAGATTTTCTTCGTTATGATGCTAGCTTTTATTGGAACAAATTTAATTATTTTGCGATTTTTCCCCCAAATTTTTATGTTTTTTTGGTACCACCCAAAAACATCCTTTTTTGTGAACAAAAAATTTTTTTAATTGTTTTAACGACAGTTACTGAACTTATTGTAATGGTTAACATTTGTAGTCCCCACAATTTCTTTTAATTATACCCTACACCACACTGTGGTACAGGGTATTATAAGTTTGTTTCACGGCAGATGTTTGTAACACCTGAAAATAACATAGCTAGACCCACCTTAAAGTATACCGATCGACTCAGAATCACTAGCTGAGTCGATTTAACGATGTTCGTCCGTCCGTCCGTCTGTCCATGTAAAGTTGTTCGTCGACTACAGTTCGCAATTTCACTCCGATCGTTCTGAAATTTTGCAGTTTAGAGTATTTCGCGGCTGATAAGATCGCTATTGAATTTGGTTGAAATCGGTTCAGATTTAGATATAGCTCCGATATATATCTTTCGTCCGATTTGACCCTTTAGTCCTATAGAAGCTGTATTTTACATCCAATCGTTTTGAAATTTAGAATGGTAGAGTTTCTTGATCTATCAACCAACATAGCCGAATTTGAAGAAAATCGGTTAAGATTTAGCTATAGCTCCCATATATATGTTTCGTCCGATTTGGCCCTTTAGTCCTATAGAAGCTGTATTTTACATCCGATCGTTTTGAAATTTAGAATGGTAGAGTTTCTTGATCCATGAACCAACATTGCCGAATTTAAAGAAAATCGGTTAAGATTTAGCTATAGCTCCCATATATATGTTTCGTCCGATTTTGCTCTTTAGTCCTGTAGAAGCTGTATTTTACATCCAATCATTTTGAAATTTAGAATGGTAGAGTTTCGTGATCCATGAACCAACACTACCGAATTTGAAGAAAATCGGTTAAGATTTAGCTATAGCTCCCATATATATGTTTCGTCCGATTTGGCCCTTTAGTTCTATAGAAGCTGTATTTTACATCCAATTGTTTTGAAATTTAGAGTGGTAGAGTTTCTTGATCCATGAACCAACACTACCGAATTTGAAGAATATCGGTTAAGATTTAGCTATAGCTCCCATATATATGTTTCGTCCGATTTGGCCCTTTAGTCCTATAAAAGCTGTATTTTACATCCAATCGTTTTGAAATTTAGAATGGTAGAGTTTCTTGATTCATGAACCAACATTGCCGAATTTGAAGAAAATCGGTAAAGATTTAGCTATAGCTCCCATATATATGTTTCATCCGATTTGGCTCTTTAGATCCAATCGTTTTTATACCCTACACCACACTGTGGTACAGGGTATTATTTAAGTATAAAATGTTCCAAAAGTAAATTTATGTAAACAATTTATACATGAATTACAAAATTTATATATCAGAGTTATTCAATATTACGAGAGTGGTGTAGGGTATTATATAGTCGGCCTCGCCCGACTTTAGCCTTTCCTTACTGGTTTCAATTATATTCCGGCATTATCGAGCTTACACTTCAAATGGTCAGCCAGTTACTGTGATGGTGTTCGCTATCGTGAGATGATAACGAACTTTTTATGGCCCGAATTCGAAGATATGGATGTGGACAATATGTGGTTTCAACAGGACGGTACCACTTGCCACACAACTAACGAAACAATGGCTCTTTTGCGCAACAAATTCAATGGCCGTGATATCTCACGTCGTGGCGATGTCAATTGGCCGCCAAGATCATGTGATTTGACACCGTTGGACTTCTTTCTTTGGGGTTATTTCAAAGAAAATGTATACATCGATCAGCCAGCAACAATTCAAGATCTAAAGGATGAGATAATTCGGCACATTAACGGCATAGAACCTCAATTATGCCTCAGCGTCATCGAAAATTTAGACCATTGGATGGAGGTGTACCGTCGAAGACGCGGCGGCCATTTAGGAAATATTTTGTTCCATACATAATTGAACCCTACCAATATTATCATAATAAAAAGATATGACAATCATTTCCTAAATAATTTGTGTAAAATACAGCTTCTATAAAGGCTAAAGGCCAAATCGGACGCAACATACATATGGAGGATACATCTAAATCTGATCCGATTTTTTTTAAATTTAATAGGCTTATTTCTAGGTACGAAAGAAATATTACCACATACCAAATTAGAAGTCAATCGGTTACTCCTTTCGAGAGTTATCGTGCGCACCAGCCAGCAGACAGACGGACATTTCTCATTCGACTTAAAATGACCCAAACGGATATCCACCGAACATGCTTAGGGTCTTAGGACAATCCTTCGGAGTGTGTGGTATATGAATAAAGTAAATAAGATGTTTAGTGGATTATTTTGTATAAGAATAAGGTATGGATCAATCATGGTCTAGTTTGGACGCCGAATGGGCTCCGGGGTCATCCTCCAATAAGGTTTGTTTTGGTGATAACTTACTTTTTATTTGCGGTAAAGCGATCACTGCAACGTAGGTAATTCCGCAGCCTCTATCCTTGAATCTATATCCTCCCTGATTCTTCGGATTTTTTTCGAATTTTAATTGGAGATAAAATACAGCTTCCATAGGGCTGAAGGGCCAAATCGGACGAATCATATATATGGAGGATACAGCTAAATCTGATCCGATTTTCGTCAAATTTAATAGGTTTCTTTCTAGGTGCGAAGGACTCATAACTGCAAAATGTCAGCACTATCGGAGTGAAATTGCGACCTGTACTCAACGAGCAACATAAGATAGACAGACGGACGGACAGACATGATTAAATCGACTCAGCTAGGGATTTTTGCGTCGATCGGTATACTTTAAGGTTGGTCTAGCCGTGGTATTTCTAGCAATTACAAACATCTGCCATGAAACAAACCTTTAAGACCCTGTACCACGGTGTGATGTAGGGTATAATGAATATACACTCACCATCTTATGGTGGAGGGTATAATACCTCATAGTGTATCACAATGTTATATTCCATTTGGCCCGAAAATTCGTTACAGTTTCTCATTGATGTAAACAAGTTTTTTTTGCCAAATTTCACCAAAATCAAACAATGCAATTACAACAACCACATTGCGAACAAGCCTATAGCAACAAAATAATATTTAAAACAAATCGAAATTATTTTCGGTATAATTTCCGGTGGGCCCATTGAATAATCCCAAAACAAAAAACCATATAAGTAAATATTGGGGATGTACCGAAAGTGACTTTAGCGAAAGCGAATGCGAAAACGAATATTCAAATATATTTCTTGCGAATGCGAATAGTAAAATATGAATTTTTGCGAATGCGAATAATAGTTTGACGCTTTAGTACCAACAAATTTAAGGAACTGAATTGATACTTTTCCAGGATATTCAAGTATTAAGAATGTTTTCCATATTTTTACCTCCTGTTACTACAAGGACAAACATATTTTTTAAACTGTTTTGAAGAGAAGTGACAGAGGTTTTCATTGGTGTTAATATCTTAAAATTGTGTGAAGAGAATAAGGAGTTTTAACACTTTTAACAAATGGAAGCGAATACTGAAATGTATTTCTGCGAAAGCGAATAATCCAAAGATGGTTTTTGCGAATGCGAAAGCGAATGTTAAAATTATGCGAATATTCGTTACATCTCTGGTAAATATGTGTGTATATGGGGAATTCCACAACAAATCGACGGTTTTAAACAAATTTCGTTTTTGATTTTTCCCATTATTTTATATTTTTTAGTACACCTGAATTTTTCCGATATCTCTTTCAAAAGTTATCGATATTTAAAAAATCGTTAAGATATCACTCTGTGTATCGGGTTTTTAGTCATAACTTCTTAATTTATGGCCCAATTTGACAAATCTTGTTTTGATATGTGGGTATTTTCGGTACTTTTCAGAAAAAACTAAAAAGAAAATAGAATTTTTTTGTTAGCGATTTTTATGTTTTGAATTTTTTTATTTTTTAAATTGTTTGTACTCTCCGATTTTTTATATTTTAAACTTCTAAACCTAAAATTATTTATATTTTTGTCCCCGCACCTTAGAGAGGAGGGTATATATCATTTGCTACGAGCCAAAAATATAACACATCGAAGGAATGACCCAAGACCCTAAGTATGTTCCGAGGAAATCCGTTTTGGGTCATTTTAAGTCTTTTGAGCACTGTTCGTCCGTCCGTCTGTCTGTATGCGTGTCTGTCTGCTGGCTGGTGCGCACGATAACTATCGAAAGGAGTAACCGATTGACTTCAAATTTGGTATTCGGTAATATTTTTCTCTATCTCCGGCTAAGTTCGAAGATGGGCCATATTGGTCCACTCCTTCTAGTACCTCCCCCACAAAGGGTTAACTTTTAGTGTAATATTGATTCTTTAATACCTTCTATACGACTTACTCGAATCTTCTGAAATTTCACACATAGTATTAGGATGTTAGTCACTAACATGTCAAGAAAAATGGTCGAAGTGGCCACTCTCTTTTTGGTACTCCCACACGAATGTACCATTTTGCACCAAAAGTAAATTGCTTATATCTTTAATATCAGTTCATACAAATACTTGAAATGTTGTACGGGGTAATGCTTTTATAGTACGTTTTTATACCGAAATATAACAACTTTTAACTTTAATACCAGAACATACCATAAAATTACACTATGCAACAAATGAACACGTCTTGAAATATACACGGACTTGACAGTATAGGTTCGATTATACTATCAAAGGGTAGTATAACCCTATACTCGGTTTGGCGAAAGGGTGCCTAGACACGTTCAGATTGTATTGATATGTTTACAAAAAATGTTCAGATTTACGTTGGCTACAATTTTGCCAAGCATTGTTAGTGAAAAATTACGAGTCCCCGGAAGTTATGCGGAAAAAAGTGAAAAAAATATATATTTTTCCTTCACTTTTTAAAAAAAGTACCAGAAAAATTTTTTTCGCGAAAAATGTTAAGAAACTTTGTTCAGCATATTCTATATATTTTTTTCACTGTTGCACAGTGTAATTGTCAACACATATAATAAAATAAAGGTTCATGCATTTTTATACCCTCACTTTAGTGTGACGAGGGTATATATGATTTGCTACGGAAAAAAGTGTAACACATCGAAGGAGTGACCTAAGACCCCAAGTATGTTCGGCGGAAATCCGTTTTGGGTCATTTTAAGTCGAATGAGCAATGTCCGTCCGTCTGTCTGTCTGTCTGTGTGTCTGTCTGTGTGTCTGTCTGTCTGCTGGCTGGTGCGCACGATAACTCTCGAAAGGAGTAACCGATTGACTTCAAATTTCTCCGGCTAAGTTCGAAGATGGGCCATATTGGTCCACTCCTTCTGGTACCTCCCCCACAAAGGGTTAAAATGTTGTGAAATATTGATTCTTTAATAACTGCTATTATACGTATTCGAATCTTCTGAAATTCCACACATAGTATTAGTTTGTTAGTCGCTATCAACTCGAGGAAAATGGGCGAAATTGCCACGCCCGTTTTGGTATCTACCACACAAATGCACCATTTTGCACTAAAAGTTAAAAGCTTATAACATTAATACCAGTGTTTAGAAATACTTGAAATTTTGTACAGTGTAATGCTTTTATAGTGCCTATAGTCCAGTGAAAATTGGTACCTCCCACACAAATGCACCATTTTGCACCAAAAGTTAACAGCTTATAACATCAATCCCAGTGTATAAAAATACTTGAAATTTTGTACAGCATAATGTTTTTATAGTGCCTACAGTCCATTGAAAAATGGGCGTTATTGTCACGCCCCTTTTGTTACCTCTCCCACAAAGGCACCATTTTGCACCAAAAGTTAACAGTTTATAACATTAATATCAGTGTATACAATTACTTGAAATTTTGTACAGTGTAATGCTTTTATAATGCCTATAGTCCAGTGAAAAATTAGCGTTATCACAACGCCCCTTTTTGTACCTCCCACACAAAATGGCCAAATTATACCACAATTTAATATCTCAACGTTAATATACCAGTCCATATAAACGGTTACAATTCGGCACAGTGCAATGTATTTCATGTACCTACTGTTCAGCGAAATATAGGTGTATTTCTTAAACCCCTTCTGGTACCTCCCACAAAAATTGACAGAATAATTTGTGTAATATTCAATATTACATTACTCACAAAGTGAGGGTATACCTTAGTCGGTTTACCCGACTGAAACTTTCTTACTTGTTATTATAAATATTATTGATATGTAAAATAAGAAGATGCTAGATCGCTGTCAGCTAGATCTTCTTCGAGGGAAGAAATACTTTCTTCGTACATGACATTTTTTTTTGCACTTTCAGTTGACTCAACTGACCTTGAAACAAAACATCGTTTATAATTTTGTCAGCTATAAGTGCTTGTTGACATTCCATTTTCTGCAATTTTAAGGCCCAAACAATGCTTGCATGCTGAAATTGATTATTTAGCGCTTCTCTTAGTCGATCTGATACAAGACGAATCATTTCTTCAGTTGCAGACATTTGTCTCTTTGGCTTCTTGCTTTCAAGTTCATCCATACCCTGTAATAACATAAACATAAATAAAAGTTTATATAAGACAAACATATTAATTAAAACAAGTAAGAAAGTTCGGTCGGAAAAACCGACTAATGCATCCCCTCACCTTGAGTCTCAAACAAATACTAGTAAATTTATATATTTTTTTGTTTTATTTATATTATTACACTGTGCGACACGACTTCCCTCCCAAGAACGAGACTATATAGGAATGAAACTATAGCCCAACAGTAGATAAGCTGCATACTCAGTTTTTTATTTCGTGATCGTTTGTCCTTTTCACAGGACTTTGAAAATTTCAAGGATAACAATTTTAAAATATTTTTATTTGCACTTACAACAATGCGAATTGATAAATATGGGTATCAAATGAAAGGGGAGAATTCCCGCTATTTAATAAAATTTTTGGAAAAAAATTCCAAGGACGAAGGCTACAAAAAATGTCCTTTTAAACTTTAATCCTTTAATATCCTTCAAAGTTATGCAACTAAAAATCGTAAAAAAATACATGTTACAGAACTCTAACTGACACAACACATATTAAAATTTCAGCTTTCTATCTTTAACGGTTAAGGAATAACAAATATTTGAATTGCACAGCCTATACTCGTATAGCATATTAGGACACCGATACCTGTTGTCTCTCACCTGTTGAGAAAAGGGCATTGGTATGTTTCCAGAGCGTAGTAGAGAATGTCCTAGGGAACAAAAAAGATGAAAATTATGAAGACATTGTTCGCAACATGCTGGAAAGTTTCCGAGAAATTGGTGTTAACATGTCGCTACACTTTCTTGCGAGCCATCTCGATTTCTTCCCCGACAATTTGGGAAATTTCAGCGACGAACACGGTGAACGGTTTCACCAAGACCTCGCCATCAATGAAAAGCGATTTAGTGGAAAAAATGATTGTCATATGCTGTCGGAATACCTGTGGTCTATATGTCGCGATTCAGATTACCAACAATAACGGAAATGCAGAAGAGTTCATTTCAACCAACTGAAAGAATATTATTTAACATAAACATTTTAAATATATAAAATACATACAATATATGTAAACATGAAAAATATTAATATATTGAATAAACACACTTAGCATATTGTCTTTGTACGGTGCGCGAGTATTTTCCTTTCTGTTTTAAATACTTTGCGTTTTCTTTACGATATTTATACCCTCACTTTAGTGTGACGAGGGTATATATCATTTGCTACGAAAAAAAGTGTAACACATCGAAGGAGTGATCTAAGACCCTAAGTATGTTCGGCGGATATTCGTTTTGGGTCATTTTAAGACGAATGAGCAATGTCCGTCCGTCTGTCTGTCTGTCTGTCTATCTGTCTGTCTGTCTGTCTGTGTGTCTGCTGGCTGGTGCGCACGATAACTCTCGAAAGGAGTAACCGATTGACTTCAAATTTGGTACGAGGTAATATTTTTTTCTATCTCCGGCTAAGTTCGAAGATGGGCCATATTGGTCCACTCCTTCTAGTACCTCCCCCACAAAGTGTTAAAATGTTGTGAAATATTGAATCTTTAATAACTGCTATACTACTTATTCGAATCTTCTGAAATTCCACACATAGCATTAGTTTATTAGTCGCTATCAACTCGAGAAAAATAGGCCATGTTGCTACGCCCCTTTTGGTACCTCCCACACAAATGCACCATTTTGCACCAAAAGTTAACAGCTTATAACATTAATACCAGTGCATAAAAATACTTGAAATTTTGTACAGTGTAATGCTTTCATAGTGCCTACAGTACAGTGAAAAATGGGTGTCATATTCACGCCCCTTTTGGTACCTCTTACACAAAGGTACCATTTTGCACCAAAAGATAACAGCTTATAACATTAATACCAGTGTATAAAAATACTTGAAATTTTTTACAGTGTAATGCTTTTATAGTGTCTTTTGCACTGTGAAAAATGGACGCTATTTCCACGCCCCTTTTTGTACCTCCCACACAAAGGTACAATTTTGCACAAAAAGTTAAGAGCTCACAGCATGAGTACCAATGCACGAAAATGCAACAACATTTTGCACAGTGTAACGCTTTTGAAGTCCCTATAGCCCTGTAAAAAATGGCCGTTATCACCACGCCCCTTTTTGTACCTCCCACACAAAATGGCCAAATCATACCAAAATTAAATATTTCATAACGTTAATATACCAGTGCAAAAAACGTTTAAAATTCGGCGCAGTGTAATGTATTTAAAGAATCTACTATTCAGCGAAAAATAGGTGTATTTGTTAAAAACATTCTGGTACCTCCCATACAAATTGACAGAATAATTCGTTTAATATTCCATATTACATTACTCACAAAGTGAGGGTATACCTTAGTCGGTTTACCCGACTGAAACTTTCTTACTTGTTTTTTTGATATTTTTCTTAAGATTGCAAATTTAAAATAATTGCCATTCCTTAACTCTCACTGATAGAAGGCTGATTTCGTTTGATGAAATTGTTCTACTCACAAAATTAAAGGATATTAATAGATAACAGTTAAAAGGACATTTTTAAATATTACTCGTCCTTGGAAAATTTTTCCTAAAATTTTAGTGAATATCAGAAATTTTCCCCTTTCGTTTTGTAACAATATTGATGTTATTCACATTTTAAAATGTGTAAACAAGTTATATCAAAATTGTTAACCTTGTAATTTTAAAAGTCCTGTGAAAAGGACAAACGATCACGAAATAAGGAAGTTAGTACATTATTTTCCTACTAGTGCCCTATATTTTAAATTTTATATAGTGCCTTTCGTGGGAGAGAATAAAATATTTTTTTTGTATCGGTGTCCTAAATATGCTATATAGGCTGTGGAATTCAAATAATTGTTATTCCTTAACCGTTAAAGATAGAAGGCTGAAATTGTAATATGTGTTGTGTCAAATAGAGTTCCGTAACACGTATTTTTTACGATTTTTACTTGCACAACTTTGAAGAATATTAAAGGATTAAAGTTTAAAAGGACATTTTTTTGTAGCCATCGTCCTTGGAATTTTTTCCAAAAATTTTATTAAATTGCGGGAATTCTCCCCTTTTATTGGATACCCATATTTATCAATACGCATTGTTGTATTGTTGCAAATAAAAATATTTTAAAATTGTTATCCTTGAAATTTTCAAAATCCTGTAAAAAGGACAAACGATCACGAAATAAAAAACTGAGTAAGCAGTTTATCTACTGTTGGCCTATAGTTTTATTTCAATATAGTCCCGTTGTTGGGAGGGAAAAAAAGTTCGAATTTGTCGCACGGTGTTATCAATTTAAATTGCATTAGTAACTTTAAAGTATGTACTGGTATTAATCTTCAAAGTGTGGGAGGTACCAAAAGAAGCGGGTCAATAACGCCCATTTTTCTCTGGACTCTGGGTGCTATAAAAGCATTACACTGTACACAATTTCAAGTCTTTGTATGCACTGGTAATAAAGTTATAAGCTGTTAACTTTTGGGAGGAAGGTACCAAATGGGGTGTGGCAACTTCGCCTATTTTTTTTCGAGGTAATATTGACTAATAAACTAATACTATGTGCAGAATTTCAGAGGATTCAAATAAGTAGTATAGAAGTTATTAAATAATCAATATTTCACTAAATGTTAACCCTTTGTAGGGGAGCTACTAGAAGGAGTGGATCAATATGGCCCATCTTCGAACTTAGCCGGAGATAGAAGAAAATATTACCACATACCAAATTTGAAGTCAATCGGTTACTCCTTTCAAAAGTTATCGTGCGCACCAGCCAGCAGACAGGCAGACAAACGGACGGACAGACATTGCTCATTCGACTTAAAAAGACCCAAAACGGATTTCCTCCGAACATACTTGGGGTCTTAGGTCACTCCTTCGATGTGTTACACTTTTTTCCGTAGCAAATGACATATACCCTCGTCACACTAAAGTGAGGGTACAATAAATGCTTTCCCTTAATGTTGTTCAAATACAAAATATAACAAGTAAGAAAGTTTCAGTCGGGTAAACCGACTAAGGTATACCCTCACTTTGTGAGTAATGTAATATTGAATATTACACAAATTATTCTGTCAATTTTTGTGGGAGAAACCAGAAGGGGTTTAAGAAATACACCTATATTTCGCTGAACAGTAGATACTTTAAATACATTGCACTGTGCCGAATTGTAACCGTTTATATGGACTGGTATATTAACGTTGAGATATTAAATTGTGGTTTAATTTGGCCATTTTGTGTGGGAGGTACAAAAAGGGGCGTTGTGATAACTCTCATTTTTCACTGGACTATAGGCATTATAAAAGCATTATACTGTACAAAATTTCAAGTAATCTATATATATAAAATTGTTGCGTGACTGGCTGACTGACTGACTGATTGACTGACTGATCATCGCCCAGGCCAAACGGCTGAAGCTAGAATCATGAAATTTGGTGGGAGGGTAGTCCTTGGGACGTAGACGAGCAATAAGGCGGGATTTTTCGAAATTCGTACTATTAGCCGCACAATGGGGCAAAAAGGGATAATATGGTACCACCGCCAAATCTAAACGAAATGAGCTAGAATCTTGAAATTTGGTATGAGGGTAGCCCTTAGGAGGTAGACTCTGAAATTGGCAGGATTTTTCGTAATTCGAACATTTACAAACACAGTGGGGTAAAAAGGAAAAAATGGGATAAATGTAGTACAACAGCCAAATTCAAATGGCAAGAGCTAGAATCGTGAAATTTGGTGTGAGGGTAGCTCTTATGAGGTAGACTCTGAAATTGACAGGATTTTTCGAAATTCGAACATTTACACAGTGGGGTAAAAAGGGAAAAATGTGGTACAACAGCCAGATCCAAATGGCAAGACCTAGAATCGTGAAATTTGGTGTGAGAGTAGCTCTTGGAACGTAAACAAAAACAAGGAGTGATTTTTTTTTTTAAATTTAGAGGCACAGTGGGACAGAAAGGTATAAATGTGGTACCACCGCCAAATTTAAAGCCTATTATTAGAATGGTGAAAATTGAAGCAAGGGGTGTCTTTATGACAACTGATCGGGGTATTAAGTTTTTTTTGCATTCGTAGCTTTCGGGGCACAGTGGGGCAAAAAGTGTAAAATATAGTACAGTGGCTTAAAAATGTCAAACATGGATCAATGATTCCAGGGTAACTTTTGGAACATAAACTAGAGATTGGAAGTGATTTTTAGTAATTCTAACTTTAAGAGGCACAGTGGGACACGACGGGTTAATTATGGAGCATGGGGAAAAAAGGGAACAATATGCCAAAAGTGGAACTTAGAAATGAGATATGAAGAGTTTATATGGTTTTAGGAGCACTGTGGTCAAAAACGGTTAAATAGTGGGTAAACATTTTGTACAGTGAGATAAAGAGTTGAATGGGGCACAGTTGTGCAAAAAGGGTTAACTATGGTACAGTGGGGTAAAAATAGTTATATGTATATGGTAAAGTGGGACAAATGGGTTAAAAATGGTACAGTGGGGCAAAAAGCGTTAAATATTGAACAGTGGGGCAAAAATGTATTTACTATGATACAGTGGGGCAAAAAGGGTTAAAAATGGTACAGTGTGACAAAAATGGGTAACTATACAGTACATTGAGGCATAGCTGTGTTAAATATTGTACAGTGGAGCACAGAGGGTTAAATATGGTACAGTGGGGCAAGAACTGTTAAATATGGTACAGTGAGACAAAGCGTTTAATATGACACAGTGGGGCAAAAAGTTTTAACAATGGAACAGTGGGAAAAATGTTTTAGCTATAGTACAGTGGGACACAAATGGTTAAATATGGTACAGTATGACAAAAATAGTTACAGTGGGCTCAAAAAGTAAAATATGGTAACGTGTAACAAAATGGGTTAAAAATGGTACAGTGGGGCAAAAAGCGTTAACTATGGAACAGTGGGGCAAAAAGCGTTAACTATGGAACAGTGGGGCAAACATTTATTTACTATGATTCATTGGGGCAAAAAGGGTTAAATATGGTACTGTGTGACAAAAATGGTTAACTATACAGTACAGTGGGGCATAACTGTGTTAGATATTGTACAGTGCAGCAAAGAGGGTTAAATATGGTACTGTGGGGCAAAAACTGTTAAACATGGTATAGTGAAACAATGGGTTTAATATGATACAGTGGGGCAAAAAGGGTCAACTATAGTACAAAGGGGCACAATTAGTTGAATATGGTAACGTGGGACAAAATGGGTTAAATATGGTACAGCGGGGCAAAAAGCTTTAACAATGGAACAGTGGGGAAAAATATGTGTTAGAATAGGTACAGTGGGACACAAATGGTTAATTATGGTACAGTATGACAAAAATGGTTACAGTGGGCACAAATAGTAAAATATGGTAACGTGGAACAAACTGGGTTAAGTATGGTACAGTGGGGCAAAAGTGGTTAATTAGAGTGGACAAAATATAGTAAGACAAAAAGGTGTTAAATTTGATTCAGTGGACCCAAAAGGTTAAATATAGCACAGTGGGTCAAAAAGCGTACATTTAGTACAGTGGGTAAAAATATGGATGCAGGGAGAGAGGGTAAGTTAAATATGAAATAAGAATTTTTTTCCATGTATGCTTTTAGTAGCACTGTGGTGCAGAAAGGTTAAAATTATGATGCACTGCAATTATGTAGCACTGTGGTGCAAAAAGGTTAAAATTATGATGCAGTTGGGGCAAGCAAAAATTGTTCAACATGTTACAGAGGGGAAAAAATGTGTTAAATATGGTTTAGTGGAGCAAAAAGGGTTAAATATGATACGGTGAAGCAAAAAAGTTAAATACGGTAAAATGGTTAAATGTGGTAGGTGGGGAAAAAAGGGAACAAAATAGTCCCAGATATGTATAAAAATTCGCACTTTAGAAGCGCAGTGTAATAAAAAGGGTTTAATATGGAACAGTGGTGCAAATGTGTTGCATGTGGTCCCTGAGTGCAAAGGTAGCTCTTACAGCATAAAACAAAGCTAAGAAATTGTTTTTTCCAAATAGGTTCTTCTACATAAACCGTGGGAAAAAGTAAAATAAATGGCACAGATAGGGGACAACAATGTTAAAATACGGCCTAAGCTTGCGAATTTGGATCTTGAAATATCAATTATCATTTTAAAATATTGTACAATCGTACAAAGTGGTTAATTATTACACACTAAAGTTTAAATGTGGTACAATGGAGCGATTTACTTTAGATTTTTAAATTCGTACCTTTATAGACACAGTGGGACAAACATGGTTTTATATTGTACCAGGGTGTGAATGTAGGTATTGGATGAACCAAAAAAATAGTTTTTCATCGTCCAGAGGTACTGTTGGAAAAGGGATAAATATTGAACCATGATGTCAGGGTAACTCTTGGAACATAAACTAGAAATGAAACGAGGGTTCGTATTTTATATATAAAAGTAATCAAATCTTCTTCATTTTGCACCATATGTAATAATCATGTCATTTTGAAAGAAAGAGGTATAGCTATTTTACAGTACCCTAAACAGAAAATATATAAAAGATGGGGGCTGCGAAGCGCACCGGGTAAGCTAGTTGTATATACTGATATTAATGTTATAAACTGTTAACTTTTGGTGCAAAATGGTACCTTTGTGGGAGAGGTACCAAAAGGGGCGTCACAATAACGCCCATTTATCAATGGACTGTAGGCACTATAAAAACATTATGCTGTACAAAATTTCAAGTATTTTTATACACTGGTATTAATGTTATAAGCTTTTAACTTTTAGTGCAAAATGGTGCATTTGTGTGGGAGGTACCAAAAGGGGCGTGGCAATTTCGCCCATTTTCCTCGAGTTGATAGCGACTAACAAACTAAAAACAGTTACATAATTTAAATATAGATTTTATGGAAAGAGAGGATCAAAAGAGAACTGATAACTTCTGGTGATATCAATATTTTAATTAGACACACTTTTAGTGTATTTTAGCAGATTAATGAACATTATAAATCATCAAACAAAACAAGCAAAAGAGTTCAGTCGGGTGAACCGACTAATGAATCCCCTCACCTTGAGTCTCAAAAACGATTAGTAAATCTATTTATTTTTTGGTTTTATTTAAATTATAATCAATTTAAATTGCATTTAATATCTTTAAAGTGTGTATTGGTATTAAAGTTAAAAGCTGTTTACCTTTGGTACAAAATGGTCCACTTGTGTGAGAGGTACCAAAAGGGGCGTCCCAATAACGGTCACTTTTATCTGGACTCTAGGTACTACAAAAGCATTGCGCTGTACAAAATTTCAAGTATTTACATGCACTGGTGTTAAAGTTATAAGCTGTTAACTTTTGGTGTAAAATGGTCCATTTGTATGGGAGGTACAGAAACGGGAGTTCCAATTACGGCCACTTCTCTTAAGACCCAATGTACTATAAAAGCATTGCACTGTACGGAATTTCAAGTATTTGTATGCACTGGTATTAAAGTTAAAAGCTGTTAACTGTTGGTACAAAAAGGTCTGTTTGTTTGGGGGGTACCAAAAGGGGCGGGCCAACAACGCGCATATTTCTCTGGACTCTAGGTACTATGAAAGCATTACACTGTACAAAATTTCAAGTATTTGTATGCACTGGTATTAAAGTTATTAGCTGGTAACTTTTGGTACAAAATGGTCCATTTGTGTGGGAAGTACCAAAAGGAGCGTGGCAATAATGCCTATTTTTCACTGTATTGTAGGTACTGTACTGTACAAACTTTCAAGTCTTTGTATGCACTGGTAATAAAGTTATAAGCTATTAACTTTTGGTTCAAAAGTGGAGTGGACCAATATAGCCCATCTTCGAACTTAGCCGGAGATAGAAGAAAATATTACCACATAACAAATTTGAAGTCAATCGGTTACTTCTTTCAGAGTTATCGTGCGAACAAGCCAGCAGACAGACAGACATACGGACGGACATTGCTGAAATGACTTAAAATGACCCAAATCGAATATCCGCCGAACATACTTAGGGTCTTAAATCACTCGTTCGATGTGTTACACTTCTGGTTCGTACCAAATGATATATGTATACCCTCCTCTCTAAGGTGAGGGGATAATAAAGGTATTAAGGGAGTTTTATATCTAAATTTTATGATAAAATATACAGGGTTTTCCAACAAGATGTGTTATTTTGAATCACCCCGTATTTCGGTAGCTGTCACTTTTGAAGCTTTAATTCTTTGAAATTTGACAAGTAGAAACTACGCCATTACTAAAAATGGAACGATACACGATTCAACAACGCATTGAAATTATTAAAATTCGAAAAATCGAAAATCATCGAAAAATCATCTTGACTGATGAGGCCCATTTCCACCTCGGTGGCTACGTCAACAAGCAAAATTGTCGGATCTGGGGCTCGGAAAACCCAAGAGTTATTGTTGAGAAGCCTCTCCATCCTCAACGTGTGACTGTTTGGTGCGGTTTATGGTCCGGCGGGGTCATTGGACCTTACTTTTTCGAAAATGAGGTTGGATCAACAGTTACGGTGAATGGATTGCGCTATCGAGAGATGATTAATGATTTTTTATTGTCGCAGTTGGATGGTATTGATGGTCCTGTAAGCGTGGTCGTGGTGGCCATTTGGCGGATGTTGTTTTTCATTATTACCGGCATACCTTCCTCTTTATTATGAAATAAACATCCGATCATTTATCTCAAAAAATTGAATTTTTCTTTGAATACCAAAATAACACCTCATGTTGGAAAACCCTTTTCTTGGATAAACTAAGTAGGATCAAAGTGACCCATGAAAATAAGGAGTATGTGGTATATAAATAAAGTAAATAAGATGTTTAGTGGATTATAGTGTATAAGAATAAGGTATGTTTTGCTGATAACTTACTTTTTATTTGCGGTGAAGCGATCATTGCACCTTAGGTAATTGACAAATGACTTAGTTCTAGGGGTATTCATGTAAGAAGATGTGAGTGACAATAATGTAAATTCTATAAATATAGACCAGGCCACCAAGTTCTGTGGTCTAAAATTATTCCACAGCCTCTGTCTACTCTCCCTGATTCTTCGGATTTTTTCGAATTTTAATGTATTACGGTTTTCTCCTTCAGGAATCGTTCCATCCGTCCAGCAAATAAATAAACTAGGCAATTAAAATTTTGTTGCTCTTCATCAGCAATATTTGCTTATATTTATAAATTTAAAATTTTCTGATTTGAAAAATATGTTTGACTTCCGTCTTTACGGTTTGAAAAATTTTATTGAATCGGTAAAACATGTATATCGACAAACTTGATGGCCACAAATTTCAAAAATTTGATTTAAAAAAATTCCGTCTTCCGAAAATCAAATGCAAAGTAGCTCCACAATATACATATATCTGGGCTAAAGCGAAATCTGATTCGATTTTCTTCAAATTCGGCTTTGTTGCTCCTTGGATCAAGAAACTCTACCTTGGTAAATTTCAAAACAATTGGATGTAAAATACGATATTCAAAAAATATCTGGAATTTTTAATTTCCGCGGGCTACGTGTATTTGATTTTTGATATTTTTGTAGCGTTATGTTGCTTTCTTATGCTGACAAGGTTTTGTGTTTTAACTTGTCTTCGATTTTTATCTTTTTCAGAAAATGGATCAAAGAATCTGCATCAAATTTTGTGTGAAAAACAAAATAAAGTGCGCTGACGCATTCCGAATGTTGACTGTGGCATATGGTGAAGCTACTTGGACCAAAGTAATGTTTATCGGTGGTACAAAATGTTCTTAGAGGGCCGAGAAAATGCGAAGGACGAACAGCGTGCCGGACGCCCGAGCACGTCAACAACAGACGAAAACATTGAAAAAGTGAATAAAATAATATTGGCCAATCGACGAATTACCATTAGAGAAGTTGCTGAGGATCTAAACATATCGAGTGGCACGTGCCATTCGATTTTAACCAATGATTTGGGCATGAGTCGGGTCACCGCAAAATTCGGGCCAAAATTGCTCAATTTCACCAAAAACAGCATCGCGTTAACATTGCTCAGGAGATGTTGAACTCGGTCCGTGACGACCCAAATTTGCTCCAGAAGGTCATAACTGGTGACGAATCATGGGTTTATGGTTACGACGTGGAAACTAAAGCTCAATCATCCTAATGGAAGCTGCCGCATGAACCAAGACCGAAAAAAGCGCGCCAAGTTCGGTCGAACGTAAAGGTTTTGCTCACAGTTTTCTTTGATTGCAGGGGCGTGGTGCATTATGAGTTCTTGCCACAGGGTAGTACGGTCAATAAAGAATATTACCTGCAAGTTATGCGCAAATTGCGCAAAGCAATCCGCCAAAAACGCCCGGATTTGTGGAAGAACAAAAACTGGGTTTTGCACCATGATAACGCCCCTGCACACACATCGTTGCTTGTGCGCGAATATTTGGCCAAAAACAACACAGTAATGGTGTCGCAGCCACCGTATTCCCCTGACCTAGCCCGCTGTGACTATTTTTTGTTCCCAAAACTGAAAAGGCCCATGAAAGGACGACGCTGCGCCACGATTGAGGAGATAAAGACGGCATCGAAGGAGGAGCTGAACAAGATCACAAAAAATGATTATTTGAAGTGCTTCGAGGATTGGAAAAAACGTTGGCAGAAGTGTGGTGTAGAGTTGGTCTAGCTGTGTTATTATACCCTCACCATCCTATGGTGGAGGGTATAATAACTCATATCGTAGTGTATCACAATGTTATATTCCATACTTGATTAAATTGGGTAGGCCCGAAAATTCATTACAGTTTCTCATTGATGTAAACAAGTTCTTTGTGCCAAATTTCACCAATATCAAACAATGCACCACACCACATTGCGAACAAGCCTAAAACGACCAACAGACAGACGGACATTTGAACCCGAAAAGTTCTGAGGACGTTAGCACCATCTGGTGGCCCCATGGAAAAATCCCAAAACAAAAAATCCATATAAGTAAATATGTATGTATATGCACTTTCAAGTGATAAGTATTTCGCAAGCTGACGTCACTTTCTCACGCCACTTTTCTCTTTATAAAATACTTTGCTTTCGGTCCACTTTGTTCTTACATACGTATGTATACACAATATTTCATTCGTACGCACCTTAAATCACAACCCAGGTTCGTTTGCAGGAGAAGTACCTAATGTTGCGTTGGGTCTCCCGGCAGAGATGTCCGACCTTGCTCTTCGTGTTTCCTTCAAAGAGTGTACAGCGGTAAGACTTCTGGGGTTGTTGCTGGTGTCGCTGGAATCAGTGTCTGGAGTATATTGGAGTCTGGATGGTGTTGATACCGTAAGCGGTTTAGATTTTCTTTGTTATTTTCCACTTTCAGCCTTTTGTTTCTTTATTGTATACTTAAAACACTTTATTTAATGTTTTCCATGTGCTTTAAGATTGGTTTTATTTCAGATTTCGTTTAATTTAAGTGTGTTCGAAGTGCTCAGTGATCCGTATAAATCTGACCTGAAGACCTGCGTGAAGATATCGACGTCGGTAACTTTCGATAACTTCCGATAACACGAAACAACAGGGTGACACAGAGAAGCGTAAAACCGTATTTAGAAGGCAAAAGTACGCCTTTTATCAACTGTTATGGCCCACTGACAGTAAAAAAAGTTACCGACGGCTGAAAAATTCTAAATAAATATTAATTTTATTGTGCAAAATGACAAAAATAAATGTTTTTAATGCATGTTACGTACACGACGTGAAACTTGGACAACTTTGGGATCATATTAAATCACCCATATATGGAAATGTGTCATTCTTTATCCAAATTATTGATTCCAATTTCCACTGAAGGTCAGGACATAAATAGCTTCCTGGAGATCCAATGGTACAATTTAAGACACCGACTTGTACCTCAAAAATAAAAGAGGGGATCAAGACGAACGCGTTGGTGTGTACTTTGTACCAATAATCGGTTTTTGGTGGAACAAACTTTCATGATTACTGTAGGAGAGCGGGTGGCTAGGACACTAATTCTTACCGACGGGACCAAAGGACACGATTTAAGATTCCGACTTGCACCTCAAATTAAAGAGGGAATAAAGACGAACACGTTGGTGTGTAGTTTATGCCAAGAATCGGTTTTTGGTAGAACAAACTTTCTCGATTTCTGTATAAAATGGGGCGGCCCAAGGACACTAATTCCCACCGACGGGGCCTAAGGACACGATTTAAGATTCCCACTTGTACCTCAAATGAAAGAGGGGATCAAGACGAACACGTTGGTGTGTAGTTTGTGCCAAGAATCAGTTTTTGCTTGAACAAACTTTCCTGATTACTGTAGGAAAGGGGGTGGCAAGGACACTAATTCCTACCGACGGGACCCAAGGACACGATTTAAGATTCCGACTTGCACCTCAAATTAAAGAGGAAATAGAGACGAAGACGGTGGTGTGTAGTTTATGCCAGGAATCGGTTTTTGGTAGAACAAACTTTAGCTATTTTAGTTTCGAAGTGGGGGTCAGGACACTAATTCCCACCGACGGGACCTAAGGACACGATTTAAGATTCCGACTTGTACCTCAAATTAAAGAGGGTATCAAGAGGAATACATCAGTGTACATTTTGTTCAAAGAATCGCTTTTTTGTTGAACAAACTTTCTCGATTTCAGTTTCGAAGTGGGGGTCAGGACACTAATTCCCACCGATGGGACCTAAGGACACGATTTAAGATTCCGACTTGTACCTCAAATTAAAGACGGAATCAAGACGAATACATCGGCGTATTATTTGTTCACAGAATCGCTTTTTTGTTGAACAAACTTTCTCGATTTCAGTTTCGAAGTGGGGGTCAGGACACTAATTCCCACCGACGGGACCTAAGGACACGATTTAAGATTCCGACTTGTACCTCAAATTAAAGACGGAATCAAGACGAATACATCGGCGTACTATTTGTTCACTGAATCGCTTTTTTGTTGAACAAACTTTCTCGATTTCAGTTTCGAAGTGGGGGTCAGGACACTAATTCCCACCGACGGGACCTAAGGACATGATTTAAGATTCCGACTTGTACCTCAAATTAAAGACGGAATCAAGAGGAATACATCAGTGTACTTTTTGTTCAAAGAATCACTTTTTTGTTGAACAAACTTTCCAGATCTCTGTTCCGAAGTGGGGGTCAGGACACTAATTCCCACCGACGGGACCTAAGGACACGATTTAAGATTCCGACTTGTACCTCAAATTAAAGAGGGTTTCAAGATGAATACGTCAGTGTACTTTTTGTTCAAAGAATCGCTTTTTTGTTGAACAAACTTTCTCGATTTCAGTTTCGAAGTGGGGGTCAGGACACTAATTCCCACCGACGGGACCTAAGGACACGATTTAAGATTCCGACTTGTACCTCAAATTAAAGACGGAATCAAGACGAATACATCAGTGTACTTTTTGTTCAAAGAATCGCTTTTTTGTTGAACAAACTTTCTCGATTTCAGTTTCGAAGTGGGGGTCAGGACACTAATTCCCACCGACGGGACCTAAGGACACGATTTAAGATTCCGACTTGTACCTCAAATTAAAGACGGAATCAAGACGAATACATCGGCGTACTATTTGTTCACAGAATCGCTTTTTTGTTGAACAAACTTTCTCGATTTCAGTTTCGAAGTGGGGGTCAGGACACTAATTCCCACCGACGGGACCTAAGGACACGATTTAAGATTCCGACTTGTACCTCAAATTAAAGAGGGTATCAAGAGGAATACATCAGTGTACTTTTTGTTCAAAGAATCGCTTTTTTGTTGAACAAACTTTCTCGATTTCAGTTTCGAAGTGGGGGTCAGGACACTAATTCCCACCGACGGGACCTAAGGACACGATTTAAGATTCCGACTTGTACCTCAAATTAAAGACGGAATCAAGACGAATACATCGGCGTACTATTTGTTCACAGAATCGCTTTTTTGTTGAACAAACTTTCTCGATTTCAGTTTCGAAGTGGGGGTCAGGACACTAATTCCCACCGACGGGACCTAAGGACACGATTTAAGATTCCGACTTGTACCTCAAATTAAAGACGGAATCAAGACGAATACGTCGGCGTACTATTTGTTCACAGAATCGCTTTTTTGTTGAACAAACTTTCTCGATTTCAGTTTCGAAGTGGGGGTCAGGACACTAATTCCCACCGACGGGACCTAAGGACACGATTTAAGATTCCGACTTGTACCTCAAATTAAAGAGGGTATCAAGAGGAATACATCAGTGTACTTTTCGTTCAAAGAATCGCTTTTTTGTTGAACAAACATTCTCGATTTCAGTTTCGAAGTTTGGGTCAGGACACCAATTCCCACCGACGGGACCTAAGGACACGATTTAAGATTCCGACTTGTACCTCAAATTAAAGAGGGTATCAAGAGAATACATCAGTGTACTTTTTGTTCAAAGAATCGCTTTTTTGTTGAACAAACTTTCTCGATTTCAGTTTCGAAGTGGGGGTCAGGACACTAATTCCCACCGACGGGACCTAAGGACACGATTTAAGATTCCGACTTGTACCTCAAATTAAAGACGGAATCAAGACGAATACATCGGCGTACTATTTGTTCAAAGAATCGCTTTTTTGTTGAACAAACTTTCCAGTGCACCAAACAGTTACACGTTGAGGATGTCGAGGCTTCTCAACAATAACTCTTGGGTTTTCCAAGCCCCAGATGCGACAATTTTGCTTGTTGACGTAGCCACCGAGGTGGAAATGGACCTCATCAGTCAAGATGATTTTTCGATGGAATTCCGGATAATTTTCATGCATTTCAAGGACCCAATCAGCAAAGACACGACGTTGTTGATGATCGGCCGGCTTGAGTTCTTGTGTTAACTGAACTTTATAAGCCTTAAAGCCCATTATAAGCCCATGTCTTTAGCCCAATTCCAAAGAACGACGAGGAATGGACAAACCTGGGCTTTCTTCAACACTTTGGGCTACAACAGCTTGTCTTGTCCCAACAGCTCGAATTTTTCCACCAATTTCTGCATTGCGGTCCGACAGACAATGTGCTTTACGACGACCCAAAAATGCTTTAGTTTTGCGAACTGTGACTGCAAGATACAAGCATACATACATATGTATGTATGCATAAATGTATACATACATACATAGGTATGTGTGTGTGTTCTATTTGCGCCAATTCAACAAAGCGCCACCAGGCGATTTGTATCAGCATCATCCATGTACAAACGAATGCAAGGTTGCCATGGTATGCGGTACATGGATGTTGTCGATGAAAAACGCAAGGTGACGCTTTCTTGAATAGTCGGTTTTTGTTATTCAATTCTATAAATATTCAATTGAATTCTACATAAATAATAAAATGTTAAAATGAGAGCAACTAAAAATAAAATAAAATTAAGTTTTTAAGTGAATTTCTGTGTCATATGGCACGTTCTTCAATCGCTTCAGCGGGCAACGTTACGGCTACGGCAAATATATGTTACGACTACGTATGCCTTACCTTGCCTTTGTGAACATACAAATTATACATTCAAATTATTTCTACCAATTTGCAAAACAGAATTGGTAATGTTTTTTTTAACAAAAATGAAATTTTTGAATGGGCAGGACGTTCTGATCCCATTTTGGGATCTCCTTTTAGGCATGCGTTGATGTCTTAAATCGTGTCCTTAGGTCCCGACGGTGGGAATTAGTGTCCTGACCCCCACCTCGAAACAGAGATCTGGAAAGTTTGTTCAACAAAAAAGCGATTCTTTGAACAAATAGTACGCCGATGTATTCGTCTTGATTCCGTCTTTAATTTGAGGTACAAGTCGGAATCTTAAATCGTGTCCTTAGGTCCCGTCGGTGGGAATTAGTGTCCTGACCCCCACTTCGAAACTGAAATCGAGAAAGTTTGTTCAACAAAAAAGCGATTCTGTGAACAAATAGTACGCCGATGTATTCGTCTTGATTCCGTCTTTAATTTGAGGTACAAGTCGGAATCTTAAATCGTGTCCTTAGGTCCCGTCGGTGGGAATTAGTGTCCTGACCCCCACTTCGAAACTGAAATCGAGAAAGTTTGTTGAACAAAAAAGCGATTCTGTGAACAAATAGTACGCCGATGTATTCGTCTTGATTCCGTCTTTAATTTGAGTTACAAGTCGGAATCTTAAATCGTGTCCTTAGGTCCCGTCGGTGGGAATTAGTGTCCTGACCCCCACTTCGAAACAGAGATCTGGAAAGTTTGTTCAACAAAAAAGCGATTCTGTGAACAAATAGTACGCCGATGTATTCGTCTTGATTCCGTCTTTAATTTGAGGTACAAGTCGGAATCTCAAATCGTGTCCTTAGGTCCCGTCGGTGGGAATTAGTGTCCTGACCCCCACTTCGAAACTGAAATCGAGAAAGTTTGTTCAACAAAAAAGCGATTCTTTGAACAAAAAGTACACTGATGTATTCCTCTTGATACCCTCTTTAATTTGAGGTACAAGTCGGAATCTTAAATCGTGTCCTTAGGTCCCGTCGGTGGGAATTAGTGTCCTGACCCCCACTTCGAAACAGAGATCTGGAATGTTTGTTCAACAAAAAAGCGATTCTGTGAACAAATAGTACGCCGATGTATTTGTCTTGATCCCGTCTTTAATTTGAGGTACAAGTCGGAATCTTAAATCGTGTCCTTAGGCCCCGTCGGTGGGAATTAGTGTCCTTGGGCCGCCCCATTTTATACAGAAATCGAGAAAGTTTGTTCTACCAAAAACCGATTCTTGGCATAAACTACACACCAACGTGTTCGTCTTTATTCCCTCTTTAATTTGAGGTGCAAGTCGGAATCTTAAATCGTGTCCTTTGGTCCCGTCGGTAGGAATTAGTGTCCTTGCCACCCGCTTTCCTACAGTAATCATGAAAGTTTGTTCCACCAAAAACCGATTCTTGGTACAAAGTACACACCAACGTGTTCGTCTTGATCCCCTCTTTTATTTGAGGTACAAGTCGGTGTCTTAAATTGTACCATTGGATCTCCAGGAAGCTATTTATGTCCTGACCTTCAGTGGAAATTGGAATCAATAATTTGGATAAAGAATGACACATTTCCATATATGGGTGATTTAATATGATCCCAAAGTTGTCCAAGTTTCACGTCGTGTACGTAACATGCATTAAAAACATTTATTTTTGTCATTTTGCACAATAAAATTAATATTTATTTAGAATTTTTCAGCCGTCGGTAACTTTTTTTACTGTCAGTGGGCCATAACAGTTGATAAAAGGCGTACTTTTGCCTTCTAAATACGGTTTTACGCTTCTCTGTGTCACCCTGTTATTTCGTGTTATCGGAAGTTATCGAAAGTTACCGACGTCGGTATCATCACGCAGGTGACCTGAAGCGAACAAGTAAGTGAGTAAGTATTTTTTTTATTGAGTCGTCTTTTTCGATGACATTTGTACTTAGTGAATATTTAGAACTATATATGCCTTTTTCTAACACAATGATTGAAGGTACACTCTACTTGCTTGCTGAGACGTTAGATACTCGTATGTGTTATGTGCTAATATACTACAAAACAAAGGAAAGAGGCTTGCTCTCGGCTATTACAGAGCATCAATGTCTGTCAAATACGAATAAATGATATGTAATGCAACAAAGTAAAGCGCTATATTTTTTTAATTTTTTTTTAAAATTTTATTGTTCAATAGCAAAAACTTTCGGAAATAACATAAAATTTTAGAAACAGTTTAGATTTGTTCGAATTGGCCACCTTTGGCACGAATTATGGCCTTCAAACGGCCGACAAAGCCATCACACGCTGCACGAAAGTGGCTCTGCGGTATTTTGGCCCATTCCCGGCGAAGCGCCGTCTTGAGATGAACGATACTTTGGTATTTTTTAGTGCGAACCTTACTCTCTAAAATGCCCCAGGCGCAAGAGTCCAACGGATTGATATCCGGAGATCTGGGTGGCCATTGTGCGGTAGAAATGAAGCGAGGAACCTCCTTTTTAAGCCATTCTTGGTTGACGCGTGCTGAGTGCGATGGTGCTGAGTCCCCTTTGAATGCCCATGGTCTGCGACCGAAATGTTTGTCTGTCCAGGCCTTCAATACTGTCTTTAGGACATTTTCCCGATAATATTCGGAATTTATTTTGACCCCATGGTCGATGAATACGAGCGGGGAGCGACCATCGGCCGTTACGGCGGCCCACACCATTACCATCGGCGGCGCTTGAGTTCTGGTGGCCAATCGAAGGTGTACATTTTCAGCTGACCTCTTTGGCAAGTAAACCCGATCATTTTGTTTGTTCACAAACTGCTCAATTTGGAATGGCTTCTCATCGGAGAAAACCAAATTCGGTAACTGGCCACTTTCGTGCAAGCGAAGCAACTCCTTGGCTCTTTCCAGTCTAACTTTTTTCTTGTGCATCGGTGAGCTCTTGCACTTTTTGGAACTTCAATGGCGTTCTCGCGATATGTTTAGCTCACGAGCAATTTTTCTAACACTACGTCGTGGATTTCGATCAAATCTGGCCTTTACTTTTCGGATCATTTGTGGTGTTGTTACCGTTTTTTTCGTCCACTTTTTGGACGCGATGCAACACTGCCAGTATCACGGTAACGAGCAATGGTACGAGAAACAAAATATTTATTCACATTTAAATGCTGGAGGGCTCTAACGATAGCCACTTGTGTTTTTCCACCAAAATATAAAGCAATCACACTATCACGATTAAATTCCATCACGAATAACTTTTTTTCTGAATCTGAAGATCAAAATGCTTTTGTAAGCTTATAAACAATAAAATGAACTGTCACTGAAATAAATCCGTCAGCTATCAGACCTGCGGTTTAGAAATGATAGCAACCTGAAGTTGGTTGCAATACATATCAGCCACCCTGTATTTACATAACACTTAAAACGAAGTAACAAATTAGTGTGATAACACCGAAGTAACACTTAAAGTATAAGCCCGATAAAGCCGGGATTCCATTTAAAAAAAAAGGAAATTATAAGGACTTGAAAGATTTTTTTTACAAAAATATAAAATTTCTATGAATATTTCGTTAAAAATAAAAAATTTCTATGAAATTTTCGAAAAAATATAAAATTTCTAAGAAATTTTCTATAAAAATATAAAATTTCTAAGAAATTTTCTATAAAAATTTAAATTTCTAAGAAGTTTCTATAAAAAAATACAATTTCTATAAAAATATAAAATTTTTAAGAAATTTTCTATAAAACTATAAAATTTTTAAGAAATTTCCTATAAAAATATAAAATTTCTTAAAAATCGAAGTTAAACAACTGTCGTAAAAACAACTAGAAAAAATTTGACTGTTTTCAAAAAATCTTTTTTTTCTGGCAAGAAAAAACAATTAAAAATTGCCAAAAAAAATTGTTCCATTTTTTGAACCACCTATAGATGTCGCTCCCAAAAAGGCTTATTTAAGCCGTAATCACAACATATTCTAAGAAATTTAGCTGAAACTTTGCAGTTTCTATTCTATATATATTTTTACTGTGATGAATTCTTGGCAAAATTGCTTTAAAACTGTGGTATCTATGGCTCAAACCCCGTATTTTAGAGCGACCTCTATAGGGGAGCTATATACTTCATGGGGTCTCAGATCAACATGTAGAGGTGTTAAAAACTGAGTGACAAAATGATTATACCCCCATCCTATGATGGAGGGTATAATACAATTGTATGCAATCCATGGTGGAGAGTATAAAAGATTCGGCATGGCCGAACTTAACTTATTTTGGTAATTTTGTTTGGGAGGTACCAAACGGGGCGTGGTAATAACGCCCATATTGTAATATTCTATGGGTACTAAAAAAACATTACACTATTCAAAATTTCAGGTATTTGTATGTGCAGGAAACCAAGTTATAAGCCGTTAACTTTTTATGCAAAATGGTTCATTTGTACACGGGCCAAAATCGGCATTTTCGATATGTTTGAATTCAGAAAAAAAAATTATTTGTAACACTAATTTTCAAATATTATATATTTGTGAACAACTAAATTTTATTTGGAAATCAATAAAAATTATTTGGATCGCACATTTAAATATATTACAACATAATATTATTGCGAACTAATTTTCACAAATAAAATATGTGTTTAAATACAAATAAAATCATTGTTTAGAAATATCTCCAAATATATTTTATTTAAACAAAGATTTTAAAAACTTTGCTGAATTTCTCGAACATCAATTTGAATTTTTCCTTATTTTCGTATTATATATTCCAGTTAAAAATTGCATATATGCCATTAATTTCTGTTATAAAGCATTTAGATTTAATTTCAAATTATTCCATGTCATCATTTGTTGTCAATTCTTCAAGCAATTTATTGTTATATGTACAAGGACTCAGTATGACAGTCAGAATCAACACTTTCTCTATATATGTAGCTGATATAGCCACAGTACAAATTTGGTTTCTTAGATTGGATGTGATATCGCTATGGAACTTATGAAGTGCGTGTTGCGTGGGACTTCCTTGTTTAAATCCAAATTGAAAGTTACACCGAAGAAAATTATTGGTTGGAATTCAATTGTAACAAATAAAAAAATAGTACTAGCAAAACCGCCTACACCGTATGTCGGTTGTATTTATATATATTAAAAGTTGCAACAACAATAATAACAAATGAATGATCAAAGGAAAATGCTTGCAACTAAATCGATGGTTGTATCTATCGAATTAAGATTGTTTTTTTCATTGACACTCGGTTAGTTGTGGTAACCGATTTTAAATTTTCATTATAGTACCATATGATCGATTTTTGGTTGTGGCAACCAATGTTTTATTCTTGACAACAGAAATTGTATCAATAGACCAAAGATTATTATTGCAACGAATAATTGGTTACTACAACAGAAAAAATATTAATAAATAATCGTTTATTGGTTATACCAATCATTTTATAACCGAAAGATTGGTTGCTGTTCTTTTGCTGATACATGACTAACAAAAAATGATGATGATCGCCACAACTACAAGCTCCACACTGTGTCATGTATAAGACCCTCTGATGATATCCCCGCACAGGATTGAAATACGTATAAGGGTATGTGTTTACATGGCTTTCAGAGCGCAGTGTCTTATCTTTTCCAATACACCACAAAAAACCTCTCTTTCGAAAGGAAGAGTTGATCGAAAAGCTGAACAATTCGAATGTGAAAACATTCAATAAATAAATCTAAATAAAAATTAAATCGATCATTAACAAAAAAAACTTCTAAAAACATAAAAACAAAAAATAAAATTACTCGACATAAAAAAATCTTCAACATTTTGTTCAAGAACGGTATAGGTAATCAAAAATAATCTCGTGCGGATAATAATGTGTGGAATGCAGAATATGTTGTGCAAAATGTTTTACATAAACAAAAAATAAAAGCAACAGTCATGAAATTGAAAGCGTGTGTTTTTTTCGTGTACTCAAATGTGTGTCAAATATTTCCACATCTCATAATAGTGATGAATTTGTAATATGGGATTTTTAATTTTTTTATGAATTGTTTTGTTTTTTGTTCAATAAATAAAATAAAAATTAATGAAAACTGATTTTAACTAATTGTCGGTAGTAATGACTGACAAATTGTCAGAACAACCAATTTTTTAAAACAGTTGTGGCAACTGCAACAGATAATTTAAGCCACCATTTTCGTAGTTGGCGCAACCAAATATGATCGTTGTCAACATGGAAGCAGAAGTATACCACAACCAAAATATTGGTTGCACTGATGGAATCGCATGATAGTAGACAGAACTACCAAAATTCGGTTGAGGCAACCAAACTGTATTCTGTGTGCAATTATTGTAAATAAGATCAAGTAAGTTTATGGAAGCATCAGGAAATCAGGATTTCCCGTTGCATTAAAGTTGTTGTCAAAGGTGTAAATACGACTTGAAGTTAAACTGACGCAAGTTGAGACCCTGGAATCAAGGTCATCCACAGGATGTTCCGGAATTGTACGACTGAATATTGAAGAGTAGTAATTTTGAAAAAGTTCGCCAATTTCGGAATTATTTTTAATGACGTTGTCATTTTGAACATTCTGTTGGCAGAAGGCGGATTTATTTTTTCCCGCTAATTGGAAGATTTCTTTGAAAGCGGAAGGAACAGGTTTGATATTTTTTAATCTATCATTAAATGTTTGAGCTTGTTCTAAGCTTACCGATTCTTTGATGATAGTTTTTAGAAGCTGTATTTGTTTCGAGAGAAAAATATACTCAGTGCTCAGTCTATTTCCGGATCGATGGAATATTTTTTTAACTCCTTCTGCCAAAGATTTAGCATCTTTAAAGAATTTCTTGGTTCCTTCGAAAAGTGGGAATTTGCCATCCTTGATTTTAAGTTTCTGGGAATGTGCTTCATGTGTTGTGGTGAAAGAATTCTCCGATTATCAGGTCAATTTCAGTATTATCCAAATTACAATTTAAAAGGTTCGCGATGCACTTTCCATGTCATTTCCGAAGGTATTCCAAATTGTATTTTTGTAGGACGTGAAATTTCGGGGAGTTCTCATAATAATTTCTGAGCATTCAATTTCCAGTTTGAGAGGAAAATGATCAGAAAATAAAGGCTTTGGTGAAATTACAAAGTTGGGATATTCATCATTGATTAGTTGAGTACTGATAAGGAAATTGTCAAGGGATGAGCTACCATTTGGGTAAGATGGTATGATATCGCAGATCCGTATGATATCTAAAATATTATCATCTAGGCAATTTGTCAGCACTTCACCATTTAAATTTCACTGTGCAACAGTGAAAAAAATACACGGACTTGACAGTACCAAAGGGGTTTGGCGAAATTGATGACCAATTTTTTTTATGGGCCTCCAAAGTTGCTGAAAATCAGATTTCCAACAGGAGGAAAACCCCAGGTATTTTGAAAGCTGCCACTTTTGAAGCTTTTATTCTTTGACATTTGACAAGTAGAAACTACGCCATTACTAAAAATGGAACGATACACGATCATCGAACGATACAAAACGATCAAAAAACGATCGAACAAAAAAACGATACGAACGATACAAAATCATTTTGACTGATGAGGCCCATTTCCACATCGGTGGCTACGTCAACAAGCAAAATTGCCGCATCTGGGGCTCGGAAAACCCAAGAGTTATTGTTGAGAAGCCTCTCCATCCTCAACGTGTGACAGTTTGGTGCTGTTTATGGTCCGGCGGGGTCATTGGACCTTACTTTCGAAAATGAGTTTGGATCAACGGTTACGGTGAATGGATTGCGCTATCGAGAGATGATTAATGATTTTTTTATGATTTTTTACCATCGTATTGATCTGTACAACATTTACTTTCAACAAGACGGAGCTACGTGCCACACAAGCAACGAAACCATTGCTCTGTTACGGGAAAAGTTTCCGGACCGTGTTATCTCTCGAAGAGAGATCTTGTGATTTAACACCTTGCGACTTCTTTCTTTGGGGCCACGTGAAGATAAGGTCTACGCCAACAGACCAGCGTCGATTCAAGACCTCAAAGATAGAATTCGTGAGGCTATCGAGGACATAGGGCAGCCACTTTGCGATTTAGTTATGGAAAATTTCAAGAAAAGGATATGGTCCTGTAGGCGTGGTCGTGGTGGCCATTTGGCTGATGTTGTTATTAATTATTAACGGCATACCTTCCTCTTTATTATGAAATAAACATCCGATCATTTATCTCAAAAACTAGCATTTTTCTTTGAATCCAACGAAAGTTGTTCGTGGAAGAAGCACTTCGAAGCAAATGGTCGCCTGTTTCTTCGGCAAAACTGGTCATGTGGCGACTGCTCCGCTTGAGCACCGTAGAACGGTCAATTCTGAGTGGTACACCAAAATTTGTTTGCCTGAAGTCTTCGGAGAAATTCGAAAAACGAACAAGAGAAGACGAACCATTGTACACCATGACAATGCGAGCTCTCACACATCGGCACAAACCAGCGCCTTTTTGACCGGCCAAATCATCCGCCATACAGCCCTGATTTGACACCCAATGACTTATTCTCATTCACTCACATCAAGAAAAAACTGCTTGGTCAACGTTTTTCGACGCCTGAAGCAGCTGTCGAAGCGTTCAAAAACCATGTTTTGGAGGTGAATTTTCAACACACTGTAACCAAAACAATTCCCGCTCAAATGACAAAACGGTCTGAGTGAAGTTATTCTAAAAATGTCATACATTCCAATGGAAGTTCCAGTTTTCATCTGGCAACACCACCATTGCCAGGACCGATATATAAATAGCAACCGTCGTATTTAGGGTGCCTAGACACATTCAGATTGTATTCATATGTTCACAAAAGTTGTTCAGACTTTCGTTGGCTACAATTTTGCCAAGCATTGTTAGTAAAAAATTATGAGTCCCTGGAAGTTATGCTGAAAATAGTGAAAAAAAATAATTTTTCCTTCACTTTTTCGAATAAAAAGTACCGGACAAAAATTTTTTTTCGCCAACAAATTTAAGGAGCTTTGTTTAGCATATTCTTAGCTACATTATTGCCAAATATACTTAAGCGGTAACACCAAGTCTGAATTAGTTGTTGGACAAAAGCTGATTACACCTTTTTCGAGGGGCCCACTGATTTTCAGAAACTTTGGAGGCCCAAAAAAAAATTGGTCACCAATTTCGCCAAACCGAGTATAGGGTTATACTACCCTTTGATAGCAGAATTGTTGCATAGTGTTTTCAGAGCAGTCGCCCCAAACTGGGGTTCAGATCGTCTACCAAGATAAATCCGTCGAAATTCCCACAAACCTGTAGAAGCATGCCTAAGTCTCTCTCAAGCCTCTGGGTGGAATAGTTATACGGAATGTATGCAGAACCAAATAAATATTTATTTTTTCTTCTGTTATTAGTGGACAATTCAATTTGTACGAGGGAAGTATTACTGAATGGAGTCTTTGACTAAAACAGCAACACCAACAGCTGAGTTGTCGTATATAAAATTGTAATCATCAATTTTAATTTTTTTTTATTCCTTTGCAGGTGGCATTCTTGGATGAATGCAACGTCGATGTTGTTATGTTTCAGTGTATTTCTAAGATCAATTTGGCGACTTGCATCCACAAGGGATCTGACATTGAATGATAGAAAGTTTATGGATCTATGGAACATTACTGGATCTAACTTTGCTAGACAGGCGCAAAAATTCAATTTTGACCTCTGACTTTGGCTTGTTTGTGTAATTTGACCGAAAATTAACTTATTTCTTGCTCCACGGTCAATTCCTCAGATACTAAGAAATAGTTGGCCAATTTTAAAAATGCTTCCACAATTGAAGGCTTTTGCTGACGAGAGTTTTGAAGGTTAGGATGTGTTTTAAACAGGTTGGCAAATATTTGCCCAGAAGATACCATTAACATACCAACGGCTCGGTGAACATTGTTTTTGGCAATAGCCTTTGGTGCTTTGGCTAATTTATTGTGACGAGTAGCAACATATTTTTATATGTGGGGCATCCCATTCCAATTTGCTGGGTGTCCAATTTCCTCGCATTTCGGGCATTATGGGTCAGTGTCATTCGCCTGGAGCATGATCGTGACCACACTTCACTCATTTGTAAGCCGAATTACAGTTCTTTGAAATGTGACCCCAACGTCGAAATGTGAAGGTCGCCGTTTTTTCTTGTGGCTTTCTCCCAGGAAATAATTTGGTGTTGAAGATGAGAAACATTCTTTCCTGGAAGCAATGAAACCAAAAACAGGCCGGAGTCAATGCCTTTTTTAATTGAACCTGCAGTTTTCAATTTAGCTACGTTGGCTACCGTATCCGCTATAATTATGTCCAATTCAGATTTAATTTGTTATCCGATTCTGTATGTAGGCCACGAAGAACTAGGGAAATTTGTCTCTGTTCCTTTGGATTAAAGGAATGAGAAGGAATATTCTTATCTCCGAGTAAAGCCATCACTGAGGCATGAACAGAGGGATCTTGAAAATAGAGTTTTTATTCTTCTTAATATTGTTGATTTTGAATGAAAATTCAGGAATACTTACAGTGTATCCACAAAATTTTTAATATTGACTTTGAAGACAATTATTCGTGGGCACCATATTGTTTTTGTTTTACATTCACCTTTATTAAGAGGGCCTTGGGCTTGGGCTTGGGGTTTGTTTGCTGGAGGTGTACACTCAATATCAGTGTCAGTCGGTACGCCAAGGATTCCATATTTAATCAGGTCATTAGGATTATGGGACGATAGTCTTTCGGATAAATCTGAAGCTGCAATATTAATTAGAGAAAATCCATTTTCCAATCTCTGCCTTTGACTTCATTGTCTTTGCTAGTAGCCGGTGCCGATTTTGTTATCTATGTTTGTGTTGCTAGTACTAGATGCAAGCAGTGGCTGATGTTGGGAAGTTGACGCCATCTCATCAACGAAATCGCATTCCATATCGGGGGCTATTGCTCCAGGAATCATTTTCGCAAAATAATGCAAGTAGGATGCCTGTAATATTTATTAAACTTAATAAATGTAATAAAATTAGAGAAAATTATTCGCACTATAAACAATACCTCTGCTTAGGTTCAGTGTTGCCACGGTTCCTGAAGCGAACAACAACAATGCATTCCACTGTCATATGCCGATCAAGCATCCAGATCGTTCGGTGGACGCGTCACAGAACTTGTCAGACATTTGTACAGCATATACAACGAGAACGCTCGACGTGATCGGCACAAGACGACGTGTTAACGCTACAGAGCAGAGTTTGGAGTCGAGGCAAAATGATCGGCGACGGCGGCGCAAGTTTGTTATTGTTATCGGCGGCGGCTGCGATCGGCTGAGCTGACCAAAGACAACAAAAACGGCGGCGTTGGCTTGTTGTTTTGTTTTAATTAAGCAAAAATTCAACTTTAATTAGTTTAAAGCCGACAAATGGTGAAAGTTGATATTTGCTTCGTCTTCATGGGATGACCCATCGCAGATGAAGTTTTATATATAATTGCTTATTAATCTAATTAAAGGTTACATCGGAAATATAAAAATGTCCACGGTATTCCCAGCATTCGCTCACAGTTCCTCAAGAAATACCTATTTTAGCTGCATCCAGAATAGCCAGATTTTTCTTGGACAATAAACCTTGGTAGCAATCTATGGCACACATGTCATCAATCATAGTTTCTTCAAAATCAGAAGGCTCTAAATCATTATTCTTGGTGAAGAAATTGGTAAGTTCTGATTCACACGAGGCAATTGTTTCCAAGCAAGTGTCAAAGTTTGTAGGAGACAGCTATTTTCGCCTGCCACTCTCTCCAACTATATTTGACACTTACTTGGAAACAATTGCCTTGAGTGAATCAGAACTAATGTTCTTTTGTCCTGCATCACACGAGAAAATTGTTTCCAACCAAGTGTCAAAATATGTAGGAGATAGTGGCAGGTGGAAAGAGCACTCTACCCCTCTTCGACAAACGTTGACACTTGCTTGGAAACAATTGCCTCGTGTGATTCAGAACTTAGCGTCGTTGTTAAGTCCTGAATCACGCATGTGCCTTGTGTGATTCAGAACTAGGAAATTATATTGTAGATTGTACCATTTCTGAGAATTTTAAAAGTTCTTTATGTGTCAAAGTGAGTGATTTCGATTTCGTTATTTGGGAGAATATTCCTTGTCGAGAGTAGTTTTTATCAGCGGCTGAGTTCAATCCGATTTGAGCCATTTGAATCGGCGGCGGCGCAATAATGGAAAAAAGGGCGGCAGCGGGGCGCCGCCGATTTGCGCCGCCTCGGTTCCTAGCTCTGCTCGACAGTGGAGCGAACAACCGCCCCAGAGAAAGAATTTTCATTTCATTTGGCCAATAGTTCTGGCGTGGAAATGGATGGAGTCTTCATTGACTTCCATAACAATTCTTGACATTGGTTCTTCAAACAAGACTGGTAGAACATACGATTTTATGTTCCTCATATATTTATAATGGGTGGTCCAATTAGACATTGTTTTAATTTTATATTAAACACTTAAAATCCATCAAAGTAGAATTTTAAAAGTATAAAAAAAAACAATCAAAATTTAGTATATTTTTAATATAATTTCCCCACTGTTCTTATTTTTATGTAAAAAAAGATATTCGTAACATAAGCTCCTTGCAGAGAAGTTAAATCCGAAAGTACCTTTATATGGGAGGCTATATCAAAGCATGTGTCGATAGGCGACGATTTTAGGTAGGAATTATATTTAGGAATTATAGGTTAGGCAAAAATAACTCAACTCGGAGGTGACATTTATCTGACCCACTTTAAATAGCGATCATACCCAGTGTAATTTAAAAGTTTTTCTTGTCAGGAAAACCTTTTGTTGTGTTAACGAAATATAGGAAAAGTTCCTTAGACTTCCAAAAGACCTTTCCTCCAAGAACTTCCCATCCGAAAGGGCTTGTGAGTTCAAATCCTTTAGAAGAAGAGAGGCTGACAAAGGCCTGACGGACGTGGGTAAACGGACTCCAAAACTGATTCAATGTCCAATGCCCAACAGATGCCTAATTATTGATAATGATTTCTGACGTTTTCATTCTGAAAATTCTTTCAAAAATTAAATCTAATTTTAAAGATTAAAAAAATCAAATATTGAAGATTAAAAAAGTTGGATTTATTCTTCTTTGAATTCCCGATTTTGAACCTGGCCATAGGAGAAGGTTTTAAAGCCTACCCTTTTTTGGCTATATGTCGGTAATCATTTTTGAGAAGGGCCCTCGACTTTTACGCGGTGCAAATTTTCGTTACACACACAAATTTTTAACAGATGGACCGATGGACATTCCAAGATATATTATTCCGGAGATTTTAAATATATTCGTTCCCATATTTTGCTGTCTCTGATCACTTCTCCTAAAGCAATTTCTCTCTCTCTACCTCTCTCTTATGGCAAATTCGTTTCTGGAAAAAGTGCAGCATTTTCTTTGGACTTTTCCCGAAAACTGCGCTTTTCTAAAACATTTTGGAAATTTGAAAATTGGAGTTAAGTTAAATTCGAGAGACTACATCCATTTCGACTTAAAAAGCGCAAATATTTTCCAGTATTTCAACATTTTTTACCAGAAACGAAATCACCATTAGTAAATTGAAGGTAATAAAAATAAATAACAAATTGCATGTTTTTTGGTTTCAGTAAAAAGGCTTCTCACTGCAATTTGGTTTTTATTTAAAACTAAGTTTTTCTTGTCTTATTTAAGGTAACACTTAGCACATAATTTTCTCACTGCAGACGCTTGAGATAAGGACGACGGAGCTACAAGACGACCATCTTAGATGGCAATAGCACCAACGGCGGTTTCGTCACGGAATTTAATTCTGCCGTAGTTGTCCTTGTAGAAACCTTTAAAATTAAATAAAAAATAAAAATGGAATTAGTATTTTCTTAGAATCACTCAATCGCAAACGCGGAAGGAGTCACAGAGGTATGGCATTTCCAAGAATACTAACCAGCATCGATTGTTCCAACAAAACTGCGTTTAGGGGCCAAAGCCGAGTACAAAGGGGTCAATGGGCCGTAGGATTTGACCAATAGAGGAACTCCAATTTGGAGACCGTAGTTGCGGACAGCATCAAAGTTCACATTGTCGATTTTGGCAGCGGAAGCCTTGGCGGCGGCAATTTCGGTGATGGCCGCGGCGGCAGCTTCAGCGCTTTCGGGCGAGTAGACAGCGGGGGCGCCATAAGAGGGAGCGCTGTAAACAGCGGGGGCGGAGTAGGAGGGAGCAGAGTATGCTGGGGCAGCATAACCGGCCAAGGCGCATCCGCAAACACCCAAAAGGGCGATCGCTGCCAAAGTGAAGTTTTGTGTGAATTTCATGATTGAGTCGATGACGAAATTGGATCTCTCCTCTAATGTGTCTTCAGGAAACTAAAGTGTGAAACTAATGTTGCCCTAATGCCAATAAAACATTTTTATAGTGAACGCATTTTGCTCAGCTCCCAGATCTCTTTGGCCAGGTTACGTGACAAAATCTACAATTTCCATAGAAATGTGCACTCTCGAGATGCACGGTGCGACGCGGTGGTGGTGCCATAAAATCCGCAACTTCTTTTGTGTTCTTTCGGGTGGTTTCTTCTGTTTTTTTCTCGTTTTTTTTTTTGTGTGTTACGCTACTCCAACCCGAAACCGAAAACCATCATCTCCCACAGAACCGAATTAAAGCAAAACAACATTTGACATGACTGGCGGGCTGGTGGGTTGACTGGCTTGCCTAGCTGACTGGGTGACTGGCTGACTGATTGATTGGTAAACTGCGACGTATGCGGTGTAGGTTTTTTTGTTTGGTTTTGCAGGTTTCTGTTGCCTCAGGTCTGCTCTTTCAGCTTCCAGTGATAAATTTTGCTACCGTTTCGTGTATTCCGCTGCGATAAGAAGGAAGTCAATTAAAATGTCGACGAACACCCAAACAACACCGCCATTGAGAAAGTATTTTCATTTCATTTGGTTTCATTTTGGCAAGAGTTATGGTTTGCAAATGCTCACTGTGAGTAGAAAGTACCATAGGAATTTCTTTGTTACATTGCAAATGTGATTAGTTGAGGGCAGATACTTCATGTATTTCCATTGGTTCTTCACACAGGACCGCTAGAGGAGGATTAGTACTTACACCGAAAGAGAAAATTATTAAAAAGTTCTTCGTTGTAGTTATTACACACTGAAACCCACCCTGAAAGGTTTATGGAATTAGTGAGTTTAATTTAAAGGGCTTCATAGATTTTTACTCACTAATTCCGCAAACATTTATGTTGCCATTTTAAAATCTCTGGAATTTTTTGAAAGGACTTCAAGACTCACAAATGTCCATTTATACCCCCACCTCGCCAAACAATCTCCTTAAATCGAATGTACATGTTATATTCTTAAACCAGAGAATCGGCCTGTTATGCGCTCCTTATTTATGACATTTCTTAACCCTCAAGAGTTATAGAAAATCGGTACCAGACACTCAGTATCGTTCAGTCATACCCTCTGAGATGAGTCAGATCTGGCAATGTGTTGGACCCGAAGTATTGGGATCGTACATTTGCGAAAGCTGAGTAGTGGCACAGAAAATATTCCATAGTTTCGATATTTTCCCAAAATGCCCTGTATTCGTCATTATCTGCTTGTCCTATGCGGATCAGGTGTGCTTGTAACTTTGAGTGTCCTGTTAGAAGCCCATCGAATTTTCCATGTTTACTACATATTTCAAGATCTATGTCCTTTGAGGCCATACTATTTTCCCGTTTATTTCCATAGAGTCCGCTATGTCCTGGAACCCAAAATACGAGGTATGTCCAAAAAATATCGCGAATTTTGTATTTTTTCAAAAAGTATTTATTTATTCATGAATATCTATTTTGTCCCCTTCAAAGTCATTCCCCTCGGATATAATACACTTCTGCCAAGGTTTTTTTCCAATCCTCGAAGCACTTCAAATAATCATTTTTTGTGATCTTGTTCAGCTCCTCCTTCGATGCCGTCTTTATCTCCTCAATCGTGGCGTAGAGTCGTCCTTTCATGGGCCTTTTCAGTTTTGGGAACAAAAAATAGTTACAGGGGGCTAGGTCAGGGGAATACGGTGGCTGCGGCACCATTACTGTGTTGTTTTTGGCCAACTATTCGCGCACAAGCAACGATGTGTGTGCAGAAGCGTTATCATAGTGCAAAAGCCAGTTTTTGTTCTTCCACAAATCCGGGCGTTTTTGGCGGCTTGCTTCGCGCAATTTGCGCATAACTTGCAGGTAATATTCTTTATTGACCGTACTACCCTGTGGCAAGAACTCATAATGCACCACAACCCTGCAATCAAAGAAAACTGTGAGCTCGGGCGTCCGGCACGCTGTTCGTCCTTCGCATCTTCTCGGCCCTCTAAGAACATTTTTTACCACCGATAAACGTTGCTTTGGTCCAAGGTAGCTTCACCATATGCCACATTCAACATTCGGAATGCATCAGCGCATTTTATTTTGTTTTTCACACAAAATTTGATGCAGATTCTTTGATCCATTTTCTGAAATAGATAAAAATCGAAGACAAGTTAAAACACATCCAAGCACAACAGCTGTCAAAAATTAACTGAACTTTCAAAATGGCCGACCTTGTCAGCATAAGTAAGGGACATGAGTACCAACATAACGCTACAAAATTATCAAAAATCAAGTACACGTAGCCCGCGGAAATTAAAAATTCACGATATTTGGTATGTGGTAATATTTTCTTAAGTTCGAAGATGGGATAGTGGTCCACTCCTTTTAGTACCTCCCCCACAAAGGGCTAACATTTAGTGAAATATTGATTATTTAATAACATCTATACCACTTATTTTAATCCTCTGAAATTCTACACATAGTATTAGTTTATTAGTTACTATTACCTCGAGAAAAATGGGCGAAGTTGCCACGCCCCTTTTGGTACCTACCACACAAATGGACAATTTTGAACCAAAAGATAATAGCTTATAACTTTATTACCAGTGCATACAAAGACATGAAATGTTGTACTGTGTAAAGGTTTAAAAGTACCTACAATACATTGAAAAATTTACATTATTTCCACGCTCCTTTTGGTACCTCCCACACAAATGGACCATTTTGTACCAAAAGTTACCAGATTATATCTTTAATATCAGTGCATACAAATACTTCAAATTTCGTACAGTGTAATGCTTTTATAGTACCTAGAGTCCAGAGAATCATGGGCGTTATTGGCACGCCCCTTTTGGTACCTCCTATACAAATGGGCCATTTTGCACAAAAAGTTAACGGCTTATAACTTCGATTCCAGCACAGACATACACTTGCAATTTTGTACAGTGTAATGTTTTTATAGTACCCATTGAAAAAAATGGACGTTATTGCCGCCCACTGTTTGGTACCTCCCAAACAAAATTGCCAAAATATAAAGGGTTTCCAACACGAGGTGTTATTTTGGTATTCAAAGAAAAATTCCATTTTTTGAGATAAATGATCGGATGTTTATTTCATAATAAAGAGGAAGGTATGCCGTTAATAATGAAAAACAACATCAGCCAAATGGCCACCACGACCACGCTTACAGGACCATGTCCTTTTCATGAAATTGTCCAAACCAAATCGCGAAGTGGCTGCCCTATGTCCTCTATAGCCTCACGAATTCTATCGTTGATGTCTTGAATTGACGCTGGGCTGTTGGCGTAGACCTTATCTTTCACGTGGCCCCAAAGGAAGAAGCAGCAAGGTATTAAATCACAAGATCTCGGTGCCCAATTGTGATCACCTCTTCGAGAGATAACACGGTCCGGAAACTTTTCCCGTAACAGAGCAATGGTTTCGTTGCTTGTGTGGCACATAACGCCGTCTTGTTGAAAGTAAACTTTGTCCAGATCAATACCATCCACCTCCGACCATAAAAAATCATTCATCATCTCTCGATAGCGCAATCCATTCACCGTAACTGTTGATCCAACCTCATTTTCGAAAAAGTAAGGTCCAATGACCCCGCCGGACCATAAACCGCACCAAACAATCATACGTTGAGGATGGAGAGGCTTCTCAACAATAACTCTTGGGTTTTCCGAACACCAGATGCGACAACTTTGCTTGTTGACGTAGCCACCGAGGTGGAAATGGGCCTCATCAGTCATCAATGATTTTTCGATGATTTTAAATTTTTCGAATTTTAATAATTTCAACGCGTTGTTGAATCATGTATCGTTCCATTTTTAGTAATGGCGTAGTTTCTACTTGTCAAATGTCAAAGAATAAAAGCTTCAAAAGTGACAGCTACCGAAATACGGGGTGATTCAAAATAACACCTCTTGTTGGAAAACCCTGTACTTGAAATTGTGTACAGTGTAATGCTTTTATTGTACCTAGAGTCCACAGAAAAGTGGGCGTTATTGGCACGCCACTTTTGGTACCTCCCACACAAACTTTAATCGATAATAATTTAATTAAAACAAAAAAAATACATTTACCATTTTTGGTGACTCAAGGTGAGGGGATTCATAAGTCGGTTTACCCGACTGAGCATTCTTACATGTTTTATTTCGTTTTTTGCTTCTCCTGTAAAATTTGCAAATATGATGATAGGCCATTTTTCATTTCTGGTGACGATATATATAGGGTAATCCATTTCGAGGTTCCCTACTTTTTTAAAGAAAAAACACAGAAAATTCAAATTGAATGGGGAATGTTTATTATTATTTCAAAGAACATTCTTTGGCATTTATTTTTTGACTTGCAAAAATCAATTTGTCAAAAAAAATGGAATTAACTCGTGAACATTTTCGTGCCATCATTTTTCATAACTTTCGACGTGGGTTATCACGACAAGAGTGAATCGATGAACTTAAATCTTTGTATAGCGATGAAGCATCTTAATGAATTCAATCGTGGCCGACGCTCGCTCAAAGACGAAGGTCGTCCAAAAACGGCCGTTGTGCCACAGAACATTGATGCCGTGCGTGAACTGATAATGCAAGATCGTCATGTGACATACCGTGAGATAGAGGCATCCTTGGGCATTTCTTCCACCAGCATACATTCGATATTGCATGAATACCTTGTTTGTTCTCGTTGGGTCCCGCCAATTAGTCTTGCCTAGGCCAGAAATATATATAGCAACCCTCATATGTCTTGACTCTTTTTGTATGGGAGGTACTAACACGGGTGTGTTCATAACTCACTTTTTTAACGCGACTGTAAGAACTTTAGAAACTATACACTGTGCAATATTTCACTAAATGTTAACCCTTTGTGGGGGAGGTACCAGGAGGAGTGGACCAATATGGCCCATCTTCGACCTTAACCTGCGATAGCAAAAAATATTACAACATACCGAATTTGAAGTCAATTAGTTACTCCTTCGAGAGACGGACGGACATTGCTCATTCGACTTCAAATTACCTAAAACGGATATTCGCCGAACATACTTAGGGTATTAGGCCACTCCTTCGATGTCTTACACTTTTGGCCCGTAGCAAAAAGCTATGGATTTCGTTTTTCCCCTTTTGGATGTTAAAACAAAGTCACAAACTGTATAATGGTATAAAGTACAAAAACGAATTGCGAAATTAACAAAAGAAACTGCGTTTTACTTCATTGAGTAATAATGTCATTCAAAAAAATGATCATTCTGAATACGCAGTTTTACTACAAATGAAGTATTGAGAGCAGTAATGGTCTAAGACACAAATTTAAATTTGGAATACATATGTTATTATTGTGTATTAGAGCGACCTAAAAAAAGATGCGATGTTTAAAGCTTATATGACAATTTTATGTGTTTGTCAAAAGCGATTCACCTTAGAAATAAACTCTAAAAATCTGGAGTTTCTTCAATAAAATTGTCAGATCTCAATTTTTCTGAAATCGACCATTATACAGGGTTTTCCAATAAGAGTGATATGATTTCTTTGAAAAAAACACACTTATTGTTAAGGAAATTCAAAAGTTTTAATTTAATGTGAAGTACAATCGATACAATTAAGTTCTAAGTATAACATCATTCAAATGGCCTCCACGATTTCTTCTGCAGGAACGAATTTAATGAACCCAATTTTCGAGTACTTTTTCCACCAAATCAAGTCGTATGTCATGAATGACACGTTCAATATTGACTTGTATAGCTTGAAGAGAGTCTGGTTTATTTCGAAAAAGCAATGATTTCAAATAACCCCACAAGAAATAGTCTAATGGTGTTAAATCACAACTTCTTGGAGGCCAGTCGATATGACAATTTCTTGAAATAAACGAATCTCCAAACTTTTCTCGCAACAATTCAATTGTTTTATTTGCTGTGATGGCGCATAGCCACAATCGGTCAACGGCAAAAAATATAGCTCTTAACGAGAGCTAAAATATTGCTCATGGGTGTCAAGGTCGTAGGTCATCATTTTCAAATGTGAACGGAAAGTTTATGTTTGCTCTAGCTCCTTAACGGTACGTCGGATCGGGAGTCGGCCAATGAAAAAGATAGCTCTTAACGAGAGCTAACATATTGCTCATGGGTGTCAAGGTCGTAGGTCGACTATATAATACCCTACACAACTCTCGTAATATTGAATAACTCTGATATATAAATTTTGTAATTCATGTATAAATTGTTTACATAAATTTACTTTTGGGACATTTTATACTTAAATAATACCCTGTGGTGTAGGGTATAAAAGCGACTGGATCTAAAGAGCCAAATCGGATGAAACATATATATGGGAGCTATAGCTAAATCTTAACGGATTTTCTTCAAATTCGGCAATGTTGGTTCATGAATCAAGAAACTCTACCGTTCTAAATTTCAAAACGATTGGATGTAAAATATAGCTTCTATAGAACTAAAGGGCCAAATCGGACGAAACATATATATGGGAGCTATAGCTAAATCTTAACCGATTTTCTTCAAATTCGGTAGTATTGGTTCATGGATCAAGAAACTCTACCATTCTAAATTTCAAAACGATTGGATGTAAAATACAGCTTTTATAGGACTAAATGGCCAAATCGGACGAAACATATATATGGGTGCTATAGCTAAATCTTAACCGATTTTCCTTAACGGTACGTCGGATCGGGAGTCGGCCAATGAAAAAGATAGCTCTTAACGAGAGCTAACATATTGCTCATGGGTGTCAAGGTCGTAGGTCGACTATATAATACCCTACACAACTCTCGTAATATTGAATAACTCTGATATGTAAATTTTGTAATTCATGTATAAATTGTTTACATAAATTTACTTTTGGAACATTTTATACTTAAATAATACCCTGTGGTGTAGGGTATAAAAGCGACTGGATCTAAAGAGCCAAATCGGATGAAACATATATATGGGAGCTATAGCTAAATCTTAACCGATTTTCTTCAAATTCGGCAATGTTGGTTCATGAATCAAGAAACTCTACCGTTCCAAATTTCAAAACGATTGGATGTAAAATATAGCTTCTATAGAACTAAAGGGCCAAATCGGACGAAACATGTATATGGGAGCTATAGCTAAATCTTAACCGATTTTCTTCAAATTCGGTAGTATTGGTTCATGGATCAAGAAACTCTACCATTCTAAATTTCAGAACGATTGGATGTAAAATACAGCTTTTATAGGACTAAATGGCCAAATCGGACGAAACATATATATGGGTGCTATAGCTAAATCTTAACCGATTTTCTTTAAATTCGGTAGTGTTGGTTCATGGATCAAGAAACTCTACCATTCTAAATTTCAAAATGATTGGATGTAAAATACAGCTTCTACAGGACTAAAGAGCAAAATCGGACGAAACAAATATATGGGAGCTATAGCTAAATCTTAACCGATTTTCTTCAAATTCGGCAACGTTGGTTCATGGATCAAAAAACTCTACCATTCTAAATTTCAAAACGATTGGATGTAAAATACAGCTTTTATAGGACTAAATGGCCAAATCGGACGAAACATATATATGGGTGCTATAGCTAAATCTTAACCGATTTTCTTTAAATTCGGTAGTGTTGGTTCATGGATCAAGAAACTCTACCATTCTAAATTTCAAAACGATCGGATGTAAAATACAGCTTCTATAGGACTAAAGGTCCAAATCGGACGAAAGATATATATGGGAGCTATATCTAAATCTGAACCGATTTCAACCAAATTCAATAGCGATCTTAACAGCCGCGAAATACTCTAAACTGCAAAATTTCAGAACGATCGGAGTGAAATTGCGACCTGTAGTCGACGAACAACTTTACATGGACAGACGGACGGACGGACAGACAGACATCGTTAAATCGACTCAGCTAGTGATTCTGAGTCGATCGGTATACTTTAAGGTGGGTCTAGCTGTGTTATTTTCAGGTGTTACAAACATCTGCCGTGGAACAAACTTATAATACCCTGTACCACAGTGTGGTGTAGGGTATAATGACTTAGCGCACGAAACGTTGCAATTAGAGAACGATTATTTTGATAATAAAACTGAATAATTTTCAATAGCCTTTTTTTGACAGATCACGGGTGAGTCGTGTCATGCTGTCATGTTATTTTTGTTAAGTATTGTTTGGCATTTCATCATGGAAAGACTTATTTTTTTGTATAGATTGTGGCATACTGTTACATAAAATCAATTTTTTAAAAGTTTGCATCTTAGCGAAGAAAATAATGCCTTTCTGAAAAAAATCTATGGATAAATGTAGAAATTATAGCCCTTTTGGTAGAGGTAAGAGAATTTCAAAAAATCTTTTTTTTTAATTTCTGTTTAAATAGCGATTTTATTTATTACTTTTGTTTATATTATGTACATTTGAGTTTATTTATATGAACAAGTTTCATTAGAAGTAATTGTGAGTTCTTTGTTGACGTTTGTAGATTTCGGAATTGGTTTCTTAATGAGGAACCAAATATAATCTCATCATTCTTTCATCACAGTGCACTAGGTAACGCCGCTCGATGGACTTCAGTTCTTGGTGATGTTCGTCACTTACGTCGCCAACATTCTCGGGAAAAAAGTTTAAATGAGAATGCAAGAAATGAATTTTGAGGGACATATTTACACCTGTTGGAATACATAAAGCGAAAAATAAGTTGGAAGAATACATACATATGTGTTATATACATAAATATAAAAAAATATATTTCTAACCAATTTTTTCATAATTTTTTAACAAATCATTGTTTCATATTGCGGGCTTTTATTGGATCCAAGGAAATTTGAAACTACAAGCTTAAACGACCTCCATGCTGCAATACGGCATGCGACGTCAAATATGATTTGAAATTCACATCTTTCATCAGTTTCCTTATTTTAGGCCCACCAAAAACTTCTTCTTCGACTTTTTGAAAAAAAGACTTTTAAATAAACTTTTTAAATATAAGGCTTTTACAAAATTTTTAAAGAGCCCCAGCTTAATATGCAGTGGTGGCAAAATATCGGCTATCCCAGAGGCATAACATACCAACTACTTTTAAATCGTAACACATTTTCCAGTCATGTTCATATTTTATGTATTTTATCAATTTAGCCATTGTTTCGTATGATTCCTTAGTGTTGACAGCATGAGCAATGGGAATCGACGGTTTCTCATTTCCGTTGGGTAATAGTACTGCTTTCAAACTTTCTTTACTGCTGTCAACAAGTAACCGCCATTCCTTTGAATTGTATGTTTGATTAAGTTCCTCGAACAATCCGGAAATGTCCTTGCAAACGCATCTGTTATCCACAGTTGTATAAAATTGTTTGTAAGGTATATCACGGACTCTATGATATGATATGTTAACATCTGGGGCCAAAATATTGTACTGTTTCATCCCAGATGCAAGTAGTTCTGCCTTATCTTTGGTCAGTTCCAAATCTCTCACTTTTAATTACATACTTTCCGCAGATGTAGCTGAAATTGTCGGGATCATTTACTCATTGAAAAGTTCTTTGCCTTTTACTCATACTTTGAAATATAATTTTGTAATATTTTTCAGAAAATCGACTTATCTAATTTATTAATAAGAAATTTCATTCATAAATTCCGGGTTTAAGGTTCATAAGTTGCAGTACCTGTAGCTGACATATAGTTTGCTTCAAAAGTAGACACCCAATATTTTCAAGACTGGCGCGTACTACTTTGTATTGCGTACATATAATTTTACTACCCGTATATACGACTGAATGGAAGCCTCATAAATAAGCGGATCTCATCCAATATAGCTCTCACATTGCATATCATGTTTCATGGAGGGTTACGAACGGCCATAAAACCTCGTCTATAATTTTATAATGTCAGATATCAATCCTCATAAAATAAAATGCAAGTGCAATGTCTCGTATATGTCTCTCTTATATATGGCGAATTCAATATAAGCAAAAACATCATTTAAAAACGAAAAAATATGAAACGAGATTTTTTTGAATTTACAAAATGGCTTATAACTTTTACATCTATCCAATCTCTATGGAATCCAAATAGACAATGTTTTCTTCGTTAGCATGCTGGCTTTTTAAAAATGTGATAAAATATTTTTTTCGATTTTTTTCTATTTATTTTGGTTTTTTTTGTAACAGGAAAGTGTTTTTAAAAAAAAATATTTTTTTTCTCATATTTTTGACGACTGTTATTAAACCAAAGATTCTACGTAAAAGCGATATTTGCAGGATGTGTATACCTCATAATTCCCTTTAATTTGAGGCATAACACGGCTCAATCAGGCTTATAAAATTATGGTCCAAATACTGAATGTACTTTCCATGAAAACTGGAATTAAAAAAAAAACACCGCAGACCGTTAGTGCCAAACATGTAAGTGAAGTATTTTTAATGGCCGGAAATGAAGTATTGATATGGTGCTTGTACGAACATGGTCGCCAAAGTGATACTCTCGATAAATCCATAAACGTGACATACGAGTACAATGTTTATAGACGAGTACATCAAGTGTGCACGCAGAATAGCTGTAGCTGTGATTCACTGCTAAACTTTATTAGCCAAAGTTAATGTTGCCTAGAAACTCCGACTCTTCGAAGACATTTCGACAGAAATTTAAATTATTCTATCCTATTTTAAAGGATTATACGAGTTTATTATAACAAATACTAAAGTCACAAATAACATAAAGCCCAATTCAGCGACATCGAATCCGTTAACAAAAGTACCAAATATTCCTATAGCTTAAATTTTATTTTTGATATAAGTATCATTTAACGGACAGCGGAAAATTTAAATTTGTATACCCTACACCACACTGTGGTACAGGGTATTATAAGTTTGTTTCACGGCAGATGTTTGTAACACCTGAAAATAACACAGCTAGACCTACCTTAAAGTATACCGATCGATTCAGAATCACTAGCTGAGTCGATTTAAGCATGTCTGTCCGTCCGTCCGTCCGTCTGTCCATGTAAAGTTGTTCGTCGACTACAGGTCGCAATTTCACTCCGATCGTTCTGAAATTTTGCAGTTTAGAGTATTTCGCGGCTGTTAAGATCGCTATTGAATTTGGTTGAAATCGGTTCAGATTTAGATATAGCTCCCATATATATCTTTCGTCCGATTTGGCCCTTTAGTCCTATACAAGCTGTATTTTACATCCAATCGTTTTGAAATTTAGAATGGTAGAGTTTCTTAATCCATGAACCAACATTGCCGAATTTGAAGAAAATCGGTTAAGATTTAGCTATAGCTCCCATATATATGTTTCGTCCGATTTGGCCATTTAGTCATATAAAAGCTGTATTTTACATCCAATCGTTTTGAAATTTAGAATGGTAGAGTTTCTTGATCCATGAACCAACATTGCCGAATTTGAAGAAAATCGGTTAAGATTTAGCTATAGCTCCCATATACATGTTTCGTCCGATTTTGCTCTTTAGTCCTGAAGAAGCTGTATTTTACATCCAATCATTTTGAAATTTAGAATGGTAGAGTTTCTTGATCCATGAACCAACACTACCGAATTTGAAAATCGGTTAAGATTTAGCTATAGCTCCCATATATATGTTTCATCCGATTGGCCATTTAGTCCTATAAAAGCTGTATTTTACATCCAATCGTTTTGAAATTTAGAATGGTACAGTTTCTTGATCCATGAACCAACATTTCCGAATTTGAAGAAAATCGGTTAAGATTTAGCTATAGCTACCATATATATGTTTCGTCCGATTTGGCTCTTTAGATCCAATCGTTTTTATACCCTACACCACACTGTGGTACAGGGTATTATTTAAGTATAAAATGTTCCAAAAGTAAATTTATGTAAACAATAGCTGAGCCCGGTGCGCTTCGCTGCCCATGTCAAAATTAGCGCTGTAGAAACTGTATTTTATATCCGATCAGTACGAAATTCGGCAGAAAGAGGTTTGTTATTACATGAAGGAATACTGCCAAATTCGGAGAAAATCGGTTCAGATTTAGATATAGCCCCCATATATATATGTTACCCCCAATTTGACATTTTAGCGCTGTAGAGACTGTGTTTTATATCCGATCAGTACGAAATTCGACAGAAACAGGTTTCTATTTTACATGAATGAGTATTCAAGGAAAATCGATTCAGATTTATATATAACCTCCATATATATGTTCCTCCAGATTTGATTAAAAAGCGCTATAGAAGTTGTACTTTACTTCCGATCATTACAAAGTTCTCCAGAAAAATGTTTCTCAATTTAGGAACGAATATTGCTTAATTTAGCGATTATCGGTTCAAAATAAGATATACATACACACACACCACATTTACCAATTATTATCGCAATGACCCTTATCGCATTGTTAGGGAGGTGTAGGGTATTATATAGTCGGCCCCGCCCGACTTTCTGCCTTTCCTTACTGGTATTAGTAATAAATTCAGTGAATGAAAAAATACCGAATTCAGTGGAAAGTCCAGAAAATAGAAATGTATACTTATAAAATTTCCAAATTCTTGTTTCATTGGTCATGCATCACATTATCATATTGCGATTGTATTGGAGTGAGCAGCTGTAATTATCGCATACCGAGCATTTTTGTTAATGTATTTTGATATATCAAAATATGAGCCAATTTTTGGACCAATCACGTGGACTGTCACCAGATACATATGTACAACATTACAACACTCTAGATAAACAATAGATAAATTTTTGGACCAATCACGCAGACTGCCACCATATACATATACACAAAATTCCAGCACTCTCGCTAACATATTGTGCAAGATATATCAATTTCAAAATTTGGCTTATATGGGCGAGGCCACACCCATTGGTCCGATCCCGCCCATTTTTTTACCAATTACGTAGAATGCCACCAGATACATACACAACATTCCAGCACTCCCGATAGCAAATTGTGCAAGATATCGAAATTTCAAAATTTGGTCTATGTGGGCGGGGCCACGCCCATTGGTCCGATCCCGCCCATTTTTGGACCAATCACGTAGACTGTCACCTGATACATATACACAAAACTACAGAACTCTCGCTAATAAATTGTGGAAAATATTTCAATTTCAAAATTTGGCTTATATGGGCGGGGCCACGCCCATTGGTCCGAATCCGCCCATTTTTGGAAAATTCACATAATCTGCCACTAAATGCATACACACAAAATTTCAGCACTCTAGCTAAAAAATTTTCTCAATACCTCAATTTGACCCATATGGGCGGGTCCACGCCCACTTGATATATCGAAAATTCAAGTATCCTATTTTCAGCACCCCCTACACATGTACATTCTGTGAAAATTTCAAGATGATCGGTCAAGCCGTTTAGACGTCTATACGGAACAAACAAACACACAAACAAACAAACAGACACTCTCTTTTATATATATAGATTTATACATGAATTAGAAAATATATATATCAGAGTTATTCAATATTACGAGAGTGGTGTAGGGTATTATATAGTCGGCACCGCCCGACTTTAGCCTTTCCTTACTGATTTGTTATGAAAAAGGAGAAAAATCAATGGACATTTTTTGCAGTGGGTAGAAATTGCCATTGTACATTGTTTTATTGCAAAAAAGCAAAATTTATAAAATTTGAGTTGTTACCCTTTTGTGGAACAGGTGCGATATATGGTTTATGTTTCAAATACAAATCACTTAAATCGAAAGCTATCACAATTCTGTGATTTTCTGGAAGATATCGGAAATTTCGAGTATATTGATGGATTCTGTTAAACATTATCTATCGATCAATATAAAGGGTGGTTAAATTTTAAGGATTGATGTTGATTTTGAATAAAACACAAATTATTTAGGAAATTATTGTCATTTATTTTTATTATGATAATGTACAAAATATCGGCCAAATGGCCGCCACGATCTCAGCGGCACACCTCCAACCGATGGTCCAAATTTTCGATGACGCTGAGGCATAATTGATGTTCTATGTCGTTAATGTGCCGAATTATCTCATCCTTTGACTCTTGAATTGTTGCTGGCTTATCGACGTACGCCTTTTCTTTCAAATAACCCCAAAAATTGAGGTCCAACGGTGTCAAATCTCATGATCTTGGCGGCCAATTGACATCGCCACGACGTGAGATAACACGGCCATTGCAATTGTTGGGCAAAAGAGCCATTGTTTCGTTAGCTGTGTGGCAAGTGGCACCGTCCTGTTGAAACCACATATTGTCCACATCCATATCGTCGAATGCGGGCTAGAAAAAGTTCGTTATCATCTCACGATAGTGAACACCATTCACAGTAACTGCATGACCGGCCTCATTTCGAAGAAGTATGGCCCGATGACGTCGCTAGTCCATAAGCCGCACCAAACGAACTGGGCGAGCATGCACAGGTGTTTTCACATCTCCTACAGACCCGGTTTGCTGAAATTCTCCCGATTGTGGACACATTTGGTCGATTATGCTGATCAAAAAAACATCACGAAGTGCACGAAATGCATTTTGATTTGAACGCCCATTTTCGTAAAAGGCCCAAAAAAAATTAACGCGTTGCTCGATTGTGTATATTTCCATTGTTCAAATTGAGTTAGTCTGAAATTGAGAAATGTCAAATGAAATGCAGAAAAAAACTTGACGTTTAGGTGTGGTTCACATTCAACATCGGCCCTTACAATTTAACCACCCTCTATATGTCTAACTTTTCACTGATTCTTCATGGTCTAAAGAATTTTTCTTAAATTTACGATTTTGGTAATGATTTCGAGCCAAAGAAAATCAGAATTAAAATAAGAATATTTGTAGTTAATTTAATACCATGAAACTTACTTGATTTGAGGATAGATATCATACAATAAAATAATAAAAATAATTAGTTTTGGCCGTAAAATAAGCATATGTTGGCGCTAAATTTAAGTATCACTCGTACTTATTTGTAGTCATATTTCTTAAAATAAGTACCTCTGTGTATTTAAATGTCTGACCTTAAAATAACCATGTCCTGGTAATTAATTTAAATACAGTTTTTAAAATACGTATCGAAAAGTGCATCCATAAACAAGTAAGAAAGTTCAGTCGGGTAAACCGACTAACGACTCCCCTCACCTTGAGTCTCAAAAAAATATTAGTAAATTTATTTATTTTTTTGGTTTTATTTAAATTAGTATCAATTTAAATTGCATTTATGTAATAACTTTAAAGTATGTACTGGTATTGAATTTAAAAGGTGTTTACTTTTGGTACAAAATGGTCCATTTGTGTGGTAGGTACCAAAAGGGGCGTGCCAATTACGGACACTTTTTTCTAGACTCTAGGTACTGTAAAAGCATTGCACTGTACGAAATTGCAAGTATTTGTATGCACTGGTATTAAAGTTAAAAGCTGTTAGGACTTTAGGTACTATAAAAGCATTACACTGTACAAAATTTCAAGTATTTGTATGCATTGGTATTAAAGTTATAAGCTGGTAAGTTTTGGTTACTCCTTTGAGAGATATCGTGCGCAACAGCCAGTATACAGACAGACAGACCGACAGACGGACGGACATTGCTCATTCGACTTAAAATGATCCAAAACGGATATCCGCCGATCATACTTTGGGTCTTAGGGCACTCCTTCGATGTGTTACACTTTTGGTTCGTAGTAAATGATATACGAGGTATGTTGAAAGAATATCGCGAATTTTTAATTTCCGCGGGCTACGTGTATTTGATTTTTGATATTTTTGTAGTGTTATGTTGGTACTCATGTCCCTTACTTATGCTGACAAGGTCGGCCATGTTGAACGTTTAGTTAAATTTTGACAGCTGTTGTGCTTGGATGTGTTTTAACTTGTCTTCGATTTTGATCAAAGAATCTGCATCAAATTGTATCGAATGTTGACTGTGGCATATGGTGAAGCTACCTTGGACCAAAGCCACGTTTATCGGTGGTACAAAATGTTCTTAGAGGGCCGAGAAGATGCGAAGGACGAACAGCGTGTCGGACGCCTGAGCACGTCAACAGCAGACGATAACATTACAGTTTTCTTTGATTGCAGGGGCGTGGTGCATTATGAGTTCTTGCCACAGGGTAGTACAGTCAATAAAGAATATTACTTGCAAGTTATACGCAAATTGCGCGAAGCAATCCGCCAAAAACGCCCGGATTTGTGGAAGAGCAAAAACTGGCTTTTGCACCATGATAACGCCCCTGCACACACATCGTTGCTTGTGCGCGAATATTTGGCCAAAAACAACACAGTAATGGTGCCGCAGCCACCGTATTCCCTAGGCCCATGAAAAAACGACGCTACGCCACGATTGAGGAGATAAAGACGGCATTGAAGGAGGAGCTGAACAAGATCACAAAAAATTATTATTTGAAATGCTTCGAGGATTGGAACAAAAGTTGGCAGAAGTGTATTATATCCGAGGGGAATTACGTTGAAGGGGACAAAATAGATATTCATGAATAAATAAATACTTTTTGAAAAAATACAAAATTCGCGATATTTTTGAACATACTACGTATACCCTCCTCTCAGTGGTAAGGGGACAGATATGTTTCTTTCATACAAGTAACCACTATATTCAAAAGATAGCGCTTTGTAATAGAAATATTTGAAGTTTGGCCTTGTTCTTACATTTGGCACCGATGTGTAACCTATTTTGTGTTTATCTTCATATTTGTTGCTTCAACCACCATGAAAACTTTTCTTTTACAACCGACATTAATGATTTTGAACATTGTATTTGGATGGGATTAATGGAAAAATTATGAAATATATATTACATATTACTTTTGTGTATCTCAAAATTGTATGCTCACATATTTTTGTAATTTGTAAATTCCATACACAACGATAACATATGTTATCGAAAATAAGTCAAACAGAATGATTTATGTACTAAAAAGAAACACTTATAAATTGCATCATATCACAATAAGAAAACATTGGCAATGATAAAAAGACTCAAATATTTCATATATAATAGAGATAGATATTTCACATATAATATAATGAGATTTTTGTTAGAATTAGTCAGATTTATCAGAAATAACTTTTCAGTTCTGTGTTCTGTTTCGTTCGTTCATTTCCTCTTTGAGTGCTCACATCCGGACTTATAAACAAGATCACACCCTTATATGTAAATGTACATACAACAAAATAACGGGCAAAATAACTACGACGCACAAGAAATATATGTTTTTCGAAAAAATGTAGACGGCGACGTCGACGACAGAATATCACATACACACACGTAGACATGAAATATTGAGCAATCGCCGTTATTTTCTATGTCATCCTTCACTGATAGAAAAACCGTTCGTCACCATGACGAATCAGTTTCGTCAATATATCTTCGTACTGGTGACGAAAAGGTTCGTACATGCGATGTTTTTGTACGTCAATAGAACGAACAAGATCATCAAGTCATGTTTTTGGTGATTTCGAAATTCGTCGAGAGAACGATAAGGTTTCATTCCCACGACGAAAAAATTTATTTGGCCATTTTGCTGAAAATATGATCAAACGAAGCAATCAAATTATAGTTTCTGCTTAAATGTACTGTTCTAAATGCGTTCTGATTACCTTAGTAAAATAATTTGTTGTAAAAGATCAATTTAAAAAATCTAATAATTAATGACGAACACCGTTCGTCAATAAGATTATCCATTCATCATGAGAACGATCGACTTATTCGCCCTTTACGGCAACGTCAACTCCTACAGCAAAACAAAGTAAGACATGCGACGTTGTTATGTTCGTCCACGTGTGTTTTCCACGCAGCACCGATTGGTTCAAACAAACCGCACTGGCACGGCGTAACTGATGTTTGTTTAACAAAACATCAAACATGAATACTCGTACATGCAGCTCGACAAACTGTATAAGTGTGAAACATTTGTGCTAGTGGTCTGTTGGCAAATACATTACCAGATGTGATTATTTTTGATTTAAAATAGCAGAAGTAATGAATACTTCTCGTTTGTTTGATTTCAGCCTTACCTGATAAGAACTGCGTCTCGAAACGAATATTCACAACTGAACCTAGCAATGCAGTCAAATAATTTTATTTTCCATACCAATTTAAATGGTTTAAAACTAGAGGAACATTTATTGGAATTTTTAAAATTTAAATGGTCGTGGGCATGAATTCGTTGTGGTGATGAATGGGATTCGTCGTGATAATGAATGGGGTTCGTCATGATGATGAATGGGGTTCGTCATGATGATGAATGGGGTTCGTCGTGGTGATGAATGGATCATCCTGAGGACGAAAGTTTTTGGAAACAGAAATTCGTCATGGTGACGAACAAATTCATCAAGAGGATTATTCCGTACGTTAGCTGACTTTTGACGAAAAAATAATCGTGATGATGTACAAATTCGTCGTCATGACGAAGTTTTTTCTATCAGTGTTCAGTTTTCCTTCGTTGTTGTTACTATTTTTAAAAACAATTACAATTTTATAAATATTTAATTATTACTAACATCATTACCAAAATCACAGTGCGCTTCGTTAAAAACACGACCTTAATCTTATAACCGTCCTCAAAAACTGACCATTTGAAAATAAACAAGCCACATATTCTCTTTTGTCTGAACTCAACCCTCGGCTTATATATTTAAAGACTCAAACGTTAAGAAAACAAGTAAGAAAGTTCAGTCGGGTAAACCGACTAATGAATCCCCTCACCTTGAGTCCCAAAAATATTCGTAAATTTATTTTTTTGTTTTATGTAAATTATTATCAATTTAAATAGCCGGTTACATTTGGTACAAAATGGTCCATTTGTGTGGAAGGTACCAAAAGGGGCGTGGCAATTACGGTCACTTTTCTCTGGACTCTAGATACTATAAAAGCATTACAACGTACACAATTTCAAGTATTTATAATCACTGGTGTTAAAGTTAATATCTGTTAACTTTTGGTACAAAATTGTCCATTTGTGTGAGAGCTACCAAAAGGGGCGTGATAATAACGCCCACTTTTCCTTGTTCTCTAGGTACTATAAAAGCATTACACTATACAAAACTGCAAGTATTTATATGCACTGGTATTAAATTCATAAGCTGTTAATTTTTGGTGCAAAATAGTCCATTTGTGTGGGAGGTACCAAACGGGGCATTCCAATGAAGTCCATTTTTCACTGGACTGTAGGTACTATAATAGTATTACACTGTACATAATTTCAAGTATTTGTATGCACTGGTATTACAGTAATAAGCTATTAATTTTTTGTGGAAAATGGTCCAATTGTGTGGGAGGTACCAAAAGGGGCGTGCCCGTAACGCCCACTTTTCTCTGGACTCTAGGTACTATAAAATCATTACACTGTACAAAAATTAAAGTAATTTTATGAACTGATATTAATGTTATACGCAGTTAACTTTTGGTGCATAATAGTCCATTTGTGTGCGAGGTACCCAAAGAGGCGTCGCAACTTCACCCATTTTTCTCGAGGTGATAGCGACTACTAAACTAATACTATGCGTGAAATTTCAGAAGATTCGAGTTAGTAGTATAGAAGTTATTAAAGAACAAGCAAGAAAGTTTCAGTCGGGTAAACCGACTAAGGTATACCCTCACTTTGTGAGTAATGTAATATTGAATATTACCCGAATTATTCTGTCAATTTGTGTGGGAGGTACCAGAAGGGGTTTATCAAATACACCTTTTTTTTTGCTGAACATTAGATACTTTAAATTCATTGCACTGTGCCGACTTATAAGCATTTATGTGCACTGGTATAAACGTTATGAGACATTAAATTGTAATATGATTTGGGCATTTTGTGTGGGAGGTACAAAAAGGGGCGTGGCAATAACGCCCATTTTTCACAATTTCAAGTATTTTTATACACTGGTTTTAATGTTATAAGCTGTTAACTTTTGGTGCAAAAAGGTACCTTTGTGTGGGAGGTACCAAAAGGGGCGTGACAACAACACCCATTTTTCCCTGGACTGTAGGCAATATAAAAGCATAATACTGTACAAAATTTCGAGTATTTTTAAATACTGTTATTAATGTTATAAGCTGTTAACTTTTGGTACAAAATGGTGCATTTGTGTGGGAGGTACCAAAAGGGACGTGGCGACTTCGCCCATTTTTCTCGAGTTGATAACGACTAATAAGCTAATACTATGTGTGGAATTTCAAAAGATTCGAATAAGTAGTATAGCAGTTATTAAAGAATCAATAATTCACAACATTTTAACACTTTGTGGGGGAGGTACTAGAAGGAGTGGACCAATATGGCCCATCTTCGAACTTAGCCGGAGATAGAAAAAAATATTACCACATACCAAATTTGAGGTCAATCGGTTACTCCTTTCGAGAGTTATCGTGCGCACCAGCCAGCAGACACACAGACAGACACACAGACAGACAGACAGACAGACAGACAGACAGACGGACGGACATTGCTCATTCGACTTAAAATGACCCAAAACGGATTTCCTCCGAACATACTTGGGGTCTTAGGTCACTCCTTCGACGTGTTACACTTTTTTCCGTAGCAAATGATATATACCCTCGTCACACTAAAGTGAGGGTATAATCAATATTTCACTAAATGTTAACCCTTTGTGGGGAGGTACTAGAAGGAGTGGACCAATATGGCCCATTTTCTAACTTAGCCGGAGATAGAGCAAAATATTGTCCCACGCCAAATTTAAAGTCAATGATTTACTGCTTTCGAGAGTTATCGTGCGCACCAGGCAGCAGACAGACAGACAAACGGACGGACATTGCTCAAATGACTTAAAATGACCCAAAATGGATATCCGCCGAACATACTTGGGGTCTTAGATCACTCCTTCGATGTGTTACACTTTTGGTTCGTAGCAAATGATATATACCCTCCTCTCTAAGGTGAGGGGATAAAAAGATCGATGATCAAAGAAGGAAAGATAAATAGTATAACTAGCTCTGAGAGAGGGAGAGTATAACTATCTCTAATACAGTTCAATTTAGGAAGTATTCTTTTAAATAATGGCAACTGTCATTAAAATTAACTTACTGTGCCGACTTTTTTTAGTCAGCACAGGCCTTATTTTATTCCTCAAATTTGTATACTGATAACACTGTGCTCGAAATTGACACTTTAAAAATGTAACAGAAAGGAGACCCTATGGATATATCTATTTCGACCTTGCTGAATCCAACGAAGCTAGCCGTTTTTCTATGTTAGCTCTTGTTTTCGCGATATTCGGCCTCAAAGTTTGCAAAAAAATCAGAGAGGTTAGTTATCTCGGAGGTGATTTTGAAGTGGAAGACTTCCAAAAACGCGCTTCGGTCCAAAGAACGAAATAAAGGAAACCCTTCGAGAATTATATCTCTCAAAATAGTCAACCACGCTTCTCAAGCCTTTACCCTCGAAAAGGTGCAATCAAATCTTACCATATGTCAAAAGCCATACAAAACGTCGACATTTTTAGTTTGTGTCTTTGAGAAAAATGTACCTCGCGAAAAATTACTATGAGTCTCCTTTTAACATAAATATGAAAAATTAACAGGTTTCACAATTTAGCACGTTTTGTTGGTTACCTTTGAAATTTCCATTAAAACTAACCAAAAAATAATTTACAAAAATTTAAGTCAAAAAATTGTATTTCAAATATTTTCAGCTATGAGCCGAAAAATACACAAATTATGTAAAAACTCGAAATTTGCTTAATTCTCGTAAAAAAGTTGAGAAAGGACTTATAGTATTTCTTCGCGAGGAATATTTTTCTCAACGATGCCTACTAAAAATGTCGACGATATGTATGAATTTTAACATATGATAAAATTTCATTGCACTTTTTCAGGGGTAAGGGGGTGAGAAGCGTGGACGACAGTTTTGAGATAAACAATTGTCCAAATGTTCCCTTTATTTCGATCTTTGGACTGAAGCGTATATTTTCGGCCTTTCACTTCAAAATAACCAAAGAGATAAGTCACCTCTCTGATTTCCCAACAAACTTTGTGAGCGAATATCGCGAAAACAAGAGCTAACATAGAAAAACGGCTAATGCCACAGGATTCAGCATGGTCGAAATAGGTCTATCCATAGGGTCTCCTTTCTGTTACATTTTTGGACTAGCACAGTGTAATTAATTCCGATCCGGCTTTAAAAGTATTACTTGTCTACATCATTATTTTAATGTACAAAATCTTTAAAAGTATTGAAATATTACTTAAAATTATGAGCTTGTCACAAAAATAATGATTTTTTTATTTAATTTAAAGATGGGAATTCAGGGATGGACGTACACAAGAATAGACATTTCATTAAATTAAATACAAATGACTTTATATCAATGAAAATTTCTTTAAAAAACATGTAAATTGTCGTTATTTTTGTAGAAATTGTTCTTGAATTTGTGCCGAGGTCGCATACTTGATTTAAATATGAGTCGTCTTCAATTTTATTAATATCTTTTTTCAGTGTATGCACGTCTAGTGTAATATGCACTGTGAGTGAAAACGTATTTTGCTTCTTTTGAACATTTCGATTTTTTGGATAGGCGGTTATTGCAGAAAACCACAGTTATCAGATATCATTCGGATGCCTTCTCATAATATTAATGTCTATGAACACTTATATTTGAGTCCCTACTCAGAAAGTAAATCGAAATCTATAGATATAATAATTGATCAATTGAAATTCCATTTAAAAATCCGAATTAGTCAATTGGAATTCAGAAATCTTTATGTCAATTTAAATTCAGAATTTCTATTTGAATTTCAGGCTATTGCATTTAAAATTCAGAACTCTTCATTTGAAATTCAGAATTTTCATTTGAAATTCAGAACTCTTCAATTGAAATTCAGAATTTTCTCTTAGAATTCAGAATTTGTCAAACGCAGTTCAGAATTTTCATTTGACATTCAGTATTGGCCAAGCGCAGTTCGGAATTGGTCAAATGAAATTCAGAATTTCTATTTGAATTTCAGAATATTGCATTTGAAATTCAGAACTCTTCAATTGAAATTCAGAACTTTCATTTCAAATTCAGAACTCTTCAATTGAAATTCAGAACTTTCATTTCAAATTCAGAATAGGTCATTTGAAACACTGAACTTCAATTAACGAGTACTGAATTTCAAATGGAAATTCAGAATATCCATTTGAAATTCAGAATTTCCATTTGAATTTCAGAATTTCCATTTGAAATTCAGAATTTCCATTTGAAATTCAGTACTCGTTAATTGAAGTTCAGTATTTCTATATCTGCATGCCTAACCATAACTCGCCAATTAATATTCAATTTCCAATTCAGATTTGCATTTAAAATGCCGATTGAGTGAAGTTCATAAATACTATTTAAAATTCAACACTTGTCGCATAAAATTCAGAATTTCCATTTGAAATTTAGAATTTTCATTTGAAATTCAGAATTTCCATTTGAAAATCAGAATTTCCATTTGAAATTCAGAACTCTTCAATTGAAATTCAGAATTTATACTTAAAATTCAGAAAACTTCAATTGAAATTCAGAATTTTCATTTAAAATTCGGAACTATTCAATTGAAATTCAGAATTTTCATTTGAAATTCAGAACTCTTCACTTGAAATTCAGAGTCTTCATTTGAAATTCAGAATTATCATTTAACATTTGGAACTCATTAATTAAGCCATAACTTGATGTTGCATTTCCAATTCAGATTTTCATTTGAAATGCATACAATTGGTTAACAATTCGTCAAATGGTATTCATAATTTCCACTTTAATTCCGAATTTTCACTTAAAATTTATAATTTTCATTTGAAATTCAGAATATTCATTTGAAAATCAGAACTCTTCAATTGAAATTCAGAACTCTTCAATTGAAATTCAGAATTTCTATTTGAAATTCAGAACTCGTCAGTTAAAGCTCAGAATATTCATTTGAAACGCAGAAGTCGTCAAATGAGGTTCAGAATCATGTCAATTGCAACTCAGAATTCATCAATTCAGAATCTCTATCTGAGAGAACCAGTTAAGTGAAATTCAAAATATTACATTTGAAATTAAGTTATTAAATTTTAATTCAAGATCTACGTAGCCAACATTTAAAATTAAAATAAATTTTAACTAAAATATTTGATCATTGGATAGATAAATTTATGCCATTAATGATTGAATATGATTTGGGCCATGTGGTCGCCACGGATGGCGAGTACATATTACAATCTGAAACTCCAATTTTCACACAATTCTCGCAGTATTTGCGGGCGTATTTCGCAAATAACTCGTCCAACGGCATAGACGAGTGACTACAGAACCCCAAAGAAAATAAACCATTGGGGTTAAATCACACGATGTTGAATTATTCCAAATTATCGTGAAATTATTCGAAAAATTTCAACATTATTTATTATTAGTGAATGTTCAAAACTTTGCAAACGTTGCTCTCGTGTAAGTCTATCTATGATGAAATGGCAAACCATACTAGATAAAAAGCAACTATCAGCTGATAAATCGGTTGTCAAATAGTTCAGTGTTACCTGCACAAAGATGTGAACCTATGAACAGTTTTAGAACGCCAAGAAATTAAAGTGTTGGGACGGTACCAAAACGTCGACAGATATCGGTTGTAAATAATTCCGGTTGAACGGAATATTTAGTTTCTGAATGTAATTTTAGTGTTAAAATATTACTTTTTAAATTTACAGATTTTCTCGATTTTTTTATATATTATACTTCTATTAATTCTCAGAAGTTTCGGCTATATAAAGATAAGTTCCTGGGGAGGTATCAGGTGGAGTAGGCCAATGTGACCAATTTCTTAACAGAGTCTGATAAATGCCCAAATATTACAACATACAAAATTTTTAGACAGTCTATAACTCCTTGCGGGAGTTATCAAAATGTATAATATACTCGTATAGTTACAGTAGGGATATGTAGTAAATAGGATCACTAGGACTCTAGCAGAACATTTTAATTTTTTGTATGGCAGACATCAGATGGAATGGACCAATATGGCCCATTTCCGAACTTAATCTGATCTTCACTTTTTTCTATTCAAGACGACTTGATACTAAACAATGTCGGTCTTCACGACTGCTGATCAGTACAACAACGAATAAAATCGCTAATGTAAGAAGAGCATAAATTTTAAGGAGTAAAGGCAATTAAAAAAGTATATAAATTCCCAAGCAAGCTCAATGTACCCACATTTAATTAAGCTTTAGATTTAATAATTATCTAATCCTATAGATGGCGCTACAAAAAAATAAGCATAGTGATTAGTAGCGAATTGTTTTTTAAAAAATAAAAAAATTATAATCGATATATGACCACTTCCAACCAAGGCTTAAATTTTAGAGATAGAATAGAACTTGTGTGTTTTGTATTTTATTTTGGTCTATAAAACAATTGTTATTCGTAACTAGATTAATCTTCTGCCCTTAGACCATTTTTGCCTCTCTACTGCTATACCTATAGAATGCCAAGTTTTTTCAAATCGGTATGACAAATAAAGGGTTTTCCAACAAGAGGTGTTATTTTGGCATTCAAAGCAAAATGCCATTTTTTGAGATAAATGACCGGATGTTTATTTCATAATAAAGAGGAAGGTATGCCGTTAATAATGAAAACAACATCAGCCAAATGGCCACCACGACCACGCTTACAGGACCATATCCTTTTCATGAAATTTTCCATAACCAAATCGTAAAGTGGTTGTCCTATGTCCTCGATAGCCTCACGAATTCTATCTTTGAGGTCTTGAATCGATGCTGGGCTGTTAGCGTATACCTTATCTTTCACGTGGCCCCAAAGGAAGAAGTCGCAAGGTGTTAAATCACAAGATCTCGGTGGCCAATTGTGATCACCTCTTCGAGAGATAACACGGTCCGGAAACTTTTCCCGAAACAGAGCAATGGTTGCTTGTGTGGTACGTAGCGCCGTCTTGCTGAAAGTAAACGTTGCCCAGATCAATACCATTCAACTCCGACCATAAAAAATCATTAATCATCTCTCGATAGCGCAATCCATTCACCGTAACTATTGATCCAACCTCATTTTCGAAAAAGTAAGGTCCAATGACCCCGCCGGACCATAAACCGCACCAAACAGTCACACGTTGAGGATGGAGAGGCTTCTCAACAATAACTCTTGGGTTTTCCGAGCCCCAGATGCGACAATTTTGCTTGTTGATGTAGCCACCGAGGTGGAAATGGGCCTCATCAGTCAAGATGATTTTGTATCGTTCGTATCTTTTTTTTTGTTCGATCGTTTTGTATCGTTCGATGATCGTGTATCGTTCCATTTTTTGTTATGGCGTAGTTTCTTCTTGTCAAATGTCAAAGAATAAAAGCTTCAAAAGTGACAGCTACTAAAATAACGAGTGATTCAAAATAACACCTCTTGTTGGAAAAGCCCGTTATATGCAGTTACTGGCTAGTTCCCACCTATCATTTGTTGTCGTAAGTGCACTATCTGTCAAGAAGAGCTTGTAGGTTGCTAGAGGCATGCCCACATATTCCTGTTCATCTACCTTGCAGTTCCCATGTGTCACGGCGCTCATATGAGGTGAATATTAAACTGTTCAGCCATCTCGTTAAGAGATCTGCGACAGTCGTGGGCGGTTTTAAAATTCAGGAATATAGTTTCCAGGGGCTTGACAGCAGCCAGACTTTCAGATCGGACATTGATAGGAACATTAATTGTCAGACATTCCGCCACCTCTTTAATAGCTAAGATTTCTGCCTGATAAACACTACAGTGATCAGGCAGACTTTTGCCAGTGATAGCTCAAGTTCCTCAGAAATGACACCAAAGACCACTTGTTATTGAGTTTGTAACCGTCTGTATACAAGTTAACGAATTTTATATATCCTGGGATACCACTATTTCATTCTGATCTACCAGGTATTGTCAGCAAATGGTTCATTCATAGTGTAATCAACAGTTCCAGGAAGGTCAGACATTCTGAATTCTAGAATGGCACTATGTCCATAGCCATTTCCTGTCCGTAGCTAGTTACATAAGTCTAATCGCAGTACATGCGGCATATTGCACTCCTATAATGTCAAGCGGAATTAAATGTAGTATTAGGTTTAAAGCTTTTGATATCCCAAAGAATTGTAGATTCGGTTACAATCTGGCTGGCGACCTCTGATGCCTGCACTTCAAGGGAATCCCCAATTTAAATATGCAATGCCTCTTCAGAGTTGCCCGGGAAATGTGTATGCAGAAGGACTCCCAGCGATTCCTCACTAGACGAAGTCCAATAGTACAAAGCGTTGAGGCTATAGGCGCTGAGGCCGATTTTCTTCAAATTCGGCAATGTTGATCCATGGATCAAGAAGCTTTACCACCGAAACATATATATATGTACATGGACGAAACCTAAATCTGAACCGATTTTCTTCGAATTCAATAGAGTTCTTCCTAGGGGCGAAAATTTCAGTACGATCGGAGTAAAAGTGCGACCTGTACTCAACGAACAGCATATGATGGACAGACGGACGTACGGACAGACATGTTCAAATGGACTCAGCTTCAAATGGACTCAGCTAGTGATTCTGAGTCGATCGGTATACTTTAAGGTGGGTCAAGCTGTTTTATTTCTAGGTGTTACAAACATCTGCCATGAAACAAGCTTTTAATACCCTGTGCTAGGGTTCTATAAGTCGACTTTGACTAATCGATTTTTTGGTACACAAAATTCGAAATCGGAAATCGACTTTTTCTAAAAGTCAAATTTTCCATGTGACTTTTTTCATGTATGAGTATTACCAAATTTTTATTACAGACATGTTCAAATGGACTCAGCTTCAAATGGACTCAGCTAGTGATTCTGAGTCGATCGGTATACTTTAAGGTGGGTCAAGCTGTTTTATTTCTAGGTGTTACAAACATCTGCCATGAAACAAGCTTTTAATACCCTGTGCTAGGGTTCTATAAGTCGACTTTGACTAATCGATTTTTTGGTACACAAAATTCGAAATCGGAAATCGACTTTTTCTAAAAGTCAAATTTTCCATGTGACTTTTTTCATGTATGAGTATTACCAAATTTTTATTACATTTGGTTAAAATTACACCCAGGAAAATAATTGGTTGGAATTCGATTGTAACAATAAAAAAAATAGTACTAGCAACAAAAAGTATGCGGCAAAAGTCGCGAAGGGGTTTAAAACAATCATAACTTATTTAATTTTTAATTTAAATTTATTTTTCTTACAAAATAATAAAATATAAAATCTGTAGATTTTTTAAATTTATGTTTGAAAGATTACGTCACGTAAGTGACCACTATTTTCAGCCGCGCAAAGTTGAGCTCTTTCAAGAGCATTTTCCATGACACGAATCAGAGTATCTGGCTGCAACGCTCTTATTTCCGCTCGAATATTCTCCTTCAGCTGTTCAAGGGTTCTGGGTCTATTGATATACACCCTCTCTTTTAAATATCCACAAAGGAAATAATCAGGTGCTCTTAAATCAGGCGAACGGGCCAATTAAATGCAGAATTTTTGGAAATTAAACGTTCGCCAAAAATCTCCCTTAGGAGGTGCATAGTGGTTCGAGCAGTGTGTGCAGTGGCCCCATCTTGTTGGAACCATATCTCTGGCTTGTCAGAAAGAGCTGGCTATTCTGCGTAAAGACCTGTCAGACATTTGCTGCTGAGCAGAGCGCCTTCGAGTTGGTGTTTCATAATTCTCCTCAATACTCTCCTGCACGCGTTGAATATTTCCTACATAAATTACAGAACGTGTCTTTCGCTTCGTGGAAGATCCCTCACTGAGCCTTGTTCCCGAAATCGCGTCACTAACCGTCGAATCAGGGTGATTCGGAGGGTGAATTCCGCACATTAAAATGACTACGATGGGCTCGTTGAGTTTGAATTATTGATCGATGATGTTCAAAATAAAATTCTATGATTTTGTATTGTTGGATAACATTGTAACTTTCCATGATTAATCTCCCAGATTTATTTTAGAAGTCCTAAAAATAAAAAGGGGAAAAAATTAAATTAGAAAAGTTATTAATTTTGTAAATCCCTTCGCGACTTTTGCCGCACCCTGTATTTATATACATATAAATAGTTGAAACAACAATAATAACATGGATACGATCAAATGAAAATGCTTGCAACTAAATCGATGGTTGTATCAATCGAATTAAGATTGTTTTTTTCATTGACACTCGGTTAGTTATAATATAACCAATTTTAAACATTCATTATAGTACATGTTATCGATTTTTGGTTGTTACAACCAATGTTTTATTCTTGACAACAGAAATTGTATCAATAGACCAAAGATTATTATTGCAACGAATAATTGGTTAGTAGCAGAAAAAATATTAATAAATAATCGTTTTTTGGTTATCCCAATAATTTCCCAAATTTAGAATAATTAAATGTATTTCGGGAACTACAACCGAAAGATGACAAACAAAAATAAAATTACTCGATATAAATAAATCTTCAACTCTTTGTTCAAGAGCGGTATATAGTCAAAAATAATCCCGTGTGGATAATAATGTGTGGAATGCAGAATATGTTGTGCAAAATGTTTTACATAAATAAAAAATGTTTCACATGAAGCGATATTTGCACAAAAGTTTTGTTTTTTTCGTGTACTAAAATTTGGGTCAAATATTTCCACATATCATAATAGTGATGAATTTGTAATATCGGATTTTTAGTTTTGTTATGAATTGTTTGGTTTTTTGTTCAATAAATAGAATAAAAACTAATGAAAACTGTTTTTAATTAATCGTCGGTAGTATATGACTGACATATTGTCAGAACAACCAATTTTTTAAAACAGGTTGTGGCAACATACAACAGATAATTTTAGCCACCATTTTCGTAGTTGGCGCAACCAAATATGATTGTTGTCAACATGGAAGCAGAAGTATACCACAACCAAAAAGTTGGAATCGGATGATAGTAGACAGAACTACCAAAATTCGATTGGCAAATAATTCGGTTGAGGCAACCAAACTGTACATATTCTGTGTGTACTAAAAGCGCGTTGTGGTTTAGAATAAAAACCTCGTAAAAACAACCCTAAAATGGGAAGGGCTATATATCGACAGTTTATATTCAATATCCTCTATCTTAAAAAACACAATTGTTCAGTAGAGCCAAAAAACCGTTTATATCCCTAATTTTAAAGAAAATTAAAATTGTTTGTTCTACAATGTTTATTACACCTAACTACGTGAACTACTAAATAATATTTTTTTTAATATTTGCGCCACGAGCCATTTTATGGAACATAGAGGGTATTGCTATTCAAAAATTCTTCATGTATAAAAAAAGATAGAGGGTTTTGCATAGTAAAAAAATATTTATTTATGAATTCCGCAAATTTTTTTAATTTATATTATACATATTATAATAAAAATAATAAATAATAATAACAATGAATTAATGATTAATTTTTTATTTAAGTATTATCTATTTCTTGGGGTTCATTTTTGAATCCATTTTCAAATTGTCATAGAAAATGGTATTCTTGTGGAATCACAGGTTAGATATAAAAATAGTCATAATTTGAAAACTAAAGCTTCGACTAAAAAAATTTAACCAAATTCGGGTTTAGCATACTCTTTTCATCAAAGAACCGTCTTTCAGAAGAAAAAAAAAAAAACAAAAAAAAAATAGTCCAAAATTATATGAAGAGATTGCATTCAGAAAAAATAAGTGTGTAAGATAGAGAAATTACAAAAATGACCATAAAATCTCAAGTTTTTTTTTTTTTATTTCCAAATTAGTACCATAGATGCGTCTTATTTTACCGAATATTTTAACATAAAAATCTCATTTTTGCAAAAATTGAAGATAGAGGGTTTTGAATATAAGCTCTCGATATGTACTATATGTGTAAGACCACACTAAAGCCAAATCTTAACACAAAACCCCAAAAAGATCAAATTCCAGCCAAAAACGATCCTCACTGGTTTCGTTTTTACTTCGACCAGGGCAAGGAGGGGTTTTGTCTGGAATTTTAACTTTTTTTGAAGTTTGTGTTAAGTTTTGTGCTTTGGTGTGTTCAGACATATATAGTAAAAATTATGACCAATTTTTTTTAAAAATTTAATCCCGCGCTCCCCATTCATAGGGATGTTTTTTACGATTTGTTATAATAGAGCCAAAATTACAGTTATATGGGGGAGCTAGAGGGTTAATATGTTCCACAAAAATATTGACCTTACTATTTTTTACAAAATTGCTGAACATGAACTACACAAAAAAATGTTTTTGTTTTAGAGTTACAAAATAGTGAAATATAGGGTGATCTAAGTAGAGATACTTTTTTCAATAGCCTTTTTTTTACAGATCACGTGTGAGTCGTGTCATGCTGTCATGTTATTTTTGTTAAGTATTGTTTGGTATTTCATCATGGAAAGACTTACTTACGCCTGAACAACGTTTACAAATTATTCAGTTTTATTATCAAAATAATCGTTCGCCAATTGCGCTAAGTCCATTTTTTTAAATCCAAAAAAAAACACTTTCCAGTCGACCCATTGCGACTCACGATCCGACGTACCGGAATCATCGGTCCATATTTCTTCAAAAATTATGCCGGTTAGAACGTAATCGTCAATGGCGACCGTTATCGTGCCATGATAACCGACTATTTGGTGCCTGAAATTGAAGCTCGTGATCTTGGCGACATTTGGTTTCAACAAGACGGCGCCACTTCCCACACATCGCATCAATCAATGGATTTATTGAGAGAACACTTCGGTGAGCAGATAATTTCACGTTTTGGGCCGGTCGATTGGCCACCAAGATCGTGTGATATCACAGCGTTAGACTTTTTCCTATGGGGATATGTAAAGTCTAAAGTTTATGCGGACAAACCCGCTTCGATTCAGGCCTTGGAGCAAAACATCACGCGTGTCATTCGCCAGTTACCAGTCGAAATGTTCGAACAAGTCATCGAAAATTGGACTCAACGGATGGACCATCTGAGACGTAGCCGCTGCCAACATTTGATAGACATAATCTTCAAAAAATAAATGGCAAACAATGTTCTTTCAAATGATAATAAACATTCCCCATTCAATTTGAATTTTCTGTTGTTTTTGTTTAAAAAAGTTGGGAACCTCGAAATGGATCACGCTATATATTGATGAATTCAAAAAAATATACTTGGAACTGAAATTGTTAAATATTATATATTTTCGGACAAATAAATTGTATTTGAAGATCAAGAAATTTTATTTGCGACGCATGTATTAATTAAAATATTACAACAAAATGCATTTGCGAACTGAAGCTAAGTACACACGATTGCCAGATCGGACAACGTTATCAACCCTGTTAAACTGCTGCAAATGTACGGACATACAGATGACAGATTGTTAGGCAAAGGTGAATTGACAGTTCAGACGATTGCAAGAAAACCTTACAATTTCATATATTTACAATATATTTTGTAAATATTTATATGCATGTTTGCCAATAAAAAAATGTTATAGACAATGTTGCCAATAAAATGTTTTTCAGACAATGGTGCCGTTGTCAGAAGCATAAACTTCGCACATCAAACAATCTGCAAATTATCTCACAATGACTGTTCTGCCAACGCACTATGGGTAATTTTCCTGATTTTATGGCCAAACCCCAATTTTTCAAGTTCAAAAAATTAATATTGTTTGAAAGAAGACAATTTATGGGTAAATACTGCATACTTAGTTTTTTCATAAATTCTTTGACATTTGTAAATCGTCTGTCAAAGTTGAAATTTATTTTTGGTATTAAAAATTACTATTCTCTTTCCGATTTGAAGCTCTTTCTAAATAGTGAATTATAAAAGAACCAATTAAGCGAAATAAAATATAAAAAATGGAATGGAAAGCTAATACCATGTACTAATTTCATGTTTTGTGTTTCTTTTAATTTTGACATTAGATACATCCAATAATTGTTGAGAAATAAATGCACTAAGAAATTATTTTTCTTATTTGACCCAAATTTGTTTGGACCAAACAAAAGGGATGTCACCTGATGCCATGCATTTCAATATTTTTATTATTTAGAACATTAGGTTTAAAGAATCCTCCAAAAGGATAGGGGTGCAGAAATTTTGCTGTTTTTTAATAATTATTTTTTCTTAGGTGACTATGGCATCTAATTTATTAATTTATTTAATATTTGGAAAAATAATGTATATATACAAATCCTTTTTATAAGAAATTATATTAAATATTAGAACTATTGGCGATATTTATAACGCATATTTGAAAAATAAATGTCGTGAAAACTTCGATAAATTAACATTTAATAAAAGTTTGGTCGTTCTATGGGTTTTTTCCAAAAAAAAAAAAATACAATGAGGAGTGGCTTCGAACTGAAGCTGCTGAATGAAATGTACATAATTGGTCCGCTATTTAGCATGAGATAAAGGTGGTCGTCCAAAAAGTAATTTTCCGAAAAGTCTGATATAGCTCAGAGAACAGATGCAGCCGAATTATCAAAATCAGGATATTGCCTGTATGATTTCAGTACAACCAACTCAGGTATAAATTTACGTTGGTATTAAAGGGATACGAGGGTATATGTACATCCTTTGCTACGGGCCAAAAGTGCAACACATCGAAGGAGTGATCTAAGACCCTAAGGTATGTTCGGCGGATATTCGTTTTTGATCATTTTAGGTCGAATGAGAAATGTCCGTCTGTCTGTCTGCTAACTGGTGCCCACGATAACTCTCGAAAGGAGTAACCGATTGACTTCAAATTTGGTATACGGTAATATTGTTTTCTACCTCCGGTTAAGTTCGAAGATGGGCCATATTGGTCCACTCCTTCTTGTACCTACCACACAAAGGGTTAACATTTAGTGAACTATTGATTCTTTAATAACTTATATACTACTTGTTTGAATCTTCTAAAATTCCACACATAGTATAACCTTATTAGTCGCTACTACCGTGAGAAAAATGGTCGAATTTGCCACGTCCCTTTTGGTACCTCCTACACAAATGTACCATTTTGCACCCAAATTTAACGTGACAATAACGCCCATTTGTTAGGGGGCTGTAGGTACTATACAATTATTACACTGCACAACATGTCAAGTATTTGTTTGGACTTAACTTCAAATTTTTTTGGAAAATGGTTCATTTGTATGGGAGGCGCCAAAGGGGGCGTGGCAACTTCGCCCATTTTTCTCAAGATGATAGCGACAAAGAAATTAATACTATGTGTAGAATTGTGAAATATTCTGAGTAGTAGTATAGAAGTTCTAAGATAATCAATATTTCACTAAATGTTGAACCTTCGTGGGGAAGGTACTCGAAGGAGTACAATAGAAAAAATATTGACACATACCAAATTTGAAGTCAATCAGTTAATCCTGTCGAAAGTTATCGTGCGCCCAAACCAGACAGACAGACGGACATTGCTCAAATGGCATAAAATGTCCAAAACTGATTTTCGCCAAATATTCTTGGGGTCGCATGGGTCAGTTCATCAATGTGTTACACTTTTGGCCCACAGCATCGGTTATATGCCCTTGTTTACAACAATGGGGGTATAAAAAGCGGATTATGTTAAAATTTCTACACATATCCATAGATTTTAATAGGCATTGTTTTCTTCGTGAGGATGCTTGCTTTCAAAAATTGGAACAACGAATTTTTTGCGATTTTTTTTTATGTTTTTATGGTTTTTTTCGTGCCAGCAAAAAACGATTTTTTTGAAAACAAGTCAAATTTTTTCAAATTGTTTTAGCGACAGTTACTAGACTTAGGCTTCCATGTGAAGGTGTCATTATGAACATTTTTAGTCATCCTCTTTCCTGTAATTTAACATGTATCCTTCAAAAAAATATGGTCCAAATACTAAAGACAACTTCCAAGAAAATGGAAATTTGAAAGCAAAATTTTTAAAAAAAAAAATTTATTCAGAAACTACATTTCAAATTAAAAAAATTTACCTTAATTTTTTTTTAAAATATTTTTTTCGTTTTTAGGACTCCATATTAAAAAATTGTCTTTTATACGAAATTTGCAAATCTATATATATAAAATTGGAAAAGTGTTTGTATGTATGTATGTATGTGTTTTATAGACGTTTAAACCACTGGACCGATTTTAAAATTTTTTCTTTTGTTTGAAAGCTATTTGGTCTGAGATGGTTCTGGAAAAATAAAATTGCAAATAGTGGGCGGGGAAAAAGTGGGCGTGGCAAATCGTTTGTTTGTGTGTTTGTTCCACTGCAGTTCTGCTGGAAGTCTACGTCAGTGGTCCAAAAATGGACGGGATCGGAAATATGGGGCAACGAAGTGGACCGGGTCCAGCTAGTATTAAATAAAAAAACAGAACGACGTTGGCACCATATCTTTAAAATTAGGGCAATATTTGTTCAGTGTACCCTGTATCACAGTGTAGTGTAGGGTAAACAAAAGTATGGGATCCACTGCAATTTCTCGAATCTTCCATTTTTTTCCATGGTCATTGGTTTTTCAATCTCTCCCACTGTGCAATATAGGGCGTTCTATTTATTCACATGACACAATAACAATTTCAATGAAATGCTGATAACCCCCATAAATCATTGTTGTATTTTTGGTTTGCTTTAATTTTTTTGCCCCATTTTCTATAAAGGGGGAAATGCATTATTGCAGAATTCTGCATTTGCTTTTATCATTTTGCTGACAATACACAACTGAACTCACTAGAGCACTAAAACAACGAACGTAACGAATGCGTCGAACAATTTCTACTTCATTTCGGTGGCATTACTATTATTATTATTATTCGTATTATTATCATTAAAACACTTTTTCATGTTGATTTTTTTCTCTTTTGGTATTTGTATTTGTTTTTTAATCTTCTTGGTATTTTTCCCATTTTTTTTCTTCTCTTTGCACTGTTCTTCAACATTCACGTAAAAAATTGCAGTAAAATTAATTTCATAAAAAAAAACTTATCAAAACCAAAAACAAAAAACATTGATTAACGCTTAAACCGAAAATAAATTAAGCCAAAAGCAACAATACTAAATAAGTAACAAAAATTGTGCAATGTGCACTAAAAAAACGTAAAATTTGGACAAAAATATTTGAATTTTCACAAAATTTTGACAACTGGTTTTGAACTACACTCTAGGATTTCTACTCGACCACTCGACCATCAGTGACGACAGACAGATAGAAGATATCTGCTTTAAAGATATATCATCTCTCCTTAATAGGCAGAAGAGCCATAACCGCCATAAGATTTAGCGGCAGGAGCGTACAATTTAGCCAAAGGAGCGTCTTGCACAACGGGCAAAGCAACTTGGCTATAGTGGGCAGCAGTGTTGTATTGTTTGTAGCCTTGTTGACCGGGATACAATTCGGTGGCATAGGTGTTTTGGACGGAGTATTTGTTGCCATAAGACTTGGCAGGGGCATAACCGCCATAGCTGGCAGCAGGAGCGGCATAGCTGGAGTAGGAAGGAGCTGCACCATAGCTAGAGTAGGGAGCAGAGCCATAGCCAGCACCATCGCTAGAGGCAGCGGAAGCCGAAGAGGAGGAAGGACTGCCATAAGAGTTCAAGGCGTAGTTGGCCAAATTGCCATAGCCGCTGCAGCTACCAGCAGCAATGGTGGCGAAGACTACGAAAGCGAAGCACTGTAAAGGAAATAACACACACACACAAAAAGCATCGATTAGTTTTGCAAATACTACAACTATTCAGGCTTGTTTTTTCCTATTTGCCTATATTCTCTTTCCATTTCCTTCCGGGTAGTCTCGGAAATCAAATGGGTTGGGCAATCATGGTCTGTGGCTAAAAGAACGATTGATTTCATTTCTCGTTTTACTCAATTCTTTTTTCTGTTTTTTGCCACTTTTTGCCATTTATCCCACATATATACATATATACATAGCAATTTCCAAAGCCAATCATTTGGATTCTTTTCAAGTACTTACGATATATTTGTTCATGATGAAATGAGAGTGTGTCTGTCTGTGTGTTTGTTTTCGAGGGGCTCTGGTTTCCACCAACAATTGGTCACTAATAAATGCGGTTTTTGGCATGCACTTCTTTTTATATTAATGGTCTTTTCGTACCGCATTTCAAACGTGATCTTCGCTCATTGGCACAGCCGTTTGCATGTACTCGTATTCGCTTTTAGAAATCTTATAGCTGATGCTGTTTCACCTTAACCCCTTGTGGACCAGACCATATCACCCCACCACCAAGTTGTGGTTTCTGGAAAAGCCACATTCGAATGTCTTTGTCGCTGATTAGTTTGAAAGGTGGTGGCTCACTTCGGACGGAGCTGATAAAACACGGGGATTCCACAAAATTTGGTACTCACATTTCTCTAGAAGGTTGCAACTGCCCATTAAACCAACAGATACAAGTTGATCACCCACGCAGAAAAGAAAAAAAAGCTGCCACAGTTCTGTCTACCTGTCATTAAACAATACATTTCCCACAGGAGAACTAACTGCCCCGGAACTAATGCTGTGACTGGTCCCTGGTGAACTGAAAAAAAAATTGTCATAAAATTAAAGAAATGCTCCAAAGACATCCTTAGTCTTCACAATAAGTACATTTTGTACTTAAAATATAGATAATTTCAATAATATTAAGCAATTTACTTAATTTTAAGCACATTTTCTTCATTTTAAGTACAAAATGTACTTATTTTGAAGGCTAAGGACGTCTTTGGAGCATTTCTTTAATTTTATGACAAAGTTTTATCAGTGTGCGCACAATATAATTTTTAATTTTATCCCGTCCCTGAAACCAGGGCAGTTATATACCGATTTCTTTCACATCTACTATTATTAATTGACAAATCACAGAGGAATTAAAAATGGAAATAATTCCGTCGTTTCTTAGGCAGACAATAACTACACTGAAAAAAAAATTGTCATAAAATTAAAGAAATGCTCCAAAGACGTCGTTAGTTTTTAAAATAAGTACATTTTGTACTTAAAATATAGATAATTTCAATAATATTAAGTAATTTACTTAATTTTAATTAAATTTTCTTAATTTTAAGTACAAAATGTACTTATTTTGAAGACTAAGGACGTCTTTGGAGCATTTCTTTAATTTTATGACAATTTTTTTAGTGTAGACGCGCATGTAGAAGAGAGACCAACAACTTATAGTGCTTGTAGAAGATATATAGTAGAAACATAAATTTTAAAAGTGGACACTATAAGTTTTGTTCTTCTCGACTCTTTCCTTTCACAACTAAGTTATCTCATATAGTTCCCGAGATATCTGCATTTGAAAATTGCATTTTTCATTTATAAGGACACTGTCCTACTAGTATTTTGTTAATATCAATGCAAATATACAGATTTATACAGATTACTTTCACACAAAATTTTCTGAATTAACAACAAAAATATTCAATACGATATACCCACTAAAATAAAAGTTTGTTATATTTTCAAAAACAATGATTTTTTGTCATTTTTTGCGAAAAAAAGTATATATCATATTTTGGAGTTATAGCAAATTTTTTAAAAACGTATTCCATATTTATGTTCACCTTAAAAAATCCTGGAGAATGTTTTCGAAGAAAAAAAGCCAAAAATTGTACTTGCAACACACAGTGGGAGCAATTATAAAAAAGGAAATAATTCGTCCGTTTCTTAACCAGACAACCGATTCGACAAAACTTGGAATGATTGTAGAAGGGGCTATTAAAACATTTATGTTTTAAATTTTGGGCCGCCTATGATATATAGACTTAAAAGTTCCCCAGTTATTTGCATTTGAAATTTAACTTTTCATTTTTTTCGACCCTCTGCTAGTATTTTATGAATATCGGAGCAGAATATGTACCGATATCTTTCACCAACTTTTCTGAATTGGCAACAAGAAACTAAAAATTCAATCCGCAACAAGAAACCCAATAAGGGAAAGCTATGTCCATTTAAAGTTACATTCCAAAAAATATATATTTTTATCATATTCTTTTTTGGAAAAAATATATGTCGTATTTCGGAGTTTTCGAAAAAGTTATTTAAAATAAGTACGAGTATAACATATATTTATATTCATCTTAAAAAACTTCCTAGAGAATGTTCTCGAAGAAGAAACAAGTCAAAAATATTCACTTCTATTGTTGCCACGCTTCTCCAACTTACTTCATTTTTATACGCAAACATCAAAAGTAAACCACACTTTTCCAATCGCATAGATAGAATATTAAAATCTTTATTATTCAGTCAGAATTCATTCGGTTCAAGACCATATGTTCCCGTTACTTTCTGTCTATTGCAAAAATGTAGTAGAAACAAATTAAGGGTGGTTACATTTTAAGGGCCGATGTTGATTTTGAATAAAACACAAATTATTTAGGGAATTATTGTCATTCCTTTTTATTATGATAATATTGGTATGGTTCAATTATGTATGGAACAAAATATCGGCCAAATGGCCGTCGCGACCTCGGCGGTACACCTTCATCCGATGGTTCAAATTTCCGATGACGCTGAAGCATAATTGAGGTTCTATGCCGTTAATGTGCCGAATTATCTCATCTTTTAGCTCTTAAATTGTTGCTGGCTTATCGACGTATACCTTTTCTTCCAAATAACCCCAGAGTAAGAAGTCCAACGGTGTCAAATCACATGATCTTGGCGGCCAATTGACTTCGCCACGACGTGAGATAACACGGCCATTGAATTTGTTGCTCAAAAGAGCCATTGTTTCGTTAGCTGTGTGGCAAGTGGCACCGTCCTGTTCCAATTCGGGCCATAAAAAGTTCGTTATCATCCTACGATTATGCTGATCAAAAAAACATCACGAAGTGCACGAAATGCATTTTGATTTGAACGCCCATTTTCGTAAAAGGCTTAAAAAACTTTAACGCGTTGCTCGATTGTGTATTTTTCCATGGTTCAAATTGAGTTAGTCTGAAATTGAGAAATGTCAAATGTAATGCAGAAAAAAAACTTGACGTTTAGGTGTGTTTCACATTCAACATCGGCCCTTACAATTTGTAGAGAGTTTTAATTGCTTGGTAGAATTGACTGCAGTTTCGATAGACAAAACTCTATCATCTTCAGAATTTAATAGCAATATTGTATGTCTTTAACTTACAGAAAGTAAGTGAAACATATGGTCTTGAACCAAATGAATTCTGACTAAATAACAAAAGCACAGACCAACAATAAATAACAACAACCTTAACTATTTTAATATGTGGTAAGTTAAGTTAAGTCATACTGCAAAGGGAATTTGGAGCTCGGCTTTTAGTATAGTAGATATAGGGGAAACCAAAAATTCCTATTTTGGTTTATTTCGAATTTATTTAAGTAATTGTGGGGTTATCTTTTGCGCTATTTCTGTCTGCATTTAATTTATTGTCTGCTGAAAGGGGGAAAGCAGAACTAACATTTGTTGTCATTCCAGCTATTTTTTCTGCTACTTTAGCAAACAAAAACTGTTGTTGTTTGCTACTATTTTTTTAATTTGCTTAGATTTGGTAACTGTTTTGTGTAGAGACAGAAAGATAATGTTTAAAATTAAAACTCTTACCTACTAAGGGCATAACAAAAACATACATTGATCATTATCAGGGCTGATGAGTCTATCTAAAGCTAGCTCGGATCCGGAGCTGATTTTTAAGCTACTTGACCCCAACTAAGATTTGGATGATCTGGACAAAATTTTAGTAAATTTTGCTATTTAACAGATAACACCAGGCAACACAATTTTTGTCGAAGGCCTCCCCTTCTTTTTATTGTGTAATATGGGGTCCTAAACACACAAAAAATATACAAACAATATATTTGGTAAAATATTTTTTTTTTTTTTAAATCTTAAAGGATCCCACTTTCTTGGAAAGTTCCTTTAGTATTTGGATCATAGTTTTTTAAGTATAGGCTCGATGAAGCCGTAAAACACTTTAAATTAAAGGAAATTATGAAAGCTACAAATGTACTTTTGGTAGAAATAAAAGAATTTCAACATAATCCCTCATTTACACCCCCACTATTGTTAACGAGGGTACACCCAGGAAAATAATTGGTTGGAATTCAATAGTAACAATGAAAATAGTCCTAGCAACAAAAAGTCTATTGCATACTCCGTGTGCCGGTTGTATTTATATATAAATAATTAAAGCTACAGTAATAACATGAATACGATCAAATGAAAATACTTGCAACTAGTTTTTTCATTGACACTCGGTTAGTTGTGGTAACTACTTTTCAATTTGCATTATAGCACCATATGATCGATATTTGGTAGTGACAACGAATGTTATATTCTTGACAACAGAAATTGTAAGGGTGATCCATTTCGAGGTTCCCTACTTTTTTAAAGAAAAAACACAGGAAATTCGAAAATGTATTCTTTGAATATTATGTCTATCAAATGTTGGCCGCGGCTACGACTCAGATGGTCCATCCGTTGAGTCTAGTTTTCGATGACTCGTTTGAGCATGTCGACTGGTAACTGGCGAATGACACGCGTGATGTTTTGCTCCAAGGCCTGAATCATTTTTGAAGAAATATGGACCGATGATGCCGGTACGTCGGATCGGGAATCGGTCAATGGCAAAAAGATAGCTCTTAACGAGAGCTAAAATATTGCTCATGGGTGTCAAGGCCGTGGGTCGACGGGAAAGTGTTTTTGTTTTGGGTTTAAAAAAATGGACTTAGCGGAATTGGCGAACGATTATTTTGATAATAAAACTGAATAATTTAACTGAATAACTCTTTCCATGATGAATTGCCAAACAATACTTAACAAAAAGAACATGACAGCATGACACGACTCACACGTGATCTGTCAAAAAAGGCTATTGAAAAAAGTATCTCTACTTAGATCACCCTATATATTGACCAAATATTACTATTGCAACGAATAATTGGTTATTATAACATAAAAAAATATTAATAAATAATCGCGTTTTGGTTATCCCAATTATTTCTAAATTTAGAATAATTAAATTTTTTTGGGAAATACAAGCGAAATCTTGTTTGCTGTTCTTTTGTTGATACATGACAAACAAAAAATAATATTATTCGACATAAATAAATCTTCAACATTTTCTTCAAGAACGGTATGTACGAGTATAGTCCAATATAATATCGGGTGGATAATAATGTGTGGAATGTAGAATATGTTGTGCATAATGTTTTACATAAATAAACCAGTAAGGAAAGGCAGAAAGTCGGGCGGGGCCGACTATATAATACCCTACACCTCCCTAACAATGCGATAAGGGTGATTGCGATAATAATTTGGAATAATTGGTAAATGGGTAAGAACATATATATGTGGATATACCTAATTCTGAACCGATAATCGCTAAATTAATCAATATTCGTTCCTAAATTGAGAAACATCTATCTGGAGACATTTGTAATGATCGGAAGTAAAGTACAACTTCCATAGCGCTTTGTAATCAAATCAAAAGGAACATATATGTATGTATATATATATCTGTCGAATTATAAAATACAGTCTCTACAGCGCTTAGATGTCAAATCGGGGGTAACATATATATGGGGGCTATATCTAAATCTGAACCGATTTTCTCAGAATTTGGCAGTATTCCTTCATGTAATAAGAAACCTTTTTCTGCCGAATTTCGCTGTGATCGGATATAAAATACAGTTTCTACAGCGCTTAAATTTCAAATCGGGGGTAACATATATATGGGAGTTATATCTAAATCTGAACCGATTTTCTCCGAAATTGGCAGTATTCCTTCATGTAATAAGAAACTCTTTCTGCCGAATTTTGCACTGATCGGATATAAAATACAGTTTTTACAGCGCTTACATGTCAAATCGGGGGTAACATATATATGAGGGCTATATCTAAATCTGAACCGATTTTCTCCGAATTTAGCAGTATTCCTGCATGTAATAAGAAACCTCGCTTTGCCGAATTTCGCACTGATCGGATATAAAATAACATTTTTACAGCGCTTACATGTCAAATCGGGGTAACGTATATATGGGGGCTATATCTAAATCTGAACCGATTTCTTCCAAATTTAACAGTGTTCATTCGTATAATAAGAAACCTCTTTCTGCCGAATTTCTTACTGATCGGATATTAAATATAGTTTTTACAGCGCTTACATGTCAAATCGGGGCTAACATATATATGGGGGCTATATCTAAATCTGAACCGATTTTAACCAAATTCAAAAGGGATCGTCCTTGGGCCAAAAAAAAGATATGTGTAAGGTTTCGTCGAGATCGGACCATAATTGCGACCTGTACTTTGATTACAAGAATACATGCACAGACAGACGGACAGACAGACAGACGGACATAGCTAAATCAACTCAGAAAGTGATTCTAAGTCGATCGGTATAATAAACGATGGGTCTATTTCTTCTCCTTTTAGGTGTTACAAACAAATGCACAAAGTTATAATACCCTGTACCACAGTGTGGTGTAGGGTATACAAATAAAAGCAACAATCATAAAATTGAAGCAGAAGATTAAGCGATATTTGTATAAACGATTTGTTATGCACTGTACTCTCGTGTACTAAAATTAGTGTCAAATATTTTCACATCTCATAAAAATTATGAATTTTTAATATGGGATTTTTAATGTTGTTATTAATTGTTTGGTTTTTTGTTCAATAAATAAAATAAATCGGGTATGTTCTGGCACTCACTTGGAGTATCTCACGTGAAATTTCTCAAGATAGAGGTGTTCTACACGTCACTATCACGTGTGAAAATCGTATGGTTTGGCAGGCAAATCACATGTTACGTATTATATAAATATAACTTCGACAATTACTATTCTCTGCAGTTGTACGACACCTCGCTATTCGTCCCGTAAAGTAAAGGTGAGAAGTGAGAAGAATGTGAGGTGAGTACCGGAACAGGGGCGAATATTAATGAAAACTGTTTTTAATTAATTGTCAAATACGTCTTCTGGCAAATTGTCAGAACAACCAATTTTTAAAAACAGTTGGTTGTGGCAACATGCTAAGATAATTTTAGCTACCATTTTCGTAGATGGCGCAACCAAATAAGATTGTTGTCCACATGGAAGCAGAAGTTTACCACAACCAAAATGTTGATTGTCTTGATGGTAGACATGATTATCGCATGATAGTAGACAGAACTACCAAAATTCGGTTGAGGCAACCAAACTGTTTTCTGTGTGTGAAGAAATATTTTTTTTAATTATTTTAGCTACAGTTTCTAAACCACTTACTTTACGCGAAAGTGATATTCCCAACATTTGTTGCCCCCCATTGCATTTGTAATCTACTTCCACGTTAATCATATTACCTTTAGAAATGCCGAAAAAGTCAGCAGTTGTTATCTGATGTAAATAGTCAACTACAGATTTTTCATATTTCGAATACGGTGTGACTGATTTCGTTTGTAAAACTGTCCAAAATATGGATATTGAAAAACCTAAAACTTTTTGTAGATTTTTCCCAATTAATTTAGTATTTGGACCCAGGAGAGCATTTTGAAATTTTAAAGAAAGGAAGAAATTTTGGAATAGATATGTCCGAAAAATAATAATAAAATTATATAACAGACATCTCACTGACGCTCAAGAAAATAACAGATTGACGAACAAAATTGCCCCAGCCCCAGGGATTTACGGATTGCGTAAAATCCACAAAGACGGATCCACTCAGACCAATACTCGTATGTTCTTCAATAAACGCTCCAGAATACGAATTATGTAAATACAAAAAAGACATTCTCAAGAATCTGACGAAAAGATCTAAATACAACATCAAAGACGCGAGGGATTTCAGGACCAGAATAATTGACACAGAGATAAATAATGATGAAATAATGATATCATTTGACGTTATTTCCTTATTCCCAAGTATACCTAATAATTTAGCCATAACTACAATAGATATGAACGGGACATTCTTGCACAATATACATAAATCCCCCGGGAACTATTTTTCGAACTATTCATCGAATTTGCATAAAGGAGACGAGATACTTTAAATGTGACGACAAAACGTATGAACACACCCAGGAAAATAATTGGTTGGAATTCGATCTAACTAGAACAAAAATTATATTGCCTACACCGTGTGTCGGTTGTATTTATATATAAATAGTTGAAACAACAATAATAACATGGATACGATCAAATGAAAACACTTGCAACTAAATCGATAGTTGTACCAATCAATTTAAGATTGTTTTTTTTTTTCATTGACACTCGGTTAGTTGTGGTAACTACTTTTAAATTTTCTTTATAGTACCATATGATCGATTTTTGATTGTGAGAACCAATGTTTTATTATTGACAACAGAAATTGTATCAATAGACCAAAGATTATTATTGCAACGATTATTATTGCAACCAATAATTTCCCGAATTTAGAATTTTGGAAAATATAACCGATAGATTGGTTGCTGTTCTTTTGCTGATACATGACAAACGAAGAATAAAATTACTCGACATAAATAAATCTTCAACATTTTGTTCAAGAACGGTATATTTAGTAAAAAATAATCTCGTGTGGATAATAATGTGTGGAATGCAGAATATGTTGTGCAAAATATTTTACAAATAAAAGCAACAATCATGAAATTGAAAGCACAGGGTTAAGCGATATTTTCATATAAGTTTTGTTTTTTTTTCGTGTACTAAAATTTGTGTCCAATATTTCCACATCTCATAATAGTGAAGAATTTGTAATATGGGATCTTTAATTTTGTTATGAATTGTTTGGTTTTTTGTTCAATAAATAGAAAAAAAATTAATCAAAACAGTTTTTAATTAATTGACGGTTGTAACGGGTCCGCCATCTAACGTTTTTTTTTCAACTAGTGCTTATTTCGTGAGTGGTAACACTTAGCTCAAGTCTGATTTGACAGATAATTAGTTGTATCCTTCTGCTGAACGTATATGATTGTCCAGAGGCATTATTGGGCCATTTTTCTTCGAAAATGAGCAAGTGGCCGTTACAGTCAATGGCGATCGTTATCGGGCCATGTTGAACGAATTTTTGTTCACAAAAATTGAAGAGGAGGACATTGGCAACATTTGGTTTCAACAGGACGGCGCCACGTGCCACACAGCCGAAGCTACACTTATTTGAATGACAAATTGTCAGAAGAACTTTTTTTTAAAACAATTGGTTGTGGCAACATACAACAGATAATTTTAGCCACCATTTTCGTAGTTGGCGCAACCAAATATGATTGTTGTCAACATGGAAGCAGAAGTCTACCACATGTTTTTATTGTCATTGTTTCATTGTAATAATTCGTGTTTTTGTGTGATAGATTCCGCTGATGATGACCAACGAAGTAAACCGAAGTATTAGGAAATAGAGAAAATAAATACAAAACAAGTAAGGACGTTTCAGTCGGGTAAACCGACATAGGTATACACTCACTTTGTGAGTAATGTAATATGAAATATTAAACAAATTATTCCGTCAATTTGTGTGGGATGTACCAGAAGGTTTTTAACAAATACACCTATTTTTCGCTGAATAGTAGATACGTTAAATACATTGCACTGTGCAAAATTATAAGCGTGTATTTTTGGTAAATCATAAATTTTGGTATGATTTGGCAACTTTGTGTGGGAGGTACAAAAATGAGCGTGGCAATAACGTCCATTTTTTACGGAGCTGTAGACATTACGCTGTACAAAATTTCGCCCATTTTTCTCGAGTTGATAGCGACTACTAAGCTAATACTATGTGTGGAATTTTAGAAGATTCGAATAAGTAGTATAGAAGTTATTAAATAATCAATATTTCACTAAATGTTAACCCTTTGTGGGGGAGGTACTAGAAGGAGTGGACCAATATGGCCCATCTTCGAACTTTGCTGGAGATAGAAAAAAATATTAAATTTGAAGCCAATCGGTTACTCCTTTTGAGAGTTATCGTGCGCAGCAGCCAGCAAACAGACAGACGGACGGACATTCCTCATTCGACTTAAAATGCCCCAAAACGGATATCCGCCGAACATACTTGGGGTCTTGGGTCACTCCTTCGATGTGTTACACTTTTTTTCGTAGCAAATGAATGAAATGATTTTTCGGAAAAAAAGGTTTTAATGTCATTGTTTCATTGTAATAATTCGTGTTTTTGTGTGATAGATGATGAACCGAAGTATTGGGAAATAGAGAAAATAAATACAAAATAAAAGTATAGTTTTTTATTCGGACTAGACACGGACCTCAAGCCAAACCAACGATCAAACAATAACAACAAAAAGGTCAACAAAACATACATCCAACATTATGTTTATTTTCAAAATCAGTTTGGGAAATGTGGCATTTACCCTTGCAAATACAGGGTCTTCCAAAAGGGACTTTCGAACTTTGACAGCGGCCATATTCCTGAAGCTTCATCGGTTGAATTGGTTTTCATTTGATAAATTGATAAGTCAACAAACAACATTGTCGAATTTGGGACGATACCAAGATATTGAAGAGCGTCCGATGCATCCCGAAAAAGCTGCTGTTTTTTTGTGGATTTTGGGCTGGCGTCGCACAATGGGGAAAAAGGGGTAAATACGCGCGCATAGCAGAATTTTCTATCCCATGACTATACCGTTAGAGATAGAGTCCTACGGTTTGCACCATATTCAAGAGTATCTTTGGACAAGAAATTGGTGTACCCAGATTTTATTTTACTTTTACATGGTAACACAGTAACAGTAAAATAAAATCTGTGAGGCTATAAAAGCGACTTTATGGAAATTAGTGTAAAAATCAGAATATCGTACCAACTTCAGTGATCTTGATTTTAAATTAAAGCTGACAAAATTTAGTCCAAAATCTATTTGAGTTTCTTGATTGTGTATTGCTGCGTTTAAAATATATAGACCATTGAAGTTTAAACATATTTTTGTTGAAAGTCTACAAAACCGGGCAATTTTTTTACATTGAAACAAAAACAACATAAAGAGGATAACATCGTAGTCTGCAATATATTTGAAAGCTGAAGTCTTGCACTAATGCGCTTACATAATTAATCGTCAAATGGTAATAAAAGAAAAGTTAAATTAAAAACAAACAAGTAAGAAAGTTTCAGTCGGGTAAACCGACTAAGGTATACCCTCACTTTGTGAGTAATGTAATATATAACATCACACTAAAAATCTGTCAGTTTGTGTGGGAGGTACCGGAAGGGGTTTTTCCAAATACAACTATTTTTCGCTAAACAGTATATTCTTAAATATATTGCATTGTGCCGAACTATAAGCGTTTATGTGCACTGGTATATTAAAGTTACGAGCTATGTAATTTTGGTATGATTTGGTCATTTTGTGTGGGAGGTACAAAAAGGGGCGGGGTGATAACGCCCACATTTTACAGGACTATAGACACTATAACCGCATTACACTGTACAAAATTTCAAGTATTGGTATGCACTGGTATTACAGTTACAAGCCGTTTAATTTTGGTACGAAACGGTCCATTTGTGTGGGAGGTACCAAAATGGGCTGTACAATAATGCCCATTTTTTACCGGACTATAGACACTACAAAAACATTATACAGTAGAAAATTTCAGGCATTTTTATGAACTTGTATTAAAGTTATAAGCAATTAAATTTTGATGCAAAATGGTCCATTTGTGTGGGAGGTACCAAAAGGGGCATGCCAACTTCACCCATTTTTCTCGAGGTAATGGCGACTAATATATTAATATTATGTGTAGAATTTCAGAATATTCGAATAAGTAGTATAGAAGTTATTAAAGAATCAATATTTCACAAAATTGTAACCCTTTGTATGGGAGGTACCAGAAGGAGTAGATCAATATGGCCCATCTTCGAACTCATCCGGAGATAGATAAAAATATTATCGCATACCAAATTTGAAGTCAATCGGTTACTCCTTTCGAGAGTTATCGTGCGCACCAGCCAGCAGACAGCCAGACAGACAGACGGACGGACATTGCTCATTCGAAGTAAAATAACCCAAAACGAATATCCGCCGAACATACTTGGGGTCTTAGGTCACTCCTTCGATGTGTTACACTTTTTTCTGTAGCAAATGATATATACCCTCGTATCACTAAAGTGAGGGTATAAAAATAATCTGTCCACCCTAATATACATAAACTGCAAAAGCCTTTAACTATATTTTTATAGTTTTTGTAGAAGAAGTAAACAATACAAATTACACATATAATTCTAATAATATTTATTAATAAGATCGCTATTTTTGATCGTAGGACACTACAAACTTGCAGCCGGACATCTACAGGTCGGATTTATTATCCGATTTTGCCGAAATTTCGAAAAGTTATTTTTTGGACCAAAATAATCGGTCCATATGTTTCGGGAAAATCGGTTCATAGATATATGTAGCTCCAACAAACATTTTCTTATTTAAAGTAAAAAGGACATATTTAAATTAAAAAAATCTGCCAAAATCGCAAAAAGTCGCAGATAAACTTGGTGCTGTTGGATTCACCACTAAGTCACCTCTCTTCTCTATGTCATATGGTAGTGATCCCACGTGATCCCAGTTACGTGGATAATTTTTTTGAAACTGTTTTTTTTACTTTGAAATATCTCTTGATATACGCAAAAATTAAGAGAAATATAACCAACAAACGAGAATTCTACAAGCATTTTAGTATATAAATTTTATCATCGCAATTTTATTTGCATTTATTATTAAAAAAAGAAAAATTTTGAATAGTCATAACTAGGAATCGCCTAGAGATATTTTCATAAAATTTGAAGGAATTTTCATTAAATGTTATCCAAAATAACTCAACATTCCCAAAAAACTGATTTTTCAAAGTTGTTTTCAAAGTCCTACGCGCGAATATTTCATCATATTTTCCCATCGTGTGAGAGAACGACGTTGTCCTAAAATGTTCGACTTTACGCCTAACTGATCTGTCTTTGTACATCCAAAGGGCAGCGAGATATTCAGCTTTATGTGGAGCTAAGTCATAAGTCACGCCTGGTATTTCGCCGTATCCAATCCATCATCACCTACTACTTCTAATCTTGCGACATCGAACAAGCTGCGGGTCATTTACAGTGCACATCCACTGATCTACTGACATGGTCTTCTATCAGTCAGTGCCAAAAATAGCTATTGGCGTCTCCACATTCCGCATAAAGTCACCAGTTCACGTTCTCACCCTTTGCGATTTTGATCATTCATCATCCCCATCTGTCCCCGTGAGAGACCACTATTTCGATGGATCTCTGATCACCTAAATCGGTACGCTGTCATTGCTGCGCCATTTGCAGCTATCACGTGAATGTCACTGACTCCATTAGTCCCGTCAAAGGTACGATTGTACGACTCGCTTGCCTCATTAGTACCACCATTTTTCTCTTTCAATCCTTCAGATAGGGTAAGGGGTAATTTCTAATAGTACATTTATAATTATATATAAGAAATGTCCACATCCATTATTAACTATGTCACTGCAAATTACATTTTCTCTTCTCAATTCGTTTAATTCATTCTTTGCTTCAACTTGGAGTCAGTCTATCTCTTCAAGTGGGACAAAATGCCAAATTCGAATGCCAATAGATTGTATGCTTTCGAAAAATACTCCATCCTAGAACTTGGCACCTCTGTCAGGCCATTACTGAAGAACACAACATTTCGATACACTTTCTAGTTTTGGACACTTTAAAGAGCAGATTTGGTAGTTTGTTTTTTATTGAATCAAAGAAAAATAAACACTCAACACACGTTTTGGTATTGTTTCGCACGAAAAACAAAATCGACTGTTCGTTGCAAAAATGTAAGTAATTTTATCATAAAGCCGCAAGATAGTTTCACACCAATTGTTGTACTCTTCTCATGGGTAGAAGTGAAAAAACGGCTAGCAATTAGCCATGAAAATGCCCGAATAAAAAATAAAATGAAAACGAGATCAGTTGTCAGACACCCTACATTTTTAATACAAATTAATTAACATCAAAAACTATTAAAATTAATAAAATTTTAAAATATAAATAGGTTTTACTTGCATCTTCATTAATATGCATATTACTTATATTATGGAATATTATGGATAACATGTAGTTATATCCAAGTATTCATACATTATGAGGAACGAAATTGTAGACACATCATTTTCAGGTTCACCAACTAGTTTTTTGCTTCAGGAAGTATAGGGTGATTCTTTTCGAGGTTCCCTAATTTTTTAAAGAAAAAAACACAGAAAATTCAAATTGAATGGGGAATGTTTATTATCATTTGAAAAATCATTCTTTGGCATTTATTTTTTGAAGATTATGTCTATCAAATGTTGGCCGCGGCTACGTCTCAGATGGTCCATCCTTTGAGTCCAATTTTCGATGACTCGTTCGAGCATTTCGACTGGTAACTGGCGAATGACACGCGTGATGTTTTGCTTCAAGGCTTGAATCGAAGCGGGTTTGTCCGCATAAACTTTAGACTTTATATATCCCCACAGGAAAAAGTCTAACGGTGTGATATCACACGATCTTGATGGCCAATCGACCGGCCCAAAACGTGAAATTATCTGCTCACCGAAGTGTTCTCTCAATAAATCCATTGATTGATGCGATGTCTGGGAAGTGGCGCCGTCTTGTTGAAAACAAATGTCGCCGAGATCACGAGCTTCAATTTCAGGCATCAAATAGTCGGTTATCATGCCAAGACAACGGTCGCCATTGACGGTTACGTTCTCACCGGCATCATTTTTGAAGAAATATGGACCGATGATTCCGGTACGTCGGATCGGGAATCGGTCAATGGCAAAAATATAGCTCTTAACGAGAGCTAAAATATTGCTCATGGGTGTCAAGGTCGTGGGTCGACTGGAAAGTGTTTTTTTATTAAAAAAAAATGGACTTAGCGCAATTGGCAAACGATTATTTTGATAATAAAACTGAATAATTTGTAAACGTTGTTCAGGCGTAAGTCTTTCAATGATGAAATGCCAAACAATACTTAACAAAAATAACATGGCAGCATGACACGACTCACACGTAATCTGTCAAAATTGATCACCCGTTACTATGTGTAAATTTAATTAAACAAGTAAGGAAGTTCTGTCGGGTAAACCGTCCTAAGAAACCCCCTCACCATCAGTCCCAAAATATATTAGTAAATTTATTTCTTTTTTTGATCTAAAGGGTGGGCCGTTGTTGAATGTGAACCACACCTAAACGTCAAGTTTTTTTCTGCATTTTATTTCACATTTCTCAATTTCAGACTAACTCAATTTGAACCATGGAAGATATACAATCGAGCAACGCGTTAAAGTTTTTCAGCCTTTTACGAAAATGGGCGTTCAGATCAAAATGCATTTCGTGCACTTCGTAATGTTTTTTTGAACAGCATAATCGACCAAATGTGTCCGCAATCAGGAGAGATATGCGCAAATTTCAGTTAACCGGGTCTGTAGGAGATGTGAAAACACTTCTTGGAGGCCATTCCATATCAAAATTTCTTGACATAATCGAATCTCCAAACTTTTCTCGCAACAATTCAAATGTTTCATTTGCTGTGTGGCACGTAGCCACAATCGGTCACTGACAAAAAGATAGCTCTTTACGAGAGCTAAAATATTGCTCATGGGTGTCAAGGCCGTAGGTCGACCGGAAAGTGTTTTTTTTTTTTTTGATTTAAAACAAAATTGACTTAGCATCATTTTCAAATATGAACGTTTATTTATTTTAGCCCTAGCTCCTTAACGATACGTCGGATCGGGAATCGGTCAATGGCAGAAAGATAGCTCTTAACGATAGCTTAAATATTGCTGATGCGTGTCAAGGACGTAGGTCGACTGGAAAGTGTTTTTTTTGATTTTTAAAAAAAATTAACTAAGCGCACGAAAATTTGCAATTGGAGAACGATTAATTTGATAATAAAACTGAATAATTTATAAACGTTGTTCTTGCGTATATCTCTCCATGATGAAATTGTAAACACTACTGAATACAATGAAAAACAAATGTCAGTTCATGACATATTACAAATGGCCGAAACGACATTTCAAAATCATATCATCCCCATTGGAAAACCCGTTAGATAAGGAAATGAGAAGCGGGGACTACGATTTGAGATAATATCCATGTTCGCCATTTTCACATGTTTGAAAATACCACATCGGCAATCAGATTCAGATTCACAAAATACGTGTAATATACGATCTTTAGTCTAGACTTCTGGAATTCTGTTTACTAAGTATTTTTTGAAATTAACTTGCAGAACACGAATGAATATCTGAATGTTACAAATCAATGTACAAAGCTATACATAGTTACCTTAGCTATAAGTGTGGTTTTTTCGTTCATTTCAAGAGCAACGAAACAATTGAAAGATGCATACTCTTTAAAGCATTTGCATGTGATTTGTTGAATGAGTCGTTAGCCCTTTGTGGACCTGCAACTGATTTTTCAGAAGTAACAATTTATTTTATTATACCGCTACTTTAGCGGATGATGACATATACTAGGGATGTAACGAATATTCGCATTCGCATATGCGAACGCGAATTATTCGCATCATTTTAACATTTGCTTTCGCTTTCGCAAAAACCATCTTGGGATTATTCGCTTTCGCAAAAATATATTTCAGTATTCGCTTCCGTTTGTTAAAAGTGTTATATCTTCTTGTTCGCTTCCCACATTTTGAAGATATTAATACCAATGAAAACCTCTTCCACTTTTCTTCAAAACAGTTGAAAAATATGCTTGTCCTTGTGGTAACATGAGGTAAAAATATGGAAAACATTCTTAATATTTGAATATCCTGGAAAAAGTATCAATTTAGTTCCTTAATTTTGTTGGTACTAAAGGGTCAACCTATTATTCGCATTCGCTTTCGCAAAAATGCATATTTCACTATTCGCGTTCGCATTCGCAAGAAATACGTTCCAATATTCGCTTTCGCTAAAGTCACTTTCGTTACATCCCTAATATATATATATGTCTTTGGCTTATGTAAAGGGTGGTTAAATTTGAAAGGCCGATGTTGATTTTGAATAAAACACAATTTATTTAGGAAATTATTGTCATTTCTTTTTATTATGATAATATTGGTATTGTGGAACAAAATATCGGCCAAATGGCCGCCGCGACCTCGGCGGCACACCTCCATCCGATGGTCCAAATTTTCGATGACGCTGAGGCATAATTGAGGTTCTATGTCGTTAATGTCGTTAATTATCTCATCCTCTTGAATTGTTGCTGGCTTCTCGACGTACACCTTTTCTTTCAAATAACCCCAAAGAAAGAAGACCAACGGTGTCAAATCACATGATCTTGGCGGCCAATTGCCATCGCCACGACGTGAGATAACACGACCATTGAATTTGTTGCGCAAAAGAGCCATTGTTAGTCCTTAGCTGTGTGGCAAGTGGCACCGTCCTGTTGAAACCACATATTTTCCACATCCATATCTTCCAATTCCGGACATAAAAAGTTCGTTATTATCTCACGATAGGGAACACCATTCACAGTAACTGCCTGACCAGTCTCATTTCGAAGAAGTATGGCCCGATGACGTCGCCAGCCCATATGCCGCACCAAACGATCTGGGCGAGCTTGCACAGGTGTTTTCACATCTTCTACAGACCCGGTTTGCTGAAATTTCCGTACAATTCTCCCGATTGTGAACACATATGGTCGATTATGCTGATCAAAAAAACATCACGAAGTGCAGGAAATGCATTTTGATTTGAACGCCTTTTCGTAAAAGGCGTTCCATGGTTCAAGTTGAGTTAGTCTGAAATTGAGAAATTTCAAATGAAATGCAGAAAAAAACTTGACGTTTAGGTGTGGTTCACATTCAACATCGGCCCTTACAATTTAACCACCCTTTAGTATATTCGGTGAAATCCGTTTATATATTTTGGTATCTCTTAAACAAGAGTCTATAGTGCCCAAAATTAATGATTAATTTCCTAACCCCTTTTGGTAACAAAATGTAATAGTAATGACATTAATACAGTTACACTTGCAGTTCAGTACAGCACAATGTTTTTATACCCTCCACCATTGGATGGGGGTATATTCATTTTGTCACTCCGTTTGTAACACCTCTAAATATTGATCTGAGATCCCATAAAGTATATACGAGTATATTCCTAATCGTCTTAAAATTCTAAGACGATTTAGCCATGTCCGTCTGTGGTAATCACGCTACAATCTATAATACTTGAGCTAGGTGGATGAAATTTGGTATAGATACTTCTTATAGCTGCAGGTAACTTGGGATTGAAAATGGGCGATATCGGTCAATATTTAGATATAGCTCCCATATACAGGGTGGTGGATATGTATTGCAACCAACTTCAGGTTGCTATCATCTCTAAACCGCTAGTCTGATAGCTGACAGATTTATTTCAGTGACAGTTCATTTTAAAAAAAGTTAGACTGGAAAGAGCCAAGGAGTTGCTTCGCTTGCACGAAAGTGGCCAGTTTCCGAATTTGGTTTTCTCCGATGAGAAGCCATTCCAAATTGAGCAGTTTGTGAACAAACAAAATGATCGGGTTTACTTGCCAAAGAGGTCAGCTGAAAATTTACACCTTCGATTGGCCACCAGAACCTAAGCGCCGTCGATGGTAATGGTGTGGGCCGCCGTAACGGCCGATGGTCGCTCCCCGCTCGTATTCATCGACCATGGGGTCAAAATAAATGCCGAATATTATCGGGAAAATGTCCTGGGCAGACAAACATTTCGGCCACAGACCATGGACATTCCAACAGGACTCAGCACCATCGCACTCAGCACGCGTCAACCAAGAATGGCTTAAAAAAGGAGGTTCCTCGCTTCATTTCTACCGCACAATGGCCACCAAGATCTCCGGATCTCAATCCGTTGGAATTTTGGCCTGGGGCATTTTAGAGAGTAAGGTTCGCACTAAAAAATACCAATGTATCGATCATCTCAAGACGGCGCTTCGCCGGGAATTGGCCAAAATACCGCAGAGCCACTTTCGTGCAGCGTGTGATGGCTTTGTCGGCCGTTTGAAGGCCATAATTCGTGCCAAAGGTGGCCAATTCGAAAATCTAAACTGTTTCTAAAATGTTATGTTATTTCCGACATTTTTTGCTTTTGAACAATAAAATTTAAAAAAAAACCAGTAAGGAAAGGCTAAAGTCGGGCGGTGCCGACTATATAATACCCTACACCACTCTCGTAATATTGAATAACTCTGATATATAAATTTTGTAATTCATGTATAAATTGTTTACATAAATTTACTTTTGGGACATTTTATACTTAAATAATACCCTGTACCACAGTGTGATGTAGGGTATAAAAACGATTGGATCTAAAGAGCCAAATCGGACGAAACATATATATGGGAGCTATAGCTAAATCTTAACCGATTTTCTTCAAATTCGGCAATGTTGGTTCATGGATCAAGAAACTCTACCATTCTAAATTTCAAATCGATCGGATGTAAAATACAGCTTCTATAGGACTTAAGGGCCAAATCGGACGAAACATATATATGGGAGCTATAGCTAAATTTTAACCGATTTTTTTCAAATTCGGCAGTGTTGGTTCATGGATCAAGAAACTCTATCATTCTAAATTTCAAAACGATCGGATGTAAAATACAGCTTCTATAGGACTCAAGGACCAAATCGGACGAAAGATATATATGGGAGCTATATCTAAATCTGAACCGATTTTCTTCAAATTCGGCAATGGTGGTTCATGGATCAAGAAACTCTACGATTCTAAATTTCAAAACGATCGGATGTAAAATACAGCTTCTATAGGACTAAAGGGCCAAATCGGACGAAACATATATATGGGAGCTATAGCTAAATCTTAACCGATTTCCTTCAACTTCGGCAATGTTGGTTCATGGATCAAGAAACTCTACCATTCTAAATTTCAAAACGATCGGATGTAAAATACAGCTTCTATAGGAATAAAGGGCCAAATCGGACGAAATATATATATGGGAGCTATATCTAAATCTGAACCGATTTCAACCAAATTCAATAGCGATCTTAACAGCCGCGAAATACTCTAAACTGCAAAATTTGAGAACGATCGAAGTGAAATTGCGACCTGTAGTCGACGAACAACTTTACATGGACAGACGGACAGACATCGTTAAATCGACTCAGCTAGTGATTCTGAGTCGATCGGTATACTTTAAGGTGGGTCTAGCTGTGTTATTTTCAGGTGTTACAAACATCTGCCGTGAAACAAACTTATAATACCCTGTACCACAGTGTGGTGTAGGGTATAATTAAAAAAATATTGCGCTTTACTTTGTTGCATTACATATCAGCCACCCTGTATAGCAACTAACTTGTTGTGATTCCTACTGTATATCTACTATATTTTTTGGTGTTTTTCGGTGTTATTTTCTTTAGGTTTGAGTTATTTTGTGAGGTCACATGTTATCCATGGTGGAGGGTATATAAGATTCGGCATGGCCGAACTTAACGCTTTTACTTGTTAACTTTAAGTACCCACTATTCAGCTTAAAATGGGCGTATTTTTCAAAATAGGAAAAATTACACGAAAATAAATTCCAGGGCTGCGGAGTCGAGCTAAAACTACTCGACTCCGACTTTTAAAATTTTTCGACTTCACTCCAACTCCGGCTGTTAAATAACATCAATTTCTTAAATTATATTTCTATTAAGACGTGAATTAATTTTATTGAAAATAAGATATTGCTTTGTTTATGACAATTCTTTCAAATGAAATCATGATAAAACTTTCTACAATCACTGCCTCTGTTTTAATACCCGTATACCGCAATTTTTGGAAATTATGTTCGCTTCAGGCATCCAGTTTCTTCGTTGGTTATTGTACTCTACAGCACACTATGGTACAGGGGGTCATAACTTTGTTTTTTTTTTTAAGATTTTTAAAAAATACTGCAGATAGACACACCTTAAAATATACTGTTCGACTCAGAATCACTAGCAGTCCGTCTGTCTGTCCATCTTAAGTTGTTAGTTGAGTACAGGTCAAAATTCCACTCCAACCCTGCTGAAATTTGGCTATAAGAAATCTTTCACAACAGGGAGGAAACCTACTGCAATTGGTCAATATCAGATCGTTGGTTCAGATCGATATTGCCCCCAAATATAAATGTTTCTTTAGATTTGGCCTATGGGAGCTGTATTCCACATTCAACCATTTTGAAATTTAGTAGGGTACTGTTTATTTATGCCGGAACGACTATAGTCGAATTTGAACAAATTCAGTTTAGATTTAGTTTTATAATAATTATTTATATTTCATATTTATATTTACTATATCTGAGCTTATTCTGCTATACCAAGGTGGTGTACGATATCATATAGTTGGCGGCTTCGCCAGTCATTGGTCTTTTGTCGTGCTACACACGAGGCAATTTTTTCCAAGTAAGTGTCAAAGTTTGTAAGAGATAGAGGCAGAGAGCTCTTTCCACCTGCCTCTCTCTCCTACCAACTTTGACACTGGCTTGGAAAAATTGTCTTGTGTGAATCTCGACTTTCTTACTGGTTTTTTACTCGCTTAGGAATTCCGCATAATCTTGCAAAATTATTTTTTTTGTTAGCAACAAATTCATCTTGCTAAATTGATCACATATATAAACAGAACTTTCCTAAGACTGTCTTTACCTAAAAAGTCGATAATTTGGTTGACTTTATAGATATTTTGGACATACTAAAATATTTTGCAAAAAGCATGAAATGTTTTATTCTTCTTTTGTACCAGAATTTTTTTCCCAAAAATTTTTGAGTGCAAAAATTCTATCGCATAAATGGTACATTTTGCACAATCCATCTCGGAGTCGACCATAATTTTTCGACTCCGGACTCCGACTCCGGGCAAATATCCCCGACTCCGACCCCACAGCCCTGATAAATTCCCCATAAACTCTGTAGCAATCATCTAAATGTTTTCATATTTTATGTATATATTTAGGTTAGTTTTCCCATGACTATAATCTGACAAAGAATGGACAAAATGTTTTCACCAGATGCGAATCTGCCAGCCAAAGTACCTAATTACATTTCTCACAAAGTGGGCATAATACTTTAGTTGGTTTATGCGACTGAAATTTTCTCACTTGTTATTGTGAGCAATTCAAATTAAAAATTGGTGCAAATTTGTTGATATTTGAACCCAGAAAATTTTAACGTAATAACAAAATCACACACCAACAATGAACAACAAAAAGCTAATTGGAAAATTGCAATAATTTTCCCAATATAATACTGTGTGTCATTAATTTTGTGCAAAATAAATAATACCATTAGCAAATGTAATCTGTTTAATCTTCACAAAGACAACACTTTGCAGCGTATCTGATTTCCACCGCATCATTATCGTTTCACATTATGAAACTTTAAGTTTTTCAAACAATAAAACTGCGAGCAATTTAATTTAGTCATTGTGTTCATTCTTGTCAGTTTTTAACAAAGAATTGTTAACTTATACTCGTATTATGTCTTGCTGTAAATACAAAATATTTTATTTTCAAAGATAAGCATTCTTCCCAAAAATGTATACATACAGTCTAGGTTGAACGAAAAAAAAATTGCTTACCATGCATTCTAGATGAAATTAGTAGATTTACTCGTATGTAGTGCAAAAATGCTTGTCTCATCAAATAGCCGATATTCGGCGATAGGTCATGGACAAATATAGTTTTACAAACATCTAAAGACGAAGACATATATGTTATTTTTTCCATACGACATTTTTTATGATTGAAGAAAAATGCATTTGCAGATTGAGTAAATTTTTTCTAAACAAGGGACTGAAAAGTTATACTCTTACTTATTCTAAAGAGTTACACACAGTGGCCAGATTATTCTCATACATTAGGTTTAGGTTTAGGTTAGGGTGGCAGCCGTATTTTTATACAAGCTCACATAGACCAGTTTAGTTCCCTAGTGTTACCACGGTCTGAAATGCCCCTCATCGAAACCAACCTTTTTGATATACAAATTTGTCGATAGTACGAATATCGGTACTGGAAAGATCTGTTAGGCTGCCTAGAACAGCCGACCCCAGTATGTCCAGTCGTCGTTTACTCAGAGCGGGGCAGTCGCATAGCAAGTGCTCAATGCTCTCCACTTCTTCCTCATCGCCACAGCTTCTGCAGAAGTCATTAGAGTCAATACCCAATCTTTTGGCGTGTTCGCCGATCAAGCAGTGTCCCGTCAGAACTGATACTAACGTAGACAATCTTTGCCTCTCTAGAGCGAGGAGATATTTTGATCTTCTTAGGTTATACCTTGGCCAGATTTGTCTAGCTACTCTGCAGGTGTCTACCTACTCTGCAGGTGCCGATTTCTGTCCATCTATCGTTGGACTGCCTGATTGCCTTTTGCCTAAGCCGAAGCTTGCACGTGGACAGTGGTGCTCCAATATAGGCAAATTCTTCGAGAATTTGTAATGTCGTACCTTTCCTAGAAAGTTCATCGGCTTTGCAGTTTCAGTGTATATTAAACTGCTCAGCCATCTCGTTAAGAGATCTGCGGCAGTCGAGGGCTGTTTGTGAATTTAGGGATGTTGCATCCAGAGAATTGATGGCAGCCTGGCTGTCCGAGTAAATTACAACGCCAGTGTTGGTTACTATGTTGCGACTCAGCCACTTGGCTACTTCCCATATTGCCATTATTTCGGCTTGATAGACACTGCAGGTATCTGGTAGTCTGTGAGCTATAGCCAATCTTAGCTCTGCACAGTGTACTCCGAAGCCAACCTTTTCATCAAGCTTCGAACCATCCGTGTAAAAGTGGAGATGGTTTCTATTACCTGGTATTCTGTCGACCCATTCATCTCTGGCGGGAATCATAGTGATGTAATTTCTCTCGAAGGTGTACACAGTTGGTATATAGTCCACTCGGTCGGTTACCATAGCACTACACTTTGATATCCTCATGTGACCGTAGTTTTTGTACCTCCACATTGATAGGCAGTTTAATCTTACTGCCGTTTTGGTTGCAACTTCTCTCGCCACAATATTAATCGGCAGTATATGGAGTAGGGCTTGTAGAGACTCGGTCGCTGTAGTCCTTAAGGCTCCGCTTATGCTCAGGCAGGCTGTTCTCTGAACCTTTGTTAGTAGGTTGGTGATGGTTAGTTTGTCAGTTGCCGTCCACCATACCACAATGCCGTATAGCAGTATAGGACGAACTACTGCTATATATATCCAGTGGACGATTTTAGGAGAGAGGCTCCACCGCGACCCTACAGCCTTTTTGCAGGAATATAAGGCGACGTTGGCCTTCCTTACACTTTGCAATACGTTAAGTCTAAATAACAGTTTTCTATCTAGAATTATTCCTAAAAATTTTGCACTTTCAGAAAAGACTAGATCTGTTCCATTTATCCGAGGTGGAGGGTCCACATGTGGGACTTTAATCATTCTAGTAAAGAGAACCAATTCTGTCTTGTTTGGGTTGACCTTGCAGCCACAACGTTCTAGATCTAGCAATTACTGCATCTGAGTGAATGTTGTTAAAAGCCCCTTCTATGTCAAGAAATGCCACCATGGTGAATTCCTTGAAATGCAGGGACGATTCGATAGTGCTCACAAGTTCGTGCAGGGCTGATTCTGTAGACTTTCCCTTATTGTAAGCATGTGCGTTCCCCGACAGGAGTTTTGTATCCATGTTTTGCCTAATGAAATAATCTAAAAGTCTTTCCAGACCTTTCAATACATACATTTCTATGTCAGAACTTTCAAAAATAACAAGTAAGAATGTTTCAGTCGGGTAAACCGACAAAGGTATACATACCTTCACTTTGTGAGTAATGTAATATGGAATATTACACGAATTAATGTGTCAATTTGTAAGAGAGGTACCAGGAGGAGTTTAACAGATACACCCATTTTTCTCTAAACACTAGATTCTTTAAATACATCGCACTGTGCCGAATTATAAGCGTTCATGTGCACTGGTATATTTACGTTATTAGCTATAATTTACGTTATTACCTATTCAATATTGGCATTATTTGATCATTTTGTGTGGGAGGTACAAAAAGAGGTGTGATGATAACGCCCATTTTTCACAGGGCTATAGATACTTTAAAAGCGTAGCACAGTGCAACGTTTTGTAGTATTTTATTGTGCATTGGTACTCACGCTATAAGATGCTAACTTTTGGTACAAAATGGTACCTTTGTGTGAGAGGTACCAAAAGGGGCGGGGAATAACGCCAATTTTTCACCGAACTGTAGGCACTATAACAGCTTTACACTGTACAAAATTTCAAGTATTTGTATGTACTGGTATTAAAGTTATAAGCTGTTAACTTTTGGTGCCAAACGGCCCATTTGTGTGAGAGGTACCAAAAGGGGCGGCACAATAATGGCCATTTTTTACCGGACCATAGGCACTGTAAAAACATTACACTGTACAAAATTTCAAGTATTTTTATGCACTTGTATTAAAGCAATAAACTGTTAACTTTTGGTGCAAAATTGTCAATTTGTGTGGGAAGTACCGAAATGGAGGGGGCCACTTCATCCATTTTTCTCAAGGTGATAATTACTAATAAACTAATACTATGTGTGGAATTTCAGAAGATTCGACTAAGTAGTATATAATTTATAAGCGAATCAATACTTCACTAAAAGTTAACCCTTTGTGGGGGAGGTACTAGAAGGAGTGGGCCAATATGGCTCATCTTCGAATATAGCTGGAGATAGAGGAAAATATTACCGCATACCAAATTTGAAGTCAATCGGCTACTCCTTTCAAGTGTTATCGTGCGCTCCAGCCAGCAGACAGACAGACGGACGGACATTACTCAAGTGACTTAAAATGACACAAAACGAAACTTACTAAGGGTCTTAGGTCACTCATTGGATGTGTTACACTTTTCGCTCGTAGCAAATGATATATACCCTCGTCACACTAAAGTGAGGGTATAAAAACACATAGCATTTAGAGAAATCTTTATTTGAGTCGATAGAACGTTCTATATAATTCAATGTTTTAAGATGAAATGGCTGAGCTATCAAAAACATTGTTGCCAAAAAATCACCCATTAAAACATTAATATTAGTCCGTTTTGTACTTAAATTTCAGATAATATATTTAGTATTGAGTTCATTTATCATCAGTTTACGTATGAACTCTCTTTATCTTATGGCGAATTCTTTTCTGCAAAAAAGTGCAACATTTTCATTGCCCTTTTTCCGAAAACGACACCTTTGTGAAACTTTTTTGAAATTTGGTAATTAAGTTACTCGAATTTAGCTCAACTAAAATTTCAAAAAAGCGATATTATAGTGCAGTTTTCGGAAAAAGGGCAATGCAAGTGTTGCACTTTTTTGCAGAAAAGAAATCGCCATTAATGTTTCATTGTGTTTCTGGGTTTCTCTAATATTACTAAAAAATATGTTTTAGCATTCAATTAATGACTCTATGCAACACAAAACTTTTTTGTGTTCGAGACTTCTTAATTCGTGCAAAAAAGGCACATTTTTGTGACGACCAAATAATAAAACCAAAGCTATTTTGTTAGGTAATCGTTGTAAAGCGGATAACGCTGGGAGGGTTTTTTGAAATTTTGGGAACACTTTGAAGTGAAAAACGCGGTTTTTGCAAAAAACGGCTAATTTGTAATCCGGGTTTTCCAACAAGAGGCTCTCACTTTTGAAGCTTTTATTCTTTGACATTTGACACGATTCAACAAAGCATTGAAATTATTAAAATTCGAAAAATCGAAAATCATCGAAAGTTGACTTATGAGGCCCATTTCCACCTCGGTGGCTACGTCAACAAGCAAAATTGTTGCATCTGGGGCTCGGAAACCCCAAGAGTTAGTGTTGAGAATCCTCTCCATCCTCAACGTGTGACTGTTTGGTGAGGTTTATGGTCCGGCGGGGTCATTGGACCTTAAATTTTCGAAAAATGAGGTTGGATCAACAGTTACGGTGAATGAATTGCGCTATCGAGAGATGATTAATGATTGTTTATGGTCGGAGTTGGATGGTATTGATCTGAACAAGGTTTACTTTCAACAAGACGACGCTACGTGCCACACAAGCAACGAAACCATTGCTCTGTTACGGGAAAAGTTTCCGGACCGTGTTATCTCTCGAAGAGGTGATCACAATTGGCCACCGAGATCTTGTGATTTAACACCTTGCGACTTCTTTCTTTGGGGCCACGTGAAAAATAAGGTCTACGCCAACAGCCCAGCGTCGATTCAAGACCTCAAAGATAGAATTCGTGAGGCTATCGAGGACATAGGGCAGCCACTTTGCGATTTGGTTATGGAAAATTTCATGAAAAGGATATGGTCCTGTAAGCGTGGTCGTGGTGGCCATTTGGCTGATGTTGTTTTTCATTATTACCGGCATACCTTCCTCTTTATTATGAAATAAACATTCGATAATTTATCTTAAAAAACGGCACTTTCCTTTGAATACAAAAATAACACCTCTTGTTGGAAAACCCTTTATAATAGATATTGGGCTAAAACTTAAAATTCAGTTTTTGGGGATTTTCGAATTTATTTTTTTTACAAATATAATAATATATATATTTGCCTCTATTTATGTTGACAAGACGTACAAATTACAAAAAAAAAATAACTGAATACATATATTAATTTTTAAACATTTTATGGATTTATAGATTTCCGTCTTCGTTAGCAATTTGTTTTAATTTTTTCCCGCTCCGTTCCTACGATTCGGTATATATTAGAGCCGAACATATACCGATTCCTTTCGTTTATCTTTTTTAGAGTGACATCAAAATTTGCTATTTGATGAATAACACAGTGCGACAGTCCAAAAACCCCGCGATACCATTTTTCTTGTAGGTCTTGGCGAGTTTTTACTCGTTTGTTCTACGAAATTTGCCGGACACCCCCAAATTCCGGATTTACGGGTAAAAATCCGATTTCCTTGCCTTTTTGCACTTGAACGCCCTTAACTTTGTTAATTACACTGTGCTAGTCCAAAAATGTAACAGAATGGAGACCCTATGTATAGACCTATTTCGGCCACGCTGAATTCGGTGACATTAGCCGTTTTTCTATGTTAGCTCTTGTTTTCGCGATATTCGACCACAAAGTTTGTTGGGAAATCAGAGAGGTTACATATCTCTTTGGTGATTTTGAAGTGGAAGACTTTGGAATATACGCTTCAGTCCAAAAATCGAAGTAAAGGGAACATTCGAAGAATTATTTATCTCAAAACAGTCGTCTACGCTTCTCACCCCCTTACCCCTGAAAAAGTACAATGAAATCTTATCATATGTTGAAAATCATACATATCGTCGACATTTTTAGTAGGCATCGCTGAGAAAAATATTCCTCGCGAAAAAATACTATAAGTCCTTTCTCAGCTTTTTTATGAGAATTAAGCAGATTTCGATTTATTACATAATTTGTGTATTTTTCTGCTCATAGCAGAAAATATTTCTAACTAGCTGGACCCGGTCCACTTCGTTGCCCCAGATTTAGATTTCCGATCTCGTCCATTTTTGAAAACAAACGATTTGTCACGCCCACATTTGCGCCGCCCACTTTTTGCAAAATTTTTTCTTCCAAAACCATCTCAGACAAAATAGCTTTAAAACAAAAGAAAAAAAATTTAAATCGGTCCAGTGGTTTAAGCGTCTATAAAACACATACATACAAACATTTTTCCATTTTTATATGTATACAGGGTGGCTGATATGTAATGCAACAAAGTAAAGCGCTATATTTTTTTATTTTTTTTTTAAATTTTATTGTTCAAAAGCAAAAATGTCGGAAATAACATAAAATTTTAGAAACAGTTTAGATTTGTTCGAATTGGCCACCTTTGGCACGAATTATGGCCTTCAAACGGCCGACAAAGCCATCACACGCTGCACGAAAGTGGCACTGCGGTATTTTTGCCCATTCCCGGCGAAGCGCCGTCTTGAGATGATCGATACTTTGGTATTTTTTAGTGCGAACCTTACTCTCTAAAATGCCCCAGGCGCAAAAGTCCAACGGATTGAGATCCGGAGATCTTGGTGGCCATTGTGCGGTAGAAATGAAGCAAGGAACCTCCTTTTTAAGCCATTCTTGGTTGACGCGTGCTGAGTGCGATGGTGCTGAGTCCTATTGGAATGTCCATGGTCTGCGGCCGAAATGTTTGTCCGCCCAGGGCTTCAATACTGTCTTTAGGACATTTTCCCGATAATATTCGGCATTTATTTTGACCCCATGGTCGATGAATACGAGCGGGGAGCGACCATCGGCCGTTACGGCAGCCCACACCATTACCATCGGAGGCGCTTGAGTTCTGGTGTCCAATCGAAGGTGTAAATTTTCAGCTGACCTCTTTGGCAAGTAAACCCGATCATTTTGTTTGTTCACAAACTGCTCAATTTGGAATGGCTTCTCATCGGAGAAAACCAAATTCGGTAACTGACCACTTTCGTGCAAGCGAAGCAACTCCTTGGCTCTTTCCAGTCTAACTTTTTTTTGTGCATCGGTGAGCTCTTGCACTTTTTGGAACTTCAATGGCTTTAGTCCAAGCTCATTTTTTAATATGTGTTGTATCCGTTCTCGCGATATGTTCAGCTCACGAGCAATTTTTCTACCACTGCGGCGTGGATCTCGATCAAATCTGGCCTTCACTTTTCGGATCATTTCTGGTGTTGTTACCGTTTTTTTTGTCCACTTTTTGGACGCGCTGCAACGCTGCCAGTATCACGGTAACCAGCAATGGTACGAGAAACAAAAGATTTATTCACATTTAAATACTGGAGGGCTCTAACGATAGCCACTTGTGTTTTTGCACCCAAATATAAAGCAATCACACTATCACGCTTGAATTCCATCACGAATAACTTTTTTTCTGAATCTGAAGATCAAAATGCTTTTGTAAGCTTGTAAACAATAAAATGAACTGTCACTGAAATAAATCTGTCAGCTATCAGACTAGCGGTTTAGAAATGATAGCAACCTGAAATTGGTTGCAATACATATCAGCCACCCTGTAGATAAAATTTTTGGACTTACATTTTGTAAATTATTTTTTGGTTAATGCCAGTGGAAATTTCAAAGGTAACCAACCAAACCTGCTAAATTATACAATCTGTTCATTTTTCATAAATATGTTGAAAGGAGACTCATAGTCATTTTTCGCGAGGAATATTTTTCTCAAAGACACAAACTAAAAATGTCGACGATTTGTATGACGTTTGACATATGGTAAGATTTAATTGCGCTTTTTTAGGGGTAAAGGGGTGAGAAGCGTGGTCAACTAGTTTGAGAGAATTAATTCTCGAAAGGTTCCCTTTATTTCGTTCTTTGGAACCACTTCCACTTCAAAATCAGCTCCGAGATAACTAACCTCAATGATTTCCTTGCAAAGTTTGTGGTCCAATATCGCGAAAACAAGAGCTAACCTAGAAAAACGGCTTGCGCAACTGGATTCAGTAATGCTGAAATAAGATAATTTTAAAGTGTCCATTTCAAGCACAGTGTAATTAACAAAGTTATAGGCTTTCAAGTAAAATGTAAAATTGTACTAAAAATGTATGATTGTATGAGATTTTATTGCACTTTTTCAGGGGTAAGGAGCGAGACGGGTGGACGACTGCTTTGAAAGAAATAATTCTCCAAATGTACCCTTTATTTCGATATTTGGACTGAAGCATATATTCCGAAGTCTTCCACTTCAAAATTACCAAAGAGATATGTAACCTCTATGATTTCCCAACAAACTTTGTGGTCGAATACCGCGAAAACCAGAGCTAACACAGAAAAACGGCTAATGTCTCTGGTTTCAGCATGGTTGAAATAGGTCTACCAATATCCCGATTTTCAATCTCTAAAAGAATTTTGAAAGAAGAGAATAAGACCTTTCGAACAATGTATATTTTGTTTATTTGTAGCAAATTTCGTAGAACAAACGTTGTTCTACTCGCCAAGACCTACAAGAAAAATTGTATCGCTGTTTTTGGTTTTTGGACTGTCGCACTGTTTTATTGAGTTGGATGGCCAAAACTAGAGTTTATATACCGATTTAGTTTTAATGAAACTTTAATAACTCGGTCAATTGCAAACGGATTTTTAAGAGATTGTTTGCATTTTTTTCCTTATAAAATACTACATAGGTAAAGCAATTAATCGTGCTGTTATTTCACAAAATAATTAGTAAAAACACCGACGAAAAAAATTAAAAAATTTATTTGTGGGAAAATGAACATATACTCCCACAGCTTTATATAAACAAAATATATGTCGTTCGAAAGGTCTAATTCTCTTCTTTCCAAGATCGGTTAATAATTAGCAAAGTTATAGGCGTCCAAGTGAAAAAAGGCAAGAAAATGGGGGTGCCCGTGCAATTCTAAAAGAAAGATTCGTATTTTACTCGGCTAGACCTACAGGAAAAATAGTATCGCGTCATTTGCTTCTCAACTTGAGTTTATTTTGTCGCACCGTGTAATTTTGCCAGTAAATATACCGCTGAGACAAAAATTACGGCATTTTATACTGAAATCTGATAAATGTTGGTGAACTGCATTTCTTGCAATTTTAATTTACACAAATAATTCATTGAATTGCATAGGAGTTCCTTCAGATCATAACATGCCATGTTTTGTGGCATTTTAAGTCGAATGAGCAATATCCGTCCGACCGTCCGTCCGTCCGTCTGTCTGTCTGTCTGTCTGTCTGCTGGCTGGTGCGCACGATAACTCTCTCTACTACTACTACTTAACCTTTTACTTAAACTTTTTTACAAAAACATAATAAAGTACAAAGGTAGAATACCAAAAATAATAACAACTAGGTATATTTGTTAAAAACCTTCCCACACAAATTGACAGAATAATTTGTTTATAATTTTATATCACATACTCACAAAGTGAGGCTATACCTTAGTCGGTTTATCCGACTGAAACTTTCTTACTTGTTATATAAGTAGACTGTATTAACAAGCAAGTATTTTAAAATTAAAAATAGAGACAATGTTGGGATTTAGCCGACTATACTCGTATATGTAAATTAATTAATCGCAATATTTGTATTTTCGTTTGTTTTATAAAAGAAATAATGTCGTAGCGTCATATCGCCCAATGTCATTTCGCCCAAAACCATGTATGTCATATCGCCCAAAACCATGTATGTCATATCATATCGTCATATAATATGACATCGACATTGGTTGGTTGCTTCAACCGAATTATTTGCCAACCGAATTTTGGTAGTTATGTCTACTATCATGCGATTCCATCAGGACAACTAATATTTTGGTTGTGGTATACTTCTGCTTTCATGTTGACAACAATCATATTTGGTTGCGTCAACTACGAAAATGGTGGCTTAAATTATCTGTTGTAGTTGCCACAACCAACTGTTTTAAAAAATTGGTTGTTCTGACAATTTGTCAGTCATACACCCAGGAAAATAATTGGTTGGAATTCGATTGTAACAATAAAAAAATAGTACTAGCAACAAAAAGTATATTGCCTACACCGTCTGTCGGTTGTATTTATAAATAATTAGTTGAAACCACAATAATAACATGGATATGATCAAAAGAAAATGATTGCAATTAATCGATGGTTGTATCAATCGAATTAAGATTGTTTTTTTCATTGACACTCGGTTAGTTGTGGTAACCGATTTTAAATTTTCATTATAGTACCATATGATCGATTTTTGGTTGTGACAACCAATGTTTTATTCTTGACAACAGAAATTGTATCAATAGACCAAAGATTATTATTGCAACGAATAATTGGTTACTACAACAGAAAAAATTTTAATAAATAATCGTTTATTGGTTATCCCAATCATTTCCCAGATGGAATTTGGGAAATACAACCGAAAGATTGGTTGCTGTTCTTTTGCTGATACATGATAAACAAAAAATAAAATTACTCGACATAAAAAAATCTTCAACATTTTGTTCAAGAACGGTGTAGGTAATCAAAAATAATCTATAATAATGTTTTACATAAATAAAAAATAAAAGCAACAAGCGTGAAATTGAAAGCACAGGTTTAAGCGAAATTTGCATACAAGTTTTGTGTTTTTTTTTCGTGTACTAATATTTCCACATCTCATATAGTGATGAATTTGTAATATGGGATTTTTAATTTTGTTATGAATTGTTTTTTTTTGTCCAATAAATGAAATAAATATTAATGAAAACTGTTTTTAATTAATTGTCGGTAGTATATGTAACAAATTGTCAGAACAACCAATTTTTTAAAACAGTTGGTTGTGGCAACTACAACAGATAATTTAAGCCACCATTTTCGTAGTTGGCGCAACCAAATATGATTGTTGTCAACATGGAAACAGAAGTATACCACAACCAAAATATTGGTTGTCCTGATGGAATCGCATGATAGTAGACAGAACTACAAAATTCGGTTGGCAAATAATTCGGTTGAGGCAACCAAACTGTATTATGTGTGTATACTACCGACAATTAATTAAAAACAGTTTTCATTAATTTTTATTTTATTTATTCAACAAAAAACCAAACAATTCATAACAAAATTAAAAATCCCATATTACAAATTCATCACTATTATGAGATGTGGAAATATTTGATACAAATTTTAGTACACGAAAACAACACAAAACTTTTATGCAAATATCGCTTAACCGTGTGCTTTCAATTTCATGATTGTTGCTTTTATTTTTTATTTATGTAAAACATTTTGCACAACATATTCTGCATTCCACACATTATTATCCACACGAGATTATTTTTGATTATTTATGTCGAGGAATTTTATTTTTTGTTTGTCATGTATCAGCAAAGGACAGCAACCAATCTTTCGGTTGTAGTTCCCAAAATACATTTAATTATTCTAAATTTGGGAAATGATGGGTATAGCCAATAAACGATTATTTATTAATATTTTTTCTGTTGTAGTAGCGAATTATTCGTTGCAATAATAATCTTTGGTCTATTGATACAATTTCTGTTGTCACGAATAAAACATTTGTTGTCACAACCAAAAATCGATCATATGGTACTATAATGACAATTTAAAATGGGTTACCACAACTAACCGAGTATCAATGAAAAAAAACAATCTTAATTCGATTGATACAACCATCGATTTAGTTGCAAGCATTTTCATTTGATCGTATCCATGTTATTATTGTTGCGTCAACTAATTTTATATATTTACAACAGACAGACGGTGTAGGCAATAAACTTTTTTGTTGCTAGTACTATTTTTTTATTGTTACAATCGAATTCCAACCAATTATTTTCCTGGGTGTAATTTTTTATTTTTTCGCCAAAAAAAAGTTATGTCATAAGGCCCAAATAAAAAAAAATCTCAAGCATCAAAAAAAATCTCTCTCATTAGCATTTTTTCGAATCATCGGAATCGTCGGAATGCCTTCGGCCGGGATTAAAGATTTTCTTCTCTGGGGTCAAAAGACAGCTACCAAACAGTATGTAAAGGGTGGTTAAATTGTAAGGGCCGATGTTGAATGTGAACTACACCTAAACGTCAATTTTGATCAATTTGAACCATGGAAAGATACACAATCGAGCAACGCGTTAAAGTTTTTTAAGCCTTTTACGAAAATGGGCGTTCAAATCAAAATGCATTTCGTGCATTTCGTGATGTTTTTTTGATCAGCATAATCGACCAAATGTGTCCACAATCGGGAGAATTGTGCGCAAATTTCAGCAAACCGGGTCTGTAGGAGATGTGAATGCTCGCCCAGTTCGTTTAGTGTGGCTTATGGCGACGTCATCGGGCCATACTTCTTCGAAATGAGGCCGGTCAGGCAGTTACTGTGAATGGTTTTCGCTATCGTGAGGTGATAACGAACTTTTTATGGCCTAAATTGGAAGATATGGATGTTTCAATATTTGGTTTCAACAGGACGGTGTCACTTGCCACACAGCTAACGAAGCAATGGCTCTTTTGCGCAACAAATTCAATGGCCGTGTTATCTCACGTCGTGGTGATGTCAATTGGACGCCAAGATCATGTGATTTGACCCCTTCGGACTTCTTTCTTTAGGGTTATTTGAAAGAAAAGATGTACGTCGATATGCCAGCAACAATTCAAGAGCTAAATGATGAGATAATTCGGAGCATTACGGCATAGAACCTCCATTATGTGCCGCCGAGGTCGCGGCGGCCATTTGGCCTATATTTTGTTCCATGCATAATTAAACCACACAAATATTATCATAATAAACAGAAATGACAATAATTTCCTAAATAATTTGGGTTTTATTCAAAATCGTGGCCGACCTTCGGACGAGATTAACGACTTTCTCCTCGGGCGTATTCTTTGGACATACGCCCGATGCTGATGAAGGTATCTTTGCAAAGATACTTTAGTTCCCGTAGCCGTCTTTTGACATACCCCAGAGGAGAAAGTCTTTAATTCCGGCCGAAGGCCAGCCACGCTTATACACTTTGGTCCGCGTAACCGGCCTTAAAGATGTAAGACATATCATTACGTGTCACCACTACATGATGAAGGGTATTATAATAGTTCTTTTGCTACGCTATGCTTTATAACTTTTTATAAATTTTTTCAAATGTTATATCGCCCAAAAAAAAATTGGGCTTTAAGACATTGCGTTTGGGCGATATGATATTTCCAGATAACCAATTTGGGCGATATGTCGCTTTTTGGGCGATATGAGATACATGGTTTTGGGCGTATACTTTGGGTGTTATGGCATAACTGTTTTTGGGCGAAAAAAAAATACCTACTGTTCAAAATGACATATTGCCCAATGTCGATGTCATATTGCCCAAAAACCAAAATTTTCTACAACAACAACTAACACTAATTTTTTTGGGCGATATGACGTAACGCCGAATTAATTTATTCCCTAACTTGAATCTGATTTTTGAGAAAAAAGCTATCGATTTATATTACAAAAAAAAATTGTTCCATACATGTATGTTACAATCAATTTAGAATAATTTGCCCGATTTGGTTTAACAAAAATTTTTTTTTATCTCGGTATGTTTATGTACGGAAAGTATTTATTATAAAGCATGTTTTTGTCTTCAAATCATTCCTAATTTTCTTAATTTAAGTATACTAAAATTTGCAGGGTAACACAGTACAGCATTCTTCAGTTCATTGATTTGGGACTGAATTTTGGGATTTGGACGTGAAAGTAGCCCCAAAATAAGAACTTTTGTATCATTCGTTTAGTCAAGTTGGCTCAATTAACAATTTAATGGCCATACGCATTTTTTTGCTATAGGTGGATTTTTAGCACTTTTTCTATATTTTAACACGGTTATATCTCGGTATACCGTACAGAATATCTCTTTTGAATCTCCAGCGCTATTTAAAAATTATTAAAATATTCTCAAAAAGTAGGAGTTTTTGCAATATGTTGTAAGATATCATCGAAACCGCGGAACGAATGGAAAAATTGTATTATAAGAAGTTGTTTATTTTTATTATAAATTTTTTTAGATTATTAACCTAAATAAAAATGGACGCTGAATTACACCAGTGGTTTTATTGTAATTCCGAAAGAAAATTTTCAAATTTGTTCACTTGTATCGAACAATATTTTCCGAATTCAATTAATTTGTTTCCAGAATTTGATTTGAAAATCGTCATGCCAATCTTTCCAATCAGAAAATATAATTAGCATAATTTTCACCAAGACGAATCTGCCCCCCTGACGCTACGACTAAAATCTAAACAACGAAAATTGTCCATATCGGTACATGTTTTGATACAGTTTATATAGTTCGCCTACAGAGGTTGCTCTTAAATATATTTGTCCAAGCAGAATACGCCACATTTTTCAAAAATTTGGCTGAAACTATGCTCTTAAATATGTTTGTTTAAGCCAACAATTGCCACATTTTCTAAACAATTTGGCTGAAATATTGCATCTTTCGTTTTATACTAATCCATAAAAATCTGCAACAATAAGAAATATTTCAGCCAAATTTTATCATCCTATTAGGTCCGTAGTATGATTTCAACAGACAGAAAGACAGGCGAACGTGGCAAAATATCCTTAAAATGTAATGAAATAGTTCCAGGTTCTTTTATAGACACCTACACTTTAAAATATAAAAAGGGAATTTTTTGTCAAAAAATTTTATGGATTTTGGCATATTCTGAGTTTGATATCTATTTTTTAGGTGATGAGGGTTTGACGTGTGATGTGTGAGGTTTCTCGTTCCTTGGACCGCAGCATGTAATCCGAAGCATCCGGCCGAATGTCTTGTAAATAAGAGCTAACCTAGAAAAACGACTATAACCACTGGGTTCAGCATGACCGCACTAGGTTTAGGTTTATCGAAATAGATGAAAAAATGGAATCGAGCTTGAAAAACATAGCTATAATATATTTATAATCTCTACAAAACAGATCATAAATCAGATTTTAATATATTATTTATTTACTTCAAGTTAGTTAGGACACTAATTCAAAATTATTTTTTTTTTTAGAATTCGAATTTTACAAATTTCAATAAATTAGCCTAGCATAGTAATCTTAGTTAGTTTCAACTGAATTTTGCATTGATTGATTAGTATACATAGACATTTTAAACATTGAGAAAAATAAATTTTAGCTGAAGTAATGATAAAAGAAATAAAAACAACTCAGTTGCGTAAATCGACTGAAGTCCGGATGGCAGAATTGGTGAAATGTTTGATAATTGTGGAGAATTGAAATTTTTATGGATTTGCCAGTTTGTGTGGGAGTTAGTTGGTTGAGAAATATATAGATTTTTCTCTGAACTGAAGGCACAGTAAAAGCATAGGAACCGATAAAAAAAATGTTATAAGCACACGGGGCAAAATCGCCTTTATTCTAAGCAAACACATTTTATTTGAAAATCCATAAAATGTATTTGGAACGCATATATTAATATATTACAACAAAATATATTTGCCAACTAAATTTCTCAAACAAGTAAGAAAGTTCACTAACAAATTCCCCCACCTTGAGTCTTAAAAAATATTAGTAAATTTATTTATTTTTTGTTTTATTTAAATTATTATTTAAATTGCATTTAATAACTTTAAAGTATGTACAGGTATTAAAGTTAGAAGCTGTTTACTTTTGGTACAAAACGGTCCATTTGTGTGAGAGGTACCAAAAGGGGCGTCCCAATAACGGACACTTTTCTCTGTATTCTACGTACTAAAGAAGCATTGCCAATTACGGCCACTTTTCTCTAGACTCTACACGGGGCAAAATCGCCTTTTTTGATATGTTTGAATCGAAAGAAAATATATTTGGAACACAAATTTTTAAATATTTTATATTTCTGAGTAAATAAATTTTATTTGAAAATCAATAAAATTTACTTGGAACGCATGTACTAATATATTGCAACAAAATATATTTGCAAACTAATTTTCTCAAATAAAATATGTATTTATATACCAATAAAATTATTGTTTAGAAATATCTTCAAATATATATAATTTAAGAAAGATTTTCAAAACTTTGGTGAATTTTTCTAATTTAAATTTTAATTTTTCCTTCGTTTCGAATTATTTCTCCCAGTCAAAAATACCATTATCAGCATTGCATTCTGTTTTAAGGGACTCATTTTAAATTTCTGGGTATTTCATGTCAGCATTTTTTTCAATCCTTCGAGTAAATTAATGTTACCAAAATTATACGATTTCAATTAAAAATTTCTAAAAAATTATCATTAAAATACTGAAAAACTTAACACAATTAAGGTTCGATATTTTCGGAATACTTAAATTTAAATACATTTTTGTTTCGGAATTAAAATCCCAAATAAAAGGTATTAGGGTGAAAACAAGGATTTGTTTAGAACAACATCTTCCCAAATATATAATTTTTGTGTGTACCAAATATTATATATTTAGAGTGTACCATAAACATATATATGCTTCAAGCCGAATATGTTTGGGACAATATACTACAGAAGGGGTTTTTTTCAGCGTGTAGGTACTATAAAAGCATTACACTGTACAAAATTTCAAGTATTTGTATGCACTGGTATTAAAGTTATAAGCTAGTATGTTTTGGTACAAAATGGTCCTTTTGTGTGGGAGGTAGCAAAAGGAGCGTGGCAATAATGTTCATTTTTCACTGTATTGTAGGTACTATTAAACCATTACATTGTACAAAATTGCAAGTCTTTGTATGGACTGGTAATAAAGTTATAAGCTATTAAATTTGGTTCAAAATTGTCCATTTGTGTGGGAGGTACCAAAAGGGGCGTGCCAACTGCGCCCATTTTTCTCGAGGTTATAGTGACTAATGAACTAATAATATGTGTAGAATTTCAGGGGATTCAAATAAGTAGCATGGAAGTTATCAAATAATCAATATTTCACTAAATGTTAACCCTTTGTGGGGAGGTACTAGAAGGAGTGGACCAATGTGGCCCATCTTCGAACTTAGCCGGAGATAGAATAAGCAGACAGACGGACATTTCTCATTCGACTATAAATGACCCAAAACGGATATCCGCCGAACATACTTTGGGTCTTAGGTCACTCCTTGGATGTGTTACACTTTTGGTACCCTCCTCTCTAAGGTGAGGGGATAATAAAGTGTATGTTTAAGTACAAATAAAGTTATTGTTTAGGAATTTATCTAAATATAAGTTGGAAAAGACCAACGAAACGTCGGAGGAAAAAAATGAAGTGATACACTTGCATTTTCAACTAAAAACCAGACCAAAAAAGTCTAATATCTAAAAACAAAAATAAACATTCCAAATTGGTCAACATAAATCAGAATTCAAAATATATTCTAAATTTCACAATTTAAAAAAGATTTTCAAATCTTTTGCCGACTTTTTCGAATTTAATTTTTAATTTTTTCTTGGTTCCCAATTGTACCTCCCAGTTACGATACCATATGCAGCATTGACTTCTGTTTCAAATCAATCATTTCAAATTTCTAATTCCCATTTTTTTTTTGTTTCGGAAATACAGGCTGGAGCGCGGTAATTTGCTTATTTGGGAATGAAATAAAATAGTTACGAACCTTAGAAAAATGTATTTTATATTTTAATTATATTAAACAGTAAGGGAATTTATAAATTACATGGTTTTAAATAGTGTATCTGCAAATGTCGACCTTCGCTATCCACACACTGCTGCATACGTTTTCTGAAGTTTTCATGAACTCTAACAAGCCTATCGACTGGTATTCTGCCAATTTCAGCCTCAATATTGTTAATTAGGTCTTCCAAGGTGTTGGGACGGTTGATATACAGTATATGTAGTCGAAGATGTGTATCAACCGTCCCAACACCTTGGCAGACCTAATTAACAATATGGAGGCTGAAATTGGCAGAATACCAGTCGACATGCATGTTAGAGTTCCTGAAGACTTCAGATACTCTATTTAAAACCATGTTATTTATAAATTCCCTTACAGTTCAATGTAATTAAAATATAAAATAAATTTTCCTAAGGTTCATACCATTTTTATTTCATTCCCAAATAAGCAAATTTCCGCGCTTCACCTTGTAATTGGGAGTAAACAAAGATTTGTTTAGAATAACATCTTCCCAAATATATACCAAATGTTATATGTTTAGAGTGTACCATAAACATATACATACATATATGTTTCAAGCAGAATTTGTTTGGGACAATGTACTATAGAAGCGATTTTTTTTCAGCGTGCATGAATTATTGCACCGGTAGACACGATTTGTCAAATTGTGTTTTTTTGTTACTAATAAAGGGAAAAATATTTTTTTCGACAAATATTGTATTTGTAGAAATTAGAGAAAATATTCGAATTTCAAGAGAAGTGGCTGGTTTCCTCGCTACAACTTTTAAAATTACCCATCGATTTTCCTCGGAATGGACTCATTTTATTCATAACCGACCAGACTTTACGATAAAATCATATAATTATAACAATTGTGCATTTTTAGATGTTTTTAGATGTTTTTATGAGCTTTAATTTAAAAAGTATTAAAAATTTCTAAAAAAATAGGATTTTTTGCAATATTTTGCAAGATATCGTCGAAACAGCTGGACGGATGGAAAATTGTGTTGTAAGATGTTGAAGGTTAGTTAATTTTGAAAATTTTTTTTTTAAACTTTCCTGAACACTTCAGATAAGTGGTTCTCTATGAACTGATTTAAGTAATTTTTGTTGAACAAACCTACCCGAAAAAAGTGCATCCAGTGCCTTAAAAATCGCAAAAATGACCATTTTTACCATTCGTTCCCATATTTTCACCGTTTTAGCTCAATAACTGTATTACAATCCCACGTAAATGCTGTTTTTTTTCTTTATAAACTTCATTTTGCACTAAAATAAACATTCCGATTCATATTACAGCTATTCTTACACAGAAAATATGAGATTTTTATATGTTATCTATGCATGGAAACAAAATTTAGAACATTTCCAATTATTGTCAATATCCACCCTCGTTAAAGTTGACGCTTGTGTTTCTGATGACCTTGTTTTCTTCGTAGATTGTCCATATGCATTTTCTGAGTCTCCACCATCAACCGAGTTAGACAATTTCAGTGTAATCATCATATACAAAAATCGACCAATGAACACCTATAAATACTACTTTTTTCAATATTTTACTGACAGTTACTTATCATCATTTATGAATTTGTTCACGCAATTAGGACTCAAAATGGGGATGGAATTTCTGTAGAAAACTCATTCATTACAGGTAGCCAACGGAAAAACACATCAATAAAACCAGTAAGGAAAGGCTAAAGTCGGGCGGGGCAGACTAAATAATACCCTACACCACCCTCGTAATATTGAATAACTCTGAAATATAAATTTTGTCATTCATGTATAAATTGTTTATTCTAAATTTCAGAACGATTGGATGTAAAATACAGCTTCTATAGAACTAAAGGGCCAAATCGGACGAAACATATATATGGGAGCTATAGCTAAATCTTAACCGATTTCCTTCAAATTCGGTAGTGTTTGTTCATGGATCAAGAAACTCTACCATTCTAAATTTCAAAATGATTGGATGTAAAATACAGTATCTATAGGACTAAAGGGCCAAATCGGACGAAAGATATATATGGGAGCTATATCTAAATCTGAAACGATTTCAACCAAATTCAATAGGGATCTTTACAGCTGCAAAAACTAAGACTGCAAAATTTCAGAACGCTCGGAGTGAAATTGCGACCTGTAGTCGACGAACAGCTTTACATGGACAGACGGACGGACTGACAGACAGTGATTCTGAGTCGATCGGTATACTTTAAGGTGGGTCTAGCTGTGTTATTTTCAGGTGTTACAAACATCTGCCGTGAAACAAACTTATAATACGATGTACCACAGTGTGGTGTACAACCGTGTTAAAATATAGAAAAAGCGCTAAAAATCCATCTAGAGAAAAAAATCGTATGACCATTACATTACATTATTAACATGACTTAACGGATGATGCCGAAGTTCTTATTTTTGGCGATACTTTCACATCCAATTATCAGAATTGAGAATTGTCTTTGGATGTTTTGCGTAACATTTATCATTATTGGCTCCCCACGAAAAAAAATAATCCAGAGGGCTCAAATCACAAGTCAAAGTAATCGGTAGTTCAAATTTAAAATTTTAATGGCCCACCCTTTACCTCCCATACATAGTGTTACAATTTGTTTGTGGAATATGGTAATCAATAATTCATAGTTTATGTCGCCATCACCTCGAGATAAATGGGGGAAGTTGCCCTACCCCTTTTTACCATTTTGTACACAAAAATAACAGATTATAACTTCAATACCCGTGCATACAAATGCTTGATATTATGTACTTATACATTGTATTGCTTTTTCAGTACCCTAGTCCATTCGATATGGGCTTTATTTGGTACCTCCTGCTATAGCTCCTATATTTAATAGCAGTACACAATACACTAACAATTCGCCACAATGTAACATCTTTGAAGCATCAGCTGTTCAGCCCAACATGGGCGTATTTGACTCGCCCCTTCTGGTATTACCCACACAAATTGACAGATTCTTTAGAACACTACTTTCTGTAACAATCATACAATTTTTTTCATAAATTTCAAGTTTTTGTATGTACTGATATTAATGTTCTTAACTGTTAACTTTTTGTACAAATTGGATCCTTTATGTGGGAGAAAAAAACTTGTTATCCCCTCACCTTAGAGAGGAGGGTATATATCATTTGCTATGAACCAAAAGTGTAACACATCGAAGGAGTATTTTCGGCGGATATCCGTTTTGGGTCATTTTAAGTCGAATGAGCAATGTCCGTCCGTCCGTCTGTCTGCTGGCTGGTGCGCACGATAACACTCGAAAGGAGTAACCGATTGACTTCAAATTTGGTATGTAGTAATATTTTCTTCTATCTCCGGCTAAGTTCGAAGATGGGCCATATTGGTCCACTCCTTCTAGTACCTCCCCCACCAAGGGTTAACATTTAGTGAAATATTGATTATTTAATAACTTCTATACTACTTATTTGAACCCTCTGAAATTCTACACATAGTATTAGTTTATTAGTCACTATTCCCTCCAGAAAATTGGGCGAAGTTGCCACGCCCCTTTTGGTACCTCCAACACAAATGGACAATTTTGAACCAAAAGTTAATAACTTTATTACCAGTGCATACAAAGACTTGAAATTTTGTACAGTGTAATGGTTTAATAGTACCTACAATACACATAAATAGGACATTTTGTTCAAAAAATTACCAGCTTATAACTTTAATACAAGTGCATTAAAATATTTGAAATTTTCTACAGTGTAATGCTTTTATTGTACCTAGAGTCCAGAGAAAAATGGGCGTTATTGTCCCGCCCCTTTTGGTACATCCCACACAAATGTACCTTTTTGTACCAAAAGTTAACAGCTTATAACTTTAATACCAGTGGATACAAATACTTGAAATTTTGTACAGTGTTTTTATAGTACCTAGAGTTCAGAGAAAAATGGGCGTTATTGGCCCGCCCCTTTTGGTACCTCTCACACAAAGGGACCATTTTGTACCAAAAGTAAATAGCTTTTAACTTTAATACCAGTTCATACTCTAAAGTAATTAAATGCAATTTAAATTCATAATAATTTAAATAAAACAAAAAATAAATAAATTTACTAATGGCGATTTCGTTTCTGCAAAAAAGTGCAACATTTCTGTTGCCCTTTTCCCGAAAACTGGAGTTTTGTACCACATTTTGGAATTTTCAAATATGAGCTATGTTTAATTCGAGGGACTACAACAGTTCCACCCAAAAAGGGCAAATATTTTTCAGAATTTCGCGTTGACGGGCAACATATTTTTCAGAATCGAAATCACCATAATATTTTTTGAGACTCAAGGTGAGGGGATTAATTAGTCGGTTTACCCGACTGAACTTTCTTACTTGTCGTTTAATACTTCACCCGATCCAATCTCGCAATGGGTTAATTGTAAATGGAGTTACTTCAATAAACAAAGTCAATACATTTTTCTTCATCTAAAACTGAGAAGATTTCTTTAAACAATTCACAAGTAAGAAAATTTATTTAATACTCAAATTTCTTGTATTTCCATTAAAAAAGCTACCAATCGACTCGTTAATGATATCTACTCGTACACAGAGAAAAAAACTAAAAACTTATAAAATTAGGAAATTTCCGAAGCCAATTGAAATGGTTTGTTATTTAATTAATAAACAAAATTGTATTATTTATTAATATAATTGTTCAGCTTGTTCTAACTGAAAAAAAGTTATAGCCGATTCATGAATTAATTGACACAAGTAAACAATTGATTAGAAGTGTTCCCGATATCATTCAATAGTTTAATGATTTCATTTTTAGCAGATATTTTTTCTGTGTATACCATAAGTTCTCCCTCATATATATGTTAATTATTTTTGTTATTATTAAATATCTATTTACGTCTGAAACTTCAATTCGTGATTATATAAAACTGTGGAAGTATATACGCGTACGTACATGAAATTGATAGAGCCGGCCTGACACAAAGCCACAGACTTCTGCACAAAAAGCCAAGTGATAAGACCCCCACTACTCGTCGACATGGCTTTAATCAATTTCATTTGTTATTATTTATTAATTTGCTTCTGCTGCTCTTGTGGATGGATGGATGGTTGGGTGGGTTGTGGGTGAATTATGATCTACCGACTCTGCCGACTGAAAATGGCCAAGTTCAGCCCCGAGTATAAATGTCATTTGATTGGGAAAACATGTCATTCCGACAATTGTCAGTGGATTAAAGTTCCATTCTGATGATGATGATGACGATGACGACGACGACCACTCTTCAGTACAGAGACAAAACGATTTATTACTTTTAATTACCTGTTCACATTCGACTGCAATTGATACTGAGATCTGCATTGTGAGACAGCGTTCATCATGAATTCCCCGAAGAAAATCACATACTCTTTATTGTCATTGCTCGAGTCATTTATAGTATTGGAAATTAGTTGTTTATTTATAGCACAGAAACTCATAGACAATTGAAGTTTAACACGAGTTGTTGGTACTTATACAATTTAATCCAATTAAATGTTAAAGAAAATTTAGAATTTCACTCATATATGTATGTGGGGTCAAATATAGGGTGATCCATTTCGAGGTTCCCTACTTTTTTAAAGAAAAAAAAAACTAGAAAATTCAAATTGAATGGGGAATGTTTATTATCATTTGAAAGAACATTCTTTGGCATTTATTTTTTGAAGATTATGTCTATCAAATGTTGGCAGCGGCTACGGCCGCGGCTACGTCTCAGATGCTCCATCCGTTGAGTCCAATTTCGATGCCTCGTTCGAGCATTTCGACTGGTAACTGGCGAATGACAAGCGTGATGTTTTGCTCCAAGGCCTGAATCGAAGCGGGTTTGTCCGCATAAACTTTAGACTTTACATATCCCCACAGGAAAAAGTCTAACGGTGTGATATCACACGATCTTGCTGGCCGATCGACCGGCCTAATACGTGAAATTATCTGCTCAACGAAGTGTACTCTCAATAAATCCATTGATTGATGCGATGTGTGGGAAGTGGCGCCGTCTTGTTGAAACCAAATGTCGCCGAGATCACAAGCTTCAATTTCAGGCATCAAATAGTCGGTTATCATGGCACGATAACGGTCGCCATTGACGGTTACGTTTTCACCGGCATCATTTTTGAAGAAATATGGACCGATGATTCCGGCACGTCGGATCGGGAATCGGTCAATGGCGAAAATATAGCTCTTAACGAGAGCTGAAATATAGCTCATGGGTGTCAAGGTCGGGGGTCGACTGGAAAGTGTTTTTTTTTTTTTGGATTTAAAAAAAATGGACTTAGAGCAATTGCGATGAATAATTTGTAAACGTTGTTCAGGCGTAAGTCTTTGCATGATGAAATGTCAAACAATACTTAACAAAAATAACATGACAGCATGACACGACTCACACGTGATCTGTCCAAAAAAGGCTATTGAAAAAAGTATATCTACTTAGATCACCCTATATATCGGCAGAACCACATCTTCAATTTGTAAGATTTTTTGTGTTACCCTTTACTCACAAAAATGTTCTTACTTCTGCTCATTTTTTTAAATACATAAAACGTTTATTAAAGTATCAGTCATTCACTTGCATTTTTATGCCCTCACCTTAGAGAGGAGGGTACATATCATTTGCTACGAGCCAGATTGACTTCAAATTTGGTATGCGGTAATATTTTTCTTTATCTCCGAAGATGGACCATATTGGTCCACTCCTTCTAGTACCTCCCCCACAAAGGGTTAACTTTTAGTGAAATATTGATTCTTTAATACCTTATATACTACTTACTTGAATCTTCTGAAATTTCACTCATAGTATTCGTTTTAGTCGCTAACACGTCAAGAAAAGTGGTCGAAGTGGCCACTCCCTTTTTGGTACCTCCCACACGAATGGACCATTTTGCACCAAAAGTTAACTGCTTATGGCTTATGAATACTTGAAATGTTGTACAGTGTAATGCTTTTATAGTACCTAGTGTCCAGAGAAAAGTCGACGTTATTGGCACGCCCCTTTTGGAACCTCCCACACAAATTGACACTTATGTACCAAAAGATAACAGATTTGAACATTAATACCAGTCCACACAAATACTTAAATTTCGTACATTGTACCGCTTTTATAGTACCTAGAGTCCAGAGAAAATTGGCCGTTATTGGCGCGCCCCTTTTGGTATCTCCCACACAAATTGATAATAATTTAATTAAAACAAAAAAGAAGTAAATTTACGAATATTTTTTTTGGGACTCAAGGTGATGGGATTCATAAATCCATATACCCGACTTAACTTTCTTACTTGTTATGTTTTTGATGTACCTAACATCCAAGGAACAATTATTACTCAAATTTCTGTGATTTTCTTGAATAACCGAATTTTAGACTTCTGGATTTTAGCATAAATATATTCAGCTAACCATTATATAACCAGTAAGGAAAGACCACAGACGGGTGGGACCTATAATATTTATAATGCCCTCCACCAGTATGCAGTATGAATGCAGGAGTTTATATGGGCTATATCAATCCACAATTACATGAAATTTCAGCATAATCGGTTAAAAATGCAGAGCTACAAGAAGTATAATCGGAATTGACCTTTGTACATACAGAATACAGTTTGGTTGCCTCAACCGAATTATTTGCCAACCGAATTTTAGTAGTTCTGTCTACTATCACGCGATTCCATCAGAACAACCAACATTTTGGTTGTGGTATACTTCTGCTTCCATGTTGACAACAATCATATTTGGTTGCACCAACTACGAAAATAGTGGCTAAAATTATCTGCTGTATGTTACCACAACCAACTGTCTTAAAAAATTTGTTGTTCTGACAAATTGTCAGTCATATACTCGTACTACCGACAATTAATTAAAAACGTTTTTCATTAATTTTTATTTTATTTATTGAACAAAAAACCACACAATTCATAACAAAATTAAAAATCCCCTATTACAAATTCATCACTATATATATGAGATGTGGAAATATTTGACACAAATTTTAGTACACGAAACAGAACACAAAACTTTTATGCAAATATCGCTTAACCCTGTGCTTTCAATTTCATAATTGTTGCTTTTATTTATGTAAAACATTTTGCACAACATATTCTGCATTCTACACATTATTATCCGCACAAAATTATATTTGACTACACATACTGTTCTTGAACAAAATCTTGAAGATTTATTTATGTCGAATAATTTTACTTTGTACTTTTACCAAAGTACATTTAATTATTCTAAATTTGGGAAATTATTGGGATAACCAAAAAACGACAATTTATTAATATTTTTTCTGTTGTAGTAACCAATTATTCGTTGCAATAATAATATTTTGTATATGCATTGTTACAATTTCTGTTGTCAACAATAAAACATTGGTTGTCACAACCAAAAATTTATCATATGGTACTATAATGAAAGTTTAAATTGGTTACCACAACCAACCGAGAGTCAATGAAAAAAACAATCTTAATTCGATTGATACAACCATCGATTTAGTTGCAAGCATTTTTATTTGATCGTATCCATGTTATTATTGTTGTTTCAACTATTTATTTATAAATACAACCGACATACGGTATAGGCAATATACTATTTGTTGCTAGTACTATTTTTTTATTGTTACAATCGAATTCCAACCAATTATTTTCCTGGGTGTATGGATGGGGAAATAAGGGGTGATTTAAGTAGAGATACTTTTTTCAATAGCCCTTTTTTGACAGATCACGTGTGAGTCGTGTCTGCTGTCATGTTATTTTTCTTAAGTATTGTTTGGCATTTCATCATGGAAAGACTTACACCTAAACAACGTTTACAAATTATTCAGTTTTATTATCAAAATAATCGTTCGCCAATTGCGCTAAGTCTTTTTTTTTAAATCCAAAAAAAAACACTTTCCAGTCGACCCACGACCTTGACACTCATGAGCAATATTTTAGCTCTCGTTAAGAGCTATCTTTTTGCAATTGATCGATTCCCGATCCGACGTACCGGAATCATCGGTCCATATTTCTTCAAAAATGATGCCGGTGAGAACGAACCGTCAATGGCGACCGTTATCGTGCCATGATAACCGACTATTTGATGCCTGAAATTTAAGCTCGTGATCTCGGCGACATTTGGTTTCAATAAGAAACCGGCGCCACTTCCCACACATCGCATCAGTCAATGGCTTTATTGAGAGAACACTTCGGTAAGCAGATAAGTCCACGTTTTGGGCCGGTCGATTGGCCACCAAGATCGTGTGCTATCACACCGTTAGACTTTTTTCTGTGGGGATATGTAAAGTCTAAAGTTTATGCGGACAAACCCGCTTCGATTCAGGCCTTGGAGCAAAACATCACGCTTGTCATTCGCCAGTTACCAGTCGAAATGCTCGAACGAGTCATCGAAAATTGGACTCAACGGATGGACCATCTGAGACGTAGCCGCGGCCAACATTTGATAGACATAATCTTCAAAAAATATATGCCAAAGAATGTTCTTTCAAATGATAATAAACATTCCCCATTCAATTTGAATTTTCTGTGTTTTTTTTTTTTTCTTTAAAAAAGTAGGGAACCTCGGAATGGATCACCCTATATAATTTCGGATCAGCACTTTTTCATATCATAAAGCCAATTTACCATTTTGAATATCTATCTACTTAATGCGCTTAAAAAATAAGTCCCACCAGAGGCTCTGGTCTGTCGCTGCAGCCATATGGTCTTTGTAACCCGGCCTTTCCCTGGACCTTAAAATTAGAATATAAATTTACTTTGTGTTGTAATTCATATAAATAAATAAATAAATAAATAAAAAATAAGACTTAGAATATGATAAAGCACTAAACTCATTGTTAGTTGCAATTATTTACCTATGCACGCACAGTGGTATAATATTAAATATGAAAACTAAGTTTAAATAAAATTCGTCTACCAAAATTCATGTGAAAAATAATTTGGGGTCATCGCTTTCTCATAAAAAAGAGGGTGTTTGCAAAAATCCATATTTATTCAAACTGCAGTCAATTAACCATTTTGATGATCTCAGGGGTTTTTTAAACTACGTGATCAGACAATGAAATAACTGTTTTCTGCTGTTACTTTTTCAATGCTTACCATGACCTATTTTTGTTGCGCTCGTTATGAAGGCTGAACATTGTTATGTGCGGCGTGTACCCTACAACCAGTAACTACGATAGATATATAGTGTATGTCGTATATTTTAAGTAGCAGATAATATTGGTAATTGTCTTAGCTAAATACAAAATATTATTTTTAAAATTTCCATTAAAACATATTTCATGAGTAAACAAAAATATTATGGTTTTAAATTTTTGTATTTGATGTTAATTTTTTGTTTATAAAGACTAGAATTTACTCGTCGTTTGCGTTGTTCAAAGCTTATATGAAAATATGGCTTGTTTTAAGTATATTCGAAAAATATTTCGTTTCTGTAATCGCGAAATTATGGGCTATTTGCGGTTTAAAAAACCTATTAATAAAATTGTAAATTTTAATACTTTTAGGAATTGAGCACTGGACATTAAAATCTGGATCATCATTTATAGGTCGACTTGCCCTCCTTTAAATAAGTTGCAATATAAAGTCACCCTTTTCTCTATTTTAGTGCAATTTTTAGTGCATTTTTTACAAAATCGGAAATAATTTCATTATTTATTACTTTAAGCAAGTAATTAAGTAAATGTCAGTCAAGTAAATCGAATTTAGACGGTTGTAAGAAATGTAATACACCTAGGAAAATAATTGGTTGGAATTCGATTGTAACAATAAAAAAATAGTACTAGCAACAAAAAGTATATTGCCTACACCGTCTGTCGGTTGTATTTATATATAATTAGTTGAAACAACAATAATAACATGTATCCGATCAAATGAAAATGCTTGCAACTAAATCGATGGTTGTATCAATCGAATAAAGATTGTTTTTTTCATTGACACTCGGTTAGTTGTGGTAACCAATTTTAAACTTTCATTATAGTACCATATGATCAATTTTTGGTTGTGACAACAAATGTTTTATTCTTGACAACAGAAATTGTATCAATAGACCAAAGATTATTATTGCAACGAACAATTGGTTACTACAACAGAAAATATATTAATAAATAATCGTTTTTTGGTTATCCTAATTATTTCCCAAATTTAGAATAATTAAATGTATTTTGGGAAATACAACCGAAAGATTGCTTTCTGTTCTTTTGCTGATACATGGCAAACAAAAAATAAAATTACTCGACATAAACAAATCTTCAACATTTTGTTCAAGAACGGTATAGGTTATCAAAAATAATCTCGTGTGGATAATAATGTGTGTAATGCAGAATATGTTGTGCAAAATGTTTTACATAAATAAAAGCAACAATCATGAAATTGAAAGCACAGGTTTAAGCGATATTTGCATAAAATAGTTGTGTTTTTTTTCGTGTACTAAAATTTGTGTCAAATATTTCCACATCTCATAATAGTGATGAATTTGTAATATGGGATTTTTTAATTTTGTTATGAATTGTTTGGTTTTTTGTTCAATAAATAGAATAAAAATTAATGAAAACTGTTTTTAATTAATTGTCGGTAGTATATGACTGACAAATTGTCAGAACAGCCAATTTTTAAAAAAGTTGGTTGCGGCAACATACAACAGATAATTTTAACCACAATTTTCGTTGTTGGCGCAACCAACTATGATTGTTGTCAACATGGAAGCAGAAGCATACCACAACCAAAATATTGGTTGTCCTGATGGAATCGTATGATAGTAGACAGAACTACCAAAATTCGGTTGAGGCAACCAAACTGTATTCTGTGCGCATATATCATTTTTTTGTTATTTTAAAGGAGAGACCAAAAAACTGAATAAAAGTTTAAAATAGTGGAATTTCGTTTTGGAAAACATTGATTTTCGTTAAAAGAATAAATTTTAATTTTGGAAACAATAAATTTTAATTTTTTTAAAAAGTTACGAAACTTTTTTTGTATAAATTGAGACATACTGTTTTATGAAGCCAAAACAAAAATTGTTTATGGTAAATTTTGTTTTAAAAAAAAATTTTTTTCTAAATTCCAATTTTCGTGGAATATTCCTTTAGTATTTGGACCATATTTTTTGAAGTATAAGCTCAATAACTCCGAGATACCATTTAAATTAAAGGAAATTGTAAGGACTAGACTACGTTTCTCGTAGAAACGCAAGCTTAGTAATTGTCGAAAAAACAAGTAGACACTAAAAAAAAAACGTTTTTTGAAGAACCCATAAAAATTAGAAAAAAAAATCGCAAACTAATTTTTTGTTGCATTTTCTGAAAGCTAGCATCGTAACGAAGAAAAATATGTCTATTTGCAAAACGTCTATGAATAAATGTATATATTATGTCCCATATCGTAAAAATAGGGAAATTCAAAAAAAATTTTTTTTATTTGGACAATTTTGTTTGGGAGGTACCAGAAGGGGATGGCAATTATGCCAATTTTTTAATGTAACGGGGTTTCCAATAGGGATTATATGATTTTGATGTGACGTTTTGGCCATTTTCAAAATTTCCAAAAATACTTAGCAAACAGAATTCCAGAAGTCTAGACTAAAGATCGTACATTACACGTATTTTGTGAATCTGAATCTGATTACCGATGTGGTATTTTCAAACATGTGAAAATGACGAACATGGATATTATCTCAAATCGTAGTCCCCGCTTCTCATTTCCTTATCTAACGGTTTTTCCAATAGGGATGATATGATTTTGAAGTGACGTTTCGGCCATTTGTAATATGTCATGATCTGACATTTGTTTTTAATTGTATTCAGTAGTGTTTACAATTTCATCATGGAGAGATATACGCAAGAACAACGTTTACAAATTATTCAGTTCTATTATCAACATAATCGTTCTCCAATTGCAACTTTTCGTGCGCTAAGACCATTTTTTTAAAATCAAAAAAACACTTTCCAGTCGACCTACGACTTCGACACCCATGAGCAATAATAATTAGTTTTCGTTACGAGCTATCTTTTTGCCATTGACCGATTCCCGATCCGACGTACTGTTAAGGAGCTAGAGCAAAAATAAACTTTCCGTTCACATTTGAAAATAAGTTAATTTTTTCTTAAATCCAAAAAACACTTTCCGGTCGACCTACGACCTTGACAGCCATGAGCAATATGAGCCCTCGTTAAGAGCTATCTTTTTGCCCTTGACCGATTGTGGCTACGTGACACACAGCAAATGAAACAATTGAATTGTTGGGAGAAAAGTTTGGAGATTCGATTATTTCAAGAAATTGTGATATTGTATGGCCTCAAAGAAGTTGTGATTTAACACCATTAGACTATTTCTTGTGGGGCTATTTGAAGTCATTGGTCTTTCGAAATAAGCCAGACTCTCTTCAAGCTTTACAAGTCAATATTGAATCGCGAATTTTTAATTTCCGCGGGCTACGTGTATTTGATTTTTCGTTGCTTGTGCGCGAATATTTGGCCAAAAACAACGCAGTAATGGTGCCGCAGCCAACGTATTCCCCTGACCTAGACCCCTGTGACTATTTTTTGTTTCCAAAACTGAAAAGGCCCATGAAAGGACGACGCTACGCCACGATTGAGGAGATAAAGACGGCATCGAAGGAGGAGCTGAACAAGATCACAAAAAATTATTATTTGAAGTGCTTCAAGGATTGGAAAAAACTTTTGGCAGAAGTGTGTTATATCCGAGGCGAATTACTTTGAAGGGGACAAAATAGATATTCATAAATACTTTTTGAAAAAAAACAAAATTCGCGATATTTTTTTTAAACATACTACGTTCGACTTGATTTAGCGGAAAAAGTGTTCGAAAATTGGGTTCATCGTGGAGGCCATTTGAATGACGTTTTATTTAGAACTTAATTGTACCGATTGTACTTCACATTAAATAAAAAACTTTTGAATTTCCTTAACAATAAGTGGGTATTTTTCACAGAAATAATATCTTTCTTATTGGAAACCCCTGTACAGACTATGAATGATAAAGTTTTAAACAAATTCGTTGAAAAATTTTTTCCATAGATTTTATGGCGATTATATCAAAACATGGACCAATATGGAACATTTCGGCTTTAAATGGTAAAGGGCCAACTAAACTTCCAAATTTCAGCCGGGTTGGATGTAAACTGTGGTTTCTGAGACAAAATAACTCAAATCAATGTGGTCTCTTATACATATATGGGATATTCGTTTATAGTCCAAGAAAAGCCTCTTTAAACAATTTTCGTAATTGAAGGTCCGTAGTCCAAAAAGGCATCTTTTTCAAAATTTGAAAAACTATCTGCACGGTTGGCAAATAATTCGGTTGAATTTTGGTAGTTCTGTCTACTATCATGCGATTCCATCAGGACAACCAACATTTTGGTTGTGGTATACTTCTGCTTCCATGTTGACAACAATCATATTTGGTTGCGCCAACTATGAAATTGGTGGCTAAAATTATCTGTTGTATGTTACCACAGCCAACTGTTTTTAAAAATTGGTTGTTCTGACAATTTGTCAGTCATATACCACCGACAATTAATTAGAAACAGTTTTCATTAATTTTTATTTTATTTATTGGACAAAAAAACCAAACAATTCACAAGAAAATTAAAAATCACTATTATGAGATGTGGAAATATTTGACACAAATTTTAGTACACGAAAAAAAACCAAAACTTTTATGCAAATATCCCTTGAATGCGCAGGGTTTCAATGTCATGATTGTTGCATTAATTTTTTAATTATGTAAAACATTTTGCACAACATATTCTGCATTCCACACATTATTATCCAAACGAGCTTATTTTTGACTACACGAGTATATACCGCTCTTGAACAAAATGTTTTAGATTTATTTATGTCGAGTAATTTTATTTTTTGTTTATCATGTATCAGCAAAATAACAGCAACCAATCTTTCGGTTGTATTTCCCAAAATACATTTAATTATTCTAAATTTGGGAAATGGTTGGGATAGCCAAAAAACGATTATTTACTAATATTTTTTCTGTTGTAGTAACCAATTATTCGTTGCAATAATAATCTTTGGTCTACTGATACAATTTGTGTTGTCAAGAATAAAACATTGGTTGTCAGAACCAAAAATCGATCATATGCTTTATAATGAAAGTTTAAAATTGGTTACCACAACTAACCGAGTGTCAATGAAAAATCAATTTAGTTGCAAGCATTTTCATTTGATCGTATCCATGTTATTATTGTTGTTTCAACTATTTGTATATAAATACAACCGACACACGGTGTAGGCAATATACTTTTTGCTGCTAGTACTATTTTTTTATTGTTACAATCGAATTCCAACCAATTATTTTCCTGGGTGTGTGATCAGAAGAATATATGGACAGACGGACTTGGCTAAATCGACTCAAAATGATTCTATATCGATTGGTATAATACTCTATGGGTCCATCTCTTTCTTTTTTGGCCGTTACAAACAAATTCTCATAGTCATAATGTCCTGTATCACTGTGTGGTTCACAATCAAACCTAATTTATAATAGACTACACAAATTTCGTATTTGAATACAGTTTTTCGTTTTTTTCTTTCTGTGCAGATTTATGTCGCATTTTTCCCCCACTGTGCACTGCATTTGATGACAGCATTGTATTGAATTGCAATTTTATTTTGAGGTAATGTTATACGAATGTGCCGGAAAGTAGCAGCTAACCACGAAACAACCAAAACTGGTAATATAATCCAATTATGTTTATACAATGGAAACTTCGTGTGACGAATAAGTCACACTAAACCGAAAACCTTTGCCGGATGTAATTGATTCTGCCACCTACAGTTTATGAACCCTACCCAAGCCCTAATTGCACTTTAAGGAAAAAGACAATGTGGGGATTTTCAGTGATCATTCATCATGTTTATTGTGTCAAAGCCTTTTGCGGTCGCACCAAATCACTGTTTAGTAGACGGAAGCGCCATAACCGCCATAACCTCCATAACCACCACCCAAACCGTAAGAGCTTCCGAGACCGTAAGAGTTGACATTGTACAACAATTGGCCGGGAGCAGAGGAAGCAGCAGCGGCGGCAGCAGCAGCCGAGGAGCCACCATGGCTAGCGGGGGCAGAGTAAGCGGGAGCCGAGTAAACGGGGGAAGTATAGACGGGAACCGAGTAGCTTACGGGGGCAGAGTAAGCAGATTGGTAACCTCCATAACTGGGTTTAGCGGCAGCAACGGCGACGAAAGCGAGAACGGCGAACTAAAATTTGAAGAAAAAAACACAATCTCTATTAATTCCACAAATCCTTTAGAAAGGAAGACAGACAGAAGTCTTAGGTCAATCAATATCCCTTAGATGGCTCTAATACTTACAATGATGGCTTTGTTCATTTTGAATGTTTTTGGTGCGATTAGTTGTGAATAGAATCAAACTATATGTTTTAGTTCGATTCGACACATCTTTTTATATGAAATTTCCAATTGATTCCCCGTTTTTTGTTTTATGTTACGTGACACCATTTTGTGATGCATACCTCTTTTTTTTGCCCGTTTCACTTCTCCATTTCCAACAGAGTTTCAAATGCATTGTATGTAGTACATGTCAAGTCCCCAGTATTCTACGGGAGGGTATTCAGGTCAGACATTCACACAAACGTTCGTCACTTCCACTTTGCAATAGAACATTTCGCCAAACAAAAGCTTTTCAAAAAGCGGTTAAAACTAGTCTTAACCCTCCCACCAAAAACAGCACAAAGGCATTCCATTCAAAACTCTCTACTAACATATTATTCATGTACTCGTATTCACTCGTTTGTGTGAATGTAAGTTCAACCTTTCGAATAAAATTATATTTATTTTTTCATAATATAATGCACTTTCTATTTTAAGTTTTACAAAATAATTTAATTAATTACTACCCTTGCACATTGCAGTGGGGGATACGAGGTACGTTGGTTTAGTTGGTTTAGATGTTTAGTATAGCTCAAGAAAGTCAAAGACATGGAAGGAGGGATCTAAGACCCTTCATAGTTTTGGATGTGAGGACAGAGTTTGAGGACACTTTAAATTATTGTAGCTATGTCCGTCCGTCTGTCTGGCTAGTTTCTCGCCTCACAGTGGGAACGATTGCAAAAAAAATGAAGTACAATCGATACAATTAAGTTCTAAATAAAACGTCATTCAAATGTGCTCCACGACTTCTTCTGCAAGAACGAATTCGATGAACCCAATTTTCGAGCACTTTTTCCACTAAATGGCACGTTCAATATTGACTTGTAAAGCTTGAAGAGAGTCTGGTTTATTTCGAAAGACCAATGACTTCAAATAACCCCACAAGAAATAGTCTAATGGTGTTAAATCACAACTTCTTGGAGGCCATTCAATATCACAATTTCTTGAAATAATCGAATCTTCAAACTTTTCTCGCAACAATTCAATTGTTTCATTTGCTGTGTGGCACGTAGCCACAATCGGTCAATGGCAAAAAGATAGCTCTTAACGAGAGCTAAAATATTGCTCATGGGTGTCAAGGTCGTAGGTCGACTGGAAAGAGTTTTTTTTTTTTTTTGATTTTTTTAAAAGATTGACTTAGCATAATTTTTAAATGTGAACGGAAAGTTTATTTTTGCTCTAGCTCCTTAACGGTACGTCGGATCGGCAATCGGTCAATGGCAAAGAGATAGCTCTTAACGAGATCTAAAATATTGCTCATGGGTGTCAAGGTCGTAGGTTGACTGGAAAGTGTTTTTTTGGATTTAAAAAAAATGGACTTAGCGCACGAAAAGTTGCAATTGGAGAACAATTATTTTGATAATAAAACTAAATAATTTGTAAACGTTGTTCTTGCGTATATCTCTCCATGATGAAATTGTAAACACTACTGAAATTTTAAACATACTAATTTTCTCAAATAAAATATATGTTTATATACAAACAATATTATTGTTTAGGAATATATCGCAAATTTTTCGATTTTAAAATGGCATAAGGGTGATTCCAACGGAACGGGTGTGACATTGTTACTGAGTATTTTCCTGATTTTGATGTATATAATTTATAACGACATCTCACAATGGGTGGTTTATGTAGAAATTCATAAGTGTTACCTACTGACATGGAAGGAAATTAAATAATATTTTTTATAAAATAAATATGGTTGATATATTACCGTAACGGGTGTGACATTACGTTTTGATAAAATCTTGATCTGCCGCTTACTTTAAAGCATACTGTAAAATTTTTCTACGTACTGCCAACAAAAAAAAATTTTTTTGGTGTCTCGAGAGTATATTGTATATTGTAGACTTTATTTCAAATAATTTAAATTATTATTCCGCTTGTAGTAAATATTTTAATATGTAACGGGTATGACAAGTCAATGTAACGGGTGTGACATTGTCTGAATCTGGAGGAGTAATAAGTAGATCGAAATATTGTCCAGGATTTACTAGCCAATATGCATCTAATAAACTAGTTTTTTTCTGCGAAAAACAAAATCGAAGTGGTTTTATTCACTGAATCATATTCATATTGCCGACTTTCTATATCACATAGAGTAAAAACTTACAAGTACAAAATTCGTTGCCAAAAACAAGTTTTGACATCTTAAAAACTCTTTCTCTTTTGTATCAATGTTTATGACAATGCCATTTTTTCATTTTCTACAAAGAATTAGTTTCTGAATTAGAATACGCTGTGTGTTCTGCTGGAATATTATAAGCAGAAATCTTCTCAAAATAATGTTTAAGTCGGTTATTCTTGTTTTTTTTTCAGTTTTCCACCTATTTTCTAAAATACATATATTGATATTTTTAACTCCATTTGAGAAGTATTCTTATGTCTTTTATTCCAGAACCAATCAAAACCTTGTATCATTGAATGGAGTGATTTAAAATGACCTTAGGGACCTTCACTGCCCCACACATCATTCTCTTAATGATTGCCCCTAAACCATCTATTTAGTTTTTCAATTTATACCGAAATTTCTGCTTTCTATTATTTAATTTCATACTTAGCATAAAATTATTAAATATACAATACTTTTAAATCGAATAAAAATTATTTACGGTCTTTGCGTAACGGGTGTGACAAATATTAGTATGCAAATTCTACCGTAAATATTGCAATAATACTGAAACATTTTGATTCACTTTATACTATATAACCTTGACCTAACTTACACAAAAGATGATATATGCATATCCACATAAAATGTATTAAATTGAACTTTTTGTATATTTTCGTGACAAATAAAACACTCCAAGATACAAAACCGTTTGCGGGCACTGAATATTTTCCAAAAGTTACGAATTTTACACCAAACTACACTTTAGGATGCGTACTTTCTTGTAGTCAAAAGAAAAATTTCAGAAAATAAAATATATGTCGAAAAATAGCTCATGTCAGTTCAACAGTAAAATTAGTGCATCCAACAATTTTATAATAAACTATAGAAAACTCGTTGCTAGGAAAAAAACTATTCATAATTTCATGAACTCTTCATGATTTTCTAAAATTCAATTGTTCGTGATGTCCGTTATGGATTTTTTTTTGCAAAAATCTGATTTAAATTTTTATGTGTGATGGGGTCAGTTTACGTGGAATCACCCATAAGCATAAGTTTGCAACAAAAAAATTTTTTTTGTGTCCGAGACCTAGAATTTGTTTTTTATATAGATTAAGGCATACTATTTAATGAAACCAGAACAAAATTTTTATGGTAATTTTTTCTTCAAAAATTTCAATTCTCATGGATGTTACCTTTAGTATTTGGACAATATTTTTTTGAAGTATAAGCTCGATAAAGCCGGAATACCATTTAAATAAAAGGAAATTATTGGGCTAGAAATCCTGAAAACATCACTTTCACATAGTAAGTGTCGATAAAAAAAGTAAAAATAAAATTTTTTCAATAAAATCGTTTTTTCTGGCACGAAAAAACCATAAAAAATTGAAAAAAAATCGCAAAAATTTTGTTTGTTACATTTTTTTGAAAGCTAGCATCCTAACGAAGACAACAACGCCTATTTGCAATAAATTATAACAAATGTTTTAGAAATATTGAAATTAAAAAAATAATTTTTCATATTTTTTATTTTGCCAATTTTTTTGGGAGATACCAAAAGGGGCGTGGCAGTAACTCTCTTTTTGTAATATACTATGGATACTACTAAACATTACACTGTACACAATTTCTGGTATTTGTATGTGCAGGAAACCATGTTATAAGCCGTTAACTTTTTGTGCAAAATGCTCCATTTGTATGGGAGGTACCAAAAGGGTCGTGGTACTATCGCCCATCTTGCACGGGACTATAGGTACTGTAAAGGCATTACACTCCACAAAATTTCAAGTATTTGTATGGACTTTTTCTGCAAAGTGGCCCATTTGTATGGGAGGTACCAAAAGGGGTGTGGCCAGTGTTGCCAGAAATTACTTCACCTTAGAGAGGAGGCTATACATATATAATTTGCTACGAGGAGTGACCTAAGACCCTAAGTATGTTCGGCGGAAATCCGTTTTGTATCATTTTAAGTCATTTGAGCACTGTCCGTCCGCCCGTCTGTCTGTCTGTATGTCTGTGTGTCTGTCTACTGGCTGGTGCACACGATAACTCCCGAAAGGAGTAACCTATTGACTTCAAATTTGGCATGGGCTAATATTTTTCTCTACCTCCAGCTAAGTTCGAAGATGGACCATATTGGTCCACTCCTTTTAGTACCTCCCCCACAAAGGGTTAACTTTTAGTGATATATTGATTCTTTAATAACTTCAATACTACTTACTCGAATCTTCTGAAATTTCACACATAGTATTAGGTTGTTAGTCGCTAACAAGTCAAGAAAAATGGGCGAACTCTCTCCCTTTTTGGTACCTCCCACATAAATGGTCCATTATACACCAAAAGTTAACTGCTTATGGCTTTAATATCAGTACATACCAATACTTGAAATTGTGTACAGTGTACTGATTTTATAGTACCTAGAGTCCAGAGAAGAATGGGCGTTATTGGCACGCCCTTTTTGGTATCTCCCACATAAATGGAGCATTTTGTACCAAAATTAACAGATTTTAACTTAATTACCAGTGAATATAGATACTTGAAATTTTTACGGTGTACTGCTTTTACAGTCTCTAGAGTCCAGAGTAAAGTGGCCGTTATTAGAACGCCCCTTTTGGTACCTCCCACACAAAAAGACCTTTTTGTACCAAAAGTTTACAGCTTTCAACTTTAATACCAGTGCATATAACTACTTGAAATTTTGTACAGTGTAATGCTTTTATAGTACCTAGAGTCCAGAGAAAAGTGGACGTTATTGGCACGCCCCTTTTGGTACCTCCCACACAAATGGACCATTTTGTACCAAAAGTTAACAGATTTTAACTTTAATACCAGTGCATATAACTACTTGAAATGTTGTACAGTGTAATGCTTTTATAGTACCTAGAGTCCAGAGAAAAGTGACCTTTTGTACCTCTTACACAAATGGACCATTTTGTACCAAAAGTAAACAGCTTTGAACTTTAATACCAGTAGATACTTGAAAGTTATTAAATGCAATTCAAATTGATAATAATTTAAATAAAACAAAAAAATAAATAAATTTACTAACATTTTTTTGAGACTCAAGGTGAGAGGATTCATTAGTCGGTTTACCCGACTGAACTTTCTTACTTGTTACCACTTTAGTTACCACTTTTTCATTCGTTTAGCGTTTTCGTAGATATCCTACAAGATATTGCGAAAAAATCGGATTTTTTTGATAAAATGGAATTTTATCAAAAAAATCTATGCATAATTTACCAAGTTGTAGCTTTGTTAAAAGCACATTCTAAGGAAAATCAAATGGAGCTAAATCATTAAAAATAAATTAATTTTATCTTCTATGGGTAGGATAAGCTTTATTACTTTAAACATTTATTTCCTGACAATTATACTCGACTCTCGTCTGAGCGCCAGGTCAACACACACAAGCATACACCTTTCGATTGTATTAGTTAAATAGCTCATTTAACGTTTAAGTGAATTTGAATTCAAATTAGAACGCCGCTGTATGACATTTGTGTGCGGATTGTCGGATATAATTAAAAAAAGTGTAGAAGTTCTATTAGTTGGATTATGTGTCACATGCATAATTTTATATACGGCCGGCATTACCGGCACTCTGGAGGTATCGGCAAAATTAACAAGGATTTTAGGTGGTAGCCGGACCTATTGCAGTACACCATTTACAAATGGAATGAAGAAAACTTGTTTTTTTTGAGGAAAATTAATAGTTACACACAGAAAAGTTAATATTCACTGTTATAACTACTACATAGGATTTTTCGTTAATATTATGACAACCAAAAAAAATTAAATTAAAAGAACCAAATTCCACGAAAATGCAAAATTTAATTATTTTCACCAAAAATATTGACAACACATTTTTATCCCCTCACCTAACCAGTGGAGGATACATATCATTTGCTACGGTTCAAAAGTGTAACACATCGAATGTGTGACCTAAGACCCCATGTATGTATGTTTGGTGGAAATTCAATTTGGGTTCTTTTAAGGCATTTGAACAATGTTCGTCCGTCCGCTTGTCTGTCTGTTGGCGTCTATATAACTTACAAATAATGGAAATTTTCTGCATTAGAATTTTAGAAAACAAATTTTAAAAACAACTTACCATAAAAAAAATTTTATTTTGTTTTCATGAAAACGTATCCCTCAATCTACACAAAAAAAAACTTTTTAGGTCTGGGAGATATATTATTTTTGGAAACTGTGTAGGACAAATCAATAGCATTAAGTGTTTAAATAACAAAATAGTGCATGCATAATATTAAAATGCATAAATTGTTGAGTATGCAAATTTTGCAAAACAATATGCGAGGTGCATTTCGTTTCCGAACGAAGTTAAGGTGGCCAGATGTGTGAAAATCCAAAAATAAATTCGACTCCATTCAAATGTGCCAGAGATAGGTTTTATATTAAAACCAGTAAGGAAAGGCTAAAGTCGGGCGGTGCCGACTATATGATACCCTACACAACTCTAGTAAGATTGGATAACAATGAAATATCCAGTGTTTTATACACTGGTTTTTCAACAGGGACGCTACAAAAGTAGACCGACAGGGACAGCAAACGACGCCATATTTTTTGCCGCTCTTTTGACATTTCTCTTCAGTAAGGTTTGCCATTTCATGATGGAATGATATACGAGCCAACAACGAGTCGAAATTATTAAAATTTACTACCGAAATTCGGAGTCAGTGGCCTCAACGTTAAGAGCGCGAAAAATCGAACAATCATTTTCAAAGATGAGGCTCATTTCTGGCTGAATGGCTTCGTCAATAAACAAAATATGCGTTACTGGTCAGACAGCAATCCACACGTACTCCATGAGTCATCATTGCATCCCGAAAAAATTACGGTTTGGTGCGGTTTATGGGCCGGCGGCGTTATTGGGCCGTACTTCTTCCGTGATGATCAAGACCGGCACGTTACTGTGAATGGGAATCGCTACCGTTCAATGATAACCGAATATTTTTGGCCCCAATTGGATGATATGGACTTGGAGGACATGTGGTTCCAACAGGACGGCGCCACAAGCCACACAGCGAATGCACAATCAATTAATGATTAATGAACTTCGTACGAATATTGAACGTGAAATTGCAGCAGTATCGGCCGATTTATGCTTGAAAACCGTCGAAAATTGGGTTCAGCGTCTGGACTTCTGCAAGCGTGCCCGTGGTGGCCATGCAAAAGAAATCGAGTTCCATACATAATGGCATCGAACGTACTTTCACAGGAATAAAGAATTGCATTGATATCCAAAACCGTTTTTGTTTTATTTAAAAATGTGTAGCGCTATTTTGTAGCGCTCTTATTGACGGACCCGATACTACAAACATATATATGGGAGCTATAGCTAAATCTTAACCATTTTCTTCAAATTCGGCAATGTTGGTCCATGAATCAAGAGACTCTACCATTCTAAATTTCAAAACGATTGGATGTAAAATACAGCTTCTACAAGACTAAAGAGCCAAATCGGACGAAAGATATATATGGGAGCTATGAATTAATCTTATCCGATTTTCTTAAAATAAAGAGCCATATCGGACAAAACATATATATGGGAGCTATGGGAGCTATCAAGAAACTCTACCATTCTAAATTTCAAAACGATTGGATGTAAAGTACAGCTTCTACAAGACTAAAGAGCCAAATCGGACGAAAGATATATATGGGAGCTATAGCTTAATCTTATCCGATTTTCTTAAAATAAAGAGCTATATCGGACAAAACATATATATGGGAGCTATGGGAGCTATCAAGAAACTCTACCATTCTAAATTTCAAAACGATTGGATGTAAAATACAGCTTCTACAAGACTAAAGAGCCAAATCGGACGAAAGATATATATGGGAGCTATAGCTTAATCTTATCCCATTTTCTTAAAATTCGGCAATGTTGGTCCAAGAATCAAGAAACTCTACCATTCTAAATTTCAAAACGATTGGATGTAAAATACTGCTTCTGTGGGACTAAAGGGCCAAATCGGACGAAAGATATATATGGGAGCTATATCTAAATCTGAACCGATTTCAACCAAATTCAATAGGGTTCTTTCCAGCTGCGAAAGACTCTAAACTGCAAAATTTCAGAACGATCGGAGTGAAATTGCGACCTGTAGTCGACGAACAACTTAAGATGGACAGACGGACGGACGGGCAGACATGGTTAAATCGACTCAGCTAGTGATTCTGAGTCGATCGGTATACTTTAAGGTCTAGCTATAGTATTTTCAGGTGTTACAAACATCTGCCATGAAAAAAACGTATAATACCCTGTACCACAGTGTGGTGTAGGGTATAATAAGTGTAGGAAGGTATATATCGCTCATTTATTGCAGCAGCCTTACATCTGCCATTATAATTTTTTCGAGGTAGTTGTACAAAATTATCCTACATTCGGTCCTATATTTCGATATCTACAGATTAATCCATGATTGGGGCGTTTCCTGAGGAAGACTACGATATTTGGCATTCTTCAGAAGTTAAGTCATCCCATTCAGTCAAATAGTTACATTTGTATAGTGTATTTAAATCACCCTCACGTGAAATTTCATATCTCGATGTGCGACACTCTTGCACGAAATGAGTGATTTAATTAGCTACGAAAGCAACACCCTATCTATTTATTATATCTGTGGTTGTCTGAAATAATTAAATTAATGCACATCTAATAAGATTAAAAATTTTCAGGAGAGCCCAAATACGTTCTCTCTCGCAGTACATTTGATACTGAATGTGCTCAATTGTGTGTTACAAAAACTCAACAAAAATTTGAGTTACCAAGAAATGTCCATATATTGATCGATAGATATTGAGATGAATATATTCTTGCTATAATCCCGAAATCGAAAATTTCTGACATAGGTTGTTCTTCAAGAAAACCAAAGATATATGGGGGAATTCATGTCAAGTGATTGCATTTTTAAAACCAATGTCTTCTGATCGGGATGAAACTTGATTCATGTGTAGCCCTATTCGATATTAGTTATGACACAACATTGGAACCAGATCGGTTAAAGACTGTCTGAAATTAGAGGGTGTTGAATTTTGACATTTTGATCAATCCGCCCTTTTTCCATCCTACAACAAATTAATTACCTATTTCATTTAGACAATTGTGCCCAATGTGTTTTCTATAGCTTTTTCCTCAATCCCTTTAGAAAAATAAAAAAATTTCCAAAAATATTTTTTGTGAATTTTTTTTTTGCGAAATTAATACTCAAAAACCGCTTTGTATTCAGAAAATTTTGTTCAAAGTGTATTCGACAGCTTTTTCTTCAAAAAATAAAAAAAATTTTAAAAAATAAAAAAAATAACAAAAAAATTTTGGAGAATTTCACAAAAAATATTTTTTGTGGCTTTTTTTGCGAAATTCAAACGTGTTTTGACATTTTTGTCAAAAACCTATGTTTTTATCTTTTTTTTTTGATCAAACTTTCGTTCAGCTACTTTCTTTAAAAGTTTTGTGGCCAATTAGTGGGATTGGACTTGTTTATCTATAAAAATAAAGATAAACATCTAAAAAATAGAGCTTGAGCCACCTATTCTTTAGCATAAATGGAGAACCATTTATGACCTATTTTACTGGCCAAAAGTCCTAAAACTCAAAATTTTTGTTTAAGTAGGCAATTTATGTTAGGAAGAGTATATATACATCATTCAGTAACAAATCGCGCACATTTTGAATTTTTAAGAAAATCTGTTTTAGCCCTCATGTACGAGTATATGCTGCTACCTATTTAGTCTTTTAGCGCTATATAAGCTGTATTTCACATTCAATCTTTTTGAAACTTAGTACGGTGGAGTTCTTTGATCCAAGGACCCACGATGAAGAAGAAAATCGGTTCAGATTTAAATATACCGCCCATATATATGTTCCTTTGGCATTTAAGATGCTAAACATATCTGAAAAGAGATAATTTTTCACCGAGAAGCAAAAATGAGCAACACCGGATATTAGTTACTATATTCACAATACAATAAGCTTTTATTTTCTCTTTAAATTGGCTATTACAGTACCAATTTAAAAAATTTTGAGTTTGCGTCCGCCTTCACGAGGCAAAATTCAAACACTTGAATTTTTTCACATCTCGGCACGAGTTCGCAGTTATTTTTCACACAATTTAAATACTTACCATAAACACTATCTTCCATGTAAATAGTTCCCAATTTACTGCCCTGCAAATTTGTGAAAACAAGTTCTTTAAAAGTCCGAAGAAAATAGGCACTGTAACTATTTTTGTTAGTCAACTATAAAAATACACTTTTGACAGCTGCCCATATAACGGGACATTCTTTTTCAAGAAAACCAAAGAAATTTTCCGTTATTCTGAAGAGTTTTTTTTATCAACAATTACATAGAGAAACAAAGTGTAAAATTTGACTTTTGTCCAGTAAAACGGGTCATTTGTCCCATAGTGCAACGGTTTGAATAATGTCTTACAAGATATTGAGAAGAATTGAATTTTTTGAGAAAATTTTAACGGTTGTTTAATTAAAACCACTTAAAAACATCGAAAAATTCACAATTATTATATTTTTATACCCTCACTTTAGTGGGACGAGGGTATATATCATTTGCTACGGAAAAAAAGTGTAACACATCGAAGGAGTGACCTAAGACCCCAAGTATGTTCGGCGGAAATCCGTTTTGAGCCAATGAGCAATGTCCGTCCGTCTGTCTGTCTGTCTGTCTGTATGTCTGCTGGCTGGTGCGCACGATCACTCTCGAAAGGAGTAACCGATTGACTTCAAATTTCGTATGTGGTAATATTTTTTTCTATCTCCGACTAAGTTCGAAGATGGGCCATATTGGTCCACTCCTTCTGGTACCTCCCCCACAAAGGGTTAAAATGTTGTGAAATATTGATTCTTTAATAACTGCTATTATACGTATTCGAATCTTCTGAAATTCCACAGTTAGTATAAGTTTGTTAGTCGATATCAACTCGAGGAAAATGGGCGAAATTGCCACTCCCCTTTTGGTACCTCCCACACAAATGCACCATTTTGCACTAAAAGTTAAAAGCTTATAACATTAATACCAGTGTTTAGAATTACTTGAAATTGATTCTAACTAGGATATTCTCCCGGCTTCAAGACCATTTTGTTTCTATATTATTATAGAAACAAGTATTTTATACATGGCGGTGTATAAATATGTATTAAAAAATTGGCAGCACACATACTGGATCATGATTTCTGAGCCGTGACACTCGTTATCAACAGTTCTGCTGCAATTGTATGGGAGATACGGAGCTATATATGGTTGACTTCAATGAGAAATCTTTGTGAAACCACACTTCTCCAAAATCTTCCAAAAACAATTGTTAACCAAAGTTGAACTGTTGATAACGAGTGTCACGGCTCAGAAATCATGATCCAGTTTGTGTGCTGCCAATTTTTTAATACATATTTATACACCGCCATGTATAAAATACATGTTTTTATAATAATATAGAAACAAAATGGTCTTGAAGCCGGGAGAATATCCTAGTTAGAATCACAAAGATTTGCAGACCGAATAAAAGCAAGCAAACAACATTACTTGAAATTTTGTACAGTGTAATGCTTTTATAGTGCCTACAGTCCAGTGAAAAATGAGCGTTATTGCCGCGCCCCTTTTGGTACCTCCCACACAAATGGGAGGTACCAAAACTTTGTAATATTTTCTGAAAAATATTACAAAGTTATATTTCGAAGTATGAGTAAACGGCAAAGAACTTTTCAATGTGTAAATGATCCCGACAATTTCTGCTACATCTATCGACAATATGTTATTAAAAACCAGTAAGGAAAGGCAGAAAGTCGGGCGGGGCCGACAATATAATACTCTACACCTCTCTAACAATGCGATAAAGGTCATTGCGATAATAATTTCGAATAATTGGTAAGTAGGCAGGAACATATTATCTAATTCTGAGCCGATAATCGCTAAATTAAGCAATATTCGTTCCTAAATTGAGAAACATCTTTCCGGAAAATATTAATGATCGGAAGTAAAGTACAACTTCTATAGCGCGTTGATACCAAATCAGGAGGAACATATATATGAAGGTTATATATAAATCTGAACCGATTTTCCCTGAATACTCATTCATGTAAAAAGACCTCTTTCTGTAGAATTTCGTACTGATCGGATATAAAATACAGTCTCTACACCTCTTACATGTCAAATCGGTGGTAACATATATATGGGGGCTATATCTAAATCTGAACCGATTTCCCTCAAATTTGGCAGCGTTAATTCACGCAATGAGAAACCTCTTTCTGCCAATTTTTTACTGATCGGATATAAAATACAGTTTCTACAGCGCTTACATGTCAAATCGGGGGTAACATATATATGTGGGCTATATCTAAATCTCAACCGATTTCCCTCAAATTTGTCAGTATTAATTCATGTAATAAGAAACCTCTTTCTGCCGAATTTCGTACTGATCGGATTAACAATACACTTTTTACAGCGCTTACATGTAAAATCGGGGGTAACATATATATAGGGGGGCTATATCTCAATCTGAACCGATTTTCTCCGAATTTGGCAGTATTCCTTAATGTAATAAGAAACCTCTTTCTGCCGAATTTTACAATGATCGGTTATAAAATAAATTTTTTACGGCGCTTACATGTGAAATCGGGGGTAACGTATATACGGGGGCTATATCTAAATCTGAACCGATTTCTTCCAAATGTAACAGTGTTCATTCATATATCAAGAGACCTCTTTCTGCTGAATTTCATACTGATCGGATATAAAATAAAGTTTTTACAGCGCTTAACTATCAAATCGGGGCTAACATATATATGGGGGCTATATCTAAATCTAAACCGATTTTACCCAAATTCAATAGGGATCGTCCTTGGGCCAAAAAAAAAATATGTGTAAAATTTCGTCAAGATCGGGCCATAATTGCGACCTGTACTTTGATTACAAGAATACATCTACAAACAGACAGACGGACATTGCTAAATCGACTCAGAAAGTCGATCGGTATAATAAAAAATGGATCTATCTCTTCTCCTTTTGGGTGTTACAAACAAATGCACAAAGTCATAATACCCTGTACCACAGTGTGGTGTAGGGTATAAAAATCGACGTGCGTTTAGTAAAATAATAGAAGAAATATATGTGCAATATTTTGGTATACGAGTTAAAAATATGAACGAACCGTGGACACCTAGTATTTTGTGTAATTCGTGCCATGTAAATCTTACTCGATGGAGTAGTGGAAGCATGCGGTAAGTACTTTACAATTAATGGACATTCCCGGATTGTTCGAGGAACTTAATCAAACATACAATTCAAAGGAATGACGGTTACTTGTTGACAGCAGTAAAGAAAGTTTGAAAGCAGTACTTTTACACAACGGAAATCAGAAACCGTCGATTCCCATTGTTCATGCTGTCAACACTAAGGAATCATACGAAACAATGGCTAAATTGATAAAATACATAAAATATGAACATGACTAGAAAATTGTTGCGATTTAAGAGTAGTTGGGATAGCCGATAATTTGCCACCACTGCACATTAAGCTGGGGCTCTTTAAAAATTTTGTAAAAGCCTTAAGGAAAGATGGCAATTCACTCTCATATTTAAAATGTTTATTTAAAAGTCTTTCTTTTCAAAAAATCGAAGAAGGAGTTTTTGATGGGCCTAAAATAAGGAAATCATCATATTTGACGTCGGATGAAATCGCAGCATGGAGGTCGTTTAAGCTTGTAGTTTCAAATTTCCATGGATCCAATAAAAACCCGCAATATGAAACAATGATTAATGATTTGTTAAAATGTTATGAAAAAATTGGTTAGAAATATATTTTTTTATATTTATGTATATAACGCATATGTATTCTTCCAACTTTTTTTTCGCTTTATGTATTCCAACAGGTGTAAATATGTCCCTCAAAATTAATTTCTTTCATTCTCATTTAAACTTTTTCCCAGAGAATCTTGGCGACGTAAGTGACGAACATGGCGAAAGGTTTCACCAAGAATTGAAGTCCATCGAGCGGCGTTACCAAGGGCACTGGGATGAAAGAACGGTTTCCTCATTAGAGAAACCGATTCCGAAATCTACAAACGTCAACAAAGAACTCACAATTACTTCTAATGAAACTCGTTCATGAAAATAAACTCAAATGTACATAATATAAATAAAAGTAATAAATAAAAATCGCTTTTTAAACAGAAATTTAAAAAAAACCAGTAAGGAAAGGCTAAAGTCGGGCGGTGCCGACTATATAATACCCTACACCACTCTCGTAATATTGAATAACTCTGATATATAAATTTTGTAATTCATGTATAAATTGTTTATATACATTTACTTTTGGGACATTTTACACTTAAATAATACCCTGTACCACAGTGTGGTGTGGGGTATAAAAACGATTGGATCTAATAAGCCAAATCGGATGAAACATATATATGGGAGCTATAGCTAAATCTTTACCGATTTTCTTCAAATTCGGCAATGTTGGTTCATGAATCAAGAAACTCTACCATTCTAAATTTCAAAACGATTGGATGTAAAATATGGCTTCTATAGAACTAAAGGGCCAAATCGGACGAAACATATATATGGGAGCTATAGCTAAATCTTAACCGATTTTCTTCAAATTCGGTAGTGTTGGTTCATGGATCAAGAAACTCTACCGTTCTAAATTTCAAAATGATTGGATGTAAAATACAGCTTCTTCAGGACTAAAGAGCAAAATCGGACGAAACATATATATGGGAGCTATAGCTAAATCTTAACCGATTTTCTTCAAATTCGGTAGTGTTGGTTCATGGATCAAGAAACTCTACCATTCTAAATTTCAAAATGATTGGATGGAAGCTTCTACAGGACTAAAGAGCAAAATCGGACGAAACATATATATGGGAGCTATAGCTAAATCTTAACCGATTTTCTTCAAATTCGGTAGTGTTGGTTCATGGATCAAGAAACTATACCATTCTAAATTTCAAAATGATTGGATGTAAAATACAGCTTCTACAGGACTAAAGAGCAAAATCGGACGAAACATATATATGGGAGCTATAGCTAAATCTTAACCGATTTTCTTCAAATTCGGTAGTGTTGGTTCATGTATCAAGAAACTCTACCATTCTAAATTTCAAAACGATCGGATGTAAAATACAGCTTCTATAGGACTAAAGGGCCAAATCGGACGAAAGATATATATGGGAGCTATATCTAAATCTGAACCGATTTCAACCAAATTCAATAGCCGCGAAATACTCTAAACTGCAAAATTTCGGAACGATCGGAGTGAAATTGCGACCTGTAGTCGACGAACAACTTTACATGGACAGACGGACGGACGGACGGACGGACATCGTTAAATCGACTCAGCTAGTGATTCTGAGTCGATCGGTATACTTTAAGGTGGGTCTAGCTGTGTTATTTTCAGGTGTTACAAACATCTGCCGTGAAACAAACTTATAATACCCTGTACCACAGTGTGGTGTAGGGTATAAAAATCTTTTGAAATTCTCTTACCTCTACCAAAAGGGCTATAATTTCTGCAAGCCTTTAAAAAATAAAATAAAATAATTGTTTTTCGATTATTTTCTATTTTTTATGTTTTTTTTTTGTCCCAGGTTTTTTTTTTTTTGAAAAAATATACTTTTTCCAATTTGTTTAATGACTGTTACTAAACCACTGTTTCTAAGTGAAAGAGATATTTCCAACATTGGTAGCCCACATTAATAGCTTCAATTTAACGCATAAATCGACCTGATCGGGCATATACTCCAAAAATTATAGTGCAAATACTAAGGTACGACGATAATAGCATTTTTAATAAACAATTTTTTAAAAAAAAACTTATCCATAAAAAATTTTTGGTTTTGATTTTATATAACAGTATGCCACAATTTATACAAAAAAATAATTTTAGGTCTAGGACACAATTAATAGAATGATCATTTTTGTAATTAACACACAAATAATAAAAATGATTAATTTTGCAAAATTAATTCCTTTTGGCATGGAATGACTCATATACTTTATTAGACCTCAGGTAAATATTTGAAGATCTTACACAAGGAATGACAAAGTTATTATACTCGTACCTGCATCTTATGGAGGAAGGTGTACTCATGTTATTTAATTTCTGCTATAGGCAAAAAATAGTAACAACAGTGGTTGTATCATTGTGTATATGCTGTCAATTTTATTTTTTTAAGAAATACACAATATTTTTTGGACTTTTGACTTCTTCGGCAATATGATTACGGTTTCTTATCGCCATTCATCTACGAATCATGAATCGTCCAAAATCACTCAATTGATACATTAAAACAGGGGATTAACCCCCACGAAAACATGGGAAAACCCCTTGTATTTTTGTTAGGACATAATTTTCGTAGAATGCTTATAAATGTTGCTTTAAAAAGCCTTTAAGTAATACAAAATGACATAAACTGTTCACTATTAGTTGTGAGTGAGACCAATCATTTAAACATTGCTCGTTATTAAAAAAGTATTTAATAAAAAAATGCAAAAGCAGGCAGCTACTGAAAATAACTGTAAGTGTTCGAATATAATTTTGAATCATTATTACCTTGTGTGTGCATGTGCAGCAAAATAATTGAAACAAGGTCTGGTTCAAATGAAACAAGACCGCGTAAAAACTATTTGATAGGTCTCTTTAAGATTTGCAACTTTTCTTATGACAAAAATTTACTAAAACTGTTCAATTTGTATACCCTACACCACATTGTGGTACAGGGTATTATAAGTTTGTTTCATGGCAGATGTTTGTAACACCTGAAAATACTATAGCTAGACCCACCTTAAAGTATACCGATCGGCTCAGAATCACTAGCTGAGTCGATTTAACTATGTCTGTCCGTCCGTCCGTCCGTCTGTCCATGTAAAGTTGTTCGTCGACTACAGGTCGCAATTTCACTCCGATCGTTCTGAAATTTTACAGTTTACAGTATTTAGCGGCTGTTAAGATCGCTATTGAATTTGGTTGAAATCGGTTCAGATTTAGATATAGCTCCCATATATATCTTTCGTCCGATTTGGTCCTTTAGTCCTATAGAAGCTGTATTTTACATCCGATCGTTTTGAAATTTAGAATAGTAGAGTTTCTTGATCCATGAACCAACATTGCCGAATTTGAAAAAAATCGGTTAAGATTTAGCTATAGCTCCCATATATATGTTTCGTCCGATTTTGCTCTTTAGTCCTGTAGAAGCTGTATTTTACATCCAATCATTTTGAAATTTAGAATGGTAGAGTTTCTTGATCCATGTACCAACACTACCGAATTTGAAGAAAATCGGTTAAGATTTAGCTATAGCTCCCATATATATGTTTCGTCCGATTTGGCCATTTAGTCCTATAAAAGCTGTATTTTACATCCAATCGTTTTGAAATTTAGAATGGTAGAGAATTGGAAGAAAATCGGTTAAGATTTAGCTATAGCTCCCATATATATGTTTCGTCCGATTTGGCCATTTAGTCCTATAAAAGCTGTATTTTACATCCAATCGTTTTGAAATTTAGAATGGTAGAGTTTCTTGATCCATGAACCAACATTGCCGAATTTGAAGAAAATCGGTTAAGATTTAGCAATAGCTCCCATATATATGTTTCGTCCGATTTGGCCATTTAGTCCTATAAAAGCTGTATTTTGAAATTTAGAATGGTAGAGTTTCTTGATCCATGAACCAACATTGCCGAATTTGAAAAAAATCGGTTAAGATTTAGCTATAGCTCCCATATATATGTTTCGTCCGATTTTGCTCTTTAGTCCTGTAGAAGCTGTATTTTACATCCAATCATTTTGAAATTTAGAATGGTAGAGTTTCTTGATCCATGTACCAACACTACCGAATTTGAAGAAAATCGGTTAAGATTTAGCTATAGCTCCCATATATATGTTTCGTCCGATTTGGCCATTTAGTCCTATAAAAGCTGTATTTTACATCCAATCGTTTTGAAATTTAGAATGGTAGAGAATTTGATGAAAATCGGTTAAGATTTAGCTATAGCTCCCATATATATGTTTCGTCCGATTTGGCCATTTAGTCCTATAAAAGCTGTATTTTACATCCAATCGTTTTGAAATTTAGAATGGTAGAGTTTCTTGATCCATGAACCAACACTACCGAATTTGAAGAAAATCGGTTAAGATTTAGCTATAGCTCCCATATATATGTTTCGTCCGATTTGGCCCTTTAGTTCTATAGAAGCTATATTTTACATCCAATCGTTTTGAAATTTAGAATGGTAGAGTTTCTTGATTCATGAACCAACATTGCCGAATTTGAAGAAAATCGGTAAAGATTTAGCTATAGCTCCCATATATATGTTTCATCCGATTTGGCTCTTTAGATCCAATCGTTTTTTATACCCTACACCACACTGTGGTACAGGGTATTATTTAAGTATAAAATGTCCCAAAAGTAAATTTATGTAAACAATTTATACATGAATTACAAAATTTATATATCAGAGTTATTCAATATTACCAGAGTGGTGTAGGGTATTATATAGTCGGCACCGCCCGACTTTAGCCTTTCCTTACTGGTTTTAAAATAACTCGCAAAATTCCGTAACGTCCAGGATTTTGGAATTATCCATATACGAGTATATCATTTTATCGTAAAGTCTGATCGGTCATGAATAAAATAACACCATTCCGAAGAAAATCGTTGAATAATTTATTTTATTAGAGAACTATAGCTAATCCAAAGAAATCACCTTATAGGCTGAGAAGTGTATTATCCCGTATATTCAAATCGATTGCAAAATCCTGCAAAAACATCTTTTTATTGTTTAGCTGTGCTATTAATATTGAACAAAAGCTAGAAAATATTAAAAAAATACCTGTTTTTTTCATTGAAAAATTAAAAATATTGTTTGAAAATTGCCCTACGCAAAAACATACAGCCGAAATTTTAGAATAAAAACTGCTGTTTTGTCAACATACAAAGGGAAAGTATATTTATGTATAAGCAAAAAATCCCGGGAATTCCCGCAAAATTTCACGGGATTGATAAATATGACTTTTTCCCGGGATTTCCCGGGATCACGTTCCTGAGAAAAAACCTCTAGATTTGGCAATAAGACTGTTGGTGCTATAAAACCATTACACTGAGCCAAATTTTAAGTGTTTGTATGTATGCATTTTGAAATTTAGAATGGTAGAGTTTCTTGATCCATGAACCAACACTACCAAATTTGAAGAAAATCGGTTAAGATTTAGCTATAGCTCCCATATATATTTTTCGTCCGATTTGGCCCTTTAGTTCTATAGAAGCTAAATTTTACATCCAATCGTTTTGAAATTTAGAATGGTAGAGTTTCTTGATTCATGAACCAACATTGCCGAATTTGAAGAAAATCGGTAAAGATTTAGCTATAGCTCACATATATATTTTTCTTCCGATTTTGGCTTATTAGATCCAATCGTTTTTATACCCTACACCACACTGTGGTACAGGGTATTATTTAAGTATAAAATGTCCCAAAAGTAAATTTATGTAAACAATTTATACATGAATTACAAAATTTATGTATCAGAGTTATTCAATATTACGAGAGTGGTGTAGGGTATTATATAGTCGGCACCGCCCGACTTTAGCCTTTCCTTACTGGTTTATTTATGTAAAACATTTTGCACAACATATTCTGCATTCCACACATTATTATCCACTCGAGATTATTTTTGACTACATATACCGTTCTTGAACAAAATGTTGAAGAATTATTTATGTCGAGTAATTTTATTTTTTGTTTATCATGTTTCAAGAACAGCAACAATCTTTCGGTTGTATTAGGAAATGGTTGGGATAACCAAAAAACGATTTTGTATTAATATTTTTTCTGTTGTAGTAACCAATTATTCGTTGCAATAATAATCTTTGGTCTATTGATACAATGTCTGTTGTCAAGAATAAAACATTGGTTGTCACAACCAAAAATCGATCATATGGTACTATAATGAAAGTTTAAAATTGGTTACCACAACCAACCGAGAGTCAATGAAAAAACAATCTTAATTCGATTGATACAACCATCGATTTAGTTGCAAGCATTTTTATTTGATCGTATCCATGTTATTATTGTTGTTTCAACTATTTAACACAACCGGTGTAGGCAATAAACTTTTTGTTGCTTGTACTATTTTTTTATTGTTACAATCGAATTCTAACCAATTATTTTCCTGGGTGTGTGTTTGTAATAAGTATATGGAGGATTGAAACTTGATCGGTATGAAACTTGAACCATGTTTAGTCATTTCGGATAGTAGTTAGGACACACAATTTCAACGACGTGGGTTAAGGACAGTCTAAGTTGAAGGGTGTTGAATTTTGAAATTTTAGTCAAACGACCCTGCCCCTTTTCCCATCCATATAACTAATTACCTATTGTATTTAAAGTAGAATATTGCGCCCAAAGTGCTTTCGATAGCTTTTCTTCATTCTTTTTAGGAAAATACAAAAATTTGCACAAATATTTGTGTGATTTATGTGTGATTTTTTTCCCGAAATTTAAACTTGTTTTGTAATTTTTATTAAAAAGCTTATTTTGATTTTTTTTTTTTCAAAAGAATTCTTATTGGCAACACTGGTGTTGAAGAGACCGATTAATAAATTTTGCACTATGGAGCACCACCAGGAAATAATAGAAGAAACGGGAATGCAGGAGGACATAGCAGATTCACAGAGTTTGTGCAATAATATGATGCAAACTTCGTCAAAAACCAGAAACCCACCCCTATTATTGAGGTGGTTGATGCTGTTGATGTTGATATGCTTAGTAGTGACAACCCAGGCCTTAGAGAATACAACAATACGAGAGATAAGAAATACGACTGCTATATATTTGGATCCGGTTAGCCAAATAAACGAGGCCTCATCTTCATGGAATATTGTTTTATATTACGAAATGCAGCCGTACTTTGACATTTTGAAGAAAGCGTCGGAATTGATGCAGCAAGCTAAACAAATATGCCCAAAGCTCCGAACTTTTGAGGATCAATGTTGGACGCTCATAAATAATACCGAATATAAAATAAATAAAATAGAGACAAACAATGATTTACTTATCAACCACAAAAGCTCTCGTAAAAAAAGGCAAGCACCGCTCAGATTTGTTGGCTCGGTCTCCCGCATGCTTTTCGGATTAATGGATGAAAATGATAGGAGAGCCCTAGAAACCAATATGAAGAATTTACTGGCTAACCAAAATGATTTGAAGAAATTAGCTGAAGAACAGACGTCTGTTCTAGACTCCACTATCAATCTGCTGAACCGAACGACAGAAGAAGTAAATTCGCATTTCTCGGAGATCAAGGCAAAGGTTGACAATATAAGCGCCGCTGTGAACGACCATTGTTCGCTCTACAGCGAGTCTTTTCGATTTTTCGTAATTACCAAGCAAGTTGATGACTTCATAGAAGAGTGCAACGAGGTTCAACGAAATGCCATAGATTTGTTACTCGACGTCAACCAGGGAAAGATTCATACTGTTCTTATCAGCCCGCAACAATTACAAGCCGTAATCGTCAAAATTCGGGAGGTACTACCAGAGAAGTATGTATTACCCGGAACAATGTCGGGGTCCGAACTCAAGGAAATATGGCAACTGATGTCGGGCACCGGTACATTTTGTGGGAACGCAGTTAGTTATAAACCTAAGAGTACAGCTCCTGAGCCGGCACTCATCCCAATTTTACAAGATAATTCCAATTCCGTTTCTCCAAGAAGGGGTCGCGATGATGGCGCGAATAAAAGCTCCTTACATTATATACAACTTCGATTTGGACTCCTTCCATTTTCTAACGCAGGACATGCTGAACGAATGCCGAAGAACGTTAAGCAACGAGGTGGTGTGTGAGGAGAGTATTCCATGGATAGACGCCAAGTCCAACAATTGTGAACTATCGCCTTTGAAACCACATAATGTGCTCAATTGTACATACGATGATACAGAAAAACGTCCCTTTTGGATGGAGTTGAGAAATAAGGGAAACTGGCTATTCAAAACGTTTAAGAATACATCCGTACACTTGAAATGCTCTAACCAACAGCCAGTCATATTAGAGCTTCCATCGCAAGGTGTTCTGACGCTCCAATCGGACTGTACAACAAGGATCGAGGATATAACATTAGTCTCAGTTCATCAGTTTTACCAGAAGCTAAACACCGAATTTCATCAATTCCTTGCAAAGGATGTAGATCCAGAAGTAACGCAAATCATAAAACCTCTTGGAAACGTGATCATCAACCACAATCAGCAGATAACCAAATTGAAGACACGTGTGGACGAATTGAAGAAAAATAACATAAATCTAAGAGGGCTGACATTTCACCATATCTCCGGTCATATATCCCTGACATTAGTAGCTGGGTAAAAATAAAACAAGTGTGTCAAAATTTTTTGGAAGGTCAAGATTTTTTTGAAATTATTTATTAATCTGGTTGAGAATTTGAAAAAAATAAAACAATTTGAACCGTTTTGCAAAATTTTGATTTTTTCGCGAGATATGAGCTATTAAATTTTTCCGAGTGTGTTTAGAAAACTGCAATTTTCTCCGGAAATATTGAACGGATTAGACTGAAATTTTTGCAGGTCGGTCCGAAACATTTCCTAAAATCTAAATATATCATAAACTTTAATTACCAACTGACCATATGAAAAATATTGCAAAATATTTTTTGCATATGCGAATAATTGCACTTTCTGGAGCAGTAATTTGAAATATTTTATATTTAGAATGCGTCCTATATTGACGTCCACCAGAATCAGAAAAAACATTTTGGTAGATCGCGCTTTGTAAAAATGTACAGCAAATTTACAGACACTACCTTTTTGAAAATATTTTTGGTTCATTATTACAGGACCTCAAGGACTTTACCAATTTTGTCCAAATTTACACAATAGCTGAATCCATCAGTTCTGAGTCCAAAAAAGCATTAATTTTTTTTTGGCGGATCAACTTCTCAGCATCGCGAGCTTCCAAACTGTGGATATATAATTTGCAATATCTCCGTCAATTCCTAATCAATCTGTACAAAATCAACGACAAAAGAGACGTGAGAAAAGTCACTTTCATATCTTGTTTCCTAATATATGTTTTCTTAACCCATTAAGAGCCAATTTTTTTACTTTTTGTGTTAAATGCAATGATTATGGAAAATGCGTTATGGACTGGACTGTTCGTGCGGTGGAAGTATAAATTGGCGATTCTATTAATACAAACAACACATTAAGCTTTATTTCAATGTATTATATGACCAATGTTTCCCATAAGAACATAAAATATTGCTATTTTATTGTAACCCATACAAAATGTTATTATTTGGTAATGAAATAATACAGAATTGATTTTAGAATTTTTAACATAATTTTAGTTTCAATGTATGACAAAAGTTTTAGAGGCAATATGCAAAATTTTTTAGTGGTTTTTAAAGGTATATACCTTTAAATAGAGCTTACGGTGTTGTATGTACTAAAGAATCGCGAATTTTTACATCCACCGCACGAACAGTCCAGTCCATAACGCATTTTCCAAAATCATTGCATTTAACACAAAAAGTAAAAAAATTGGCTCTAAATGGGTTAAGAAAACATATATTAGGAAACAAGATATAAAAGTGACTTTTCTCACGTCTCTTTTGTCGTTGATTTTGTACAGATTGATTAGGAATTGACGGAGATATTGCAAATTATATATCCACAGTTTGGAAGATCGCGATGCTGAGAAGTTGATCCGCCAAAAAAAAAATTAATGCTTTTTTGGACTCAGAACTGATGGATTCAGCTATTGTGTAAATTTGGACAAAATTGGTAAAGTCCTTGAGGTCCTGTAATAATGAACCAAAAATATTTTCAAAAAGGTAGTGTCCGTAAATTTGCTGTAATTTTTTACAAAGCGCGATCTACCAAAATGTTTTTTCTGATTCTGGTGGACGTCAATATAGGACGCATTCTAAATATAAAATATTTCAAATTACTGCTCCAGAAAGTGAAATTATTCGCATATGCAAAAAATATTTTGCAATATTTTTCATATGGTCAGTTGATAATTAAAGTTTATGAAATATTTAGATTTTAGGAAATGTTTCGGACCGACCTGCAAAAATTTCAGTCGAATCAGTTCAATATTTCCGGAGAAAATTGCAGTTTTCTAAACACACTCGGAAAAATTTAATAGCTAATTTCTCGCGAAAAAATCAAAATTTTGCAAAACGGTTCAAATTGTTTTATTTTTTTCAAATTCTCAACCAGATTAATAACAAATTTCAAAAAAATCTTGACCTTTCATAAAATGTTGACACACTTGTTTTATTTTTACCCAGCTATTGTTATTTTTATTCTTATTGTAAAATGTTTGTGTCGATGATGAATTAATTGAAAAACAATAGGATTAATTGCATTTGTTCAATAAAGTTAAGGTATGTTTAGACGATTGCCTGATCGGACAACATTGTCCGAAAAATGGCGGAAAAATGCAACCCTGTGAACGTACAACCGTGTGAACAAACAATTTTTGTCTCGCAACGTTGGCAGAAAAGTCATTGTGAGATAATTTGCAGATTTGTTGATGTGCGAAGTTTATGCATGTGACAACGGCGCCATTGCCAGAAAAACTTTTTATTGGCAACAATGTCTATAAAATATTTTAATTGGCAATCCTGCATACAAATATTAACAAAATATATGAAATTTGAAGGTTTTCTTGCAATCGTCTGAACAGTCAATTAACATTTGCCTAACAACCTGTCAATTCGCGTACATTTGCAACAATTTAACAGGGTTGATAACGTTTGCCGATCTGGCAATCGTCTGTACACACCTTTAGTATCAAACAAGTAAGAGCTTTCACCGTGGATCGCATATGAATGGTTTCGGGTACGAATAAACTCGTATAACCAAATTTCAGCCCGATTCGTTGAAATTGTAAAAAGTCAAATCTAGAGGTAACTTTGTATGAGAGCTATATCAAAACATGGATTTATTACGATGGTTGTTTGTGTGAAGGGTTACCCATACCTATTTTACCAATTTTCAGCCGGATCAGTTAAAATTTGTGGTCTATATGGCAATAAGAAATCATCTCGGAGAGATGCTATATATTTATCGGGGCTATATCTAAAAATGGACCGATATGGCTCATTTGCAATCCCAACATAGCTGTAGGTAAGAAGTATAGATTTTGCACAATATTTTATGAAACCAAAACAACAACAAATTTTATGGTTAATTTTTTTTTTTTAATACTTTACTATTTGGACCAGATTTTTTGAAGTATAAGCTCGATAAAGCCGGGCTTAATTTTTTTTTTTTCAAAAATATCGTTTTTTGCTTGCACGAAAGAAACCATAAACCAGTAAGGAAAGGCTAAAGTCGGGCGGGGCCGACTATATAATACCCCACACCACTCTCGTAATATTGAATAACTCTGATAACTGAAACTCTACCATTCTAAATTTCAAAATGATTGGATGTAAAATACAGCTTCTACAGGACTAAAGAGCAAAATCGGACGAAACATATATATGGGAGCTATAGCTAAATCTTAACCGATTTTCTTCAAATCTACTCTCTACCATTCTAAATTTCAAAATGATTGGATATAAAATACAACTTCTACAGGACTAAAGAGCAAAATCGGACGAAACATATATATGGGAGCTATAGCTAAATCTTAACCGATTTTCTCCAAATTCGGTAGTGTTGGTTCATGGATCAAGAAACTTTACCATTCTAAATTTCAAAACGATTGGATGTAAAATACAGCTTCTATAGAACTAAAGGGCCAAATCGGACGAAACATATATATGGGAGCTATAGCTAAATCTTAACCGATTTTCTTCAAATTCGGTAGTGTTGGTTCATGGATCAAGAAACTCTACCATTCTAAATTTCAAAACGATTGGATGTAAAATACAGCTTCTATAGGACTAAAGGGCCAAATCGGACGAAAGACATATATGGGAGCTACATCTAAATCTTTACCGATTTCAACCAAATTCAATAGCGATCTTAACAGCTGCGAAATACTCTAAACTGCAAAATTTCAGAACGATCGGAGTGAAATTGCGACCTGTAGTCGACGAACAACTTTACATGGACAGACGGACGGACGGACGGACAGACATGGTTAAATCAACTCAGCAAGTGATTCTGAGTCGATCGGTATACTTTAAGGTGGGTCTAGCTGTGTTATTTTGAGGTGTTACAAACATCTGCCGTGAAACAAACTTATAATACCCTGTACCACAGTGTGGTGTAGGGTATAAAAATAGAAAAAAAATCGCAAAAAATGGTTGTTCTATTTTTTTAAAGCTAGCATCCTCACGAAGATAACAATGCCCATTTGAAAAATCTATGTATAATTGTAGAAATAATTGTCCATATTGTAAAAGTAAGAGAAACTCAAAAAACCATTTTTCATATTATACAGGGTTTTCCAACAAGAGGTGTATTTCGTTAGCTGTCACTTTTGAAGCTTTTATTCTTTGACATTTGACAAGCAGAAACTACGCCATTACTAAAAATGGAACGATACACGATTCAGCAACGCATTGAAATTATTAAAATTCGAAAAATCGAAAATCATCGAAAAATCATCTTGAATGATGGGGCCCATTTCCGCCTCGGTGGCTACGTCAACCAGCAAAATTTTCCCATCTGGGGCTCGGAAAACCCAAGAGTTATTGTTCAGAAGACTCTCCATCCTTAACGTGTGACTGTTTGGTGCGGTTTATGGTCGGCGGTGTCATTGGACCTTACTTTTTCGAAAATGCGTTGGATCAACAGTTACGGTGAATGGATTGCGCTATCGAGAGATGATTAATGATTTTTTACGGTCGGAGTTGGATGGTATTGATCTGGACAACGTTTACTTTCAACAAGATGGCGCTACGTGCCACACAAGCAACGTAATCATTGCTCTGTTGCGGGAAAAGTTTCCGGACCGTGTTATCTCTCGGAGAGGTGATCACAATTGGCCACCGAGATCTTGTGATTTAACATCTTGCGACTTCTTCCTTTGGGTCCACGTGAAAGATAAGGTATACGCCAACAGCCCAGCGTCGATTCAAGACCTCAAAGATAGAATTCGTGAGGCTATCGAGGACATAGGGCAGCCACTTTGCGATTTGGTTATGGAAAATTTCATGAAAAGGATATGGCCCTGTATGCGTGGTCGTGGTGGCCATTTGGCTGATGTTGTTTTTCATTATTAACGGCCTACCTTCCTCTTTATTATGAAATAAACATCCGATCATTTATCTCAGCAATTACATTTTTCTTTGAATACCAGAATAACACCAGTTGTTGGAAACCCTTTATATTTTGGCCATTTTGTTTGGGAGGTACCAAACAGGAGGCGGCAATAACGTCCATTTTTTCAATGGGTACTATAAAAGCATTACACTGTACAAAATTGCAAGTGTATGTTTGTGCTGGAATCGAAGTTATAAGCCGTTAACTTTTTGTGCAAAATGGTCCATTTGTATAGCAGGTACCAAAAGGGGCGTGCCAATAACGCCCTTTCTTAAGGGACTGTAGATACTATAAAAACATTTCACTTAACAAAATTACAAGTATTTGTATGGAATGGAATCAAAGTTGAAAGCCGTTAACTTTTTGTGGAAAATGGTCCATGGGAGGTACCAAAAGGGAAGTGGCAACTTCGCCCATTGTGATGATATGATGATAGCTTCCAAGAAACCAATGCTATGCGTGGAATTGTGAATGATTCTGAGTAGTAGTATAGAAGTTATGAGATAATAGGCGTGTTTTTGTTTTCGGTGGGTATCAGAAAGGATTTTGCAAAGATCCTGAAGTCGTACCAGAAGGAGCGTGCCAATAACGGCCAATTTTCTCTAGACCCTAGATACTATAAAAGAATTGCACTGTACGAAATTTCAAGTATTTGTATGCACTGGTATTAAAGTTAAAAGCTGTTAACTTTTGGTACAAAAAGGTCAATTTGTGTGGGAGGGGAGTGCCAATAACGCCCATTTTTCTCTGGACTCTAGGTACTATAAAAGCATTTTTCTCTGTATTGTAGGTACTATTAAACCATTACTCTGTACAAAATTTCAAGTTTTTGTATGTACTAGTAATAAAGTTATAAGCTATTTACTTTTGGTTCAAAATTGTCCATTTGTGTGGAAGCTACCAAAAGGGACGTGGCAACTTCGCCCATTTTTCTCGAGGTAATAGCGACTAATAAACTAATACTATGTGTAGAATTTCAGAGGATTCAAAGACGTAGTATAGAAGATATTAAATAATCAACATTTAACCAAATATTAATCCTTTGTGGGGGAGGTACTAGAAGGAGTGGACCAATATGGCCCATCTTCGAACTTAGCCGGAGATAGAAGAAAATATTACCACATACCAAATTTGAAGTCAATCAGTTACTCCTTTCGAGAGTTATCGTGCGCACCAGCCAGCAGACAGACAGGCAGACAAAATAAAGTGAACAATTCGAAGTGAAAAGGGAAAAAAGTCCGCACACAAAAATAATTCACGATAGGGGGAATTTTTTCGAACAAGGGAATTAGTCAGGGAACAAAATTGCCGATTGGAATTTGATGGAAAATTGAACACATTTTGAGGGAGCATTTATTCGCGATAGGGGTGAATAATTACATCCCTGAGCGAGTAAGTTGTCAGTTACGAACGAATAGAAATTTCAACGAGTAGGACTTCAAAGAGCGAAGATTTCCGCGGATTTCGAACCGATTTTCCCGATTTTTTTGTAATTGTCACAATTAAAAAAATAATATTAATCGATTAGTGCAAAAAAAGTTGAAACTATGTTCGCGGAAAAAGTTTTTTCGCGTGTGACATTTCATTCCTATTCGTTCGTAACTGATAGATTTTGACGTTTCTGGCTGACGTCACATCTGTATAATTTAAGGTCTGTGGGAACATCTGTATAATCGAGTGTCTGTGAAACATCGTATGCCAAAAGGGATTAGCTGATTCAATCTGACATATGAAAATCAGTGTAAGGCTGCTACTTAAATAGCTGACGTCGGCGTTCGACGTTTGTCAAAGTGTTGTGTGCACAGAAAACAATAGGATCAAATTTGTGTTTGACAGACGCCGGACGATTTCACTTGTATTTAAGAGATACCCAAAACGATTAGATATAGATACCCTACGCAAAGAAAGTAGATTTATAAAGAAGTTCCGTCCCGTAGCGAGTATTCTATCAGTGACGAACGAATAAAAATTTGATTTCGGCGAGTGATTTTTTTTAACATTTTAAGACCGATTTTCGAGATTTTTTTGTAATTATCATATTTAGAAAATTAATATCGTTCGTTAAGTACCAAAAAAGTTCAAAAAAAGACTCCAGAAAACTATTTTTTTCGCGTTTCAAAATCATTCCTATTCGTTCGTAACTCACGCAAATGTAAACAAAGTCACGACGGAACTTCTTTATAAATCTACTTTCTTTGACCCTACGATGTAAGATATACGATATTTCATAAGGTATACTTCATTATTTCAAAGTATTGAAGGTATGATTCGGGAATTTGCACGCATTGTTTTTTGGCCAGTATCATCGAAATATAAAAATGTTAGCCTAATCTAACTACACACTTGGCGTGTTTTCGTTACACCATAAGTGCTTAATTTATATGGGGAGCTAAGCACTATTAGTTCCCGATGAAGTTTGGTGCTTGTGTTCCTGTCTTAATAGAGTATGACATTGCCAGATTAGGCACCTTATATTTAGCAATATGGCATCCCATTTTTGGAGAGATTTTTTCAATTATTGTGAATTAACGGGAAGAAGAAGAACAAAAATGGGAAATAATTTTAATATTTGCAAATAGAGTGTAAACAATTGAACATAGAATAGTAAATATATGTTTTATAAATACTTTTCACGAATTTTTTGTTTGTTTCGCACTGTTCTTTTTTCGCAACACATGACACCATTGCTACCAGATAGTGAAAATCCGCCACTTATTGCTTATGTGCCAGTAAGTGGAAGTCAGTTGTTTTCGTTGCAAAGTGCTAAACTAAAATTGCTAGCTTGTAACGAAAACATGCCTACTATATACTATCAGAACGAACAGATATAGTCGTCAAGCGAGCCTTCATCGTTACATTTTGTTTGCAAAGTATTGTAGGTATGTATGGTCTATGTATCTATGTATGGTGTATGGTATGTATAGGTATTGTATGGTCAGAGTACAAGAGTTATTTGATTGCAATTTTTTTTTTAATTTTTTCGAATTTATAAAATTGAATTAGCTATACCATATAGTTCACTTGATATAATAGAAACACAATATGTTTAGCATATTTATAGGCGTTTAAATTGAAAGTTTTTTACAAAAAAACTGAAAGTACCGTCGAAATTACAAAGGAGATACTCCGCAATAAAATATTGAATAAAAAATAAATTTCATACAAACGGACCGCTATAACTGCAGGTTAGCTCTAACTGCAGATAACCAATTTAATTGAGACTACGTAGAGAGATGAAACTGTTATTTAGTTTTTACAAGTTTGAGCCAAAGATGAAATATTCTTTAAAATAAGTACATTTTATACTTAAAAACTTAAACAGTTAATATTTGTCGGTATAACAATATAAACTGTCTTTATTTGAAGTATGAAATGTAACTGTTTTTTTTTGCTAAAACGTGTAAAATAATGGTCGTAAACTTTTGCAGGTTAGGTTGAAAATAAGAAAATACTTTTTCCTAATTCCTATATTGCATCTGCTTGTATTAAGGCTCGCAATCACAGCCGCTTCTTTTTGTGACGCTGCGTTTTTTTGTACTAAAATGTAAGATAATCGTCCTGAACATTCGTTTGTAAGTCCTGAAACACACGAGACCATTTTTTCTGAGCCATTGTCTAAGTTTATAGGAGAGAGAGGCAGGCGGAAAAAGCTATCTGCCTCTCTCTCCTAAAAATGTTGACACTTGTTTGGAAAAAATTGCCTCGTGTGATTCAGGACTAAATTTGTTATATTAAGTAAATAGTCTTTATTTTCCTGAATTACATATGCTTATAGAGGGTTTTCCAACAAGAGGTGTTATTTTGAATCACCCGGTATTTCGGTAGCTGTCACTTTTAAAGCTTTTATTCTTTAACATTTGACAAGTACAGGGTCTCCCATATTCGACGGACCCATCTGGCAACGCCATAACTTTTGACAGAGATGTCAGATCGCTTAATGACATACCGCGTTTGAAGCGTCAGTCCAAGCAGACTTTTACCATGGAACAATACACGCCACGCGAGCGCTCTGAAATAGTTGAAATTTACATTCAACAGAAGAAGTCAAGTCAACGTGCTTTTAAAATATTAAAAAATGTGAGAAGTGCGCCTTCTAAGAACACCATTAAGCGTTTATACGAAAAATTTTCGACTGGTGAGGCTCTTTCTAATCCGAAGAGGCCAAATAAAAGTCGACCAAGGCGATCGGCCGAGAATATCGCTGCCGTACGAGCCAGTGTTGAGAGGTCCCCAAGAACATCCCAAAAACGCCGTTCTCAGCAGTTGGACATGGCTCGGTCCACTTTACAACGGATTATTCGCGTTGATTTGCATTTGTTCCCGTACAAAATTCAATTGACGCAAAGATTGTTGCCTGCGGACAAGCCTCGTCGATTGGAATGGGCCCAACGAGTCCGTGGGTCCGTCGAATATGGGCAACCCTGTACTACGCCATTACTAAAAATGGAACGATACACGATTCAACAACGCATTGAAATTAATAAAACTCGAAAAATCGAAAATCATCGAAAAATCTTCTTGACTGATGAGGCCCATTTCCACCTCGGTGGCTACGTCAACAAACAAAATTGTCGCATATGGGGCTCGGAAAACCCAAGGGTTATTGGTTAAGAAGCTTCTCCATCCTCAACGTGTGACTGTTGGTGCGGTTTATGGTCCGGCGGGGTCATTGGACCTTACTTTTTCGAAAATGAGATTGGATCAACAGTTACGGTGAATGGATTGCGCTATCGCGAGATGATTAATGATTTTATATGGTCGGAGTTGGATGGTATTGATCTGGACAACGTTAACTTTCAACAAGACGGCGCTACGTGCCACACAAGCAACGAAACACCATTGCTCTGTTACGGGAAAAGTTTCCGGACCGTGTTATCTCTCGAAGAGGTGATCACAATTGGCCACCGAGATCTTGTGATTTAACATCTTGCGACTTCTTCCTTTGGGGCCACGTGAAAGACAAGGTCTACGCCAACAGCCCAGCGTCGATTCGAAACCTCAAAGATAAAATTCGTGAGGCTATCGAGAAACATAGGGCGGGCACTTTGCGATTTGGTTATGAAAATTTCATGAAAGGGATATGGTCCTGTAAGCGTGGTCGTGGTGGCCATTTGGCTGATGTTGTTTTTCATTATTAACGGCATACCTTCCTCTTTATTATGAAATAAACATCCGATCATTTATCTCAAAAAATGGAATTTTTCTTTGAATACCAAAATAACACCTTTTATTAAGGGCTTGCCGTCGCTTCTTTTTGTGACGCTGCAGTTTCTTCTTCTATGGCAAATTGAATAATGCCTTTCTTATGCAGGTTTACCATTCTTATGGGAGATTTGGATAAAATGATAGAAAAATGTCCAGCTTCACTAAAAAAAAGCGACGATAGGAACAAATCTTTAGTTAACAGCTTATGCAAACCATCAAAGATAACTTTTTCCAACCTTTGCAGTTCATCCTAAAAGATACGTTTTCCTAGTTCCTTTAGTGTATCTTCCTATGTTAAGGTGACGCTGTGATAATTTTCAGTGATTTGTATATGTATAATGCTCTTCTTTAGGGACGTTTTGATACATGACCAAAGAAGAAAAACGCAGCGTCACAAAAAGATGCGCCAATGGGCGAAATCTCTTTAACCACTATTTCGAATTAAAATAAAACCACGTTAAATTTTTTTTGGTAAAAATCTGTTGCCTTAACATTTTATTAAGCTTTCGTTCGGAAAATGAACAAAAGCTAAGGAAGCGTTGCCCATCACTGTTTAGTAAGCAGAGCCATAAGCGGGAGCGGCTCCGTAAGATGAGCCACTGTAGTTCTTGGCGATGTTCTTTTCAACGTTACTGGCGGCAGCGGCAGCCGAGGAGCCGGTGGCACCTTGGGGGACGGAATTAACAGCAGCAACAGAGGGAGAGGTGTAAGCGGTTTGGCTGAAGAAGGGGACATTGATGGCGGTAGCCAAAGGAGCACCAGCAGAAGGAAGAGCCAAAGCGCGGGCAGCCAAATTCAAAACTTCCGAGTCGATGGCAGCAGAGGGGGAGGCAGCGAGAGCAGCAAGATTGCCAAGACCGGCAAGGGAACCAGCGCCATTACCAGCACCATAGCCATTGCCATAACCGCCATAACCACCGTAGTTGCTACCAACGGTCAAGGTAGCTCTGGGTTGGTATTGGGCGGCATAACCAGCGTTTTGAGAACCGTAGCGGGCAGCTGGGGCATAACCAGCTTGGGCGGCAGCGATGAGAGCGCAGACGAACTAAAATAAAACAGACAACAATTAATAAAACTCGTCTTCCTCTTTTTGGCATATTTTCGAAATTCATGATCCCTTTTTCCATGGGGGGATACTTACAAGGATTTTGCTGAACATGATGATAGATTTTTTGGTGGTTTCTGTTTTGCTGTTTAATTGATTTTCAAACAATATTTGCTTCTCTGGCCGGAGCATACCATTTTATATAGGTTTCATTAGCCAATTTAGGCTATGTTACATATTTCTTTCCGCCCCTACGTGACCAACAATGCAAATAGTTCCGGACCTCCACCAAAATGCATCCCACCACCACCACCGCCATCGCTTTGGGGAGTTCTTTTCGCTTCGTTACTTTGGTTGTTGTTTTTGCTTTTAGTATTAATGGTTCATTCTTGGCGCTCCGCTTCAGTTCACTACCATTGCTTCTATTCTATTCTTTTTTTTTTGTTCTTTTTCTCATTGACTGCGCATGAAAAATTACCTGCATTTGAGAAAATTTATGAAAGAATACATTTAATACGTAACACCAAAGCTCCAAAGTGGAAATGTGCAAAAAAAAATTATTGTCACAATTGAAGAACAAATTTCATCGAGCGACCACGGATGAACTACGAACCCAAGAGTTCGGATTGAAACAGATATACAAAATTTTGTTAATATGTACGTATAATAGACGGGAGCGGATTATGGATTAAGACGAAATTGGTGCGAGAGCACTAATAATCCGCCCATACCCCCACCTAACTGAGGTAAGTGAACAAAATTACATGTGTAAACCAAAAAACAAGTGTAATCTGTATAACCTACATATAAGTTTATTTTGGACGCGATGTTTGTAAAACCTAAAAATAAAGGAGCTAGTAAAATATACCGAAAGACCCATAATAGTTTATTCCATCTAACCGTGTATGTCTGTCCTTCCGTTTGTCCCTCCTATAAGATCTATGTTCGCAAGATACTGATCTAAAAAGATAGCAGGATAATTTGCATGGTCCAAGGACGAAGCCTATTGAAATTGGTGGAAATCGGTTCCCATATGTATGAGCTATATACTATTCATCCTTGGATCATCGAAAATTGGAGTCGAAAGGACCTATATCTATATTCGATAAAATCTCTTCATATTTGCAAGCTAAACTATGATCACAAGGATATAAGGACATTTGCTAACATATTCAGCGAGAGATTCCGAGACTATCAAACTAATGTACAAATTTAAAAATATCAATAAAATCTCTAATACTTGCCCAAAACATTTGAATTTCCTTAGCAAAACTTAAAAAGGTTATATCTCCTACCAGAACAAAAATTACAAACTTCCGTAATAACAAATTTTTTTGGCATAAAATTGTGAATTTCCTTCTCAAAACTTTAAATGGCTATATATATTTCCCTAAATAAACTTTTATTATTTCGATTGACATAGAATCGTCGATTTAAAATGTCCGTCTGGATCTTGGACGATCTTTATATAGATCTAATTTTTTATACAGCCACCACATTAAGTATCCCTCCGATTTGAGTGCTTTTACAATTAATCCGAAAGATATTAATTGTAAATCCATAAAAACGCTTTCCGATCGACATATAATCGTCTATTTAACCATGTCCACCTTTCTGTCCCTATATTCTTTTGATCAAAGTGCAGGTATAAAATATTAACTGATGTTTAAGAAATTTGACACAATGGTTTTTATTGGAGTGGGGACGATCTCTATAAATATCCATGTTTTATATAGCCCGCACATTAAGGTCCCCTCCTATGTGAGTCTTTTTACAATAATTCCGATTGATATTTGACAGATTTTACTATATATAGCCCGCATATAAATATTTTATAGAATATATGTAGAAAAAATGCAAAAAAAAATTCAATATGTAAAGGATTTTCTAATAGGGACATAACAATTTCGTGTCTTTATGTCAACGCACCCTCAAACATTTTTAATGATCTTTCATTGTCAAAACGTTAGTCGAAGTCAACATTTTCATGATGGTAATTTTCATTTGGAAATCATTAAAAATTTAATTCTGAGTCGGTTGTCGCAACTGTAAGAGCGCTTATTCCAATTGTCGGCCGTAATAATCGTCCCACTCGATAGGCTGTGCGTGCTATAGTGGATACATTTGAATCCAAATTTTCACTTTTAGATGCTCCGGCGCCAAAGAGACACCGAACCGCTCGAAGCGACGAAAATATCGCAGCCGTAAGTGTATCCGTTCAAAATGAGCCAAAACTGTCGATTCTACGTCGTTCTCAGGAATTGGGCATCTCTTAAACCACAATGTGGCGAATTTGGCGAAAAAAAATCTTGTCCTTCATCCTTATAAGATCAAACTGACTCAAGAACTAAAGTCACTTGATCATTTGAAACGCCGAAACTTCCCCGATTGGGCTCTGGCAAAGATAATGTTATGTCTTTAGTGGAAAACACGGTATTATGAAGCGTCTTGTATTGTGCTTAGAAGGCCCAGAACGCTTGAAAAGCATAAAACGTTTGAAAGCGTAATGCGCCCGAATACTATCCACGCGCTCTTTGAACCTCCGCTTTAACCTGGGATTTACATGAGACAATAGCAATACATTTACACTTTTTTACTAATACACCTACATGTCTCTCATTGTCTTCGCCATTGTCTCTGATTTTTTAAAGACAGTAAATTCGGCAAATTATTTGACGAAAGCAGCCAGTTCGATGCCGTTTCGTTGTATTTTGCGAAAAAAACAAACAATACTCAAAAGACCGCAAAGTTGGAAAAAAATATTTTTATCTGAGATTTTGGTAAATGTTATTGAAATATTGTTCGCTAGTACATAAAAAAGTGTATTGTCTGATCGCCTACGTCACACAAAAAAATTGTTCTCATTTTTGACAACTATTACATATTCTCAATTGTCTGCTGGAGTTTAAAACATTTCCCGCCAAAAGCCGTGGTCAGTACCGGGAAAGGGTCAGTGAATGGAAAGAACACTGTTTTCAAATTTACTAATATCACGTTCTTGTCTCATGTGGAAAAATAAAGTATATCTTGAGCGCCCCAGTAGGTGAGTTGGTAGCGTGCTCGCCTATGAGTTTGGGGGTCGTGGGTTCGATTCCCACCAGAGGCTCTAGTCTGTCGCTGCAAACTCTAGCCACATGGTCTTTGTATCCCGGCATTTCCTTGGACCGAACAATTAGAATATAAATTTACTTAGTATTGTAATTCATATAAATAAATAAAGTATATAAATAGTTATAAGTAAAGTAAGTATATAGAAATAGATTATTCAGCATTTGGGAGTTATATTTGCCTATGCATAGAAAATCTACCCAACATATTGGGCGTGTTTTCGTTACACCACAATTGCTCATAGTGTGGCAATGATAATGTAGACAATGGATGACAAATTCACGTGAAATTTTCACAGTAAATTGCAAAAAAAACTGTGTTTTGCCAACGGGAAATTAGTTACGTCACTTAGTATTAAACAAATCTTTAACATAATTTGAGTGGTTTAATTAGTATTTTCCAAACACAGGAATTTCTCGGATTTCGCTTAAATTGTTTATATGGACTTTAGGAGATAATCACAAAAAAATCCCAAATCAGTTCATACTACATATCGCGACCTAAGAGTGTACAGGCGCTAAGTCCAATATTTGAAATTGTACTGGAGAGGCAAAATACTTACTGTATATGAATGTTTTTTAAAGGGTATATGGACGTAGCGCTTTTACGATTCAGCTTTTAAAGATGACAAAGCATGATTTTTTTGGCTTTTTGTTTTCAAATCGATGTATATCCAGCTTATCTTACGTTCCGCTTCAAAAAATACGTTTAGGCAAAAAGTGGACTTAGCGCCTTTTCCCTCTTAGGTCGCGATATGTTATAGCCCCTACATGGAGGTCACTCTTAAATCTTTTTTAAAGCTATAAATACCACATTTTCCAGTCGATTTGTCTGAAATTTAGCATATTGTGTTTTATTTACACCAAAATTATGTACAACGAAAATGTATCATACGTATGTAGAAACCGAACGTATACCGGTTTTGATATAGTGCTTATGTAGAGGTCGCTCTTAAATATTTATTAAATATTTTTTATTTTTAAAATAAATTGCTACAAAAAACCGTATCGGTCAATGACTTCAACTTCAAATATTTTTTTGGTTATAGAATTGAATGCAAACTATTATGTAGGGTATATACGATTCGACCCGGTCAAATTTACTAACGTTCTTGTTTGTTCTGTTTCGATTTCAACAATAATAAATACAACCATGACTATGTTTGCATCACATGCACGCACACAACATTGTCATATACTCGGCTTTTAAATAAAGCTAATATTAATTTGTTACATAGGGTGTTCTAAGTAGAGATACTTTTTCAATAGCCTTTTTTCAGATCACGTGTGAGTCGTGTCATGCTATTTTTGTTAAGTATTGTTTGGCATTTCATCATGGAAAGACTTACGCCTGAACAACGTTTACAAATTATTCAGTTTCATTATCAAAATAATCGTTCGCCAATTGCGCTAAGTCCATTATTTTAAATAAAAAAAAAACACTTTCCAATCCACGACCTTGACACCCATGAGCAATATTTTAGCTCTCGTTAAGAGCTATCTTTTTGCCATTGACCGATCCCCGATCCGACGTACCGGAATCATCCGTCCATATTTCTTCAAAAATGATGCCCCCCGTTTCCGAATGCCTCTCTCGCCTACAAAACGCTGATAAGTATACTTAATACTTAAAAAAAAAGTATCATGTAAATGCAGACTAACAATGTTAGGGCCTGTTTACATCATGAGATTTCGGCGCGCGATCTGTCAAAAATACATCCATGGGCGACTAGTCTTTTAGGTGTAAACGAGGATCGCGCGATTTTGAGAGAGGATCGCACGGCAAAATTGACATCCAGTTACAAGCAGGGATGGAAAATTATTTTTTTGGAAAGTACTAAACTAAGACGAAATTTACACGGTGCGACTTGTCCCTGCGACATAAGGCTTGCGACTTGAGTTTGTTGACGAAAAGTGCCGGGGTAGAAAAATATTCTCAAAATGAAAATACATGGGACAAATTGACATTTCATTTTATGAGTGACTGAATACGAAAAACAAATTCAATAAAATAAATGTGAGTGAACGAATAAAAACATACATTTGTCCCCTGGTTGCTGAAACTAAAGACTCACCGTCTAAACGAACATGATTTTACGTAGGGATTTCAAAAGAGAATTACACAAAGTTGCAGGACCAGTCGCAATGTTTAAATTGGGTGTAATACTTTTTAAGCTCAAGTGGTACTAATTGAATTAACATAAGGAACATAATTTTCAAAGTATGAAATTGTTTCTTTTTTCGAGAACATTGTTAAGATATGTTAGATGATTTGGCATTTATAAACTATTACAACAAGTATTATTAGACATTCCGCTTATAGCAGTTTTTATACCCTACACCACACTGTGGTACAGGGTATTATAATTTTGTTTCACGGCAGATGTTTGTAACACCTGAAAATAACACAGCTAGACCCACCTTAAAGTATACCGATCGACTCAGAATCACTAGCTGAGTCGATTTAACCATGTCTGTCCGTCCGTCTGTCGGTCCATGTAAAATTGTTCGTCGACTACAGGTCGCAATTTCACTCCGATCGTTCTGAAATTTTGCAGTTTAGAGTATTTCGCAGCTGTTAAGATCGCTATTGAATTTGGTTGAAATCGGTTCAGATTTAGATATAGATCCCATATATATCTTTCGTCCGATTTGGCCCTTTAGGCCTATAGAAGCTGTATTTTACATCCAATCGTTTTGAAATTTAGAATGGTAGAGTTTCTTGATCCATGAACCAACACTACCGAATTTGAAGAAAATCGGTTAAGATTTAGCTATAGCTCCCATATATATGTTTCGTCCGATTTTACTCTTTAGTCCTGTAGAAGCTTTATTTTACATCCAATCATTTTGAAATTTAGAATAGTAGAGTTTCTTGATCCATGAACCAACACTACCGAATTTGAAGAAAATCGGTGAAGATTTAGCTATAGCTCCCATATATATATTTCGTCCGATTTGGCCCTTTAGTTCTATAGAAGCTGTATTTTACATCCAATCGTTTTGAAATTTAGAATGGTAGAGTTTCTTGATCAAGGAACCAACACTACCGAATTTGAAGAAAATCGGTTAAGATTTAGCTATAGCTCCCATATATATGTTTCGTCCGATTTTGCTCTTTAGTCCTGTAGAAGATGTATTTTACATCCAATCATTTTGAAATTTAGAATGGTAGAGTTTCTTGATCCATGAACCAACACTACCGAATTTGAAGAAAATCGGTTAAGATGTAGCTATAGCTCCCATATATATGTTTCGTCCGATTTGGCCTTAAGTTCTATAGAAGCTGTATTTTACATCCAATCGTTTTGAAATTTAGAATGGTAGAGCTTCTTGATCCATGAACCAACATTGCCGAATTTGAAGAAAATCGGTTAAGATTTAGCTATAGATCCCATATATATGTTTCGTCCGATTTGGCCCTTTAGTTCTATAGAAGCTATATTTTACATCCAATCGTTTTGAAATTTAGAATGGTAGCATTTCTTGACCCATGAACCAACATTGCCGAATCTGAAGAAAATCGGTTAAGATTTAGCTATAGCTCCCATATATACATATGTTTCATCCGATTTGGCTGTTTAGATCCAATCGTTTTTATACACTGTAGGGTATTATATAGTCGGCCCCGCCCGACTTTAGCCTTTCCTTACTGGTTAAATCAAATTAGTGATTTTGTTCCGCAAAATATTAATAAAAATCATACAGTTCATATTCTCTTCATATAAATAAAAATTGGAAAATAAACACATTTTGAGAAAATGCTGTCTCCCGTACCTAGTTACCATCGATATAAATTGTATTCAAATTAATTATGATAGAAAACGTACGCCGAGTGTGAATTAGGAAAACAAAATGTCATTTGATGTTTGTCTATATAAATAACTTCAAAACAATAAATAGATCAAATCAAAAATAATGAATAATAAGATATGTCATCCCGGAGCGAGTAAGTTATCAGGTACGAACGAATAGAAATTTCAACGAGTAGGTGTTCAAAGAGTGAGTTTTTCCGCGGATTTCGGACCGATTTTCCCGAATTTTTTGTAATTGTCACAATTAAAAAATTAATATTAATCGATTAGTGCAAAAAAAGTTCAAACTATGTTCGCGGAAACCTGTTTTTTCGCGTGTGACATTTCATTCCTATTCGTCCGTAACTGATAGATTTTGACGTTTCTGGCTGACGGCACATCTGTATAATTTAAGGTCTGTGGATCAAATAAAATAGTACTGAAACGGCCGTGAGGATACGTTGGTACTTCTGAAAGTGAAAAGGTACTAAAAAAGTAGTAAAGTACTCAAAGCATTAATCCCTGCTTGTTGTACGACTTTGTCTGTTGCGAAACCAATTTTACGTGCCATTTTGAAAAAATCGGGAGAGGATCAAATGAAAATTCTCACTGGAAAGTCACGTGACAGATCGCTTAGATGTAAACTGGCCCTTCGTGAAAATGTGAGTGTATATGTCATGTTTTCTGTCGCTGTATATATAACTTTTTCACCGTGTACATCATCATTGCTTGTGTCAAGTACCATAGCGTTTACAACGTAATTTCATGTTGATAGTGGTATCCGCGATGTCGGAAAGTGATTACACAGTGCGACAAAATAAACTCATGTTGAGAAGCAAATGACGCGTTACTATTTTTCCTGTAGATCTTGGGACTGATTTCATTTTCTTCCTTATAAAATATACTATATATGTAAATCAATTCATCTTGCCATTATCTCACAAAATAATTGGTAAAAACATTGGCTAAACTAGAAAATGACGAACAAAAATGAAAAAAATGTATTTGTAGGACCAATAAACATATATTCCTACAGCTTTACATAAACATATCGTCAACTCAATGCTATTTTGTTCCATACGCCATTTTGTATGATCGGAGAAAAACGCAATTTATTGTTTGAGTAAAAACGGGACTGAAGAGTTACACACTTTTTATTCCATAGGGTTCCCAACAGTATTTGTATTATTCCCATGCATTTCTATGCCATTATATTCAAAAATAAACAAGTTATAACAAATTTTTTACATGGCATTTTGGTCAATATCCACTTTTATTTTCATATTTTTTCGTATTTGTATTACATGGACCACAAAGAAGGTCGGTATAAAAGGAGAGTAATTTACATATTGTGATCGAAAGAACGTAAAATAGTGAGTAAAAAATATAAGGCGATAAAAAAATGGGGATATAGAACAAAAATATAAAAATTATTTCCCTTAAATCAGAGTTAAATCGATTTACCCTACCAATATCTCGAAAACTAGACGAGATAGGAAAAAAATTATTGCAGATTCTGAAAGAGCATTCTTGAAACCCATATAATAACTCCAAAAACGCAAAAATGGCGTATGGACCAAAATAGCATTAAGCCGACGATATGTCGTTTGAAAGGCCTAAGTCTCTTTTTTCCAAATTCCTTTAGAGATTGGAAATCGATGGATAACTAACAAAGCTATAGGCGTTTAAGCGAAAAAAGACTAGAAAATCGGTTTTTTACCCGTAAATCCGGATTTTGGGGGTGTCCGGCAAATCTCGTTGTTTTACTCGCCAAGGCCTACAAGAAAAATAATATCGCGGTTTTTGGACTGTCACACTGTGTTATCATCCTGTGAAGTAACTACTAGCTCTGATATGCAAAAAAAAATATTTATTTTTATGTCACTCATTCGTAAAAATGGTTTTCTTATGTGTTCTTTTTTTGTATATTCATTTTCTCGATCGCTCGGCAAGAATTGTCATAAGTGTGTCTTCCGAAATCGACGTTTTGTTCTTCACTCCGCAAAAGCACAGCCAATATGAAGATTGACGCAACATGCTGTATCGTGTGTGCTGAAAATATCAAACACACATACACGAGTTTGATGTCAAGCCGATAATTTTTTCTATGTGGCAACGAAAATTTGATTCCCATTGAAATTAAGGATGGCTACTAATGTTCAATATTCATGTGGAAATTGCGAAATGAAAGATCTGTTAAATAAGTATGGAGAATTTAAGCTATCCCCACAAATTCCCAATGAACATGGGATATTAGTACGGACCTCAAATGTTCAAAATCGTTGTCAGCTGTTCACTGTATTTTTAAGAGTTGCCAATTTGTTATCTATCCCAATCTTAAGAGCCACTCAAAATGGATGACATATTCTTGCGAAATGTTTGTTTAAAATGGGAACATAGTACCATGATTAAAATGGGAACCTTTATACTCAAATTAAAGAGATATTCCCACTTTATTTTATTAAAATAACATTTAACAAATTTAAATTACACGATGCAAAATTTTTTGAAAATACATTTATGCGGCGGTATTTCGTCCCAACTACATATAAACAAACTGGAACAACGTTATCGCTTTTCCATAGCAATGTAATTTAAATATAACATCAATTTTTATTTATTTATTTATTTATATGAATTACAATACAAAGTAAATTTATATTCTAATTTTAAGGTCCAGGGAAAGGCCGGGTTACAAAGACCATATGGCTAAATTTTGCAGCGACAGACCAGAGCCTCTGGTGGGAATCGAACCCACGACCTCCAAACTCATAGGCGAGTACGCTACCAACTCGCCTACTGGGGCGCTCACACACATTCATTTTTAAAAATATTTCTTATTCGGAATTTTTAATTTTTTATTCGATTTTAAATCTCTTCCCTCAATTTGATGGGTCGATATGTGGATCCAAAACCAATATTTCAAGACCCTCCGGGAATCTAGGGAAATTGTCCTTTTATTTGAGTATAATATTGACTACTTGCGGAACCGAGACCATTTGTTAGATGCTGAGAGCCCCATAGGCCCGACATCAAAATTTTATGGTAAAATAAAACATTTTGTTTTTGCCCCTACACAATATTTATTCCATCCACACATCCAAAGAAATTCTTTAGAAAACAGAGAAATCTGAAATTTTGTCAAACGTTTCTGTTTACCGCTTTTCAACGGCACTCACTGTGCATAAATGACATTCCCAGAATATGGCAATCTACTATAGCAAAACAATGGTATGGTAACTCACCATGCTGTTAACGGATGAACATGTGGCAACACAAACGAAGCGCGGTTTTCTTCATAAACACAACAGCAGCACAGAAAAAGGACGCTTTGTGAAATTGCAGCAATTCTAATTGGGAAAAGCAATTTTAAGTTAAATATTTAAAAAAATCGATAATTTCTTTTTTTGGTAAACCGTGAAATTAAATTCCAGCATGCAAAAGTCAACAAAGGTTATTTATTGGATGATAAAAAAAAACAGGCTAAATTGCAGTTTGGAAGGCACTCCCAGACATTAAAAAGCTAGCCTATCCCATAAAGTTTCCCCCAACAGTGTTAAAATGAGATACAAAAAATCCTTTGGTGTCCTTATAAAGTTAATATGATTCCCCAAACTAAACCAAAAACTACAACAAAAATGGTCTGGACATACCTAGAGGTAAATATTGTTAACCGTCCGCTGTATAGACAATGGATCAAAATTGGCCTTCGTTGTATTGGGAGTGTATCCTGTATACACATGGATCTTGCCTTCTTAAAGTGTAAAAGCCTTGTACACATTTTTTGACCCAACATTTGCTTTCGTTATGTTGGAAGGCTTCGGGCCAATTTGCGAGAATAAATGATATGAAAAGATGCTGTTTTGCAAAGCTGATCTAGTTTGGATATAATCGGAGGATAATTACACATATCCCACCTGATTCTGTGAAACATTGATCCGCATTGCCTGCTTCTGACAAACCCTTGAGAGAAAATCCTTAATCCCGGCCGTGCGCTGTACTTGAACCACGGATACACATATTCGATGCACACGTTGTCCCTTTTATTTAAGTGCAATAACAGCAAATGTTATATATAGGCGGTGTTTGAGGATTTAATGGGGTTTTTTTTAGCAACTTTTAAAACTCTTAAGCAAACAAAATTTGGATTGCGCCCACAATATAATTTTTTGAATGTAAGTACAACACGTCATTTTTTATAATTTTTATTAAAATGTAACTTATTACATATATGCATTTTGGGAAGTGATAATTGCAATTCAATATTGAAAAGCCGTTCGGACTTTTAATTTCCAAGTAAATATAGCAACCGCCCCATTGCCCATAATTAGTATTATTCAATCTTCTACATTTTTTGGAGCGACCATTTTCAACGCCTCATAATTATGCTATGTATGTCTATATTCAAAATTGGTATGGCTCTATGCTCCTTGTTGAACGACGGAGATAATTATAATTTTTTTATTTATATTCGACCTAAGGCAAATTTGTATTTGGTGAATCGTTATATTGATGATTTGTTGGGACGTTAACACCCACAGTTATGTTCCCTTATTTGTTTTTGAATTCAAAAATTAGCTATAAATAACTATGTATGTTAAAAATATACAATATCCCTTAACATGTAGTAAAACCTCGAAATAATGATCAGAGACGGCGCAATGTAAATATAATTTGAATTTCGTAAAATTTTAGGATGATTTAGATATTTCCGTCTGTCGGATAGTTCACCTGTGTTTTCAAATTATTTTTACGGCGATTTGTGGCGGATTATTCAAGTTAACAGAAAAATTCTTGTTCTTAGAACAATTGCACTGTAATCGCGAATATGTTCATACTACCGTTTGGTAGTATTTTTTCCTGAAAGTCGGAATGTATGCATTTTTCCTTATGAAATATCAAAATCACTGTTCCCCCAATGTGGTACGGCAGTACAACTTCTGCTAGTTGAGACATGTATTACAAGAGATACTTATGGTTATGTGCATAATAACAGAAGGCCAAATAACCCGCATTAGAAGACCAATCAACCAATTTGTCAGAAAATAAAATTGAAAATAATTCGCCTAAAATTGGAATTTTTGCTTATTTTCATCATTTTCAAAATTTGTGGTTATCTGGGGGTGCACGGGACTTGGTGAGAAGCTCAGGTCTATACCCCCTAAGTGCTCCCAAGGAACTTCTTGTGCAACAAAATATCCGGGTGCTGAACGTTTCATTTTCCAAATGGTAGTCTTAGAAGAGTATAACAAAAAAACATCTAAGTATCTTTTTAGTAGTTATCTCAACTGTATTGTACTGTAATTTACTACATTGGCCATAAGGCTTCAAATTACTTGTTTGAATAAATAAAATAAAAATAAAAATAAATAAAGCACAAGTTTGACCTAGGTCGTGTTCGACCTTGTTGAAGGATATCTTCCTTGTCATCTTATAGGAAATATGTTTGAAGAATATTTTAATCCTTTGTCTCTAATGATAAGGCATTCTTTTGCAGGAAAAACTCAGATATTAAAATATTTTAGAGGTTACTTCGCTCTCATTTCAAAACAAGCCTTTTTGGAGGTTAATTTTTTTAGAACATTTCGATGGTCATCAGGCTGTCCGTTTTATACGACTTTAAGATTTTCTTTTAGAAAAAACATGGAAAGGACCACTCAAGATTATATATAATGGATTGAAATGTTTTACATATGATTTTTCTGAAGATATCTGTGTACAGATTCTTCTGAAGACATCCCGGTACAGATTTTTCCTACAACTAACACAGCTTATTTATTTTTTTTTGACATTTTCACATCAGGAATTGGTAAAAATTGGTTCAGCTTTAGATATAGCCCCCATATATGCGTATGTACATTTTAATTTGCCATCCAAGCGCTATAAAAACTGTAGTTTACATCCCATTATTAATTTGGCGGAGGTTTTTTGAATCAGGAGCAGAGAATGAAGCCGAACCAAAATTGTCGGCGGCGGCTGCCATTGAAAATTATAGATCGGCGGCGGCGGCTTGGTGGCTAAGCCGACATAAAATTGGCATACGGCGGCTCTATGATAGACATTTTAACATTTAAAATAATAGTTGAAAAGTTAAGCTCTGGTATTTATTCTTAAATAATAGATGTTTTTAAGTCAATTGTAAGATATTGTGAGGTGAAAAAATCATCGATTCCATGCCGCTAGGCGGCTCTATGATATCCTCTATTTTCAAAGTATGTTAAAGCTATGTATAGACGATTGTCAGATCGGACAACTTTATTAACCCTGTTTAAGTGTCGCAAATATACGGACAATGACAGATTGTTAGGCAAAGGTGAAGACGATTGCACACGTGGCAAAATCGCCTTTTTGATAAGTTTGAATCGAAAGAAAATATATTTGGAACACAAATTTTTAAATGATATATATTACTAAGCAAATAAATTTTATTTGAAAATCGATAAAATATATTTAGAACACATATATAAATATATTACAACAAAATATATTTGCAAACTAAATTTATCAAATGAAATATGTGTTTAAATACAAATAAAATTATTGTTTAGGAATTTCTCCAAATATATTTTATTTAAAAAAGATTTTCAAAACATTTGCTGACTTTTTAAAATTTTAGTTAAAATTTTTCCTTAGTTTCGAATTGTACCATCCATATGCAGCATTAACTTCTGTTTAAATCAATCATTTCAAATTTCTAAGTTAGTATTCCAAATCATTATTTTTTTTGTCAATCCTCCAAGTAACTTATTTTGATGCATGATTATACGATTTCAATTATTTATACCCTACACCGCACAGTGGAATATTTTCACACAAGACGCGGCAAAAATTAGAAGGAGTTGAGCTAGGGCTTTGAAATTTCGTACATATCATTTATTTCGCCAAATTAGCTAAAAACCAATTTTTTGTTGATATCCGCCCATAACCACGCCATCCTCCCACATAACCTAAAATTAAAAATGTTAGTATTTTTCACAATTTCACATTTATATTAATACAAATCGCTGGAAGAGATTGTATTTGAGTCCTCAATTATATAAAAAGTGCCACGCCCAACGCCAATTTATCAATTTAAATTTTATACGATGTTCGAATTTACAGGATAATTGTGCATAAAATGCTTTGTATCTTCTGATCGGTGTAAAGCAGTACATACAACTAAGTACATAACTAAAGCGTAAAATATTAGCTCAACATTTTCAAAAACATCATTATGCAATGCGTTTACAGTTTCTTGTCAATTAATCAATCATTACAACTATCCAGAAAAAAACAACATGGATTTAGCAATGTGTTCATTAATAATACATCATTTTTAAAGCATACTTTTAGGAATATGAGGAAAGGACACACAAATAAATTGTAGTCGCAATCATAAATTTTTGGAACCTTTAAATATATTATAAACACAAATACCAATTACAGCATTGTTGAATTGTCATTCGTTTTATATTATACTAGGATATGGACCATTTTTATGGGAAATGTCAAAAGGGTTTTGCCAACGACAATCTTTAGTTTGCCCCTTAAGGTATGATTTTAGAAATATGTTCAACACACAGTAACATTGAGTAAAGAATGTGAATTTTGGGTTGTTTTTTGCCGACTAAGTTTTACCATTTCTGTAATTAAATTAACATAGGCAGATATAGGCAGAATTTTCTTTTTGCAATGGTTAACTGAGAACCTAGTTTATCAATTTTTGTTAATGCCAAGACCTCGGTCGGCCTCGCGATTATAGTTTTATCCTGAAGAAAATGAAACACCCTGAATTTTGGCAACTTGCAGGTAAACCGCTGCATAAAAAGGAAAATGAAAACATAATAATAGTTTTTTTAATGCAAAATGATACTTCAAAAGGTTCTGAATTATATGAATTAAACGAAGTTCCAATGCGTTTCATTGTTTCGGAGATATGGGCTTACAAAATACTCTCTAAAATGATAAACTTTGAAACCATTTTAACATTTATGAATTTTAAATGCTTGTACAGCAAGATTTCGCCAAGTTATCGCCAAAACCTTTTAAAATATAGTTAATTGGAATGTTCTTTATAGATTGGAATCAAATATGCAGAGATTGGAGCTCATGAAAATTAGGAGTTTTTGCCGCTCATAATACACTGTGCACCGCACTGTGGTACAGGGTATTATAAGTTTGTTTCACGGCAGATGTTTGTAACACCTGAAAATAACACAGCTAGACCCACCTTAAAGTATACCGATCGACTCAGAATCACTAGCTGAGTCGATTTAACGATGTCTGTCCGTCCGTCCGTCTGTCCATGTAAAGTTGTTCGTCGACTACAGGTCGCACTTTCACTCCGATCGTTCTGAAATTTTGCAGTTTAGAGTATTTCGCGGCTGTTAAGATCGCTATTGAATTTGGTTGAAATCGGTTCAGATTTAGATATAGCTCCCATATATATCTTTCGTCCGATTTGGCCCTTTAGTCCTATAGAAGCTGCATTTTACATCCAATCGTTTTGAAATTTAGAATGGTAGAGTTTCTTGATCCATGAACCAACATTGCCGAATTTGAAGAAAATCGGTTAAGATTTAGCTATAGCTCCCATATATATGTTTCGTCCGATTTGGCCCTTTAGTCCTATAGAAGCTGTATTTTACATCCGATCGTTTTGAAATTTAGAATGGTAGAGTTTCTTGATCCATGAACCAACATTGCCGAATTTGAAGAAAATCGGTTAAGATTTAGCTATAGCTCCTATATATATGTTTCGTACGATTTTGCTCTTTAGTCCTGTAGAAGCTGTATTTTACATCCAATCATTTTGAAATATAGAATGGTAGAGTTTCTTGATCCATGAACCAACACTACCGAATTTGAAGAAAATCGGTTAAGATTTAGCTATAGCTCCCATATATATGTTTCCTCCGACTTGGCCCTTTAGTCCTATAAAAGCTGTATTTTACATCCAATCGTTTTGAAATTTAGAATGGTAGAGTTTCTTGATCCATGAACCAACACTACCGAATTTGAAGAAAATCGGTTAAGATTTAGCTATAGCTCCAATATATATGTTTCGTCCGATTTGGCCCTTTAGTTCTATAGAAGCTATATTTTACATCCAATCGTTTTGAAATTTAGAATGGTAGAGTTTCTTGATCCATGAACCAACATTGCCGAATTTGAAGAAAATCGGTTAAGATTTAGCTATAGCTCCTATATATATGTTTCATCCGATTTGGCTCTTTAGATCCAATCGTTTTTATACCCTACACCACACTGTGGTACAGGGTATTATTTAAGTATAAAATGTCCCAAAAGTAAATTTATGTAAACAATTTATACATGAATTACAAAATGTATATATCAGAGTTATTCAATATTACGAGAGTGGTGTAGGGTATTATATACAGGGTCTCGCATATTCGACGGACCCATCTGGCAACGCCATAACTTTTGACAGAGATGTCAGATCGCTTAATGACATACCGCGTTTGAAGCGTCAGTCCAAGCAGATTTTTACCATGGAACAATACACGCCACGCGAAATAGTTGAAATTTACATTCAACAGAAGAAGTCAATTGTGAAAACTCAACGTGCTTTTAAAATATTAAAAAATGTGAGAAGTGCGCCTTCTAAGAACACCATTAAGCGTTTATACGAAAAATTTTCGACTGGTGAGGCTCTTTCTAATCCGAAGAGGCCAAATAAAAGTCGACCAAGGCGATCGGCCGAGAATATCGCTGCCGTACGAGCCAGTGTTGAGAGGTCCCCAAGAACATCCCAAAAACGCCGTTCTCAGCAGTTGGGCATGGCTCGGTCCACTTTACAACGGATTATTCGCGTTGATTTGCATTTGTTCCCGTACAAAATTCAATTGACGCAAAGATTGTTGCCTGCGGACAAGCCTCGTCGATTGGAATGGGCCCAAAAAAACATGGGTCCGTCGAATATGGGCAACCCTGTAGTCGGCACCGCCCGACTTTAGCCTTTCCTTACTGGTTTTATTTATATTTTTACGAACATTAACAATTTCTAAAAAAAATAACTTTGAAATAGTAAAACAATTTAACACAACTAACGTATTTTCTGAATTATTAAGTGTACATATTTGTTTTGGAAATAATAGTCCCAAATAAAAACATATTGGGATGTAAACAAAGATTTGTTCAGAATATATTTTTCTCAAATATATACTTTTTGTATGTACCCAATATTATATGTTTAGAGTATACCCTAAACATATATATATGTTTCAAGCCGAATATGTTTGGGACAATATACTACAGAAGCGATTTTTTTTCAGCGTGCAAGAACCCCTTACAATTTCATATATTTAAAATATATTTTGTAAATATTTATATGCATGATTTCCAATAAAAATATTTTATAGACAGTAGCCAATAAAATGTTTTTCTGACAATGGCGCCGTTGTCACATTCATAAACTTCGCACATATTACAATCTGCAAATTATCTCACAATAACTTTTCTGCCAACGTTTCAAGACAAAAATTGTATGTACATACGGTTGGTATTAATTTATATGTTTTACTATTCATTAAAACTCCATTGATTTTTTTCCGAAAATATTTTTATCTCTATATGTACATAATCTAATAATAAATAAAAAAAAATATTTCCTTTAAAAAAGTATTTTTATAATTATTTTTCTATTACTATCAATATTACGATTTTTAAGACATGTTAATCTCCCGCTTGTGACAATAAACGAATCAAAACGAAAATCATTCACTTCCATATCGTCCACCCAATAAACGAATAGTGTATAATTTATTTGTCGTTTCGAGAAAATCATATTTGAAGTTTTTGTGAAATTGAAACTCGATATTATTATTTATTAATGAACAATTTCAAATACCCAATAACCCAATTTGTGGAAGTAGAATTTCACCAGATATAGAACAAATTGCGTAGATTCTTAGAATGCAATAGAAAATGCGTACACATTATTTTTCTATTAAGGGGACGATATATCTGCTATATAGCTATTTGCTTATCAAAAATGTAAATTGTGTCTCTCCATATTTTGAAGTTTTTCTATGGAACGGCGGCTGTGTTTTAGCCGATTTTAGCCGCAAAGATCGGCGGCGGCTTCGGCTGGTGAAAAAAGGTCGGCGGCTGCTAAAATCGGCGGCTCGGCTCGGCGGCTTCATACTCTGATCAGGAGCGAAAATATTAAAATGTGAAGAAAATCAGCTCAGATTTTATTATAACGAGGTATGTTCAAAAATATCGCTAATTTTTAATTTCCGCAGGCTATTTATATTTGATTTTTGATATATGTATTTGTAGCGTTTTGTTGGTACTCATGTCCCTTACTTATGCTGACAAGGTCGGCCATTTTGAATGTTTAGTCAATTTTTGACAGCTGTTGTGCTTGGATGTGTTTTAACTTGTCTTCGATTTTTATCTATTTCAGAAAATGGATCAAAGAATCTGCATCAAAATTTGTGTGAAAAACAAAATAAAGTGCGCTGACGCATTCCGAATGTTGACTGTGGCATATGGTGAAGCTACCTTGGACCAAAGCAACGTTTATCGGTGGTACAAAATGTTCTTAGAGGGCCGAGAAGATGCGAAGGACGAACAGCGTGCCGGACGCCCGAGCTCACAGTTTTCTGTGATTGCAGGGACCACGCCCCCAATATGAGTTCTTGCCACAGGTAGTACGGTCAATAAAGAATATTACCTGCAAGTTATGCGCAAATTGCGCGACGCAATCCGCCAAAAACGCCCGGATTTGTGGAAGAACAAAAACTGGCTTTTGCACCATGATAACGCCCCTGCACACACATCGTTGCTTGTGCGCGAATATTTGGCCAAAAACAACACAGTAATGCTGCCGCAGCCACCGTATTCCCCTGACCTAGCCCCCTGTGACTATTTTTTGTTCCCAAAACTGAAAAGGCCCATGAAAGGACGACACTACGCCACTATTGAGGAGATAAAGACTGCATCGAAGGAGGAGCTGAACAAGATCACAAAAAAATATTATTTGAAGTGCTTCGAGGCTTGGAAAAAACTTTTGGCAGAAGTGGATTATATCCGAGGGGAATTACTTTGAAGGGGACAAAATAGATATTCATGAGTAAACAAATACTTTTTGAAAAAATACAAAATTCGCGATATTTTTTGAACATACCTCGTATACGTTCCTTTTGATTTCTTAAACTGAATTTAATGAAAATCGGTTCAGATTTAGATATGATAACCTCCATATATATGTATGTTCCAACCGAATTGTTTTCTAAGCTCTATTTTTTACATCCAATCGTAATGAAATTTTATTTAATAATGGAATAATGAACGTTGTTTACTTAGATATACGGGTCTGTTCTGTAATCACGGCGATTTGAAATCACGGTGATTTTAAAATCACCGGCGACTTAGCATCACTTTTGGAGTTCGAAATCACCCGAACATATTTCGAACAATCTTTTTTGGGAGGCCTTGAATAATAAACCGGGCGATTTCGAACTCCAACAGTGATGGCAAGTCGCCGGTGATTTTAAAATCGCCGTGATTTCAAATCACCTTGCTACAGAACAGACCCGATAGAGTCCTTATACGAGTAAATGTTCGTTTTAAGCTTTATAAAAGAAATTTTCTTTCATTTTTTTGATACTTGTAAAAAGTTGTTTCCAGATTCAATGGCGACGAACACAGCGAATTTAAAAATAATAATTTCAGATTTAGAACAACTATATACATATCGCTCACTTACTTCAAGAGTGACATAACTGAAATTTTAAATTTAAAAAATTCGAATTTTGAAAATTTCCATAAATTAATCTTAGCGAAATTTACTTTATAAGTAAAAAACCATATTTCGGTTTATTTCAGCGTTTTTAAACATCTATCAGTCTTTTTATACGGACTTAAAGTTACACATCTTGACAATTTTTAATTTTGAGTTATGTCACTCTTGAAGTAAGTGATGTGAGCTTATTCGACTCTATCCTTCTGACCTTAACTTATCTTTACTTGATTTATATTCAATGGTGATAATAAAAATTCTCTAGAATCCGGAGTGTGTCATGTCAAACTTCCGAAGTCTGAGTTGGAACGAAGTCGGTCAGTTTTAGCAAAACTGTACAGGCCTGATTTTGCATGAATTTGTTGTGTAATTTTTAATGAGAATTATTGAATGAATGTTTGCTAAGAATACCGAATAAACACAATATATTTTTGTTGCTCTCGGTTCAATTGTATAGGCGTATCCAAAGCCAAACACTCACATGAATTTAATTTTTAATTATACCCACTGTGTTCATTCTTCGCGCGCTCAAGTTCAAGATAACCCAGACACCTTTGAAGCATTCACGTAAATTCGTATTATTCACTATATATTATATATGTACGTATATATACATTTCTGTACATACGTTGTGTATAGTCAAACAACAGTATGCCACAGCCAGACAACAACCAGCGTTAATTTCTGCTGAGCTGGTATAAATTATATAGAAAAAACAAAAAACAAACAATGATAATTAAATACACTTTGGTGAATTAAATAAATGTATGCCAAGTGCTGAAATAAACAAAAAAAAACTAAACCAAAACAAACAGAGAAAAAAGCATAACTGCAAATTGAGATGGGCTATATCAAACAAACAGTAAAGCTTTTACGGAAATGGTTTCAAGAACAAAAACCATAACATATGTACATTTGATGAAGACGACCCATATTTATATGTATGTCCATAGAAATCTACATATGTATTTATGGAGAAATGGAGTTTTGAAATTATACTTCCACTACTGACCAACAAGCCATCATTCAATTACTCCTCAGTTCATTCAGTTTACCACCGACAGTGAGCTCCGCATTTTACTGAAGTATAGTTTTAGGGTTGGCATTGAAAGTGGAGTTTGAGAAAATACTTTTATATTTAGATTGTTACTCTTGCATCATGATATCTTGATTTAAAGCACGTCACCAAACCGCTTAGCTTCCAAAATGAAAGAACTGTGTAAAAATATTGTTATTCTATCAGCTATCAGTTTGATTTGAAATTGAAACTTGAACGGTGACATTTAATTCCATTTCCCAAAAAGAAAATGGAAAATCCAGCAAAGAGTAGTGTATGTGTTTTCTTTAAAATTCAACATTTTCCACATGAAACTAAAGTATTTGTAAACAATTTTCTGTCTCCTATTGTTCTTGTTCTGGTTGTTGTTCTTCTTCTTCCGACAAGTCTTATCTAGTGCGGTGTTTGATGTGGCTGTTGATGGCATTTATACACTTCATTTTGGGTGGCCTAAATGCCAATGCCAACAACAACAATTGCGGTTGCGGCAGAGGTAATAGTGGTGGTGGCGGTGGTCACACATCTGGCTAATGATTGATAAATAAATAATTCGTCGTTTATTAACTAAAATTCGATTGCCTGAAAAGAAAACCACTCATTTTTATGAATTGTTTTAAGAAAATAAATTAAATGTGTTTTATTTAGTAGAAATACATACATATATAATAAATGTACGAATTCAGCCATTGAAACATTTTAAATATTGCGTGTACAAAGTGGTTTTGAAGAAAGAAAGAAAAAACATTACATACTAAAGAAAAGTAATTGTATTTAATTAAGTAATGATGCTGCTACTTCTATATTTTCCAAAGTGTCTTTGGAACGCCTTCGATAAAGTGGGAGATGATTTTGTAAGGATTTGCTTGCATTTAAAAAAACGTCTAAAATTCGAAATTTTGAAAGTTTTTTTTTGAATTTTAAATATTTTTGAATTTAATATATATGGTGCAAGAAACCCCATTTATAACAATATGAAAAATTGGTGTAGTGACCTATGTAATTAGAATTAAAATATTTTATTAATTTTTTGTTTTTTCAAACAAAGTAAATGTTTGTTTCGTATATGATATTTAAAAAACGGCATAAATGAAGTCCTTATTTTTTATCATGTTCACAGTTTGTTTTATTTCCGCAAAAATGTATGGTGTGAATATTTTTGAACAAATTGAAATACCAAAAAAAGGTAGAGAGAAGATCTTTATGAACTCTGGCAAGATATCATCTCAGACGACACTGGGCTACAAAAAACAATATGCTTTTCTGTGGCATAAGTTTACGAAATCAATTTAGATTAATTAATTAATTGAGTTATTAGCCAATTTCTTAGTTTCTTTGATTTTACTGAGGTTCTCATTATAAACCGTCCCATAAAAGGTATAGAGGTTCATTTATATATTTTTACATAATTCTATAACCATTTGTCCAATTCAATAATGTTAAATATCCTGATTTTCCTTAATATTAAATGCAATAAATGCTTTACTTAATTTTTTCATCCGCTTAAACGTTTCGGAAAAATTAAAAAATTCTTTGGGAACAAATATTTAGTTTTGGGTTAGAAATTTAATCATTTTTAAATAAAAATTTTCTAAAAACATAGAAACCAGTAAAATTAGGCTTTCCTTGTTATGAAATCGTAAAATGCTCGGCTAAGTCAGAGTGTTATTGATCTGAAATTTTACTCATAGTATAAATCACACAATTTTATCAGATCGGTTTGATAGTTTCTATTTCCGCTGCATATATATGTATATGGGATAAAACGTTTTGTGATTTATATATACTGGTGAAAAATAATGTGTATAAACTTGTGTATTTTGACCTAGGCTAGTATTTTTAAATTTCATAGAATGCAAAAATTGCAATAATTTAGTTTTGAATGTAGCTTTGTAATCTATGCAGTGATTATTATTATATATGGCATTTTTCTCATAACAGATCTGACTTCATAAACATAAAAGAGCAGAACAGGATACTTTATTCCTTTTTCGAAAATTGTTTGTCGATTTATTTAAATACTATTCATATTCTTTGTAAAATAAAAAGTTTTTTTTGTAACTTGTTATACATATGGGGAATTTAAAAAAAATAGTTTTTTATTTTTTGCCTAATTTAAACATATTTTGATATTTTTGTAGAAGCCCATATTTTTATTTTTGATTTTGTTTTTTCTTAAAAGAAAGCGTAGGTCATTTCCTTTTAGAACTTTGTTGTAATCTAATAGTATACATATATTATATATTATAGGATCTGTTTAACTATCAAAATAAAGATAAACTATTTATCGTAATTGGTTGAGGAAAGCCTTAAATAATTTCGTAATATATCTTCAAAGATATATTACGAAAAAATCCAATTTTTTGAGAAAGTTGTAATAACTTTTTAGTAAAAACTTTCTAAAGACATCATTTTAAATATATAATCGTAAAGTCTAATCGGTCATGAATAAAATGAGATTTGGAAGCAAATCGACGAAGTTGTAGCTAATTTAGCAAACCAAAATTTCGAAATTAACCAATCTCGTTGATGTTTTGTGTCATAACTATTATCCAATAGGACTAAACTTGGTGCATGTTTCATCCCGATCAGAAGACATCGCTTTTAAAAACTGGCTCACTTGACATGAAATCACACGTATATAGGGTGATCCGTTTCGAGGTTCCCTACTTTTTTTAAAGAAAAAACACACAAAATTCAAATTGAATGGGGAATGTTTATTATCATTTGAAAGAACATTATTTGCTGGCGAATGACACGCATAAACGTTGTTCAGGCGTAAGTCTTTCCATGATGAAATGCCAAACAATACTTAACAAAAATAACATGATAGCATGGCACGACTCACACGTGATATGTCCAAAAAAGGCTATTGAAAAAAGAATCTCTACTTGGATCACCCTATATATAAACTATAGAAAAGATTAAGAGAATACTAGGATTTTTTAAAATTAAAAAAAAACATTTTTTTCTAATTCTAAAAATATTGTATATTGTTCGCGTATTATAGAGACATAATATGATAAGTTGATATACATTTAGAAGTGTAAACTCATATTGGGAACATATGCATATTTAAGAAGACCATGCAACAACAAAATTAATTACTCTAACCTCTATATTTTTCGAACCGTGGATAAACTTCTCTAAATAGTTAAATAAAAACAGTTTTCTACACTTGTAAACTATTTGTATGATTTTATTTGTTAAAACCACAATATAATCGAAAACTGAGTTCCTTACAATTACAATAGCATTTTTTCCCCTTTCAATAAAATTTTTCCCCTATCTGTAAGCGAAAAAAGTTATTGATAAAGGATAAAGTTATAGTTATTTACCATTGAAGCCCGATTTCATTCTTTGAAATTTTCAAATTATAGCCCATTACGTAATAATTCTATGTACATATCGCACCTGTTCCACAAAAGGGTAACAACAATTATTATATTTCTAAGTTAAATATTACAGGTCGAAAAAATACATAGAACAAATTTAAATTGTAATTACTTTTCATTTTAAACAAGTGTAAAAATTGAAAATAGTAAAAAACCCTTACGTTTATGGTAACTATCGCCACAGTTAGACAATTTTTTAAATTATTGATTATTTAAAAAAGTTTAATTTTTTTCAAGAAATCAATAACTGTGATGAATGGGTTTGTTATCTAATCTCATGCATCAACTTTAATAAACATTCTTCTTTTCCTATAAGGTCCTTTTGAGAATGTATTGTGCCTCTACTGTAAAACAGAAAATGAGTTACTACACTTTTGTGTAACATGTGCGATACATGTAAGTAAATTAAGTGTATATCCGAAGAATATCTATGAATACATTAAAATGTTATATCAATTTTAAAAAATCATTGCGAACCTAACTTTTGCTAGTACTGCTTCCTTGCAGATCTAAAATTTACCAACATTCTGGAGGTATTAATGACAATATAATCTACCATGCAAAAAAATAAAAGGAGTATTTTTTCTTAAAATTTAGACCGATTTCCGCAAATTTTTCGATAAGTGCATAAAATGTGAGCTATGTTTGCGGAAAACTGTTTTTTCGCGTGTGACAATTCATTCCTATTCGTTCGTAATTGACTGATTTTCACGTTTCTGTAGGATGATCATAATTTATTAATTTTGGCAAATCCATACACAAACAATTTTCGACATTTCTTCTTCAGCACTAATAATCTATACAATAATTAATTTCACCACCACTACATTTTTACCAAAATTATCAAAATTTTAAATGCTATGAATAAACATATATATATCTTACAGATATGAGATGGAAAAAGTTTCTGATAAAATCATTTAGGTCAGAATATTTAATATCGACCTATGTAGTTTATTTTTGGCTAAAATGTTTATAAGTAGTTACAAATAGGTAAATTAAGATCTCGCTATAATTTTTTTTTTAAATTTTTTGGGCATTTTAATTTTTGAAAAAATTAAAAAAAATAGTTTTTGTGTTTTACGAAATTTGTAATTGCTCTCGAACGGCTGAACCGATTTTTGCAAAGTTTAATTTGTATTAAAGGAGGACACAATACGCCATTTTTTGCAAAAAATTTTTTGGAAAATTTTTTACGAATGTTTTTTAAATACCTTTGTAGAAAAAATTGCTCCCCACTTGATTTTCTTTAAATTTTCACAGAATATTCGTCGCACTCTCACAAATCCGGAACAGTAAAAATTTTTGTGAGACTCAATATTTGTAAAAGTTATGGACGAAATACCAAGACTAGTCTGACAATTTTCTTCCGTTTCTGCAAAACACTGCACAGTGGTACGAATTCAAAAAGGGGAAATAATTCGACCATTTCTTAACCAAACAACCGATTGCTACCAAACTTGGCATGGTCGATGAAGAGGTGTTAGAGAAGTTAAGTTTTATATTTGGGCGCCCTATGTCAGACAGGGGCGGATCTAGAGGGACACATCGGGTGAAGAAAATGTTCAAGCGCGTGTAACTCGTGTGTCTCTTCCGATTTATAAATTTATTTTTGTTTGTGTTCTACTAAGTGGGGTCTACAAATAAACTATTTATACCTAAGAATTATCTCGTATAGTTACAGAGATATCTGCAATTAAAAATTGAATTTTTCATTTTTTCTCTTACCGTGTGCTAGTATTTTAAGAATTATCTCGTATAGTTACAGAGATATCTGCAATTAAAAATTGAATTTTTCATTTTTTCTCTTACCGTGTGCTAGTATTTTGTAAATATCGGAGCACAATATGCACCAATTTCATCCGTATCAACATGTCTGGATGGGCAATAAAATTTCCTATATGACCCAATAGTACAAAAGTTATGACCACTTGAAGTTATATTTAAAAAAAAAAACCCGATTTTGAAAAAAATCGAGGGGAGCATTTTTTCTACAAACGTTTTTTCAAAAAACATTCGTAAAAAAAATTTCTAAAAAATTTTCAAAAAAATCTACAAAAATGGCGCATTCGGGTCTGTTCTGTAATCCCGGCGATTTGAAATCACGGCGATTTTAAAATCACCGGCTAACATCACTTTTGGAGTTCGAAATCACCCGAACATATTTCGAACCATCTTTTTTGGGAGGCTATGAATAATAAACCGGTCGATTTCGAACTCCATCAGTGATTGTAAGTCGCCGGTGATTTTAAAATCACCGTGATTTCAAATCACCTTGCTACAGAACAGACCCGATTGTGTCCTCTTCAATACAAAATAAACTTTTCAGCCGTTCGAGAGCAATTACAAATTTCGTAAAACTCAAAAACTCATATTTTAATTTTTTCAAAAATTAAAACACCCACAAAACGTTTTAAAAAAAATTTAAAAAAAATTATAGCGTGATCTTATTTTAGCTAATTGTAAAGGCTTATAAACATTGTAGCCAAAAATAAACTAATTAGGTCGATATTAAATATTCTTACCCATTTTCAAATTCCATTTTATTTTTAAATTTTTTTATGAAATCGATAAAAATCTATTTTGATAAATAATATTTTCCTTCTTTTGGTAAAAAAAATGTAGTAGTCGTGGATCTAGTTACTGTTGTTGCATAGTTTAGTTAAATGCGCTAAAGAACAAATGTATAAAATTGCTTATGAATGCATTTGTTGAAATGTATAAATTGTTTACCCATTTATTTTTAAGGATACGGGGCAAAATATAGACCATAAAATATTTTTTTAATATTTTTATGATGAAATAAAAAAAGCAGGCAATTTTTTGTAAAAAAAAATACGAATTTGTTGTTTTGTTATAGACAAATTTCATATTTCAATGCACAATTTAATATTTTCCGAATTTGTGATACGATTGGTGTCATCAATTTTTTAAATTAAATCCAATCATATTGGGTTTATAAATAACTCTAATGGAAACAAACTTAAAAGGCTTAGTGACTGTTATGAAAAACTAAAATTTTGTTTAAATCAAATTTTTATGCCGATTTTCTTGTTTATGGAGCCGGAATATAAGTGAAAGGTGTATTGGTGATTCTGAATGATAAAATTTTATTTAATATACCTGTATTATAAAACTGGTATAAATTGCATTGTTGTATAATTATTCTTTGGATGGCCGCTTAAGTGTCCCACTATTCTCACAAACTTTTGATTTATTGTTGTGCTATTATTTCTTTTTAACACATTTTTTTGTGAATTTGTGACAATTAAAATCCTCTAAAAATCATCTCCCCCATCCGCGCATTGTTCACGGAATAATGAAAGCTTCATTTATTAACATTTTCTTTGAATGCGAGTTAGGAGTAAGAAATACCGCTAAAAACGAATCGTTTAACTTGTACAACTGCTTAGCAGTTATTAGTTAGTTAGTATTATTATTAGTGCCATTGTTGTTGCTACTGCCGTTGTTGTTGTTTAAATTATTTGCATGTATTCGTTCCAATTGTGTCAGTCTCTCCAATAGATTGGCGAATTGTTGTGCCAAAACATTGACGCTTGTCTGCTCGTGCTGCGACCCTGTTATTTTTCTAATATTCAAGGTTTCCATATACATCTTTTTATATAGATCTGCTTTTTGTTTGGGATCCTTAGCACTGAGCCACAGCTTTATTAGGGTCTTCAGGGCATTTTGTAAGCGACTCTCAAATAAGAGTATATGTTTTTGAAATTCAACTTCGCTATTACCGCCAGCTGCTGCAGCAGCAGCGGCGGCAGTAGATGCTCCACCACCAGCATTGGCGTTGGCCAAGCTGGGTGTACTATCAGTCGGCGAATTCCAATTACTTAAAGCGTATTCGAAGAGTAACTTGGAATTAAGACATATATCTAGTACTTGCTGCAAATGTTTAATTTTTTGCGTATTATGAACGGAATCTAGAAGTGGGAGAGAAAGAAAAAAACATTTTTTATTACTATTTATTATTTTTAATATAACATTATTTAGAACAAAAAATAATTAGAATGTTTACATTTAATGAGGTATTTTATATTGTTAGGATGATATAATTAATTGTTTGCGGTTTCATATAAGAAATATTTTGTCTAGAAAATCTTTATAAAATGTTTCTAAATAAAATGGCATCTAAAAAGTTTACAGTGGTTTTGAAAATTAAAAAATATATATTTCTCTGTTTTACGAAAAACAGTTTTGTTCTGTAATTGATTAATGGCGTTTCATTAAATTTTTGCCATTTTAAAAATAACAATATCTACTTATTTTGTGAAATAATTGTTTTAAATTTTGAAGTTTTAAAAAATTTGATTGTTCTCCTTTGTTTTTTATTAAAATTAACCAAACAATTTCGAATAAGTCATGAATCCAAAACACAGCAAAAACAATAATTTGATCTTCATCTCAACTCCTCAAGGACAAAAACATAAAATATTGTAAATTACATATCAAACCCTCATAGGGTTATCAAAAATAAAAAATAGTTCCAATAACTAACATGTTGGTAGGTAGTACTTTTCTAAAAATTAGAATACGAGTATACTTTTACTCGACTCAACTTTTTCACTGGTTTCTTTTTTTACGAACTTTTGTATAACCCCAGGTCAATCCCAAAATGCAATATATTTTTGTTTTTAATACGTTTTACTATACTTACTTTCAGCTAGAAATTCTTGCAATGATATACGTTCTAATTGCACCACTAAATAGTCCGCTGCTTCTCTCAGACTGTCTAAAATACTGGCCGCCTTTTCGTAATGGTATTTACACAGCTGCAGTGTGGTCTTCGGCAGGGTAGTGGAATCGGAGAAATTATTACGCAATTGACTGTGGTGAAAGGAGGCAATTCTGCAAACAAAATAACGAAATTGGTTAGTAATCTAGCAATCAAAAGGTTATATTAAAAAACGCATATTCCAGAATTTCGTTTTTTCCAATAACTAATTTCATAATTTATAAATAGTTATTGGACACTGTGACCACACTAAAATTGACATATTCGCTTAACGTTCAGTAGGAACAGCTCTGGTAATTTCCTAATGGCTAGTACCATCTGCTACTGGACTGAACTAACTGCTACAGGCTAGTACTAGCTCCTACTGGTTAGTACCAGCTGCTACCGGCTAGTACTGGCTGCTACTGCTGGCCATTAGCAGCTAGTACTAGCCAGTGGCAGCTGGTACTGGTAGGAACTAGTACTAGTCAGTAGCAGCGCTAGTACTGGCCACTAGCAATCCCACGGCAGCCGGTTCTTTGTCGCTGAAGCCGTGAATAATTACAGAGTCAATGTCGTGCTAGGAGACTATCCTCCAGCAGTGGCCTCAGAGGAAGAGAAATTACCACGGCAGACAAGAGTACTTTTGGTCCAATTAAGATCAGGCTGGTGTAGCCGCCTCAATTTATACTGGGCAAGGATTGATGGCCAGAGTATGAAGCCGCCGAGCCGAGCCGCCGACCTTTTTTCACCAGCCGAAGCCGCCGCCGATCTTTGCGGCTAAAATCGGCTGAAACACAGCCGCCTTTCCATAGAAAAACTTTAAAATATGGATAGATACAATTTACATTTTTGATAAGCAAATAGCTATATAGCAGATATATCGTCCCCTTAATAGAAGAATAATCACCCTTATCGGGAATAAAATTCCACGCGGAATTTGTTCACTTTGGAATTTCACTTTGCGGAATTTTATTCCCGATAAGGGTGATTGTGTACGCATATTCACTATTATTTTTTATCGCATTCTAAGAATCTACGCAATTAGTTCTATATCTGGTGAAATTCTGCTTCCACAAATTGGGTTATTGGGTGTTTCAAATGATTTTCTCGAAACGACAAATAAATTATACACTATTCATTTATTGGGTGGACAATATGGAAGTGAGTGATTTTCGTTTTGATTCGTTTATTGTCACAAGCGGGAGCTTAACATGTCTTAAAAATCATAATATTGATAGAAATAGAAAAATAAGTATAAAAATTCTTGTTTAAATGAAATAATACGATTTTTATTTATTATTAGATTATGTATATATAGAGATAAAAATATATTTTCCATATTTTGGAGTATTAAAGAATAATATAACATATAAATTAAGAATCTATCAAGTTAAGCTCAAAACAGTAGAGGTCATTCAAACCACAAGGTAATCCACACAAATTTAAAATTTTAGTAAAACATCGATTCGCCTCTCTTGGAAACAACCTGTTTCGACTTAAGCTAAATATGTATAGACGAATGGCGGAAAATGCAACCCTGTGAACGTACAACCGTGTGAACATACAATTTTTATCTTGCAACGTTGGCATTGTGCGAAGTTTATGCATGTGACAACGGCGTCATCGTCGGAAAAACATTTTATTGGCCACTGTCTATAAAATATTTTTATTGGCAATACTGCATATAAATATTTACAAAATATATTTTAAATATATGAAATAGTAAGGGTTTCTTGCAATCGTCTTCACCTTTGCCTAACAATCTGTCATTGTCCGTACATTTGCGACACTTTAACAGGGTTGATAAAGTTGTCCGATCTGACAATCGTCTATACATAGCTATAGCATACTTTGAAAATAGAGTGTATCATAGAGCCTAGCGGTATGGAATCGATGCTTTTTTCACATCACAATATCTTACAATTAACTTAAGAACATCTATTATTTAAGAATAAATGCCAGAGTTTAACTTTTCAACTATTATTTTAAATGTTAAAATGTCTATCATAGAGCCGCCGTATGTCAATTTTATGTCGGCTTAGCCGCCTAGCCGCCGCCGCCGATCTATAATTTTCAATGGCAGCCGCCGCCGCCAATTTTGGCTCGGCTTCATTCTCTGTTGATGGCACCACGTCGAACACACGTCCCGCTTGTAACCAGGGACCACACGACACACCACACCTTGCCCTGCCCTGCCAAATCTACTGAACTTCTTCCCAGGTCTCTTTGGACCCAACCAGTGGAAGCAGCCATCTTCCTCGGCCTGGAAACAGCAGAACCCACTACACAAGGCAATAAAAACAACTAATGGACAACAAACACATATTCTGCTACTACAACTGGCCACTAGCTGCCAACGGCCAGTAGCAGCTAGTTCTAGCCAGTAGCAGCTAATACTGGCCATTAGCAGCTAGTACTGGCCAGTAGCAGCTAGTACTAGCCAGTAGCAGCTAGTACTAGCCAGCAGCAGCTAGTACTGACCAGCAGCAGCTAGACCTGGCCACCAGCATTGCTTGCCTGGACTATCTGCTGTTGGCCAGTACTGGCTGATGCTGACCAGTAGCAGCTAGTACTAGGCAGTAGCAGCTAGTACTAGGCAGTAGCAGCTAGTACTAGGCAGTAGCAGCTAGTACTCGCCAGTAGCTGCCAGAACTAGCCAGTAGCAGGTAGCACTGGCCAGCAGCAGCTAGTACAGGCCAGTACTAGGTGCTACCGACCAGCACTAGCTGCTGCTGGCCAGTACTAACTGCTACTGGCTAGTACCAGCAGCTGCTGGCCAGTAGTAGCTGCTGGCCATTACTACTGCTAGATGCCAGTAGCTAGTACAGGCCAGCAGCAGCTAGTACAAGCCAGTAGCACCTAGTACTGGCCAGTAGCAGTTAGTACTGGCCAGTAGCAGCTTGTACTAATCAGTAGCAGCTAAAGGGTTTTCCAACAAGAGGTGTTATTTTGGTATTCAAAGAAAAATGCCATTTTTTGAGATAAATTATCGGATCTTTATTTCATAATAAAGAGGAAGGTATGCCGTTAATAATGAAAAACAACATCAGCCAAATGGCCACCACGACCACGCTTACAGGACCATATCCTTTTCATGAAATTTTCCATAACCAAATCGCAAAGTGGCCGCCCTATGTCCTCGATAGCCTCACGAATTTTATTTTTGAGATCTTAGCTTTCACGTGGCCCCAAAGGAAGAAGTCGCAAGTTGTTAAATCACAAGATCTCGGTGGCCAATTGTGATCACCTCTTCGAGAGATAACACGGTCCGGAAACTTTCGCCGTAACAGAGCAATGGTTTCGTTGCTTGTGTGGCACGTAGAGCCGTTTTGTTGAAAGTAAACGTTGTCCAGATCGATACCATCCAACTCCGACCATAAAAAGTAATTAATCATCTCTCGATAGCGCAATCCAATCGCCGTAACTGTTGATCCAACCTCATTTTCGAAAAAGTAAGGCTAGTACTAGCTGCTGCTGGCTAGTACTAGCTGCTACTGGTTAGTACTAGCTGCTACTGGCTAGTACTAGCTGCTACTGGGTAGTACTAGCTGCTACTGTCTAGTACTAGCTGCTACTGGCCAGTACTAACTTCGAGGGACTTGGCAGATCATAAACGGAATTATAGGGAAAAAATAAACAGTATTGATGAAACAATTAAAACAAATTTCGTAAACCAAAATCTAACAGATCTAGCAGAAACATTTGCCCACAAATTCAATCAAAACGTGCAAAATATCGTACACTTCTGTGAATTTAAAACAATCCAAGATACACAAACAAACATATCAATTTCAATGTATCTAACATATACATACGAAGAAGAAGTGAAGAACATTCTGAAATGCTTGAACATTAAAAAAGTGCGGGTGTGGACAATATAAGAGCGATTGATTTAAAAAATAATGCTGACTATGGGAACAAAACAGAGTTTGGAAATTACAGGCGCATAACTATTCTTTCAATAGTAGAAAAGGTTTTAGAAGAAGAAGTGGTGAGAAGATTGAACGATTTTTTTTATCGAAATACAAAATTATAAATAAGAATCAGTATGGTTTTCAAAAAAGTAACTATAATAACATAAGTAACTATATAAATACATAAATAAGGTACTTAGTGAACATAAGAACTACCTGGTGATGTTTATTGACGCAAAGTTAATAGATATTTTAGATAAAAACGGAATTAGAGGTTACAGTCTACGATGGTTCATCAACCACCTGAGCCAAAACACATTATCAACATACGGCATTCCACAAGGATCAAAACTTGGACCTATCCTATTTATGCTTTACGCTAACGATATAGTAAAAACTTTGAAAAATAGCATCGCATACACATACGCTGATGATACTGCGATAATTGTGTCTCATAAATGCATACGCACAGCAGAAAGAATAATACAGCACGAACTAAATCAAGTAGTAAAATGGTCCCATGACAACGGAGTCGTAATAAATGCAGTCAAAACCAAACTTATGCACATACGGCCGAAACATATTCCACAGGCGAACATAAATATAACATTCCACAATACCGAATGCCTTCATAAAACATAGCCTTACATTTTCGAAATGATTCCTTATGTGATCACTCGCAAAATAATCCATGTAAAACTCAAATTGAAGTTGTGGACAATTGCAAATATCTAGGCGTACATCTGGACACACTTTAAATGAAAAACACACATTGAAGACGTTCAGAAAAAGCTAAGAAAATTCTCATATGCCCTATACCGCCTTAGCAATTGCGGCCGTTTCCATGTCATAAAACAAGCATATTTTTCATTGGCGGAATCATACGTAAGATATGGAATAACAGATTGGGGTATCGCAGCACAAACTACAAAACTTCAACACACACAAAACAGACTTTTAAAAATGTTAAGCAAAAGCCTAAATAGAACACAAAGCAATGACACATCCCTAACACAACAGAGAAATTACTTAAACAAATACCTGCAAATTTTAAACATTAAATCATTATAACGGGTCCGCCATCTAACGTTTTTTTTCAACTAGTGCTTATTTCGTGAATGGTAACACTTAGCTCATGTCTGATTTGACAGATAATTAGTTTTATCCTTCCGCTGAACGAATATGGTTGTGTATACGCTTGAACAACGCTGGGAGCGATCGACTTACAGAAGATGCCGATTTTGCCAAAAAAAATCATCTTTTCAGATGAAACTCATTTTGATCTTGGCGGGTATGTAAACAAGCAAAATTGTCGCATTTGGGGCACAGAAAACCCGCACGCATACATTGAAAAGCCGATACACCCAAAACGAGTCAATCGGGTCTATTCTGTAATCATGGCGATTTGATATCACGGTGATTTTAAAATCTCCGGCGACTTAACATCACTTTTGGAGTTCGAAATCACCCGAACATATTTTTTTTGGGAGGCTATGAATAATAAACCGGGCGATTTCAACTCCAACAGACCGAATGTTTGGTGCGGATTTTGCTGATTTTTTTTTCACAAAAATTGAAGAGGAGGATATTGGCAACATTTGGTTTCAACAGGACGGCGCTACGTGCCACACAGCCGAAGCTACACTCGATGTTTTGCGCGATGTTTTCAACAAAAAAAGTTCTTTGGCGGACCCTTTACAAAACTACAATACTAACCCCCATTATCACAAAATAAAATAAACGAGCGTTAGAGCTAACGAAAGTTAAATTGTATGGAATTTGACAGCTATAACGGGTAGTTAGCTCTTAACCCTAGTTTATTTATTTATTGTTAATGGCCCTAAGTGAATTCTCCGAATACTCTAACCTACTGGAACGCATAAACCACCAACAAAACATGAGAAGACGAGCGCTCGGACTTTTTAATGTACCTAGTCCAGATTTACACTAGGATATTTTTTTCAGCTTATCCGCTAATTCTCTTTTCAACTTGCCTCTGCGTTTAGACACATAATTTTGTTTCGGATATTTCTGTGTGAATTGTTGTTGTTTCAAAGGCCGAGTGAAAAACACAAAACGTTCAGACCGATAAGCCTGAGTACGGGAGAGTTTTTTCCCCCTCTTGCCGACTGCCTCTCTCTCCTACAAAACGCCGATAATCCGCTGAACATTCAGCCAATGTAAATAGGGACCTAGCTTCAAAAACGACTATGGTAAACATTCTCTAGCCGTCAGACTGCCATCAACACTGAATGAATTACCAGTTAATTTCATAAATATAAGACATAAAATTAAAAGAAATAAAATTATTAAAACCTATTATTTAAATAACCAATAATGTACATATGTGAGAAACCATTTTTTAGTTAAATAATGAAAATAGCTAAATATATATATATAATTATCTACAGCTGAACTTAATACTAGAATAAGCCAAATGTAAATACTCAATACTATTTTAAAAATTCTGCATACAAGCCTAATAGCTTCGCGGAAATACTGAATTGTATATTGTATGCAAATTACTAAAGCAAATAAAATGAATTTAAAAACAAATAGCTGCTACTGGCTAGTACTAGCAGCTACTGGCCGGGTTTTCCAATAGGGACATAACAATTTCGTATCTTTATGTCAACGCACCCTCAAACATTTTTAATGATTTCCAAAAGTTCACTTACGTGCAACGTTTGGAAATCATTACTCCAATTTTCGGCTGTAATAATCGTCCCACCCGATAGGCTGTGCGTGCTATAGTGGATAAATTTGAATCAAAATTTTCAAATTTGGATGTTCCGGCGCCAAAGAGACGCCGTACCGCTCGAAATTGAATGTCATTCTTAAAATGTAACATTTACACTAAACCTGGAATAAATTTGAACTCTATATCTGAATATTCTGTGTTTTATTATATAAAATTGTTATGTACTTAATGGAAAACCCTTTACTAGCCAGTAGCAGCTAGTACTGGCCTGCAGCAGCTAGTACTAGCCAGTAGCAGCTAGTGCTGGCCAGCAGTAGCAAGTACTGACCAGTAGCAGCTAGTCCTGGCCGGTAGATGATAGTGCTACTGCTGGCCAGTACTAGCTGCTACTGGCTAGTAATAACAATTTTATATAGGAAAGAAAGATTTACACCGATTTGTTACACTGGCCTACAATATTTCACTGGTATGTTCTAGTCTTAACCAGTAGATAGCGGACCCGAGGATTTTGGTGTGTAAATCCGAATATAAAATAAAAATGCAACGTAAATTCGCGTCCTTTAGATATAGTATTATTAATACAATAAAACTGGTAGTTCCACGATTATTTGAAAAGGGGACGTCTCTTTTCAAAAAATAAATCCAAGTTACGAAAAAATATAGCTTTCCTATTAAAAATGATATCCAAAAACTGTATAATCTTAAGTTATCTCCGAATATTACCCGGGAAATATAGGCTGAGAAATCGAGGGAAATACAAATTTAAAAAGATTGTATCAACGAGATGTGGAATTATTTTGACTTGGTATAAAATAAAATAATACGTTGGATTCCCTTTTTAGTAAGAAGGCGAATATTTCGTTTTTCCGAAAAAAGTGTCAGTCGCGATGCCGCAATTTTTATTTTGTATTCGGAACTAGAACATCAGAATCCTTAGAAATCGCTTTTTTGGGGTTTTTCTAATATATTTGACTATATACACCATTACATTTTATTAATAGTGCTTCTGGTCCATATCTTAAAGTTATCTCATTTTTTAATACCAAACTAATATAAAAAAAATATGATTTGACATTTAAATTGTAAATTAATGTGAGGTTCATATTAATGATTTATCGTACAACTTTAATATGATTTTGTCATACTTTATCGTCGAGTATTTCTTTATTAGGGCATCTCTTAAATACCGGTGAATTGCGTCCTGAGTCTGTCAAAGTGTTGTTGTATGCACAGAAAACAATAGGATGAAATTTGAGTTTGACAGACGCCGGACGCATTCACTGGTATTTAAGAGATACCCTTAGGCATCACTCTGACGCAAAACTTGCAGTTGGTAACTCTATACAGGCACATTGAAACAGCTGTTTAAACTGTCAAAAACGATTGTTGTTAACATGTGTTCTGTAGGGATACCAATACCAACACGGTGGGATATTGAAGGGTGTTAGTTGAACCGAAAAATAAATTTTTTATGGGGAAAGATAAAGAAATAAATTAATCGTCCGCAATTTTTATTTAATATAATAAACGGGCCTGTTACTTTTTGCAGAGTGCACTTCAAAACTACATGTGTTTTTGCCGTGATTTTATTTGCCGCAAAAACTTTAAGTACCGTACAAAAATATATTTTGTTTTTCACATAGGATAATACTTTTTATAGCCATCCAATAAATTTCAACTCTATTTAAAAAACATGTGCTTTTTAATAGCCCTCTAATATTAATATTTTCAGGTGTGGAGATTTTCAAACCCCAAGTTCCATTTAATGACATCCCTAATTGGAATCCCTAATGTACAGATACGAGTGTCGAGACAATTTCTATAATAGTTATGCTGAGGTCTTTGCTGAAGCTAACAGGATTCCAACTAATTCCCAAACAAAGCAGAAGTGTCAGTTGCCAACGTAAAGTGGCAATGACTGGGGACAAGGTTTATTTACGCAATGACCCTTCCAGCCAGGATCTACACATCAGCTTTCGTTATGCCAACGACGAGCTGAAGATAGATAGGGATTTTAATTTTTGCCGCAAAATGGATGAAAAGCTGGAAGGTGCTTTAAATCGGATCCGTGGCAATATTGAAAAGGAGTTTAATAAGAAACTTCGAAAGGGCAAAAAGAAGTCGCCGGCACAAGTGCAGGAAACTTTGCCGGAAACAGTTACGAATGGAGAGGTATGTGGTGTCATTTATTTGCTATTGGTTTTGTTGTTGTTCATGAATAATATTTTAGTTAATTTGTAGATATCTATAGAATTTCGACGTTGTGATGATAAACTGGAAGATGTTACTTTTGCGGAGATGCTGAAGGAACTACCCCCCACAAATTTAACTTTGAAAGTTTTGGACAGGACATTCGATGTTGTGCTGAATCAGCCTTGGATAATCAATGTTGTCTTGCCCACGTCCATAATGGCCGGTTTCACCGTATATCCAAGTAAATTGGAAATGAAATACACCGATAGAGCATTCTGCAAAACTGAATGGTTAAAGGCCAAAATGGTAAAGTATCATTTGATCGTAAAATAGAGAACTATAGACATGGAATCACTATGCGACACGTTATTCCACCTTAGGTGTTTTCTAAACAAGAAAATCGACATACATACATTTGTGAATATCCATACCATACAGGGAGGGGGGGTAATATAACATTTTCTACAGACAAAAAGTTTGACACATCGAAGGAATGGACTTTAACAGTGCCTACAGTTACATACAAATTATGGAATTTATCCAGTCCATTCTGGTACCTGTTGCACTAATTGAACAACTCAAGCGAAAGCCAATTCCACTCGGTATTTTATAGTGATTTTACAACGAATATTGCCCGACAAAATGAGGAAAATATTACATTACGACGTAGTCTTATATTCCACAAAATATCAAATTCCATATTATATTTTTTTAAAGATGAGGGTATTAATATGGTACTTCGGGTAGGAGATGTCATAAAGTAGAAAAAATCGTTCGTTAGTCATTAGAAATGTTATCCAAAATACAAGATATGAGAACAATTAGATTAAGGTATAGGAATTTTGTGTTCGAATGAATCTGTCAATTGTCTCTATCACCTTGAGAACAATGGACAAGTGGTCCCGCCCCTTTTGGTACCTTCCACACAAAGGGACCATTTTATACAAACAGTTAACTGCTTATAACTTTAATACCAGTGCATATATATACTTGCAATTTTGTGCTGTGACAAAATTGTCATATTGCCACGACACTTTTGGTACCTCGCACACAAAATGGTCAAATCATACAAAAATTGAATTCCCCATAACGTTAATATCAGCGCACATAAACACTTACAATGTGGTCCAGTGCAATGCCTCTGAAGTATCTAATGTTCAGCGCAAAATAGGAGTATTCGTCAAGCCACTTCCGATACCTCCTACACAGATCGACAGATTCATTCGAACACAACATTCACATAACTACTGTAGCCATCATTTAATTGTTTTCACATTTTCTTTTTTAGACAACATTTCCGATGATTATAGACTGACAAAGAGTGAAAATTCTTTTTTAACGTTTTGGCGTTTTACTCACAAAGTGAGGGTTTACCTTAGTCGGTGTACCCGACTGAAATTTTCTTACTTGTTTTCTTCAATTTTGTTGCATAGTCACTATCACTATCCCCTTTTTCTTATAGCCAACTTCGGGTAATATTCAACAAGCTACATGGTTAAAATGCGGAGAAGGTTTTTCCTATGAAACATCTAATGATGATGTGGGACATCATTTGAAATTTGTATTAACTCCAGGAAATGCGGAAGGAAACTTTGGTCCAGTTATGGAACAAATCAGTAAAAACGAAATTCAAGCCGGACCCGGACAATGTCCTTTCGAGACGCGGCACTTTTTTACACAAAATCGCTTAGATGGTGACTCGTTCCGTGTAGTCTCGTACAACATTCTTGCCGATTTGTATGCGGACAGTGATTTTACGCGCACTCATCTGTTTCCCTATTGTCCAGCATATGCGCTTAAAGTGGATTATCGTAAACAATTGTACATTAAGGAACTATTGGGTTACAATGCTGACATTATATGCCTGCAGGAAGTGGATATGAAAATATTTGATTACGACTTAAAACCAGTGTTGGAAGATGATGACAGGCAAGGCTTTAGGGGAGTGATTGCTCAAAAGGGAAGCAGTGGAGAAGGCATTGCTACATTCTTTCGTTCAAATCGCTTTGAATTGCTTAAAACATACAATCTCAATATTGGAGAACATATTAAAAGTCTGGATGTTTTCAGTGGTTTATGGCGAAAGATTCTATCGAATGAAAAGTTAGTGGAACGTATTTGTGACCGCGCCACAACTCTGCAATTGAATCTGTTGAAAATGGAAAATGATCGTTATATTTTAGTAGCAAATACTCATCTTTATTTCCATCCAGACGCTGATCACATAAGACTCTTACAAATTGGTTTTTCCATGCTATACATAGAGGATATATACAAAAAGACATTGGAGAGTTATAATCTGCAATCGGAAAATCAACTGGCTATTATATTTTGTGGAGATTTCAATAGTGTTCCCGAATGTGGCATTTATCGTTTAATGACTCAACGTTTTGTAGAGAAAGACTTCATCGATTGGAGCAGCAGTAAGTTGTATATTTGAAACTCTCGCCTAAGCTAATCGATAATAAAACTATAAATCTCTACTCCCATTGCAGATGCTGAAGAAGCAGTGAAAAATGTTTCCCTAAATCAACCTTTTGTTATGGACTCGGCCTGTGGTACTCCAGAATATACCAACTACACACATGCATTTGCCGCCTGTTTGGATTACATATTTTATCAATGCGATCGTCTAGAAGTAGAACAATACGTTCCCCTGCCGGCAAACGAAGAGTTAAAAGCAAATATTGCAATTCCATCTGTAGTATTTCCGTCTGATCACGTAGCCTTAATAGCAGATTTAAAATTCAAACCCTTAAATTGATATGCAAATTAAAAATTATGGTTAATAAAATTGGGAAAGAATCGATTATGACGGCAAGACAAGTTTGTGTTTATCCGAAATATTTTACATCCACAATTTAAATTAATTTATAGAATTATATATATTTATATATATATTTAAGCAAGCACAAAATAAATCTACAGTAGTACATATACATTCAGAAAAGTGACACATATTGTACCACCGCCAACTCGAATGACTCGTGTTAGAACTAGAAAAGCAAAACCCTGTGAACGAAAACTCTGGATAAAAACCAAAAAGGTATAAATATAGTAACACCGTAAAATTCAAAAGCCTGGTGAATAAATCTCGGGAAAAGGCAGTTTTAGAAATTCGTACCTTCAGTAGGTAATATTGTACTCTGGGTTTTAAACCCGGAATAAAAAGCGATTTTTAAAAATTCGTACTTTAATGTCATAAAATTAGATAAAATCTATAAAATTAGATAGCTCTAGTCCATGAAAATGATTGATGTAAAGAAACTCGAGGCATGAAATGTGGACGTATAGACGCATTCTTCAAAATCGCACCTTAGCCATATAAAGATAAATTAGAAATATAAGCTACTCCAATCATCATCCGGAGCAAAATTAGAAGGAATTGCAATTTGTAAGGCTTTTTTGGGGTATGTTTGTTCCGCATTTTTTTCTCCTACTCAATATCTACAGCTTTGCTTCAGACACAAAAGAGATATTCCGTACGGTACACCGAGAAAAAAATATAGAAAAAGTTCTAAAAATCCTCCATGAGCAAAATGCGTATGGCCATTAAATTATTAATTGAGCCAACTTTACTAAACGGAACATGCAGAAGTTCTTATTTTTAGAGCTACTTTCACTTCCAATTCTCAGAATTAAGTCCCAAATCAAAGAGCTGAAAAATGCTGTACTGTGTAATAAGATAATAATGCATTGGTAGCCAAAATTCGAAAACAAATAAAGAAAGAATAGAACATAAGAAATGACTATAGCTAGAATCTTGAAAGTTTATGTGGGGATCTTAACTTTCACAAGGAAAGATGCGATTTGTTGTATGATATTTAATATACCACTAAAACTTAACCTTTCTGAGAGAGTTACCAGGAAATAGCCTTCTCCGAAATTAATCTGAGTTTGTCGAAATGTATAACCACATACAAAATGTGAAATCATCATTTTCCTTCCGAGAGTTGTCGTGCGAACCAGAAAGTCCGACCGATATAGTTCAAATTACTCAAAATAAAGGCTAAACGGATTTTTTGAGTAACTGAAAGATCTCAGATCACTTCTTCGATGTGTAACACTTTTCCTTAACAAATTTTTTTACTCTCCTCCACTAAGGATATATAAAGCTGTTCGAAGTTCCAAGAAAGCTACAACGAACAGAATAAAATCGGTTCCAAGAATTGTTTACGCTTATACAGACTGTTTAAAAATTAAACTATTTCTCTATGAGTATTTTTCGGACAAAAGGAATTGGAGAAGAAAAAATTACTGAAAATCACCTAGATCAATTATGATCTATGGCACAGCCAGAATATGTTAACATTTTGTACTGACTAATATTGGTCCATTAATTAATATGTAATTCTTATTAATAATCTTAAGTAATAAAATGACTTACCGTTGATGAATTAATCCTGAGCGATAAGTGTAGACAATTTGACGTGCACCAGGATGCTCAACGTCACAGAGTTTCAGCGATTTTTGCAAAAGATCTAGTACTTCTTTCTCCAAATCGGTGCGACAAGTCTAGAGAAAAAGAGATTTTGAATTCTTAGTATAACACTTCCTGAGAATAAAAGATATGTATGTATATTTACCTCATCTGCACTACTACAATCCTGTAGCTGTTTAGCCAGAGTAAATGTCGCTGTAGATAATTCCCAATTGACTAAATCCCAAAGTTCAGGATTTGATTTGCGTGAACCTAAAATATCTTGAGCTTTTTCGTAATACGAAAAGGCTTCGTTGTAAAACATTTTCTGCTGTTGTATGACATCAATGCTAATTGACAAACAATAAATGATATTAACGTCTGCTTCGAAGGATTCTTAAACGAAATATGTGCACTCACTTTTCATTTGTTATTACGAGATGCGCTCGAAAACGCATAAATCGGCCCATGTTACAATATAAAAAGGCTATATTGACGTTGTCTTGTACCAAACCAAAGGCTTTTATGCCACGTATCAAACAATCATATGACTTCATTGCCAGTTTTAAAAACAAGGGATCTTCTTTGGAGGTTTTTTCATCTTCATTATCTGCAGCTGTACATTTTTCCTTTTCGGTCTCCTTTCCATCGGCACTATTTTCAGCGTTCTCTTGCAAATGTTTTGTATATTGTTCTTGTGACCAAAACATATACTTTACTCCCAATTCATTACGTACGTTACCCAAACGTCGCAAAAGTTCATGACGAGCCTCTTCCTCGACGTTATCATTGCTGGTTGTATTAGTGACGTGCTCCAAAGCGTTTTCATAGCAAGCGCAGCTTGACACCATGAGATGCTCAATATTTTCATGCGGTATTATTAGCTCCGAACAATCTTCAGTATCTAAGAAAATAAAGTCAAGCGGTTCATTACAGGTCTTTTCAGTCATTTTAGGATATGGTTTTCAAAAAAGACTCGATATTATCCTGTAGCAACATCATTGTTACTACAGGATAAAACTACTTCGTATGGACATAAATGCTGTTACACACATTTTATGCTATAACATTAAAAGTTATAAATCCTTTTAGATCAAATTTATTGTATGTATATATTTATTGACATATTGTATACAAAAAGCAAGCACTCATTCGAAATGTCCGCCTTTGGCCTTCACACATGCCCTAAGTCGCACTGACCAATCACCAATATCCGCACGCGCCTCGTCCCTTTGGGAAAGTGGCCACAACACGAATCAAGGCAGTCTTAAGAGAATCGATGCTGGGGTATTTTTTTTGTGCAGACCTTGTCCTCTAAAACTGTCCACAATTTGTAATCCAATGGGTATATAACAGGGCTGTCAGAGAACCATTTATCAGAAGAAATGAAAGCTGACAAATTGTTTTAAAGCCATGTCTGGGTCATTTTAGCCATATGTGTCGGTGCAAAATCATAGTGGTTAAGTGGTTTCACAACAGCTTCTAAAATGGTTTCTTGGTCATTTTTGGCCAATGTTTTGACCCCTTGTTCACAAAAATGCAAGTCAGTGATCCCATCGTAAGAGACACCCCACCAAACCATGATTGAAGCTGTATGATGGGACATTTTCGACCCGTGGAATCACTTGAAATGCTTCCTTAGACGACCGTGCATACACCATACCATTTCGTTTGTTAAGTTTTTCTTGCAGGGTTAAATTTGTTTCATTTGTGTACAAGTTTTTTTGTGTAAGTTATTAGCTAGCTTCACCAAGAGACTTTTGCATTTTTCTTTCCTATTTTCAATAAAGCTGAAGTCAACAAAAGTCTATTGCGGCCTTTGAAAGCCCCAAGTCTCATGTCTTCTTTGATAATTCGACTCATGGACTTTTGCGTAATATTCATCTCACGGGCCACGATTTTCTGTTTTCGGAGCGGAATTCGCAGAATTCTGGATTTGATGACCTGCGGCGTATAATCATGAAATTTAGCTTGAATATAACACTTGGGACGTAGTACTTTTACGGTAAAACCGCCAAATTCAAAGATCAGAAATTGTCTATCCCATGGCAGCCGGTTCTTTGTACCGGATTGACCCGAAGCAGCAATTCTTCGACCAAGGGCTGCCACCTCAGTACTACGTGTTTTATGTTCGTCCATTTTTTCGCATTGGGAGAGGCACATCCCGGAGTGTCTGCTCCGAATTCTTCTGGTCCGTGCCGGGACCGAACAAAATCCCGGACCACAACAATATTTCTGCTCCGTCTGCGGGAACCTTATACGTGGCAACTCAACATCAGTAAGGTGTACCCGATGTATGGAGTGGTTGCATCTCAGGGGTTGCTCTGGCCTAAGGAACGCCGGGGAGTATCGCGCATAGGGAGCTATGTTGGAGCCTGCTGTGCCTCCATACCTCTCAGTGTGCCTCAAGAATCGCAGTCGTTAGTGTCGTCGTCTACGTCATCGACACCTTCGGTTTATGGGACACCGCCGCAATCTCCCCTCAACATGCACAGCAATCAACACTACAACAAACACCACACATTGCTGTACCAATCCCCGAACATGCATCCTTTTTGCAATTTAATTGCAATGGTCTCCGCGGTAAAATCAAAGAGATTGTAGATTTTATGAATCGGAATAACATCAAGGTCGCTGCGATCCAGGAAACAAAGCTGAGCGACACATGCAGTTTGCACAGTTGTCAGGGTTACAATGTGCTACGTAAGGATCGCACTAGAAGTGGAGGTGGGGGACTGGCTTTCCTATTACACCATTCTGTGCAATACAGACCTATCTCGCCTGAGCTTGACTCTAGAGACCCATACATTGAATGTATGGGGGTAGCAGTATATATACCGCCGATTGGTAGCTGTACTCCGCTGTACTAATAAGAAAACGGAGAAGCTGTGTTACTTATACAATGCTTTAATGACTATCGGACTAATATTGACTACATCAACGTTTGTGAGCTTTTTCAACGTCAAGTTACATAAAAAATTAAAAGAAAAATCATTTAAAAATAATCATTTAAATTGTATTCTATTTTTAAGATATTTGTTACGGGAATTGCCCGAGCGCAAAATTTCCACGGAATTTTGAATAGTAAAATTCCTATTAAAAGGCAAAGAAATTATACGTTTATACACAATGGCTTATTATACTTATACTAACTTTTTGGTATGAAAACAAAGCGCAAATTATTTAAATATTCGAAATTAAAATTACAAGATCTTTATATGATTTTTTTGAAACAAAGATATAAAAGTTGTAACCACAAATCAACTTTTCTTATTTCTGCAGAAAAGGCGCTTGCATTCGCTTGAGTTTACTTTTATCTTTTGACATTACATTACTTGACGAAAAACAAAAAAATACAACTAATCGATAAATACGACACAAATAAATAAATCGATAACTTCATAAACGACAGTGGCGTTAATGTTATTATAAAAAAAACATTGTAAATGATATATTATTTTTTTAAGGAAATTTCAGAAATATAATACTTTCTATTTAAAGTAAACAAAAAATTAAACCTGTAATAAACGAAATAATAATCCATTTTTGTCTACTAATTTTTACTACAAATCATTGTGTTGTTTTTTGTTTTACAATAAACATTTAATGAAATTTTAATCCCTTTCGTGTATTATTTAAAACCGGCCTTAAAACCGGTTAACCTCCCAGGCAGATCAGGAAAGACCTTCATGATCTAGAGCGCGAGGTCCAACGCTACAAGAGAGAACCTCTAGACCAAAGAGCTTTCAAGGCAGGTCTGGCTGACATACACTCTGACGCAGTCGCTGAAGCCGTGAATAATTACAGAGTCAATGTCGTAATAGGAGACCACCCTCCATCAGTGGCCTCAGAGGAAGAGGAATTACCACGACAGACAAGAGTACTTTTGGCCCAATTAAGATCTGGCTGGTGTAGCCGCCTCAATTCATACTGGGCAAGGATTGATGGCACCACGTCGAACATATGTCCCGCCTGTAACCAGGGACCACACGACACACTACACTTCTTTAACTGCCCTGCCAAACCTACTCAACTTGTTCCCAGGTCTCTTTGGACCCAACCACTGGAAGCAGCCATCTTCCTCGGCCTGGAAACCAATACAGTAGAACCCACTATACAAGGCGAATGAAAACAACTAATGGATAACAAACACCTATACTGCTCCAACAACAACCAGAAATTGTATATGATGGAACTATTTGGGATGAAGTTCTTACAAATAATAAATATTTTACCAACCTCAAATCCAGATTCCCAGCCAGAAAGATAATCGTGAAATTTTGAATGAGGGTAGATAGCCCAATACAAATTGCCAGCCAATCTAATAAAATAATCCGGCAGAAAAAATGGACAGATATAGCACAAATGTCTGGCAGAAACGGTTCAAGTTAGTAAATTACGAGCAAAAGGATACAATTTTCGAAATTGATCTTATTGAGTAAAAAGAGACAACAGACCCCAAATAATGCGCTCATTTCTAGATATAAATTGTATGGTTGCCTTTATTTTGTAGTAAAATATAGCCGAAAAGTCGCATTACAACAGCAACTTTGAAAATAGCATTTGTTAGTAAACCTAGTCGAAACTGTGTTATTTTTGGATGAAAATTGCATTTAATTTTCATTTCTCTATATTCGTTATATATAACTAATTATATATAACCCAGCAAAATCTCTCATTACTAGGTAACCTGGCGGGTAAGCCAAATTCAAAAGAAATAATAACTTACCGTTTAGCCACCCTTCAGATTATTTTTACATGGACATGATATTGGAGGAAAGTACTTTCATGCAATCATACAAAGCGTTACCAAATTACTGATTACTCCACCCTTACGAATATCCCACATATACATAGGTAGTTAATATTGACATTTTAATAAGGGGCTGAATAACACTTTACAAATACAGTAGAATACCGATATAACGATGTATATATTGTAGAGCCTTATCGTTAAATCGAAAATGTCGATATATCGAATGATATTTTGTATGCTGTTTTTCTAATGGAAACTGAAGAATAAAGTTATTTGTCATTTTTATTACATGTATTTATTATTATAAATATCCTGCACAAATAGAAATAAGAAATTCAGTTTATTCATTTATGCGACAGCCGAGGGAACCACATCTCAACTCTAAGGAAAGGTTAAATGAAATCTCTTACTAAAAATTAACTTTGTTTTTTACAGGGCTGTGAAGTCGAGCCAAAACTACTCGACTCCGACTGCGACTCCCGGAGTCGAATTTTAAAATCATTCGACTCCGACTCCGGCAGTTAAATAACATAAATTTCTGAAATTATATTTCTACTAAGACGTGAGTTCATGTTATTGAAAATAAGATATAGCTTTGTTAAAAAAACACAAAAAATAGGTATTCAATACCATTCATTTAATAAAATTGTATTGTTTATTTATCGACGCTTGGTTGCAAGTTGTAACTAATATGACAATTATTTCAACATGGAATCATGATAACAATTTTACCAATCTCTGCCTCTGTTTTAATATACCGCAATTTTTGGAAATTATGTTCGCTTCAGGCATCCAGTTTATTCGTTAGTTGTTATACCGTACTATGGTACAGGAGGTTATACATTTTTTGGGCAGATTTGTAAAAAATACTACAGCTAGACACACCTTAAAATAGCTGTCCGTCTGTTCATCTTAAGTTGTTCGTTAAGTACAGGTCGAAATTTCACTACGACCCTGGTAAAATTTGACAATAAGACCTCTTTCACGCAAGGGAGGAAACCTATTGGAATTGGTGAAAATCGGTTCTGGTCAATATTGCCCCAGATATAAATGTTTCTTTAGAAACGCTATAGAAGCTGTATTTCACATTTAATCACTTTTTTAATTTAATGGGTAGAATTTATTTATCCAAGAACGCATATTGTCGAATTTTTAAAAATTCTGTTTAGATTTAGATTTTAATATAAGTATGTAATATTTATATTTACAATATCTGAGCTTATTCTGCTCTAACAAGGTGTTGTACGGTATCACATAGTTGTCTTCGTTCGGCCTTTCCTTACTTGTTTTATACTCGCTTAGAAATAATGTATAGTCTTGCAAAAATAATTATTTTGTTAGCTAAATATAATCAGAGCTTTCCTAAAACTGTTTTACATAAAAATGCGATAGTTTGGTTAACTTTATAGATATTTTTGGCATACTTAAATATTTGGTTAAAGGTTCGAATATTTTATCCTTCTTTTTACCAAAATTGTTATCTCAAAATTTGTTGAGTGCAAAAGTTCTATCACATAATTGGTACATTTTGAACAATACATGTCGGAGTCGACCATAATTTTTCGACTCCGGACTCCGGGCAAATTTCCCAGACTCCGACTCTGACTCCACAGCCCTGGTTTTTTATTCCCCGGTCTAGCAAGGCAATCACTACGACATTACGTGTTAGCTTGTGTTGTAGTTTTCTACGAAACTACGCGCCTTCTCTCTCTCTCTCCAAGTTTAGGTTTCTCTTATTTACAAATTTATTTTTTCAAAAATCGTTGAAATTGCTTTTTTCCGGAAAATGTCGTTGAAATTGTATTTTTCTACAAAATTTCATGCTTAATTTTCTTTTTCATGACAATTTCGTTGCAATTTCATCTAGAAAATTCTGTTGAATCGGATGTTCTAGAAAATTTCGTAAAAATGAATTTTGTCTACATTTTGATGAAATTGTATTTTTCTAGAAAAATGTTTGAAATTGTTTTTCCAAAAATATTTCGTGGAAACTGCAGTTTTCTAGATATTTTTTTTAATTTTTCTCAAAATTCCAATTTTCTAAAAAATTGCTTTAAAATTTCATTTCTCAAAAAAATTATATTTAAATTTAATTTTTAATACAAAATTGTTTTTTCTATAAAATTTTATTTCAAAATGTTGAAATTTAGTTTTCCTACACAATTTTTTTGAAATTGCATTTTTTTTTGGAAATTTGCGATGATATCAAATTTCGTCGAAATATTTCAGAGGTAATTCTCGTTGAAATTTCATTTTTCTGCAAAATTTCGGTGAAATTGTATCGAACCTTAATTCGACATTTAATGGAACCTTAATCCGACATTTAATCCCATCAGTGGCCCTTAATGTGTGGTCATCGACATTTAATCTGAGAGCGAATTGTCTAAAAATTGCACATTACTTTCAGTTTGGGGTCATCTGTGTTTTAGAATTATAAATGCCGGGCTGAAACTGGCAGAATACCAGTCGACATGCTTGTTAGAGTTCATGAAAACTTCAGAAAACGTATTCAGCAGTATGTGGATAGCGAAGGTCGACATTTGCCAGATACACTATTTAAAACCATGTAATTTATAAATTCCCTTACTGTACCTTAGGTTCATGACTTTTTTATTTCATTCCCAAATAAGCAAATTACCGCGCTCCACCCTGTACTAGGAAATCCTAGGGTAACACCTGCAGTAAATTTAAATTCAACTTCCCGTTTAGAACTAAAAGACTGGTCAGATAAAGGAAAAATATATGATCCCCAATACCATATAAACTCAAAATATCAGAAATAAAAAAGTTTGTTGAACAGCCAATGAAGGTCCAAAATGGCCATGTCATGGACAGTCTATAGAGAGGTGTTTGAAACAAGTAACAGAGGCTTCTGACAAAGTGTCCCCACTACCATATAAACTCAAAATATCAGAAATAAAAAAGTTTGTTGAACAGCCAATGAAAGTTCCAAAATGGCCATGTCATGGACAGTCTATAGAGAGGTGTTTGAAACAAGTAACAGAGGCTTCTGTACACTCAAGAGAAACAACCCCCATTCGCAGGTATTGATTCATTAGAGCTCAGGAAGCAAGCATAACAATGATGTCTAGGAATGAATCGAAGCAAGATTTGATGAATATTGTATGTTAAAGCCTTTTAATTCTTTTTAATGTGTTTAAAGTGTTTTTTAAATATGTATATGTATGTAAATAACATGTTTTAAATTCCTTTCAGCATTATTTGGCGTTTATATCCATTTTACCAATTTTTCCAGAAATTTAAATTTTCAAACGCAAATTTACGGAGCTAAATGTTTATGAATAAGCAAAAAACTTTCAAGTTAGAGTAAAACACATCAAATCACATCCTTTTCGCAAAGATCTGAAAAAAACGACACGCTCTAATGGATCACCCCTTTTGGTCTGACCCCCTGACTCCGCCTATTTTTGCAACAATTGGGTATTATATCCAAAATATATCCAAATGCACAAAATGTCGACACTCTATCGTTTAAATTGTCCAAAATATCGCATTTACAGAAATTAGGATATATGGGCGGGGCCACGTCCACTTGAGATATTAAAAATTCATACAGCCTAATTTCACCAATGGTCTTATGTCCATATACTGTGACGCCCATTCAGAACAAACAAACAGACAGAAAAAGAGTCCTTTTTCGATATTGACGTCCCTATTTACCGAGCAAACCAAAATAATTTCCAGCTTTTGAAAATATAATTGTGATTAGCTATCAAAATAACAACCCCCATTCGCAAAAATCGGAAAAAATTAAAATCGACAAGCCCTAGTATATCGGTCCACGTTTGGATAAGTATAAGCCCCTTATTAAGGTCACGTTCTTTAACCTATATACCTGGAATTTAGAAATGTACTCTATTTAACCTGAAACTGTTGATAGTAACAATTGTCCTCCGTGAATTTGTTGGAAAATATATTGGTTTTTAATATATATTGTATGTACATATATAATTAAAAATCTTCACTTACCCAATTCCTTTTCCAATTCTTTCTCTATGTGCCTTTCGGCGTCATGGGCTTTATGGAAATCTTTCAGATTATCTCCAATATTTTCCCAATTCTTGGCCATTTGAAATAGACAATCTCCGGCTCTACCCAAAAGGCATCTCTTTTGCGAAACCATGGTGGAAACATATTTCAATACAATGTTTTGACACTTGCAGGACATGTAGATGTAACGCAAACTTAGACCATATTTCTGCTCGACATATTTATTTTCTGCCAAAGTGGCATAGGTGAGGCAAGCTTTTTCCAATAGCAGTAATTTCAAATGAACATTCCATGATCCAAATAATTGCGAATTAAAACTAACAGCTATTTGGTGGTGGGGAGGCATTTGTGGCGTCTCCGGTGTTTGCGAGTGTTGAGATGAGGTTAAAATTGGTTTCAAGTCTTTGCTTTGTGATTTTTTCAATTTGGATTTTTTCGTCTTTGTCTCTGACAAAGACTGAGTAACTGGTTGCTGTTCCGTGGCTATATCTGCGTCTGGTAATTTAGTGGGCGATTTTAAGGGTTCATATGGCAGTGGAATGGGTTTAAAGGGTTTAGCCATATTGGGATTTTGTTCCTCGTGAAGTATGCGTTCCTTTTCTTCATCTTTTGCTCTAACTTCGGATTCTTTAACGAAAGACTCTTCATTTTTGTTAAAAAATTGCAAACAAGACAAGCCTTGATTTATGTGTCTCAAAGATATGGCGCATCTCTCCTCTATGGTAGCTACCAAAGGTGAAGGTCTTTGCTTATCTAATTTTGACTTGGGAAGGCCATCAAAAGTGAAATCTTTGAGAGTATCACAAATATTTTGTACCGCAACATTGTCTTCTTTGCTCAATTCGTGGAAATTAAATTTATCTTCGTAGTCGAAATCGTCCTCCTCGTCTTCTTCCTCTTCATAAACTGATTGTGTATCTGAATCTGTATCGTATATATCAAATTTAGGATCTTTGGGATCTATGCCGGCCGGAATATGCAAATCCGATAGTATGTAATGAGATGAAGTAACAATTTGAGGATACTTTTCTTTAGGCAATAGTTTAATGCAGTTATCCAAAAGGGCGCGTATACTTCCCGCTGTCTTTGGACTGATCTGTGGATTACGATTTTTTATATTCCGCGCCACTGTATATAATAACATTGCAACTGGTACAGTAAAAGGATTGCCTTGAGTTTCATCACATTCGTCATTAGAACTGGATTGATTTTTGCACAAAGTTGTGAGATCATATAGTTTGACTACATCATCATTGCGTCCTTTGAATAACCAATAGGTATGCCCTTCTTTGGTGGCGTTGGCCTTGAGAAAAGAGAGAATATTTTGCGCCACATTCTTAACCACTTGTGGAGAAAACTGCGAGTCCTCTAAATAAGGTAAATCTTCCGTCTTAATAATTTCATACTTTTGCACAATACCATCCAGGTGATAGCACATAACCACCTCGGGAACATTGCACATAAGATTGTCCAGCCAGTAATCAATACCGGTAAGAACATTTATCGGCTTAGCCATATCACGAAGTCTCAAACTTATACAGGGCCTATTCGGACCACCAAATATGGGCATATCCGTGCCAATTAGCATACGTATATCTTCAAAAGTCCACACAACGTTACGTTGGAAAACGTGCGAGGAATTGGGATCGGGGACGTTTTCCTCCACCTTAGGTTCCGGCAAAAGTGGCCCAGTTATTGGTAAAGCAGTATGTTGTTCCTTGTCCTTCTGGTTTTTTTCATTGCCCTCACAACTAGGCGACTGCTTCAGTGAGTAATACAAAAACTTGGAAAGTAAGTTTTTTGTCTGTATGGCCTCACGAGACTTATCTTTCAAGCAAAAGTTATGACCTCCGTCACCATAAGCCATTATTTGTTCCATTATAAACGTTCTCAACCATGTCCAATCATCGTCTGCCTTCCTCAGCAAATACTTTTGTATGTCGAATTCATCCAGCAATATTGTATTTCCAACCTTATGCACAGTCATGCTTACCGGTCCCTTAGAGGCGTAGGGCAACTTTAGCAACTTCTTGATGTTTTCCGCATCTGCCACCACATCCACCTCGCCCACACAATCGGGAAACATGTGAGCCATGCGAAAACTAGCAAAGCCGGGGTTGTGATATAGCGCCTGCTGCAAGCCATAGTTACTGTCTGCACTTGTCAACCAGTTCGAAGGTGGCAAATTCAAATTTGTATTACATTCCAAGCGGTTAAATTTCACCGGAGCTTGAACCTGTGAAAACTTTACGACAGCTTTAGATTTGACCGTCTCTTCAACTTCATGAGGCTCAACACTTTGACACAATTCGATCTGTTGAGAAGGGGTAAATGATACTTTTACAACTGTGTCTACTCGAATATTTTTCACGATTACTTACCTCATCTCCACTTTCCATTTTCATCATAAATCTTTGCAGTTACATCTGAGGATCCTTTTTCCAAATTCTTTAGGTTTTTTCTAATTATTTCCAGAATAGCGTCACAGGAAAACAAAAGCAATCAGCAATGAATGAATGTTTACGTCTGGGGCGCGGAAATCAGCTGATTTTCTAATTGAAGGGCACAATTTATGCCGGAATTAGTGGCATATTCCGTCAATCGTAAGAGTCAACGTAGCGCAACCCTGTTAAGCAAGCCATACACGTGAAGCTGAAGCTGAGTATAGACGATTGCCAGATCGGCAAACGTTATCAACCCTGTTAAAGTGCTGCAAATATACGGACAATGACAGATTGTTAGGCAAAGGTGAATTGACAGTTCAGACGATTGCAAGAAAACTTTACAATTTCATATATTAACAATATATTTTGTAAATATTTATATGCAGGATTGCCAATAAAAGGAACAAATGCAGTTTACCCACACAAGCCCGATTTTTCTGATTTTTTTTTTTGGTTGTAGGGTTTCCAAAGCAGATTATAAAAAACCAAAAAAAATTGTCGGAAGCCGATAGTTCCCGAGATATAGGGATTCCAATTTTGAATAAATATTTTTATATAATATGATATATCTTCGTCAATTTTCATTGGATCGGAGAGATATAGATGCCATTGGAAAGCTTATGATAATATCTATAAAATGATATATATAACATTCGGATCTGTAACCCCATTGTTTTGGAATTGTATTTTTTTGTTTTGAAGTATGGTGTGTAAGGGAAAAAATGCCCATTATATGAAAAAATGCCAGATATTGAGGTACGTATTTTGACGTCATCTTAAAGCCGACACTTCAAGCTTTTATTAATGGTACCGTTTGTCCCGTTATGCAATTGTAATCCACTAATACAGTGCGTTCAAACATTTTTATTTTTTTCAAGTATTTAAATTAGCGTTAATTTTATAAGTGTTATCACCTTCACTATAGATAAAACGCGTTAATAATAATCAAAAACTTGAATTGACGTTTTTTTAAACACTGTTGTTTATGATACCGTTAGTACGGTAACTATTTTTCAAAGAGAATCTATCATTCTTAAGTAAAATTTGTTTGAAATGGAAGTAAAATCAATAACTAAGTTGTACGAAATTTTCCATTGCCAAGTAAAAGGAAAATTGTCCCGGGACGTAGTTGACCACTTGGTTCAATGGGGATTAATTCCAAAAGAAGGTAATTATATGTGCCCCAACGGCCACGCTCTAAAATTAATTGAGGATGAACGAGAAATTGATGGATGGAAGTGGCGGTAAGTATAAAATTTTTTATGTAGCTTCTTAAACAACTTATATTTATGTTTGTAAATAAAATTTAGGTGCTGGGAAAATATGTCCATTGCAAAAAAAAACGGTGTAATATCAGTATCTCCCTCCGAAAAGGTACATTTTTCCGAGGATCCCATTTGTCCATTTACCAAATTTTAGGATTTGCTTTGCTATGGACAAAAAATTTGCCAATAAATTTCATATGTGAGGAGTTGGAGATCAAGGGTAGCCATACGAGCGCAGATTGGACCAGCTTCTGTCGCGAAGTTGTAATATTTGGCGCATTCCAAACCAATTTAAAAATTGGTGGCCCAGGATTGTACGTAGAAATAGATGAAAGTAAGATTGGCAAAAGAAAATATCATCGTGGACACCACGTAGATGGCCAATGGGTGTTCGGTGGTATTGAACGAATGAGCGGGATGTGCTTTATCGTTCCCGTCGAAGACAGAAAACGGGAAACACTATTGCCGCTTATCCACCAATACATCAATCCTGATCCCATAATAGTGTCCGATTGCTGGAAAGTATGATTATGTAGAATTTTATTTTGTACAAGGTTATATATAACACTATTTCCAGGCGTACGACAGCTTATGTCAGGAAGGTTACCAACATATTAAGGTAAACCATTCAATTTCGTTCAAAGACGACGCAACCGGGGAAACATCAAATAAAATCGAAGGTTTATGGAGACATTTAAAGGCGTCACTTCCAGTATACAACCGTCGAAAAGACCATTTTAACCGTTATATCCAAAAATTCATTTTTGTAAAATGGTGTAAAGCCAAAAATCTAACCCTTTTTAATGAATTTGCACGACTAGCTGGACTATTGTACAATCCCATGAATCCTTGTGCCGATTTGGAATTGATTCAGGATATGGCTCGAAAAGATAACATAGATACTGAAGAATTATATTCTGCAACATCAGAGGAAGACAACACTGATTCTGACCCGCTTGAATAATATGTTTATAAATTGTTAATTTTCTATATATATTTTTCTTTGTTTTCATTTAATATAGAATTAAAGTTTTTGTTAATTTTCTGTATACTAATGTTTTTTCGCATCGACGGCCTTCGGCCGTGTTAAAGATTTTTTCCTCTGGGATATGTCCAACACCGGCTACGCAGATTAAAGTTTCACCGCATAGCCGGCCTTCGGCCGGGGTTAAAGATTTTCTAATCTGGGGTATGTCTAACACCGGCTACGCAGACTAAAGTTTGATAGAATAGCCGGCCTTCGGCCGGGGTTAAAGGTTTTCTCCTTTGGGGTATGTCCAACACCGGCTACGCAGACTAAAGTTTCACCGAATAGACGGCCTTCGGCCGGGTTTAAAGATTTTCTCCTCTGGGGTATGTCCAACACTGGCTACGCAGACTAAAGATTTCAGCGTAGCCGGCCTTCGGCCGGGGTTAAAAATTTTCTCCTCTGGGGTATGTCCAATACCGCCTACGCAGACTAAAGTTCTATCGAAAAGCCGGCCTTCGGCCGGGGTTTAAGATTTTCACCTCTGGGGTATGTCCAACACTGGCTACGCAGACTAAAGATTTTCCCGTAGCCGGCCTTCGGCCGGGGTTAAAGGTTTTCTCCTCTGGAGTATGTCCAACACCGGCTACGCAGACTAAAGTTTTTCCGCATTGCCGGCCTTCGGCCTGGGTTAAAGATTTGCTCCTCTGGGGTATGTCAATAGAGCTACTGAGACCCCAAATACCGCAAATGATTGTTTGAAGTTTCCTCTTTCGAATTGTATAAAAAAAGTGTACTTTCATATAGGTAGAATTTTGAATAAATGGCCACTTTTCTCAAAAAGTGGGGTTAAAAAAAATAATTCGGTACTGCACCGCAATGGGTTAATGGCACCGGGGCGTATCATGCATCATAGGAAAGGGGGTTTAATAAGCTTTCAAGAGACATATATTTTTCGCCGATCCGATAATAAATAACGAAGATATATCAAACTTTACCAAAATATATATTCAAAATTGGAAGCCCTATTTCTCGGGAACTATGGGCCGCCGACAAAAGTTTTTTGAAGTTTTGGAACTAGGATGAAAAGTTCTACCAATGGTGAAAATTTGAAAAAGATCGGAGCTGTGTGGGTAAACTGCATTTAAGCCCAATAAAAATACATTATAGACAATGTCGCAAATAAAATGTTTTTCTGGCAATGGCGCCGTTGTCACATGCATAAACTTCACACATATAACAATCTGCAAATTATTTCGCAATGACTTTTCTGCTAACGTTGCAAAACAAAAATTGTATGTTCACACGGTTGTAAATTCACAGGGTTGCATTTTTCCGCCATTTTTCTGGCAATGTTGTCCGATCTGCAAATCGTGTGTACTTACCTTGAGTATAGACGATTGCCAGATCGGCAAACGTTATCAACCCTGTTAAAGTGCTCCAAATATACGGACAATGACAGATTGTTAGGCAAAGGTGAATTGGCAGTTCAGACGATTGCAAGAAAACATTACAATTTCATATATTTACAATAGGCATGTTTTCGTTACAAGCTAGCACTTTTAGTTTAGCACTTTGCAACGAAAACAACTGACTTCCACTAACTGGCACATAAGCAATAAGTGGCGGATTTCCACTATCTGGTAGCAATGGTGTCATGAGTTGCGAAGAAAGAACAGTGCGAAACAGACAAAAAATTCGTGAAAAGTATTAATAAAACATATATTTACTATTCTATTGTCAATTGTTTACACTCTTTTTGCAAATATTAAAATAATTTCCCATTTTTGTTCTTCTTCTTCCCGTTAATTCACAATAATTGATAAAATCTCTCCAAAAATGGGATGCCATATTGCTAAATATAGGATGCCCAATCTGGCAACATCATACTCGATTAAGACATGAACACAAGCACCAATCTTCATCGGGAACTAATAGTGCTTAGCTCCCCATACAAATTAAGCACTTATGGTGTAACGAAAAAAATCTTTCGTGAATATAAATTGGATTGACAAAAAGTGATGAATTGGAATATTTATAAATTAAAAGACATTTTTAGCTATAAAGTTTAAAACGAAAACTAGGAAAAACTAACTAAAATTCGAAAAAATCAGCAAAGTTTTAAAAATTGTTTTAAATAAAATATGTTTGGAAAACTTCTTAAACAATAACTTTGTTTGTGGGTACACACATTTTTTATTTGTGAAAGTCAGTTAGCAAATATATTATGTTCTAATAAATTAATATATGCGTTCCAAACAACATTTCTTGATTTTCACATAAAATTTATTTGTTAACAAATATATAGTATATGAAAAAATCGCTTCCAAATATATTTTCTTTCAATTCAAACATATCAAAAATTACGATTTTCCCCCGTGTAGTTATTGATTATACAGGGTGGAGCGTGGTACCTTAGAAAAATTTCTTTCTATTGAACACTAAGGAAGTTTTTAAATTACATGGTTTTAAATAGTGTATCTGGCAAATGTCGACCTTCGCTATCCACACACGGCTGCATACGTTTTTTGAAGTTTTCATGAACTCTAACAAGCATGTCGACTGGTATTCTGGCAATTTCAGCCTCAATATTGTTAATTAGGTCTTCCAAGGTGTTGGGACCCTTCGTACACATGACACATTCCCTGCTGTTCTCAATGATGTTACCCAATTTACAATTGATTGCCGTACAGATCACGTCCGCGTGGCGGAACAGCGAATCGTAAACGAAAAGCCCGCTGCACTGCAATGATCGAGTGCGCATTTCTCCCGTCAGTCACTATAAGCCACGCACACTCTCCGCTCTCTTCGAACAACATTGCCTCCACAGCCTGCAGCGCAAAAAAGCAAATTCCCGCGCTCCACCCTGTATATTAAAGGTACTATGTAGATTTTTGTAGTACACATTGCTGGTCTATAAAGTAATCCAATGGTATGTGAAATTAAGACCGTTGAAATACCATTCATCAAAGATTTGCAGAACAAAAATTTCAAGTTAGTTTTGTATCCAAAAATATAATTTTTATTTCTATTGTGTTTTTGTGTTTGGAACAAATATGCATTACTTTAGCACAATCTCTTTCTAATATCCAACTGCATACCGCTCTCCGAACGCATGATAATATTTAGCACGGGCTTAACCTCATCACCCAAGGCCAATAGTTCATAGTTCTGCAGAATTTTGACCAAAATAACTTTCATTTCGTACATGGCAAACTTTTGGCCAATACAATTACGAGGGCCCGCACTGAAGGGTACAAAATTGAAACTACTATTCATTTCATTTTGTTCGTGACGTTCGGGTTTGAATTCGTTGGGATTCGCAAATAATGTAGGATCCCGCATCATACCATAGAGGGAGATCAACATTTCCGATCCGGCAGGTATAATGTTGGTACCCATGACCGAATGTTCTGGAGAAAGAAATGAAATGGAAAGTGTTTGTTAGGTGATTTCTGAAAAATGTTCAACAAACCATATTTAAAATCCTCTCGAATTTCTCGTGCTATAAATGGTACCGATGGATATAAACGCAGTGATTCTTTGATGACACATTCCATGTATTTTAATTCATTTAAATTCATCAACGAGGATTTTGGGGAATTCCCTTCCGGGAAGACTTCTTGGATTTCGTTTAATAATTCATTTTGAACCTGAGGATGCCGCGATAATAAATACAGGGTAAAACTTAGAGCCGAAGTTGTAGTATCATGACCCTCAAACATAAAGGTATCGACTTCTTCGCGTATATCTTCATCTGTCAAAGGTTTACCATCAATTGTGGCCTGAAGAAGAAGATCCAGCAGGGCCATACGTTTCTTGGCTCCAGTGCCAGAAAGGTCATCATTCGTAGTGGGATCGATTATCAGTTGCTTCTCCAATTCGCGGCGTCTTTTTTCAATAACGCTTCGTGTAAATTTATGCATTACAAGATTCAATTGTATTTGACGTAACTTTTTGTGCGGATACATTAGCGAGAATATCAGTTCATCGTGAAGATGAACCCGCAGAAAGCGCCAGGCCATCAAAGTGGTCATTCTGGGATTATAGATAGTTGAGTTCAATGTGAATGGTTTGACAGCCCTCAATACTCACTCTTTAACAGCTGAAGTGTAGGGCATACCTGTGTCGGTCTGAGCATTCACTTTGGTACCCATAGCCGTCTCCGTAATAATGTCCAAGGTCAGCAAGCACATAAATGGATAAATGTCAAATGCTGCCGTAGTAGTATCGCTCCTACTTTTCTCCAAACAATTCAACATGACCGTAGATTGCCGATCGAATACCTCAAGAAATTCTTCCAAAATCTTAAAATGAAGTGTTGGTGTAATAATTTTGCGTCGCGAATGCCACTTCTTGCCATCACTCACTAGGAGGCCAACACCCAACCACTGATGTAGTATATCATAGGTACGATGCTTGGTTATGTGAACATTGCTGGTCAGCAATTGTTCATTCACTTCAGGATCTACACACAAAATGGCCAAACGGTTAAAAGCCCACATTTTCACCATGGAACCGTATTGCCATACAAGTTCATCTGTTGTTGTGAAGACATCTGCATACGGCGGTACAGTCAAATTAAAATCAATGCAATCGGAAACAAACTACCACCTTACTTTTATAATTTATTTTATATGCTGCTTGTAGGGATCCCAACCAAGGAATGCTATACGGTCCGCGTATATTTCGTATTGAGTCTCGCATATATTGTTTGGATGCATGTCTCATGAGCGCAATAACACAAAGAATGACTGCAGCAGCAATGATTACGGGTAGCGCGTAGAACATCTTCACTAGATGACTGAAACTCGATCAGTGGTGCCCTGCATTTGCTGGCCATTCGCGGACAGACTGAAACTACCGACAGATAACATTATCACCATTGCATGTTGAATTGGGACGCAAAGTAATATGTAATTACAAGAGATATATTTGCAACATAGCCTGTATGCCTATACGCATGCAGAGAAAAATGTAAGGTTGTTGTGCTAATTTGTAGAGCTTCATATAATGCTTGTCATATTGTTGATGCAACATTAGGCATGTTTTCGTTACAAGCTAGCACTTTTAGTTTAGCACTTTGCAACGAAAACAACTGACTTCCACTAACTGGCACATAAGCAATAAGTGGCGGATTTTCACTATCTGGTAGCAATGGTGTCATGAGTTGCGAAGAAAGAACAGTGCGAAACAGACAAAAAATTCGTGAAAAGTATTTATAAAACATATTTACTGTTCTATGTTCAATTGTTTACAATCTTTTTGCAAATATTAAAATAATTTCCCATTTTTGTTCTTCTTCTTTCCGTTAATTCACAATAATTGATAAAATCTCTCCAAAAATGGGATGCCATATTGCTAAATATAGGGTGCCAAATCTGGCAACATCATACTCGATTAAGACATGAACACAAGCACCAAACTTCAGCGGGAACTAATAGTGCTTAAAAGTGCTTAGCTCCCCATACAAATTAAGCACTTATGGTGTAACGAAAACACGCCTATTATAGACAGTGTTGCAAATAAAATGTTTTTCTGGCAATGGCGCCGTTGTCACATGCATGAACTTCGCACATATAACAATCTGCAAATTATCTCGCAATGACTTTTCTGCTAACGTTGCAAAACAAAAATTGTATGTTCACAGGGTTGTAAATTCACAGGGTTGCATTTTTCCGCCATTTTTCTGGCAATATTGTCCGATCTGTAAAACCTTTAAGCAGGTTGTACACCAGATTGTAACCAGCGTTACCGTTGTGCGACTAAGGGTATCTCTTAAATACCAGTGAATGCGTCCGGCGTCTGTCAAACTCAAATTTCATCCTATTGTTTTCTATGCTTACAACACTTTGACAGACGCCGGACGCAATTCACCGGTATTTAAGAGATATCCTAAAGTGGCATTTTGACCCTTTTTTGAAGTCATGCCACTTTTGCTGCCCCCTTTTCAGAAATCCCCTTTTTTAACAATCTGGCAAGATCATACTCGATTAAGACAGAAACACAAGCACCAAACTTCATCGGGAACTAATAGTGCTTAAAAGTGCTTAGCTGCTCATACAAATTAAGCACTTATGGTGTAACGAAAACATGCCTTTTGTGTATTTGGTTGTAACGCATAAATATAGAAGTGATAGACCCATAGTTTATTATATTATCTGGCTATATGATCTTGTGATAAAAGTGTAGGTACCAAATATTAACCGATCTTTACGAAAATTTAAAAAAGGTCATATTATGGACCAGGGACGATCCTTATTTAAAAAAGCTGCATATTTGTCCATTTTTTAATATATCCGATTATATTTGTGGCCTACATACGATATACCAAAACATGGACTGATATTCCCCAACTTGTTTCCCTTACTTGTTTTCTGAGTCGATTTAGCCATGTCCGTCTGTCTGACTGTCCATGTATTCTTGTAATCAAAGTGCAGGTCGTTTGACGTCCGATTGTGATAAATTTTAGCACTGTGCTCTTTTTTGGCCCAAGGACGATCCCTGTTGAAATTGGTCAAAATCGGTTCAGATTTAGATATAGCCCCATATAAAGGCTGATCTAAGTAGTGATACAGATCACGTGTGAGTCGTGTCATGCTGTCATGTTATTTTTGTTAAGTATTGTTTGGCATTTCATCATGAAAAGACTTACGCCTGAACAACGTTTACAAATTATTCAGTTTTATTATCAAAATAATCGTTCGCCAATTGCGCTAAGTCCATTTTTTTTAAAATCCAAAAAAACACTTTTCAGTCGACCCACGACCTTGACACCCATGAGCAATATTTTAGCTCTCGTTAAGAGCTATCTTTTTGCCATTGACCAATTCCCGATCCGACGTACCGGAATCATCGGTCCATATTTCTTCAAAAATTATGCCGGTGAGAACGTAACCGTCAATGGCGACCGATTATTTGATGCCTGAAATTGAAGCTCGTGATCTCGGCTACACTTGATTTCAACAAGACGGCGCCACTTCCCACACATCGCATCAATCAATCGATTTATTGAGAGAACACTTCGGTGAGCAGATAATTTCACGTTTTGGGCCGGTCGATTGACCACCAAGATCTTGTGATATCACACCGTTAGACTTTTTCCTGTGTGGATATGTAAAGTCTAAAGTTTATGCGGACAAACCTGCTTCGATTCAGGCCTTGGAGCAAAACTTCACGCGTGTCATTCGCCAGTTACCAGTCGAAATGCTCGAACGAGTCATTGAAAATTGAACTCAACGGATGGACCATCTGAGACGTAGCCGCGGACAACATTTGATAGACATGATCTTCAAAAAATAAATGCCAAAGAATGTTCTTTCAAATTATAATATACATTCCTCATTCAATTTGAATTTTTTGCGTTTTTTTCTTTAAAAAAGTAGGGAACCTCGAAATGGATCACCCTATATATGTTACCCCCGATTTGACATTTTAGCGCTGTAGAAAATATATTTTATATCAGATCAGTACGAAATTCGGCAGAGAGGGTTCTCTTATTATATGTATAAAGACTGCTCAATGCGGGGAAAATTGGTTCAGACTTAAACATAGTCCCAATATATATGTTACACTCGATTTGACACGTAAGCGCTGTAGAAACCGTATTTTATATCATATAAGTACGAAATTTGGAAGAGTTTTCTCATTACATGAAAGAAAACTACGAAATTCGGGTAAATTCAGTTCTAATTTAGATATAGACCCATATACATATATGTTTCACCCTATTTGACATGTAATCGCTGTAGAAACCTTGTTTTTTTATCCGATCAGTAAGAAATTCGGCAGAGGAAGTTTTCTTATTACATGTATGAACACTGCAAAATTCTTATCGCAATGCTTAAATTCACTTTGTTAGGGAGGTGTAGAGTATTATATAGCGGCCTCGCCCGACTTTCTGTTTTTCCTTAAGCTGAGTATAGACGATTGCCAGATCAGCAAACGTTATCAACCCTGTTAAAATGCTGCAAATGTACGGGCAAAGCACAAAAGTCATTGCGAGATAATTTGCAGATTGTTAGATGTGGGAAGTTTATGCATGTGACAACGGCGCCATTGTCAGAAAAGAATTTTATTGGCAGCACTGTCTATAAAATACTTTAATTGGCAATCCTGCATATAAATATTTACAACATATATTGTAATTATACGAAATTGTAAGGTTTTCTTTCAATCGTCTGAACTGTCAATTGACCTTTGCCTAACAATCTGTCATTGTCCGTACATTTGCAGCACTTTAACAGGGTTGATAACGTTGTCAGATCTGGCAATCGTGTATACTTAAGGTAAGTACACACGATTTGCAGATCGGACAATATTGCCAGAAAAATGGCAGAAAAATGCAACCCTGTGAATTTACAACCGTGTGAACATAAAATGTTTGTTTTGCAACGTCAGCAGGAAAGTCATTGCGAGATTATTTGCAGATTGTTATATGTGCGAAGTTTATGCATGTGACAACGGCGCCATTGTCAGAAAAACATTTTATTGGCAACAGTGTCTATAAAGTATTTTTATTGGCAATCCTGCATATAAATATTTACAAAATACATGAAATTGTAATGTTTTCTTGCAACCGTCGGAACTGTCAATTCATCTTTTCCTACCAATCCGTCATTGTCCGTACATTTGCAGCACTTTAACAGGGTTGATAACGTTTGCCGATCTGGCAATCGTCTATACTCTACACACTAGGCAATTTTTTCCCAGCAAGTGTCAATGTTTGTAGGAGAGGAGGCAGGGAGCTCTTTCCGCCTTGAATTGTGTGAATCTGGACGAACAAGTTTTGCTTCAAGTGTATTTTCTTTATTATTGTCTGGACGACCACGCTGCATGAAAAATCTTTCCATTTTGTTGGCAACCAATATATGTTCTCAATTGTCTTCTGTCAAATGTCCCGTGGGCATCGTCTGAAGTGACAATTCACATTTGCCTAACAATCTGTTAGTCCAGACTTACACTAGCCAAGTTTTTTCAGTAGCTCAGGGTTGCCATAAAAATATTGCTGTTATCCCCAAATAATCACAAGAAAATCCCCAACTTAACCCCACATAAAACTATTTTTATTGAAAACAAGTCAAACATATAAAAAACTGCAGAATCGAAATAAATGAAAAAACACACATTTTAAAAATTACTCCATTTGATAAAGTTTTAGGGCCTTAAGCGTGGTACTATGTTTATTTTTCGCGTTAAAATCCCATATAAAAACAAAGTCGCGAAAAAAACTGCGAAATTTTTTCGTTTGTGGTACTATGTTTATTTCAACGCGAAAAAGTAACATTTTGCGCCACCACAAATTTAACGCCGTTACAAATTGAACGCCGCAACAAATTTAATGCCGCACCGTCACACTCCCATTTGTTTATATTTATTTTTGTCCGCAAGAAACTCAAAATAAAATTTCCTAATAAAGAATAATAAATCAAATTATCTTCCGAAATAAAGAAAAAGAATGCAAAGATGTGATAGGAAAAAAAATATGTTTATGGAATAAACCAGAAGAGCGAAATTCCAATTGGATTGCAGTACAAAAGCAAACAAAATGTGCAAAAGACTGGAAGGACATGTAACTAAATTTAATAATGTGGAATTTGTCTTGTAATTAGATATGTACATTTATGTTTAGAACAATTGTGTGCAAAAGCCAGGAGAAACATTATGGACGGCTAACGCTACTAAAGCAGTAGGACAATGGAATTGGACAGTGCCTGTGATCTCGATTTGGAAATGGTTGTAAAGAACATACATAGTTAGTTCTTGCCAGCCATAGAAGTTGGAAGAAGATATTCCGTTTATGGATGGAAGTATAATATATATGTCAACAAATATAATGTAAATCCTTAAATATAATAATAAAACATATTTTTCGATTAATCAAAACATCATTTTATTTATTTATATTCGTACAACAGTAGGAAATTATTTCGTTATTTATAACATTGTACTACCCTGACTTTTCATGTACTACCCTGACATGCATATGCACACATACATACATATAAAAGTCCCAGCAAATAATTTCTTCCAAATTCGGTCCGAAGTCGGTCAGAAACTCTGCACAAGTAGCCGATTCTGATGCCGACTTTGTTTCGAAATTGTTCCGAGAACCGTATGAGCGGTTGACACGACTTCGATAACTTTTGTCTTGGGAAATTCGGATGATTGTGCAGAGTTTTCGGACACATCTCTGTCCGAAATCTGAAGAAAAATCGGAGGGAAATTCGGCAGGATTTTTCGACAAGTTTCAATTAAGTCGGCCTTAAGTCTAATAAAATGGTCGAAAATTGTCCGAATTTCCGACCGGTTTCTGGAAATTTGCCCGATTTGTCGGACCAATATCGGAAAGATTTTTAACCAAACATCCGAATTTGGTCCGACTTCTCCGATACTTTTCTGACTATCTGTCCGATTTGTCGGACCAATTTCGGAAGGAAGTCTAACAAAACATCCTAATTTGGTCCGACTTCTCCGACATTTTTCTGACTATCTGTCCGATTTGTCGGACCAATTTCGGAAGGAAGTCTAACAAAACATCCTAATTTGGTCCGACTTCTCCGACATTTTTCTGACTATCTGTCCGATTTGTCGGACCAATTTCGGAAGGAAGTCTAACAAAACATCCTAATTTGGTCCGACTTCTCCGACATTTTTCTGACTATCTGTCCGATTTGTCGGACCAATTTCGGAAGGAAGTCTAATCAAACATCCAAATTTGTTCCGATTTGTTTCTGACTAATGGTTCGACCTTTCTGAATTAAAGATTTTGATTTTTGAATTATTTCAAAGAAAATTTGTATTCACAAATAAATACTCGTATTATTATGGGGAAAAAAAGTTAGAAATAGTTCAAAGAAAGAAATAATTTTAATTAATATAACTTAAAAATAAAGTTTAGATATATAAGTAATATCATGTATATAAAAAATATAATTCATTAAAATAAAAAAATATAATTCATTTATTCATTGAGAAAGTTATACCTAAAACTAAAATATATACATATATACACTATTCGACCTCATGTTTTCAAACAATTTTCTAGGCCATAATGAAAAAATATGTCCCTTTACCCATTTCTATTATAGATGTTCTTTTGGGCGTTTCGCGTAAAGTGCGAACATCCAGGGGTAAAGTGCGAACATCCAGGGGCAAACTTTTGTCAAACATATTTAATTTCTAAAGGAGTTCATTCATTGCTTTCCCTGGTATTGCATATTTAATGGACCACTCATTCAAAAATGTTTTCAGATTCACATCGTCGCACTTTTCGGGATATACCCTATCAAAATTGGTATTATTTTGTTCGTAATCATCTTCTAAAACATCACTCACATTACTTAAGCACAGTTCACTAGAACACACGCTATAATCTATAGTATTATTCCCCAAAAATCCATCACAAATAATAATTTCTTTTTTTTCTGCGTTTGCCCCTATTTCTCCATGCCCTCGAAAAGTTTCTTCTGTAAACAATTTGGCGAGTAATTGCTCAGCTTCTTTTTTACATTTTTTTCTAATCGCCTGACGAGACATTTTTTATTTAACACTTTCACTATACTCACTTTTATGCTTCTCCGCGACTTGGTTGATTCTTTTGTGGCACAATTGAAAATGAGTGATGATGTAAGAAAACAAACAAAAGAATGTATGCAAAACAACAACAAGAACCAGTTCTTGCTATTCCATGAAAAGCTATTTTACAGGAATTGAATTATTGACACAAGACAAAAATTCCCTTCCAAAAAGAAAAAAACAAAAACGCACCATTCGAGAATGTGCAGAGACGTCGAATAATTCTCGATCAAGAAAAATACAGTAAACATTTTCGATAATGTGCAGAAACGTCGAATAATTCTCGATAAAGAAAAAAACATAAAATCCCTTTCGAGAATGTGCAGAAAGGTCGCATAATTATCGATTAAGAAAAAGAAACAAAAATCCCTTCCGAGAATGTGCAGAAATGTCGTGTAAATCTCGTATGGCATTTTAGAGAATGTGCAGAATTGTCTGGCCGATATTGTACAGAAAAGCGTTTAAAAGTCTTAAGGAAATTTAGACAATCCGATTGAATGCCTAATGAAACTGACGAGAATTTGCCGACGTCCGACACGTCGGAAATAATTGTTTGCTGGGGTGACACTTTGACACACACACTTCCAAGCTGCAGTGCAACTTTAGTAAAAAAGCGTTCCATTTTTCACCTCGAATTAACATTTTGCGAAATTTTTTCGTGCCGAAAAAACGTAGTACCCACCTTAAAGGTGGGTACTACTAAGGTCGCATTGCATTTTTGAAGTGTTTGTGTCGGAATGTCACTTTTATATGTATTGTAACTCCTATAAAAGATTGTAACTCCTATAAATTCTTAGCAACTTACAGCATTTATTAAGTTTTTTGTTAAAAACTTAATGATTAAGAAAATCGTTTATAAACCCCAACAAAATTTACAAAAATCCCCTAACAAAAACGCCATCCCCAAATTAAATTTCCTATCCCAATTTGCGCTGAATAAACCCCAGTATTGGGGTACAAAACCCCAGTTCTGGCAACCCTGCAGTATCTTATCGTCAAATTCTCTTTTGAACATGAACGAAGAACTCAAAACGTTCCGGAAGAGTTTTTTCCGCCCCTCTTGCCGACTGCCACTCACTCCAACAAAACGCCGATAATCTGCTGAACATTCAGCCAGTGTAAATCGGAACTTACTATCCGTACATTTGCAGCACTTCAACATGGTTGATAACTGTGTGTGATCTGACAATCGTGTGTACATAGCTTTATTGATGCAACACAGTTTCTGTTGGAACATTTTTTATTTCGGTGGACTGTCAAACAACAATTTGAGAGAAAAAGTCGAAACGAACTTTGATTTTTTACCTGTCATTTAACTCACTTTGTATAAGAAGGTGGTACCTCGGAGACGGCGGACCCTGAATCTAGATTAATTAATACTTTTTTTCCAGTGTTAAGTTCTTACCAACTATCAAATTAAGCATGGAGGTAAGCAATTTATTGAACGCATACCATTGTCATACACCGCCCTCATTAATTTTGATTGCATGTTTTCTTTAAATAGCTCGAAATTTTAAATGCAAAAACATCAAAACCCTACGGAAAAATTTCTGCTCCGGCTGAGACAGACATTGCCTACTTGAGGCAGCTTATTCACAATAAATACAAACAAACCCCCTCGGCCGATAGACAATCATTGCGATTGGAACCAAGAGGTAAAGCCGTCAAGGATACCGACACCCTGCATACACTTAAATTGAAGACCGGCGACAAGGTGTACGTCAAGGATTTGGGACCACAAATTGGCTGGAAGACGGTATTTTTGGCTGAATATGCTGGTCCCTTGGTCGTATATTTACTCTTCTACACCCGCCCGGAATTGGTTTATGGAAAAAATGCTACAGTACCCATTACGTTGACCACACAGTAAGTAAAGGAGGCATTAAAATTAATGAATAATGAAGTTATGGTTATCAATGAATGATAGTGGTTTGCGAGCGATTGTGAAAGATTAGATTTGTAGAGTTTCAAAACTTTCCCTTTAGTATGCATTTATGGTATTTCCAAAGTTAAAAAGACAACTTGGAAAAAGTGGAATAACAATACAAGTCCAATAATCAAGCGGCACACACACTCGTATGCGCATTCACAACACCAACGATAGGCGAGCGACGACATGAAGAAATATTTAACCTAAATTGACCCCAGCGACGTCGTGGTTTGTTTTGCATTGGAATACGCGCTATAGATTTGTTTGTGTTCGAACTTGAATTTTGTATAATTTTTGCATAATTAGCCTGCTTCAAGTTGTTAGCTAGCAACACTTTTGATTTTTGTTTAAATCTATTATATGCTTGAGTGTGTGTGCGTGTGTTTCACCTATATTTTGTTTCTTTTTCAGTATTGCTGCTGCATGTTACACGGTCCATTATGTGAAGCGTTTATTGGAGACCATCTTTGTCCATCGTTTCTCTCATTCCACTATGCCCTTGCGTAATCTCTTCAAAAATTGCTCTTACTATTGGGGATTCACTGCTTATGTTTCCTATCATGTCAATCATCCATTCTTCACATCGCCCTGCATGTGCCAAGTTTGGGCTGCACTGGCTTTGTTTGCGGTAAGTTTATACATACATTTACACGCTATTAACATTTATGTAAATATGTACTAAGCTTTTGGAGGTGAGAGTGTACTTTAACCGCTTTTGATTTTATTTGAAAGTATTATAGGAATAAGGGAATAGATTTTTGGAATTCTTTGGATTTATGTTTTCAACTCAGAGTACGTTGAAAAGATACATTAGAACTTGTAAGACTCCTCTACTGTATTAGTAAAATATTAACTATTACTTTTGATTCGACAACTCCTTCTCCTCCAAAACAAACAAATTTCGTCTCTTCTAAACAAAGAACCTTGCGAATTGATTAGAAATGTGATAAACGGGCCTTTTCTGTAATCACGCGATTTGATATCACGGTGATTTCAAAACAACATCGATTTTAAAATCATGATTGGTGCTCGGAAATGGTACGATTTATTGTTTAAAGTAAACAACAATCAATTTAAAGCAACTATACCAAAATCGGACGATTTTCGAACCCTCCAAGAGTGACATTAAAATCGGTGATAATACTAAACCACCGTGATATCAAATCGCGTGATTTCAGAACAGGCCCGAAAGTTTAACCAATATAGATGGCATGATATGAATTTCACTTTCCGAATAAAAATGTATAGGATTTAAATCAACGGCTAAGAAACTTATGATTTTTTCATGTGATTTATATTTTGAACCATTCTTTACCGCGAAATTAAGATATTAAGTCATTATTAAAAAATATTTCTTTTAATATATATAATTGTTTTTTTCTCACTGTGGAGTTGTGCTGAAGATTAAAATGTTGCTTCTAAGTGAACTGACCTTTGAAAACCAACATCAACCATTGCATATCATTTCATTGTATGCAATGGTTGATAATCATCGTATTTTATTGTGAATAATTACAAAAAGTTAATACAAAAATATCTATATTTTTATATATATTTTTAAATTTATATATTTTTAAAATACAATGCACAGTGTTTCATTTGAGCAATCTAGGTGGACATAAGTATTTTTTTTTAGTTTTTTGTATAGAAAAAGCATATTAAAATAATTAGTTAAAAAAACTAAAAACATTAAAACAATTTATTTGTGATATAAATGCTCATAACTTGCAATACCTGCGAATATAAAAAATTGAAGTACTGTAGAATGCAATGTTATTCAAACATTTATATTTTAGCGAAAAATATGTTTTATCCACACCCCTTCTTTGCGAATGAATTTAAAAACTTCAAATTAGGAATTTTTAATATTTTGCTACTCCATAAGAGATTGATAATGAAAGATCCCCGTTTTGACATCTCCCACACGGGGTCCCGAATATAATTTATTTATATTCGGGTATACTACAGTCAGTACAGTTCCCGCTACTTTGTATGCGAACATTTATAAATATCATATCATTGGAGTTAAGAATAATATATAAAGCGCAGCATTTTGAACTCATGTCTCCGTCATTTCTCTGGGGCACTCTTCGTTAACATATCTCACAACAAATTTAAAGATTGTCTGTAACATAGACATCTGGTTACATCATAATAACTATTTACTTCATATGGGAGGAGCCACGCCTACTTTTCCCGTTGTTGTTGTAGCAGCTTGGAGACGATAAGCTGATAATCCTTAAGTCTATTTCTATTACTGACTTCGTTCCGGCATATATCCGATTATCGCGGGAACCTAATGTTGTTTTCATCTTACTCAATATTGTCCGGATGTTAATTAACATTTGTCTGTTAATTTCAAAGAATGCTATAGAGTTTTGCCGCTTCTATTCTCTATTAACTTTCAATACAAATTCCGTTCTTCTACGGTCAATAGTTTCCGAGATATTACACTTTTATATATTGTTACGCCCACTTTTGCCACACAAATTTTAAACACTGCTTTTTTTACCCCGCTCACTTTTTAATTTTTTAAGAACCATCTGTGCCCAAGAAGCTTTCTTATAAAATAAACATTTTTCAAATTCGTCCAGCAGGTCTTGCCTTATGCCGTAACAAAGAAATTTTCTACGTTTAGATATATATAGAGATTTAATAACAGCTTTAAAATTAATGAATATTTGCGTAGATTAGACTGCAGAATTTACTATTATTGTCATAATTTTTATATTTGTTTGTTTTGTTACAGTTCTGTGAATTAGGCAACTTCTCCGTTCACATTGCTTTGCGCAATTTGAGACCACCCGGTACTAAAGTTCGTAAGATTCCCGTTCCTGATGCCAATCCATTGACCAACTTGTTCCAGTAAGTATTAATTGTGACTTCATCATTACCCCATTTCGCCGATTGTATGAAACACAAATTTTGTTTATTTTACAGCTTGGTTTCTTGCCCCAACTATACCTATGAAATTGGCGCCTGGATCTCGTTCTCCATTTTGACATCGTGTTTGCCAGCTCTGCTTTTTGCTTTTGCTGGTGCTTTCCAAATGACTGTTTGGGCTTTGGGCAAACATCGTAACTACAGGAAAGAGTTCAAAGATTACCCCAAGCAAAGACGTGCAATTTTCCCATTTGTGTTGTAAGGAGACATATTTATAGTTAGTTAGAAAAAAAAGCATTTTGATCTTGTAAAATTAGATACCCCTCATTTTCGTAAAATTTTCCCTGCACAATTTAACTTTCCACTTATTCCATATAAGCTCTAAACGTATAGTACAACTCATTTTAATTTTTGTACGAATACAAATTCATATGTGAGAACATTTAAACAAAGGTGTGTATTTGGTTAAAGTGTAGTCATCTATAAAATTTAACTTATTTCTTAAAAGTTGGATTACTTTTTTAGAATGGTATATGATATATATATCGCCTATTTACATATATGTATGTATATTGTATATGAAAAACAAATCCCAATAAAGAATACTGGTTTTGTGAACAAATAAAGAAATATTTGCGTAGTAAATTTTAATTAACATGTTCGGTAATAATAACAAATCGCAAATGACCGTGGATTTAATAATATAAACGCATTTGTCTATGCAATTTAATACAGCGGCGTGAATTGAATGACGTATTCTAAAACAAATTGTTTACATTAAATTATCGAAACAAGAATTTTGTATCATCATGTTTTTGTAATGTAATTCATATGCAGGTCAATAGAGTTGTGCAGTTCGTGAACGAACTAGTTCAATTGAACGGGTCACTTTACTGAACGGTACGAACTAGTTCACACAACTCGTTCATTTCAGCTCAGTAGTTCAACCCTGTAATTTCGTTCTCTCTTCTCATTTCGCTCTCTGTTCTCAGCTGTTATGTATTGTTTCCATTTTTATGTCATCACGAATGTAGGATTCTTCCTACAATTCATTCCAATCATGTTCCAATCAGATTCCTTCAATAGCGGCTGATTTGAACTGGTGATCTGAACGAAACAACTGCTGAACTAACGAGCTGTTTAAGTAAAGTGAGCTGGTGAGCTAAGCTAAAGAGCCGGTGAGCTAAAGAGCTGGTGAGCTAAAGAGCTGAAGTGAACTATTGAACTAAATGAACGAACTAGTTCACTCAATTGAACTGAACTAAAAAGAGCGATCAATTAAATGAACTAAAGTGCCCAACTTTAGTGTCATATTTGGACGTAGTCCCCATTTTGAACCTATAGCTCTTCTGCACAACGACCAACATCTGTGGGCCTTTGTAACTCTTTCTTCAATATGATCTTTCCACTACAGTTTCTGATCCAAGATTACTCCCGAGTATTTTACCTTTTTAGATATGGCAATATTCTTATTAAAAGGACGAATCTTCCTTTTCCTTGTAAATAGACATATATCTGTTCTGTCTGGGTTGACATTTAATCCCCTTTGCTGTGCCCAGCTATATGATATGTTAAGTGCCTCCTCAGCTCTTCTGCATAGTTGGTTTGGATGTGTGCCCCTTAGAAGTATTATAACGTCCCCTGAGGTATACCACGATTTACCTTGTCTTTGATTTTTACGTCATATGACCCACAAATAATCCACCTATTCCTTAGCATATTGTTGATCCAGTTTATCATCGCCTGGTCAACCTGAAAACTTTTTATTGCTTCTTTAACCATAGCATCCGTAATAGGTACTTGGGGCATTACATTTTCTTTAAGTAGATCTCTTTGGGAGGCGGTGTTACTTTTTGTCGTTCGCTCTTTGTTTTGATTCTTTATGTACCTATTCCTATCACCACTATTCCTGGGAACATTCTGCAAAATTGGTGATATTATCGGCAATTTGGTAATGTTATCGACCACTTCTTGGAAGGCGGTGTTGTTTTTTGTCGCTCCCTCTTTTTTTTTGTTACTGCTATCAATTATGGTGTAGTTCGTCCTGAATATGTTTTTTGACTATTTGGGAATAAGATGGTGCTTCCTTACCCTTTTTTATAGCCACATTGCTTTTTTCTTTATTCTTTTCTTTTGTTTGAGGCCCCCTCTTTTATGGATGGTTTGGTGGACGTGCTCACCTCCTCAACAACAGGATCAACTTCACCTCCCACCATTAACGGATTCTGACTAGGAACTCCTTTTTTGGTAGATTGAATAGGTTTCTCCGAAGTGCTGGGTGTCGGTGAGCTTTTTTTCTTCTTAATTGATTTCGCGTCGCTATGCTCTTCATGAGATCTGTCTCTTTTAGTAGATGTAGAAGAGTTAGATTCATCCTGTAATATCTTCTGCCGGTTCATCTTATTCAGTTTCCTTCTTTGTGCCCCTGGCAGTATTTTCCGATTTTCAACAATAGTAATATTGTTATCACTTGATGACTCAGAGTCCGAGTTCCCACTAGCTTTTAAAAGCTGGGGTTGCTTAGAGCCCCCCTTGGGTTTTCTTTATCTTCCTCATCGTTTCTTTTGCCAAAGGCTAGATGTGCTCTTGTATCTGTTTCGGCTACGGGATCCGAGGCAACACCGTAGAAGTTACATGCTCACAATTGTTTGATAACGACGACACGTGACTCGCGAGTAAATTAACGCTTTGCGCCGGCACTGGGTTTATTTTTCCCTGCACCGTAATATCATTCACTTCATCAGGGTTAATCATAAATTTTTGGGAGAGACCCCCATAGCCAGTATTTTCCCGTAATAGATACGTCGATGTTGACCTTCCAGACTACTTCCAAAATGTCTGTCCTGAGACCGATGCAACAAATTCAACCCCCACTATAAGAACAACACCTTGTGGTTGCGTAGTATGTAGGTGAATAAGTAATGCGTAATAGGTTGAAAAAACTATCCGCTCTGCAATAACACGTCCGTTCGCTACCACTGGCGGCGACTGATTGTTCTGTAAGTTAATTAATTAATGAACTAACATATATATCAATGAATTACATATATATTTGAAATTAACTGCCGTTATTGTCTAAGTTATTCCCTTAGTAATTACGTACTGACGGAAGCCCTTAGTCTAATTGGAGCTCAACTGAAAGAGCTTTCACTCCAATAGAGTAAGAGTTTCCATCTTGAAATATTATTCAAATTCGCTGCTTCGTCGAATTCTCTTTGTAAATGCTGCATAATCTCTGAGGGTAAGCTCGCGCTCTACGGCGCCTTGTGAACTTTCGTTCGACCTAATTTATTTACAATAAATTGTCATTGAATTTGAAACTAAAATTACCCATTTGTCTTTTTACTTCTTTATTTTCATACGAAAATAATTAACACATTACAACTTTGTGAGGAACACCACAATTAATAACTTTGCATTCAGTTCCCACAAGATTGTACATGGTCCTTCGAACGGACCTTGAGCCGTGTCGATAATTAAATTTGCGTTGGATATTGTTAGTGCTCGAAAATCTGGAAATGCTTTCAATATATCTGCTTGCAGCATAGATAATGCCATTGCGTGGCTGAAAGCTTCACGAGCTTTTTATGTCTGAGGCATTGATATAAGTTTTTCTGCCCATACGTGGTAACAAACAGTACTCTGCTAGTTAACTTCTTAACATCGAGGATCGCTGACAGTCTTAATTCCTGCTGTTTCCTTCATACGCGTCATCACGTGGCACAAGCTTTACAATCTAATAGTGTAAGAAGGTAACGACATAAATTTGTCAAGTCACTCCGTGGCAACAAATTCTGCTTCACGAGCAACGCATCCACAAAAAGGATCTGTGAAACCATCGGTTCTACGAACCACATACACAGAAGACAGTGTCAACAACAACCCCTGGAGATACAGCAGTATCGTACTAATAACATATCCAACAACAGTTGCACTACTGCAAGGCGGGGAGTATGTTCAAGCGGCTTATGCTTAAACACGTTATATGTATAAGAAACCCGGTTATGTATCTGCTGAGAGAGCAACACTACTACTACGGAACAACCCTGTTCTTAGCTCTATTGTGAAGGAACTTATAGATGTCATCTGTTTTATAAACAGGTGATCATCACACTTGCGCCAACTTCACTTACTACGTTATTTTTACTTTTTTCACATCAAACCAAACCGTGCTACGAGTAAATAAAATAATTTATGTTTAATACAAAGTTCATTTTTTTTGTTTTTATTTTAAGTCCCGCCTACCGGGCGCGGGGCTTCCTACCGCACCCGGTATTTGTATGCTCGACGCTTGTGATCCCGTGCACAAACTCATCGAGCTTGGCGAAGATTCGGAGCTCTGTTGATCCCGACGATTTCTATACGCATCCGGTATTTGGTCGCTCGACTCTTCAGCTCCTTGGTCCAGGGTCTGACTGCTAATATGCTGTATAATAACGCCAAACTGACACTGGAGATGCTCCATTGATTTGGACATATTATATATGTCCCCACACATCTTATCCATAGTTCTTTTCATTTCGTCTAATTCTTGATACTGGATCCTACCGCCGGTCTGACTTCGGTTCCGCCAAAAGTGTTGCGACATAGATGCAACTTCGGCACGCAAAACATTCATTCTGAATTCGTCTGCTCCTTGGTCGCAGGTCTGATGGGTGGTGGACTGGTAATTGTCGTGCGACGGCTCGGCGAGAAGCGCCACAGCTTCCAACATCAAGGCAACAGCGCGCGAGTTGTTCATTTTCCTATCTATTTTATTCGTTTTGGCAATAACAATTATAAGGTATTGTTGTTCGTTTTTGCTTCTGATCGAAAGACATTATTTTTGCTTGTTATACACAGATGAATAATTTTTCACGCATACAACATATCAACAGTTCTCCTTACTTCTGTTTCTTGTCTCTCGATCCTACCAGTCCTCGACGCCAATTCGCGACGCAAAGCATCCATTCGGGATTCTTGTGATCCTGTGCGCAAACTCGACGACCTTGACAAAAATACGGACCTCTGCTGACCCTCGGGACTTCCTACCGCATCCGGTATTTGTATGCTCGACGCTTGTGATCCCGTGCACAAACTCATCGAGCTTGTCAAAAATTCGGAGCTCTGTTGATCCTGGCGAGATCTATCCGCATCCGGTATTTGTATGCTCGACTCTTGTGATCCCGTGCACAAACTCATCGAGCTTGTCAAAAATTCGGAGCTCTGTTGATCCTGGCGAGATCTATCCGCATCCGGTATTTGTATGCTCGACTCTTCAGCTCCTTGGTCCAGGGTCTGACTGCTAATATACTGTATAATAACGCCAAACAGACACTGGAGATGCTCCATTGATTTGGACATATTAGATATGTCCCCACACATCTTATCCATAGTTATTTTCATTTCGTCTAATTCTTGATACTGGATCCTACCGCCGGTCTGACTTCGGTTCCGCCAAAAGTGTTGCGACATAGATGCAACTTCGGCACGCAAAACATCCATTCTGAATTCGTCTGCTCCTTGGTCGCAGGTCTGATGGGTGGTGGACTGGTAATTGTCGTGCGAAGGCTCGGTGAGAAGCGCCACAGCTTCCAACATCAAGGCAACAGCGCGCGAGTTGTTCATTTTCCTATCTATTTTATTCGTTTTGGCAATAACAATTATAAGGTATTGTTGTTCGTTTTTGCTTCTGATCGAAAGACATTATTTTTGCTTGTTATACACAGATGAATAATTTTTCACGCATACAACATATCAACAGTTCTCCTTACTTCTGTTTCTTGTCTCTCGATCCTACCAGTCCTCGACGCCAATTCGCGACGCAAAGCATCCATTCGGGATTCTTGTGATCCCGTGCGCAAACTCGACGACCGTGGCAAAAATACGGAGCTCTGCTGACCCTCGGGACTTCTTACCGCATCCGGTATTTGTATGCTCGACGCTTGTGATCCCGTGCACAAACTCATCGAGCTTGTCAAAAATTCGGAGCTCTGTTGATCCTGGCGAGATCTATCCGCATCCGGTATTTGTATGCTCGACTCTTGTGATCCCGTGCACAAACTCATCGAGCTTGTCAAAAATTCGGAGCTCTGTTGATCCTGGCGAGATCGATCCGCATCCGGTATTTGTATGCTCGACTCTTGTGATCCCGTGCGCAAACTCGACGACCTTGGAAAAAAAAAAAAGGAACTCTGCTGACCCTCGGGACTTCCTACCGCATCCGGTATTTGTTCGCTCGACTCTTGTGATCTCGTGCACAAATTCATCGAGCTTGGCAAAAATTCGGAGCTCTGTTGATCCTGGCGATTTCTATCCGCATCCGGTATTTGTTCGCTCGACTCTTCAGCTCCTTGGTCCAGGGTCTGACTGCTAATATACTGTATAATAACGCCAAACTGACACTGGAGATGCTCCATTGATTTGGACATATTAGATATGTCCCCACACATCTTATCCATAGTTCTTTTCATTTCGTCTAATTCTTGATACTGGATCCTACCGCCGGTCTGACTTCGGTTCCGCCAAAAGTGTTGCGACATAGATGCAAATTCGGCACGCAAAACATCCATTCTGAATTCGTCTGCTCCTTGGTCGCAGGTCTGATGGGTGGTGGACTGGTAATTGTCGTGCGACGGCTCTGTGAGAAGCGCCACAGCTTCCAAACTCAAGGCAACAGCGCGCGAGTTGTTCATTTTCCTATCTATTTTATTCGATTTGGCAATAACAATTAGAAGGTATTGTTGTTCGTTTCTGCTTCTGATCGAAAGACTTATTATTTTTGCTTGTTATACACAGATGAATAATTTTTCACGCATACAACATATCAACAGTTCTCCTTACTTCTGTTTCTTGTCTCTCGATCCTACCAGTCCTCGACGCCAATTCGCGACGCAAAGCGTCCATTCTGGATTCTTGTGATCCCGTGCGCAAACTCGACGACTTTGGCAAAAATACGGAGCTCTGCTGACCCTCGGGACTTCCTACCGCACCCGGTATTTGTATGCTCGACGCTTGTGATCCCGTGCACAAACTCATCGAGCTTGGCGAAAATTCGGAGCTCTGTTGATCCTGGCGAGATCTATCCGCATCCGGAATTTGTTCGCTCGACTCTTGTGATCCCTTGCATAAACTCATCGAGCTGGACTGGTAATTGTCGTGCAACGGCTCGGTGAGATGCTCCACAGCTTCCAACATCAATGCAACAGCGCGCGAGTTGTTCATTTTCCTATCTATTTTATTCGTTTTGGCAATAACAATTAGAAGGTATTGTTGTTCGTTTTTGCTTCTGATCGAAAGACTTATTTTTGCTTGTTATACACAGATGAATAATTTTTCACGCATACAACATGTCAACAGTTCTCCTTACTTCTGTTTCTTGTCTCTCGACGCCAATTCGCGACGCAAAGCATCCATTCTGGATTCTTGTGATCCCGTGCGCAAACTCGACGACCTTGGCAAAAATACGGAGCTCTGCTGACCCTCGGGACTTCCTACCGCACCCGGTATTTGTATGCTCGACGCTTGTGGTATTTGTTCGCTCGACTCTTCAGCTCCTTGGTCCAGGGTCTGACTGCTAATAATCTGCATAAAACCGCCAAACTGACACTGGAGATGTTCCATTGATTTGGACATATTAGATTTTCACTTCGTCTAATTCTTGATACTGGATCCTACCGCCGGTCTGTCTTCGGTTCCTACAAAAGTGTTGCGACATAGATGCCACTTCGGCACGCAAAACATCCATTCTGAATTCTGCTGCTCCTGGGTCGCAGGTCTGATGGGTGGTGGACTGGTAATTGTCGTGCGACGGCTCTGTGAGAAGCGTCACAGCTTCCAACATCAAGGCAACAGTGCGCGAGTTGTTCATTTTCCTATCTATTTTATTCGTTTTGGTAATATCAAGTAGAATATATTGTTGTTCGTTTTTGCTTCTGATCGAAAGACTTATTATTTTTGCTTGTTATACACAGATGAATAATTTTTCACGTATTTTAGGCTTCGATCGAAACACATATTATTTTTGCTTGTTATACACAAATGAATAATTGTTCACGTGTTGTAGACTTCGATATATTCAGATGAAAGTGTTCTCAACTCGAGACCTATATTTCGTATCTTGTTAATTCGTTCCATAAGTGAGCTATTAAGCGGCCGCTCCACAGTGGTTCAGCCCATACGACAAAAATAGAACAATGTATGCCAGTATTATGCAGTAATGACAAGGTAAATAGTCGCTAATGCCATCAAACTTCTGTGTTCCAAACAAGTTTTTGTGATATCTAACGGTACTTCTTCAATAAATGCAATAGAATTGCAAGTTTTCATTGAAGTAAATATTCAGTTGAAAGAAGGCGAAAAAGGTGAAATGTTAGCAGTAAAAATTACAAATAACATGAATGCAAAAATAAATTTGTGAATAATGGAGATTGAAGGGAATCGTATTAACATTATTTTAAAGCTATTATACTTTCAAAAATTAATTAGTTGTTTAGAAAAAAAGGTGTGTTTAATTTGTATAATTTTTGTATGATTTTGTCAATCTTTGTTAGATTTACGTGGAGTTTTAGTAGCTATTCCCTTCGATTCCCTCCATCAAATAAATATGCAAATATAGGTAAAAGTCTCTAGATTACAAATATTTTTATTTCAACTGCCAATATTTGCCTCACTTTGAATGCTATTCGAAACTCCAAACCTATCAAATTGTTACAAAACATACATTATGTCCAGTATATAAAGGTGCAAACATTGTTATTGAGTTTGAAAAAACCGTTTTTTATTGTTGTATAGTGTGATTTTCCATATATTTATTTTCATGTTTAATTTCGTTGGTATTGTATTTGTATATTTTCGAAATCTGTTGTTCCAAAAAGACAGATTATGTGCCTCAAATTCAAGACCTGTTCGAAAAAGTTCTATCAAATATTGAAGTAGTACACGGGGGAAATGGCCATTTTTTATGTTTGAATTGAAAGAAAATATATTTGGCAACAAAATTTTTAAATATTATATATTTGTGAACAAATACATTTTTTTTGAAAATCAAGAAATGTTGTTTGATCGCATATATTAATATATTAGAACTAAATGTAATAGCGAACTGACTTTCACAAATATAATATATAAGTTATTGTTTAAGAAGTTTTCCAATAATATTTTATTTAAAAATGATTTTTTTTAAAAAGATTACGAATTTTAGTTGAAATTTTTCCTACATTTCGTGTTATATTTTACAGTTAAAAATGTCATAAGCTTTTGGACAGCGCTAATTTTAATTTATAAATTTTCGAATTAAATTTTTTCCAATTTAAATTTTTGTCTAATTTTACAAACATATAAAATTTCAAAAAAATTACACACTTAACTTCTGAAAAACAGAAATATGCTTTAAAATTAAAGCATTGATACATTGCCAAAATTCTTAAATACAAATTTATCTTTGTTTCGGATGTATTAGTTCCGAATAAAAATATATTTACATGACAACTTACTTTTGTTTAGAACAACACCCTCCCAAACATATAATATACTATGTATTTGAATGTCAAATAGTATTTAGGAGTGTTCCCTAAATACATGTATGTTTCCGAAGCGAATTTTTTCAGCGCGTAGGTGGAGAAGATTTTTTTCGGAGCTGTTAAAAGTAATTAATTAATTATTTGTAAGTAAATTGTGGTCTTTTGGAGACATTTTTTCTTTCCTCGAAAGAAAGAGTTGCTTTAAAACAAACATTATCTCCTTTACCGCATGCTGTGCAAAAATCAAATGCTACTATAAAACGCGGGCGTCCTAAAGTGTATTTTGCGGATTCAGCGAAGGGAACAAAGCAAAGTTGCTGAAAATGCATTGCATGTTCACAACCAGATCAAAATACGAATATATTGGAAGCAAATAGTACAGAAAGTCTTGCGCTTTTTTAACACCAATTGAATATATCGAAGGCTTAATATGAATTATGTATTCATTTAGTATCATGCTACCTTCGACCAAAAAAAGAAAACTTTGGCACACTGTAAAAAAATTAGACCAGATGGGCCATAAGTTTATTCTACAAAAATGATCTACATAACATGCCCTTTCAGAATTATAGAGTCGCTCTTCTACTCCAATAATTTCACAGATATCACGGCTTTAAATTTACATTATAGTATTTTTGTATAAGTTGGCATTTAATTTTGCTTATTAATCGTCAAGAGATATAAAGAGTGCCCTTGGCGACCCCCACTGAAATTTTGTGGCAACAATTTTCGTAGAATATTTTAATCCTTAAATGTCCTTTTTGAAATTACTTTTTTTTAATTTTTTCGAAAAAAGGGCGAAATTGACCCATTAAGAGGGGAGTTAGAGGGTTAAGATCTTCCACAAAAATTATCCTCATAAAATTCTACTATGTAACTCTGACAATAAGAAATCTCTCAGACATTAACTTAGAGCATTTTTTTCATTTAGTATTAGCTCCCTTCGACCAAAAAATTAAAACTTTGACCCACTGTAAAAAAAACTCAGACCAGCTGGACCATAAGTTTATTCTAGAAAAATTATTTACTCAACAACTCAATTATATGGTTAGTGTTATTTTTATTTTGTTACTAACAACTAAACAGAAGTCAAAATTATATACGTTTATTTCAAATTCATGGGGAAATGTACGCAAAGTGGGGGTTACTGTTATGCAACCACGCCTATTTCTATAAAATACAATATATTAGAACACGAGAGCATATGACGAAAATTTCAGGTCGATATCTCTTCTTTTTCATTTTGTCGCTCTCTCCCGTACAAATGGATCCACTGTGCGCTCGAAGCAATATATCTTCCTTCCAACATCATTGGCAAGAGTTCTCGCTCCAGGCGGGACAGATTCCAATAATTGGAAAATATTCCAATAATTGGAAATCTTATAATGGTGCATATGGATATGTTTGAATATGCGTGGCATACAAATTAAATTTGGTAATTGTCGACTCCTATCGAACATACAATCAGCATCAACATTTTTCAATGCTGTACATATTTCCAAACCTGGAAATCAAATAAATTATTTGGATGTTCGAAGTCTCAGTCTAAATGGAATTGCAGATACAAAAATTGTAGATCAATTGCATTAATTTATGTTGGTACCAAAAATAGTTTAGAATAGGAAGCACGTGCATCACGATACAAAAATGCAGGTAAGGCTTTTGGATTATCTCTATATATAAAAATGAAATGGTGTTCGTTGGTACGCGATGGACTCGAAAACGGCTAAACAGATTTTGCTGAATTTTTGCATGAGTACATCATTTGGTGTGTGGAAGGTTCGTAGCTATATTCGGTTATGATTGAACAAAGGGGCGTGGCACCGCCCACACGACGTGAAATTTAAAAGTGAAATATCTCGGATACTATTGGATCAAAATTCTCGAAATTCGATATGTGTGACCTTGGTACCAGTACACATCATGGAGCCAAAAACCGGTGTGATAGTTACAGTGGGCGTGGCACCGCCCATACAACCTAAAATTCAAATATAAAATATTTCGAATACTATTGGAGCAAAATTCTCGAAATTGGGTATGTGTGACCTTTGTGCCAGTACGCGTTAAAATTCTCGAAATTAAGTATGTGTGACCTTGGTACCAGTACGCGTCACTGGAATAAAAACGGGGAAATAGTGAAACTGGGCGTGGCACCGCCCATACAACCTAAAATTCAACTATGAAATATTTCGAATACTATTGGGGCAAATTCTCGAAAATGGGTATGTGTGACCTATTAAGTATTTGTGCCTTGGTAGCAGTACGCGTGTTGGAGCCAACAACAGGTGTGATTGTGACAGTAGGCGTGGTACCACCCACACTACCAGAAATTCAGAAGTGCAATATTTTGATTGCTATTGGACCAAAATTCTCGAAATTTGGTATGTGGAACCAGATAGTGTGCTGGTGCAAGAAACTGGCGTGATAGTAAAAGTGGGCGTGGCACCGCCCACACAACCTGAGATGTCAAACATGACGTCTGAATATAGGTATAATATTGACTGCGCTATTGCAGCTAGCCTAGTCAGTGGAAGTATCTGTACATACGACACGCTAGCTGAAAACGAAATAACTGGAGACCATTATATCTAGATTGACGCTTGACCAAGTGTGTAAAGTAATCCAGTGCTCTCACTCAACAAAATTGAGAGCTATCGGATTAGAGGGCATGACTACGGGCATGCGGCATCGTTGTAGAAAAAATAAATGCTGATAGAATTATTGCACTTGTTAGTATGACTTTATTTCACAGCTATCTATATGCCCCAACTGAGAATTCGCGACGTAAACTCCCAAGGTGATTTGACGGTTGTTGCACTACACGAAATTTGTGCATTTACGTGCAATACGGATAACCCGAAAACACTGCCGTAATATCAAGAGTGTCAACATATCATATGGTTCTATTTCACTGAAACGCACTTTGAGGGCAGCGAAGCGCACCGGGTCAGCTAGTACTTTATACGGATATCTATTGGTTGGATGTGCAGTATAGTCTCCAACGCTCTTGTTGGTGCGGTTCTAATTGCCCCGCTTATGCCTAGACAGCACATACGTTGCACTTTTTGCAATGGTATTACGTTGTACTTTTTGTCCATTGATGTCCACCACACTACAGAGGCGTAGGTTATTATTGGTCTAATCACGCTCATGTAAAGCCAGTGTGTCATATAGAGTTGTGTAGTTCGTGAACGAACTAGTTCAATTGAACGGGTCACTTTACTGAACGGTACGAACTAGTTCACACAACTCGTTCATTTCAGCTCAGTAGTTCAACCCTGTAATTTCGTTCTCTCTTCTCATTTCGCTCTCTCTTCTCAGCTGTTATGTATTGTTTCCATTTTTATGTCATCATGAATGTAGGTTCTTCCTACAATTCATTCCAATCATGTTCCAATCAGATTCCTTTAATAGCGGCTGATTTGAACTGGTGATCTGAACGAAACAACTGCTGAACTAACGAGCTGTTTAAGTAAAGTGAGCTGGTGAGCTAAGCTAAAGAGCCGGTGAGCTAAAGAGCTGGTGAGCTAAAGAGCTGAAGTGAACTATTGAACTAAATGAACGAACTAGTTCACTCAATTGAACTGAACTAAAAAGAGCGATCAATTAAATGAACTAAAGTGCCCAACTCTACAGGTCAATTGACATTGGTTGAGTACACCGATCTCTTTGTTTTGAATAATTTTGATCCTCTTCAGTTTTTGTTTTGAAATTGAGAGGGGATGGTAAAAAAGTCACACAAGATTTAGATGAAATAAATTACAAAATTACATTTAGATTTACGTTTGTGTAAGAAATTATTATACTGCGCTCGAAAAGAGCTATTAAAACATTATTAAATGAGTAAATCTATTACAGGAATACAGAGTCTAAGGGTCAAATTTATTAAGAAGAAGTGAACATTGGAACTAATTAAAAACTATTGGTAACCAGATAAGCTGCACAAGAATTTATTTAAGTAATTCACATACATAATTCGATAATAGTAACCATATAACGATAATAAAAACCGCTTTTATATCATAAAGTACCCGATATGGAATGCCGTGATTTAGCACCATCATTACACCCTCCACCATAGGATGGGGGGGTATATTCATTTTGTCACTCCGTTTGTAACACCTCTAAATATTAATCTGAGACCCCATAAAGTATATATATTCTTAATCGTTGTAAAATTCTAAGATGATTTAGTCGTGTCCGTCTGTCCGTCCGTCTGTTGTACTCGTAATTACGCTGCAGTCCGTAACAATAGAGCCCTTCGATCACATTTGGTAGAAATATTTCTTATATTAGGTTGTTTCGGATTACAAATGGGTCATATCGGTCAATGTTTTGATATAACTCCCCTATAGAGGTCGCTGCAAAATACGGTTTTTGAGCAATAGATACCACATTTTTAAAGCAATTTTGCAGAAACTTTGCAGTTTGTATTCTATTTTCATTTCATTTATTAATTTGTAATTTCAAAGCCCATTGGCCAATTTTAACAAAATTACATAATACAACAATTGAGTAAACTACAAAATTAAAATATTCATGTGCTAAAACCTAGCTAAGATTAAATGCAAAAATTATTTCTTCCCTAGTTACTAAAACTGTTAGCAGTTCCCAGCTAAATAAAAGTACTAATTATATATTTGGTCTGAGATTTAGGATTCAGATCCTAATAGGTTAGATTTAAGACAATGCTATAAAGTTTGCCACAAATCGTTATGCACGCTCTAGGCGATTGGAGCCCCCAAAGTGCAGGATAAGATTATCACGAAATGCATCAGACATATTGAATGTTCTTAACGAATTAGGAACGCACGAGAGACCCTAACCTGAAATGATCTTTCCGACAAGCTATTTTCAACTCTCGGAATAAGCAATAAATTGCAACGAGTGGAATTAGTGAACGCAAATGATTGCACCAAAAACGATGGGCACTGGTTTTTCCATACCTTATAAAATAATAACAGATTTCTGACGTCAACAAATTTCTGAAATGTGCATCCTAAGAAAGCTTCCACAAAAGGAGTTATATGCGAAAAATTATTCATTATTCACTTATTGACAAGAATTCATCAAAGCAAAAATTTTACAAATAGGTTCATATTTTGTTATAGTCACCCTGTGAGGTAGCTCCAAAATATACGTATTTAAGCCATAAATAAAGGGTTTTCCACAAGTGGTGTTATTTTGGTATTCAAAGAAAAATGAAATTTTTTGAGATAAATGACCAAATGGCCACCACGACCACGCTTACAGGACCATATCCTTTTCATGAATTTTTCCATAACGAAATCACAAAGTGGCTGCCCTATGTCCTCGATAGCCTCACGAATTCTATCTTTGAGGTCTTGAATCGACGCTGGGCTGTTGCGTAGACCTTATCTTTCACGTGGCCCCAAAGGAAGAAGTCGCAAGGTGTTAAATCACAAGATCTCGGTGGCCAATTGTGAACACCTCTTCGAGAGATAACACGGTCCGGAAACTTTTCCCGTTACAGAGCAATGGCTTCGTTGCTTGTGTGGCACGTAGCGCCGTCTTGTTGAAAGTAAACGTTGTCCAGATCAATACCATCCAACTCCGAGCATAATAAATCATTAATCATCTCCATTCACCGTAACTGTTGATCCAACCTCATTTTCGAAAAAGTAAGGTCCAATGACCCCGCCGGACCATAAACCGCACCAAACAGTCACACGTTGAGGATGGAGAGGCTTCTCAACAATAACTCTTGGGTTTTCCGAAAATTTTGCTTGTTGGAAATGGGCCTCATCAGTCAAGATGATTTTTCGATGATTTTCGAATTTTAATAATTTCAATGCGTTGTTGAATAGTGTGTCGTTCCATTTTTAGTAATGGCGTAATTTCTACTTGTCAAATAATAAAAGCTTCAAAAGTGACAGCTACCGAAATAGCGGGTGATTCAAAATAACACCTCTTTTTGGAAACCCTGTACCATATTTTTTAAGCATTTTAAATGAATCTTTGCAGTTTGTATTTATTTAAGACAAGACAAGAAGTAACAAAATTTAATACAATCCATGGTTGGATTTTTCGAAGCAACAAAAATTTTCTTTTCCAAAAAAAAATTACCCACTGTTTCTAAACAACTGTCTTTAAAACTTAAAAATTAAGGGCCTCATTCATAAAAATGTTATGAAGGTTTGAGAACGATTTAGCAGTTTTAAAGTTAATTATTAAGTTTTTTGAATACGAATAATCCATATGCATGTAATCGATATCGAATATATAATAGGAATAATCGACGAATAAATACAATGATACTATGTTTACATTAGGCGTGTTTTCGTTACACCATAAGTGCTTAATTTGTATGGGGAGCTAAGCACTTTTAAGCACTATTAGTTCCCGATGAAGTTTTGTGCTTGTGTTCATGTCTAAATCGAGTATGATGTTGCAAGATTGGGCACCCTATATTTAGCAATATGGCATCCCATTTTTGGAGAGATTTTATCAATTATTAGGCATGTTTTCGTTACAAGCTAGCACTTTTAGTTTAGCACTTTGCAACGAAAACAACTGACTGCCACTAACTGGCACATAAGCAATAAGTGGCGGATTTTCACTATCTGGTAGCAATGAGTTGCGAAGAAAGAACAGTGCGAAACAGACAAAAAATTCGTGAAAAGTATTTATAAAACATATATTTACTATTCTATGTTCTATTGTTTACACTCTTTTGCAAATATTAAAATAATTTCCCATTTTTGTTCTTCTTCTTCCCGTTAATTCCGGTTTCTGTGGATACTCCTAGACCAGACCTACAATAAACATTTTATAGGTTGAAGATATCTTGAATAGTTTCCGAGATATGTGGATTTTAAATTTGAATTTTTCATTTATTCGCCGACTTTGCCTTGGAGTTTAGCCAATATCTCAACCAAAAGTTTACCGATTTTGTTCGCGTGTTTTTTATGGATTGCCAATAAAATTTACATTACCATGAATAAAATGAATCGATAAGATATGTGAAGAAATAAGATAGTTATGGCCCTATAAAGTCAATTTATTGAAAAAATTTCATTTTTGGGGATTTTTTGGCGAAAAAAGTCCAATTCGTATTTAGGTCTTGCAGAAAAAGTTTGTTACACAAATTTATACTCATTTTAAAGGAGACGTTTCACAGAATCTGCTAGAGAAAATCCGAAGCCAACATTTTAATTGGTGTGGTTGCCACCCTTCTACGATTTGGACCTTTTTTTTACATAAATTTCAAAAGTTTGATTGATTTTCTCCAATCGCAAAGCTAAATTTTTAAATTTTTCTTTTTATTTATTTGTATTAGGGTGTAACAAAATCGACTGCAAAGGGAATCCCGAGCGCGGCTTTTCATATCGAAGATATAGGACTAAAAGTAAAAATCCCATTTTTGGGGATTTTTGATGTATTTTTTGGGAATTGAGGGATTTTCCATTAGAAATGTCCACATGTTGCGTTTGATTATTATTTCTAATATCAAAATAAAGAACTTTAAAAAAAAATCATCGAAATATATACATTTTTAAGAATTTTATGCCGTATTTGCGTTTCTGTCTATATGGTACAGGGTATTATAACTTTGTGCATTTGTTTGTAACACCCAACAGGTGCCGAAATAAACCCATCGTTTATTATACCGATCGACTCAGAATCATTTTCTGAGTTGATTTAGCTATGTCCGTCTGTCCGTTTGTCCGTCTGTCTGTCTGTCCGTCTGTCTGTGCATGTATTCTTGTAATCAAAGTACAGGTCGTAATTATGGTCCGATCTCGACGAAACTTTACACATATTTTTTTGGCCCAAGGACGATCCCTATTGAATTTGGTTAAAATCGGTTCAGATTTATATATAGCCCCCATATATATGTTAGCCCCGATTTGACGTGTAAGCGCTGTAAAAACTTTATTTCCTTTAAAATGAGTATAAATTTGATATACTTTGTGTAACAAACTTTTTCTACAAGACCTAAATAGGAATTGGACTTTTTTCGCCAAAAAAAAACCCCAAAAATGAAATTTTTTCAATAAATTGGCTTTATAGGGCCATAACTTTCTTATTTCTTCACATATCTTATCGATTCTTTTTTTCATGATATTGTAAATTTTATTGGTAATCCATAAAAAACACGCGAACAAAATCGGTAAACTTTTGATTGAGATATTGGCTAAACTCCAAGCCAAAGTCGGCGAATAAATGAAAAATTCAAATTTAAAATCCACATATCTCGGAAACTATTCAAGATATCTTCAACATACAAAATGTTTATTGTAGGTCTGGTCTAGGAGTATCCACTAAACGCCACTAAAACCGGACACTCCGTTCAAAAGTTAGAAGCCGATGAAAATTTTGTATACCTGAGGTGGTCAACTTTAGGGCCCTGTAGCTCCGCCCCTGTATGAGATAGGGGGACCATGTTCCGAACTTAAACTCTCTAACACCTATTGTATACACACCTAAAATTTCATCGCCATACGATAAGTGGTTTGGAAATGGCAGAATTATGTCCATTTTTTTTTCATTTTAGCCCACTGTGCACCGTTCATCGAAAACAAATGTAGCATCTTTACAAAGTTTATTGAGAGGGTAGACGATACCGCTCAAATTCCGAATGAATCTTCCGTAGTAATTTATCAGGCCCAAGAACACACGTACATCGTCTAAATTACTAGGTCGCTTCATGTTTCTTATTGCATCCGCCTTATGCCCTTTTTACTTATAACGTCCCCGCAGTATTCTATATTATATTCATAAATTCAGATTTTTCGATGTCCGAGACGACCCAATACATCATTTTTGCGTTGAATATGTATTTCATCTTTGGGTGCTGTAATCTTAATGTCATCTATGAATACCGTGACGCCCTCAATGTCACCGAAAATTTGCTCCATCATGCGTTGAAATTTGGCTGGAGCACTGGATACTCCGTACATTAGTCTCGTAGGCTGATAAAGTCCTTTATGCGTGCTTAATGTTAATAAATGACGATCATCGGGGTGGACCTCCAACTGTAAGTAAGCCTGGTTCAAATCGATCTTGGAAAACTTCTCCCCACCAGCCATCTTGCTGAATAATTCCTCAATGGTCGGCAGAGGATGTTCATCGACCACCAAAACCGTGTTTAAAGTGACTTTATAATCACCACACAATCTTACGGCTCCATCTCTTTTCGGCATCCCGTGTCTATTTCGAAAGTTATCATTTCTTCATTTACCCGCAGACTGTGCATGATTTTGCTGCTTAACTTATTTACTTCGCCTTTAGTTTTCACCAACAACATTCTTCAACTGTCGTTTCTTTTTCATAAACTTGTTGTATTTGTTTTTTCTCTTTAAAAAACACTTCTCAAATGCCCCTTTTGGTTACAAAAATGGCATGTAAAATTTTTGTATTTGTATTGGTTTGCCATATGCGAGGTATTACCACATCTAAAACACTTTTTGTTTTCATGGGTTATGTTGGCATCAGCCTTTTTTGCATTCCTTTTGAAATCATTCTTCTTCTTTATTTTATTCACATTCGATTTCTCACCGCCATTTTGTAGCTCCATGCCGCCTTTTTCTGCCAATTCACTCGCTGTTACCACACTTAACGCATCCTCCAAAGTCAGATCTTTCTTTTCCAACAACCGACTTTGCAATTTACTATCACATAGACCAAATACAAATTGATTTCTGAGAGCCTTACCCAAATAATCACCAAACTCGCAACCAACCACCAACTTTTTCAATGACACCACAAAGTCACCTGCTGACTCAGACTCTTGTTGCCTGCGCATGTTGAACCGAAAACATTCCACCAACTCACTGGGCCTCGGCTCAAAGTGTTCTTCCAACACCTTGATTATTTCTGGTTGTTTAGGTGTCAATTTGTCGCATAAGACGTTGTACGCGCCTGTACCGATGAAATGCAACAACAATGCCTGCTTTTTGTCCTTTTTACAATCGTACAGCTTCATAGCCTTCTCAAATCGTTTCACCCAACGACACCAAGTTATCTTTTGTGGATCAAAAGCATCACAGCTAAAGAAATTTACGCCAGAATCAGCCATTTTATTCACTTTACGTACACTTGTACTGTAAAAAATGTATATCTCCAAATGAATAACGTGAGATTCGTCTCGTAATCCTCGTCGCCAAAATTGTTGTAACTAAAACAGCCGTTCATGTTGAGGAATATTATTAGAGTAATTTATTTGTTGTTAGTGTTAGTGGTGATATTCACCTATTAGTGACGAATATGAATAATCCATATGTATGTAATCGATATCGAATATAGAATAGGAATAATCGACGAATAAATACAATGATACTATGTTTACATTATGACCGTTTTAAATAACAGCATTTTACAAAAATTTGCTGATGGGCAGTCTATAAGATTTTCTGGTGTAATTTGGTTTATGGTAAAAAATTTTTTTAATTACAATTTTAATGGAAGTTACTTTTAGTATTTGGACCATACATATGTATATAGAGCCGATACACGCGTTAAATTTAAAGAAATTATGAGGACTACAAATTTTGAAGGAAATCCAGGGAAAATATAAAGTTATCACCACTTTACCTAAACCTAAAACATATGTCATTCGAAGCAGAATTTTTATAATACTTTTCTAGATTTTTTATACTAAAATGCTTTTCAGGGTTAAATTATTAAATTATAGTATTTTTTTTTATAGTTTTTTATGAAATCTAATTATTTTAATAACATTAAATCTTACAACGATTGACGCTATGTGTCTGAAATTTTCTATTTCCTAGTCGGTATGAACATAAATATGTTGACCGGATCTGATTTATATATTCAATCTTTCCGATATCGATAATGCTCGTATGATATAGTAACAATGAAATGCAACAATTTCGGAAGAATAAACTGCAGCTCCCTTCCAATGAGTATACCATCATTCAGCGACAGAAGGTCTCGCCTTGTCACTGCAAGACTATTTGTGGGCATTTTGAACGTGTATACAAATAAGACACGGTATGGCTATAATTACTCAAAGAGTAAAGTTTCCAATCGATTTACAAATCAATAAAAATACCAACATACATAGCTGGGTGCCCAAGAAAAAAACATTCTTTTAGTTTCCCTCCATATAATTACACTCAACATTCGTTGATCACGCTTTGCTATTTGCCGTATTCGATCAACCGTAATTTCACACTCTCGGAGAGTTCAGTTTTCTTTGTGATTAACCGCGAGGGAAATACATAAATATTTGTGAGATAACACTATACAACAAAAAGAAATAGAATTCACTAATTTGTATCTTTTATATACTCAAGTGCTGGACATTTCATTGAATGTACATACAAACCCTCAAAGAAAAATGTTAGCAATAGCAGCAAAAAAGTTGGTTGTTACAGCAGTTTTTGTGTGCTGAAAACAGGGAAAGCTAACTTATCTGTTATTTTAGTAAACTTATGTTTGCCATTTTTACTAACTTTTTCCCTGCTATTTTAGCAAACAAATACGGTTGTTTCAGCAGATATGTTTGCTATCATGTTTTGTATTGGAATTATCCTAGATTTATTTAGAAACAACAAAGGGTGTAGAGATAGTGTCTAAACATCAAATATTTAAACTTAATTTATTTAATGAATTTGGCATTAACGTACTACGTATTTAAAACTATTTCATGAATTTCATAGTTTTAATATCACTGAAAATTAAATTACTGATTACTTTAATTATTGTACTTGAATTATTGTGAATATAAAAAACTAAAATTTATCTTAAAGATAATGTTTAAAATCTTCGTGGCAGGTCAGAAAAGCTACACTCGTTCACTTCATCGACACCTTTAGATTGGTGAGCATTCGCAACCTTCCCAATAAAATAATAATCATCCAAAACTAAACCTTTGTCTTATACTCCTCTTATTTACATATCTGCAAATTCATTGCTCATAATTTCTCGCATTTCGAGAAATTATTCATAGAATGTTAAACGTCATCCTCTCCACGTATCATAGATAAGAAGGCTCCCTCTAAATCCCCGCTATCCACATCTCAGTTGGAACGAAATACAGTCCACTTAATTCTCTTCGAATTGGTGACGTTACTGCCCTTCAGCCCTCCGTCGCATTCAGCAGCAATCATCACCACTCATTTTTATTCAGATAGAAATATACTGTTAAAAACTCTTACCTTTCAAAGGCACACCAAGCGTTAAGAAACAGTGATCACTGCTGTTTAGTCGAGCCAAAAATATAATTAAAGAAATGCTTTTTTCACCAATTTTTCATATTTCGAATACGAGGTGTCGGGTTTCTCTTGTAAAACTTTGCGAAATAATTTATCACAAAGTTTTGTGACGCACGCTACAAAAAAAAAATGAAGTAGCTTTGAAAGTTGAAGTGTCTTTTCGAATACCCAAAAGATGGATGAATATAAGAGAATTCTAAAATAACTTATTTGCAGCCAAACTATTTTTTGGTTTTTTATAAAAAAAACCCTATAATAGGATATATGTAAATTAGGGATGTAAAGAAAGTGACTTTAGCGAAAGCGAATGCGAATATTTAAATATATTTCATGCGAATGCGAATAGCGAAATATGCATTTTTGCGAAAGCGAATAATAGTTTGACCCTTTAGTACCAACAAATTTAAGGAACTGAATTGATACTTTTCCAGGATGTTCAAGTATTAAGAATATTTTTCCATAGTTTTACCTCCTGTTACCACAAGGACAAACATATTTCTTCAACTGTTTTGAAGAGAAGTGGTAGAGGTTTTCATTGGTATTAATATCTTTAAATTGTGTGAAGGGAATAAGGAGATTTAACACTTTTAACAAATGGAAGCGAATACTGAAATATATTTTTGCGAAAGCAAATGCGAAAGCGAATAATCCAAAGATGGTTTTTGCGAATACGAATGCGAATGTTAAAATTATGCGAATAATTCGCGTTCGCATATGCGAATGCGAATATTCGTTACATCCCTAATGTAAATAAACACAATTGTATTTATTTTATTGGTATGATTTGACGCCAGTAAAAAACATGATGTTATACATTTAGATTTATGTTTATCCATTTTATATGAATATTCAACAAAGAATTGTAAAACATCATAAAGTCATACTTACATTTTGCGTAATAAATACGTAACGTCCCGGATATGACCAATGTAAAAGCATTTTTTTATGAAAATTGAAAGAATAAATATTTTTTTTTCAAAAAAACTACCTTAATGCGAAACCATGTCTACACTTCTTTTTAATAAAAATACTGATTATAGTCCAATCTTCAATTTAATGTCATATTTATATACATTTGTGTTAAAAATAGTGGAAAATATATTACATTATATTATATTAGTATAATAACGGGTTTTCCAATAGGGATGCTATGATTTTTAAGTGACGTTTCGGCCATTTGTAATATGTCATGAGCTGTCATTTGTTTTTCATTGTATTCAGTAGTGTTTACAATTTCAACGCAAGAACAACGTTTACAAATTATTCAGTTTTATTATAAAAATAATAATTCTCCAATTGCAACTTTTCGTTAACAGCTATCTTTTTGCCATTGACCTATTCGCGATCCGACGTACCGTTAAGGAGCTAGAGCAAAAATAAACATTTCGTTCACATTTGAAAATGATGCTAAGTCCATTTTTTTAAATAAAAAAAAAACACTTTCCAGTCGACCTACGACCTTGACACCAATGAGCAATATTTTAGCTCTCGTTAAGAACTATCTTTCTGCCATTGACCGATTGTGGCTACGTTCCACACAGCAAATGAAACAATTGAATTGTTGCGAGATAAGTTTCAGATCTGCTAAGTCGCCTTAGCATATTTTTAGGGTAATTGCATTTTAAACTTCTAAATATTTATTTATTTATTCAATATCAATACGAAGAAAGCCAAAAAAAGTCTGTTGAAAGGGGATATTCCAAATTAAATTCAGTCTAAATTTGGTGTTTATCCGTCAACCAAATCAAAAATTATTCACAAAACAGTATAGATCATTCGATTTGCATTATAAAGGAATTTCACACAATTTAAAAAAGTCATCAAACTTTGATCGCCTCTCCTGGAAAACTAAGCTCAAAGAATTTTGTGAGTATCATTAGCAAAAATGTTTGTTGTTTCAACAGTCTGTGTCTGCTGAAAAAGGGAAAGCAGACTTCGTCTGTTATTTTAGCAACCCTATGGTTGTTATTCTAGCACACAAATTTGCCTGCTACTATAGCAAACTAAAACAGTCGTTTTCACAAATAATTTTGCTATTATTTAACTGAAAAAAGCGGCTGGAAGAACAAACTATTTTTGTTATTCTAGCATACGTCTTTTTCTTTTTTATTTTAATAAAAGAAATACAAATTTTATATTTTCCTGATATTTGAGAAGAGTATATCAATCAGGATTCCAACCTGAAGTTATTCAGCCCATGTATTGATAAGCGTTTCGAACTGTGAAATCTGTATGTACGCTTGATCTAAAAATATAAATGAAAAATAAATGATTTAGTAAAATTGAATAGCAATATGAGTATCTACAAACAATCCTTACCGGCACTGGCATTAACATTTATCTTCTTTTTTCCGAAGGATAAATATAAAGAACATAAATCGTACGACATCGACGCGAACCCTGTCAATGTTGGCCAATGTGTTGGGTTCAACCTATAGACACGGTAATTGTACATGTCCAGAGCCAAATCATTGGGCAAAATTATCTTATCCATGGATTACATCCAAATTAGACTACATTATTCCGAGTTTTTTTGGAGCCAAAAGGTTGCTTCGTGATTCGGATATTAGCGACCATCATTGGAGCATATGGAGTAAAAAATCAATGCCATTTCGTTAAACGAATCACCAAAAGGAAAAAAATACTTACGAGTTGTATGCGATTTAAAAATGTGGACAAGGAAATAAATTGCTAGTCCATCGCTTTCACAAGTTCTCTGTATGGACAGCATATATTTGCTATGAAATTTAAGTTAATCTTTTGTAGCCGTATTTAAGTAGAGGGTTTTAATAGGACACTGCTTGCTGAGAATCGTGAAAACAACCAGAAATAAGCCTTTCACAATCATAGTGAATTTAATTTGCAATTTGTGTACGCTTAACTGTTGCGACTTGATCAATTGATAACGTGGTTCTTTATGTGCCACATCCCTTATGAATTTCATTAAGAAATCGTAAACACCCATCCACCGTTCAATATTTTCAGTCCTGTGTCTTCTATCCTCCAAGGCATAAACAATTTCGCCTTTTCGGGAAATATTAAACCGATTTCTTTCTTTAGCCATTTGTATACACAGAATACAAACGAATTATTTGCCAACCGAATTTTGGTAGTTCTGTCTACTATCATGCGATTCCATCAGGACAACCAATATTTTGGTTGTGGTATACTTCTGCTTCCATGTTGACAACAATCATATTTGGTTGCGCCAACTACGAAAATGGTGGCTAAAATTATCGTTTGCAGTTGCCACAACCAACTGTTTTAAAACATTGGTTGTTCTGACAATTTGTCAGTCATATACTAACGATAATTAATTAAAAACAGTTTTCATTAATTTTTATTTTATTTATTGAACAAAAAACAAAACAATTCATAACAAAATTAAAAATCCCATATTACAAATTCATCACTATTATGAGATGTAGAAATATTTGACACACATTTTAGTACACGAAAAAAACACAACTATTTTATGCAAATATCGCTTAAACCTGTGCTTTCAATTTCATGATTGTTGCTTTTATTTATGTAAAACATTTTGCACAGCATATTCTGCATTACACACATTATTATCCACACGAGATTATTTTTGATAACCTATACCGTTCTTGAACAAAATGTTGAAGATTTGTTTAAGTCGAGTAATTTTATTTTTTGTTTGTCATGTATCAGCAAAATAACAGCAACCAATCTTTAATTATTCTAAATTTGGGAAATGATTGGGATAACCAATAAACGATTATTTATTAATATTTTTTCTGTTGTAGTAACCAATTATTCGTTGCAATAATAATCTTTGGTCTATTGATACAATTTCTGTTGTCAAGAATAAAACATTGGTTGTCCAAACAAAAATCGATCATATGGTACTATAATGAAAATTTAATTTTGAAATAAAATTTAAAATTGGTTACCACAACTAACCGATTGTCAATGAAAAAACAATCTTAATTCGATTGATACAAACATAGATTTAGTTGCAAGCATTTTCATTTGATCATATCCATGTTATTATTGTTGTTTCAACTATTTATTTATAAATACAACCGACAGACGGTGTAGGCAATATACTTTTTGTTAGTAGTACTATTTTTTTATTGTTACAATCGAATTCCAACCCATTATTTTCCTTGGTGTAAGCATGGTCGAAGTTGTCCCCCGGAATAGTTTTACTCATTAAAATCATTTGCATTATCTTCTTTGATGGATGTGATCTCTTTGCCAAAAAGATTTCTTTACTCCGCCAGCGGCATGCTTTTGTAATGCGAATTAACAAACAGAACGAAAATTTCAATTTTATTTAGCGTCAAATATTTTACACTTCAAAGGGTGCTACTTAAATAGCCTACGTCGGCGCACGATGTCTGTCAAAGAGGGCTACTCTTGAATGTTAGTGAAAGCATATTACGTCTGTCAATATTTTTTGATATGCGAAATAAACATTTAATATGAGATTTTGTCATTTGCACAAATATGAATATATATTAGTATAATAACTTATGACAAGCACATTTTAATGGAAAAAATTGGTTTCAATGGCAAGGAATATAAATTAAACGCCGCTTCTTTTTTTAATTTCTTTTTTCCGTAAGTCCAGATTCACACGAGACAATTTTTTCCAAGCAACCTTTCCCCTACAAACTTTGACACTTGCTTGAAAAAATTTGCCTTGTGTGAATCAGGACTTTATAAACATTTTTACAAATCGCACTGAAAATATTAATGTTTAGCTTTGGGTTCATTAAAATATAAATCATTAGAAAGTAAAATCTAAACGCAATAGATTAATTTTAATTGTATGTTCGGTACTTAGATTTTGAAGTCGCTCTATTTCCACGTCAATTCATATTCGTTATCGATTTGTGTTTTACTTTTTGCAGTTTTATTCGACTCCTATTTTCAATATTTATAAAATCCAATGAAAAAATAAAAATATTGAGAAACGTAACTCGGCAAATAAATATCGCCGACAAATTATTTAATTTTTTTCAAAATATACTTTTCTCAGCGCACGAATGACCTTAACCTTTTTCATTTTCAGTGGTAGTTGAACTTTATCATGTAAATTTTTGCAACTTTTGTCTTATTTGCACATATTTTGATTAACAGCAAACATTTTCAGCAAACTGCAAATTTTTCAGCAGTGCGTTTGCTAATGCAAAACTGCAAACTTTTTGCTATTACAGCAGAAAATTTGCTGTATTAGCAGAAAAAATGTTTGCTGACAATTAGCAGACGTTGTTTGTTAGTCCCCATTTACATGGTTCTTTTTTTTAAGTAACTTATCGACTTATTCTCTTTTGAAAAAGTATTTACGTTCACACACGTACTTTTTTTTCAATTTCAATTTTCAATTTTCTTTATTCATCCATAAACATTTGATACTTATGTACATACAGTTGATTTTATGAGATTTATCTCCAGGATATTACAACAATTAAATCTTTTTAATATATTAAATTAACATAGGTTTCAGTGTGATACTATTAAAGGTAAAATGTTTGTTTTGTTTCGGCTTTTCCTGTGTGAATTGTTGTTGTTTCCAAGTGCGAACGAAAAACACAAAACGATGAGTTCGATAAGTACGAGTACGGCATACTTTTTTTCCCGCGTTTCCGACTGCTTCTCTCGCCCACAAAACGCCGATAAGTATACTTAATACTTAAAAAAAAAGTATCATGCATAGTTTAGAATGGAGGTAACGATATTAATTCGTGTAATATGCCTTATTACATTACTCACAAAGTATGGGTATAACATAGTCGGTTTACCCGACTGAAACTACATGTTTTAATTTCCAACGGCGTGGCTTGATTTTCATGTGTAAGTTTTTGAATTTCAAATGACGAAATTTTAATTTTAACTGACATCTTTTGAATTTATTTTAATTTTAACTGACATCTTTTGAATTTCCATTGGACTTTTTAAATTTCAAATGGATATTTTGAATTTGAATTCGACTTGCCACTTGCCTGTTGTCAGGAACATTGTATTTTTAAATCCTAAATATTCCAAACTATATTCGAACAAAATTTGGTGTTTATCTGTTTACCCCATCAAAAGTTAAGGTAAGTACAGACGATTTGCAGATCGTACAACATTGCCAGAAAAATGGCGGAAAAATGCAACCCTGTGAATTTACAACCGTGTGAACATACAATTTTTGTTTTGCAACGTTAGCAGAAAAGTCATTGCGAGATAATTTGCTGATTGTTATATGTTCGAAGTTTATGCATGTGACAACGGCGCCATTGCCAAAAAATCATTTTATTTGCAACACTGTCTATAATGTATTTTTATTGGCAATCCTGCATATACCTACATATTTACAAAATATATTGTAAATATATGAAATTGTAATGTTTTCTTGCAATCGTCTGAACTGTCAATTCACCTTTGCCTAACAATCTGACATTGCCCGTATATTTGCAGCATTTCAACAGGGATGATAACGTTTGCCGATCTGGCAATCGTCTATACTCAGCTTTATGAACAAAATATTAGGGGTCATTCAATTGATTTACGTTATAAAGGAATTTCATACAAATTTAAAAATTTTATAAAACTTCGATCGCCTCTCCTGAAAAGTGTCTGTTTCGACTTAGTATACTCGTACTTTGGAATGGAGATATCGATATGTCTGCATGAAAAATGATGTTGCCTAGTGTTATTATAATGCCTTTCTAATCAATGAGCTTAATTAACAATCAAAGATAAAACAAACAATGGTACATTTATACATACATTCATATGCATACAAACATATGTATGTGAAAGTGAACATAAGTACAAATGACCACTGACTGGCTGAATTTGTCAAATTCTTCCCAACCTAATAGTATCGAATCACCGGTCATCGAGGCGAAACAATAGGTGTGAACCGTTCACAAAATAGAAAAATAATGAAATTTCATAGTCTTGATTTGTTGGTAAGGAGAAAATATTTGTAAATAGCCAACGAAATAATAATAAAAAACTATTTTGCAGCTGTTTCTTGTAGCTATTTGTATCGTAGGATTGTACAATCCTGCGGAGGCAGTGTGTCACGAGTGTCAAGATAATAAAGTGGCCTGTGTGAATCAAACTTCATATCATTTATGTTACAGTGGTAAGTTGGTCGTTGTGACCGTTTTAATCATGTTTAAAATTTTTAATTGAAATATTTCCGTCTGACGTTTAGAAAATGTGCCAAACACCGAACAATTGTTCACCTGTCCCGATGGCATGGTTTGCACAGACCTACCAAATATTTGTTTTCAACGCAATTTGCTGCCTGCCAGTTGTGGTGACACCTCTAGTTGTGGTATTTGCAACTCCAATCAAGTGTTTGCCTGTACTTCACTAAACACCTTTGCTTTTTGCTTTGGAGCTCCAATTCCCTCCGATACTGTTGGTACTTGTCCTGTGGGCACAACATGCGATTCTTCCAGTCCAAACTTTTGTGTTGAAGAACTAGAGGTAATTTTTTTAAATTTAAATTTTCGTTGAAAAAATGTGCAATAATGTGCATGTATTATTTTCCAGACAACTTCAATAGTATGCAATCTAGAGGAACCAATTAAAATATCGGATTTGTACAGGAGTTTATATGAAGAACGTGTTAGAGATTAAATAGATTTGATTAAAACTAACCTTTTAGGATAGGTTTAATAAATAAATAAATCTTTTTTGGAACAAAAAGCTTAATATATGTAAGTCATAAGCGTAGGCAGGGGGTGGCCGGGATGGATTAATACCACCCCAGAAGTTTTTAGCACCCCCCAAAGATATTTCAGCTAGATTTTTTAACGGCGAATTCGTTTCTGCAAAAAAAATGCAACACTTGCATTGCCCTTTTCACGAAAACTGCACTATTGCAACACTTTTTTGATATTGGGAAATTTTAGTGTGCTAAATTCGAGTAACTTAATTACTAAATTTCAAGAAAGTAACACAAAAGTGCAGTTTTCGGAAAAAGGGCAATGAAAATGTTGCACTTATTTGCAGAAACAAATTCGCTGTATGTTTATCAATTCCAATCATCTATCAATTTTACAGTTACTTATGCCACAAATAATATAAATTTTGCAAATGCTGTAATGAAGCTAAAAACTCAAAGGTTTGCAATCAATTTGGAAGTAAAGGGTTTTCCAACAAGAGGTGTTATTTTGGTATTCAAAGAAAAATGTCATTTTTTGAGATAAATGATCGGATGTTTTTTGTTTCGCAATAAAAAGGAAGGCATGCCGTTAATAATGATCCTTTTCATGAAATTTTCCGTAACCAAATGGCAAATTCTATCTTTGAGGTCTTGACTCGACGCTGGGCTGTTGGCGTAAACCTTATCTTTCACGAAACCTTTTCCGTAACAGAGCAATGGTTTCATTGCTTGTTTGGCACGTAGCGCCGTCTTGTTGAAAGTAAACGTTGTCCAGATCAATACCACCCAACTCCGACCATAAAAAATCATTAATCATCTTTTGATAGCGCAATCCATTCACCGTAACTGTTGATCCAACCTCATTTTCGAAAAAGTAAGGTCCAATGATCCCGCCGGACCATAAACCGCACCAAACAGTCACACGTTGAGGATGGAGACTGGGGTTTCCGAGCCCCAGATGCGACAATTTTGCTTGTTGACGTAGCCACCGAGATGGAAATGGGCCTCAAAAGTCAAGATGATTTTCGATTTTTAATAATTTCAATGCGTTGTTGAACCGTGTATCGTTCCATATTTAGTAATGGCGTAGTTTCTACTTGTCAAATGTCAAAGAATAAAAGCTTCAAAAGTGACAGCTACCGAAATACCGGGTGATTCAAAATAACACCTTGTTGGAGAACCCTGTAGAAGAACGATTTTTAGGTTTCGTAGATTGTTTTGTAAGTAGATATGTCAATTCTTTACTTAAACTTATTTTGTTTTTTTTTAATGGAAAAATAAGATGGAAAATATTCCAATAATTGGAAATCTTATAATGGTGCATATGAATATGTTTGAATATGCGTGGCATACAAATTAAATTTGGTAATTGTCGACTCCTATTCAAACATACAATCAGCATCAACATTTTTTAATGCTGTACATATTTCCAAACCTGGAAATCATATTGATTTCAAAAGAATAAGCAATGCACTACAAATAAAATATTTGGATGTTCGAAGTCTCAGTCTAAATGGAATTGCAGATACAAAAATTGTAGATCAATTGCATTAATTTATGTTGGTACCAAAAATAGTTTAGAATAGGAAGCACGTGCATCACGATACAAAAATGCAGGTAAGGCTTTTGGATTATTAAATATAATAACTAAACCAGAATTCGTTATGAACCTTTACGTATTTAACACTGCTCTAAGCAAATATTCTTAAACAATAAATACAGGGCTCGGAGAGGCATACTAAGCGGTTACAGGAACTATAAGTACTTTTAAAGATTACAAAATTGTATTTAACAATATTCGAAAAGAATATTTTGTTACCAAAAATTACAACCCATTAGAGCCTAATTTCAAGAAGAAAAACAAAACACGCATAACAAAGTTTTTTCGGTTAATTCAACATTAGATTTGCCTGATGACACGATAGCATTTTAATTTTGGCGAACAGATTTAAGTCTTCCACTAGCTAAAGTAGTAAATTATTTGGTAAGGATTTGAATGGAACTCCTGAATTTATTGTGATTATAGAAGTATCTTGCAAATTGAATATGACAATAAGCCAATTAAAGAAAGAAAAAGTTGATAAAAATACGAGGTCTGTTCAATAGACAAGGTCAATTTTGAATTTTCTAGGGCTACGTGCATTCGATTAGCGTTTTTTTTTATTTGGCACACTTGTGAGAGACGTAACAGTTAGACGTGTTTCGCTTGTTCGGCGATTCGGTTTTTTCCCCTCAATCGTTTTGGGAACAGGAAAAAATCGCAGGGGGCCAAATCTGGTAAATACGGTGGTTGAGGCACGGTATTCTTTTCAGCCAAACAAATTACGAACATTCGAAGTGTTGAACCGTGTTCAACAGCCATTATTTATAAGTTAGGTTAGGTTGAATAGAGGAGACGTTTAAACGTCTCATGTCCATGGACATACACATAAGCCAGTGGTGCGGTACTAGACACGTATTTTCTCAGTATCTTCGAGTCATATCCTCTGAGATGAGTCAAGCCTGGCAATACGTAGGAACCGAAATATCGGGATCTTGCATGTGTGAAAGCTAAGCAGTGACACAGAAAATGTTCCATCGTTTCGATGTTTTCCCTGCATGCCCTGCACTCGTCGTTTTCTGCTATGCGTAGAAGATGTGTCTGTAAGCTTGAGTGTCCCTTTAGAACACTTATCATCTTACTAATCTCGATCTTTTTTAGTTTCAGAAAACTACTGGTTTTCTTCTCATTTGGTTCACCCCACAGTATCTTTGCAGTTGCTCTATTCCACACAGTTTTGTGAGCCATCACTGCCCAGTGCTTCAACTCATCCTTCGTGGCTTCGAAAGGTTTCCAATTTTTCATGTTTATTACTCGAAGTTCTCTGCCCTTTGAAGCCAAGCTGTTCTGGATTTGACCTTTTCCGATGTTATTGCTTTGATCGCCATTTGGCTATCTGTGAATATGTTGGCATATTTAGGCTTTGTGGTATTACTGAGCCAGTTAACACACTCCGTGATTGCTCGAACTTCTGCTTGAAATACTGTGTTATGGTCTGGGAGGCGGAAGTTAAGTTCGACTTCTGGTTCATCAATAAAAAGTCCTAGACGCGTCCTTCCTCCTAGCCTGGACCCATCAGTGTAGCAGCTGGTACCCACTGGCGCATGAGCTAGTGTTCCGTTTTCCCAGGAGCGTCTGTCTGGCACGAACGAATCACAGGTAGCTGTAAGCCGCACTTCAGGAATGCGGTCGGAGATTTCCGTTGTTTAAATATGATCGACCAGTGATTGTAATATCTTCTAATGGTACGACTTGTGGTCTCGATTTATCCATTCACCAATCACTTGCAGACGTCTTGCTGTGAGCGCTGCCTCATACTTTATACGGATATCTATTGGTTGGATGTGCAGTATAGTCTCCAACGCTCTTGTTGGTGCGGTTCTAATTGACAGCACATACGTTGCACTTTTTGCAATGGTATTACGTTGTACTTTTTGTCCATTGATGTCCACCACACTACAGAGGCGTAGGTTATTATTGGTCTAATCACGCTCATGTAAAGCCAGTGTGTCATATAGAGTTGTGTAGTTCGTGAACGAACTAGTTCAATTGAACGGGTCACTTTACTGAACGGTACGAACTAGTTCACACAACTCGTTCATTTCAGCTCAGTAGTTCAACCCTGTAATTTCGTTCTCTCTTCTCATTTCGCTCTCTCTTCTCAGCTGTTATGTATTGTTTCCATTTTTATGTCATCATGAATGTAGGATTCTTCCTACAATTCATTCCAATCATGTACCAATCAGATTCCTTTAATAGCGGCTGATTTGAACTGGTGATCTGAACGAAACAACTGCTGAACTAACGAGCTGTTTAAGTGAAGTGAGCTAAGCTAAAGAGCCGGTGAGCTAAAGAGCTGGTGAGCTAAAGAGCTGAAGTGAACTATTGAACTAAATGAACGAACTAGTTCACTCAATTGAACTGAACTAAAAAGAGCGATCACTTAAATGAACTAAAGTGCCCAACTTTAGTGTCATATTTGGACGTAGTCCCCATTTTGAACCTATAGCTCTTCTGCACAACGACCAACATCTGTGGGCCTTTGTAACTCTTTCTTCAATATGATCTTTCCACTACAGTTTCTGATCCAAGATTACTCCCGAGTATTTTACCTTTTTAGATATGGCAATATTCTTATTAAAAGGACGAATCTTCCTTTTCCGTGTAAATAGACATATATCTGTTTTGTCTGGGTTGACATTTAATCCCCTTGGATGTGCCCAGCTATATGATATGTTAAGTGCCTCCTCAGCTCTTCTGCATAGTTGGTTTGGATGTGTGCCCCTTAGAAGTATTATAACGTCCCCTGAGGTATACCACGATTTACCTTGCCTTTGATTTTTACGCCATATGACCCACAAATAATCCACCTATTCCTTAGCATATTGTTGATCCAGTTTATCATCGCCCGGTCAACCTGAAAACTTTTTATTGCTTCTTTAATTATTACATTTTCGGTCTGTAACTGTTTCTCTGTTAGCCCAGCATTACCACTCGGAAAATGAGTTTTCATCAAAAGCCTTACGGTATCATCTATAGTTTCCATCCTTTTACCCGTTTCATCCACCAGTGTTTCGGTTTGGATATGAGTTTTTGAGAGGAACTTTTTTATTTTAGACATGCGGTTAACGCTGTCTACCTGCTCACAGGATAGCCTCCAGGAGTTAGGTTTCGCCAGTCTAATGATTTTATTGCATTATTTGAGTCTTCTGTGGTAGTTATCCCAATATACTGATAGCTTTTTACATCGAGCTCTGTTGTTTACATCCTTGCCAATCGAGCGAATTTGCCCTGTCATCCAGGGTTTCTCATAGGCAGATTTCCTTTCTCGAAGCGGGCAACTATCTTCGAATGATTTTACAAGAGCCTCCGTAATCCTCCTCACATTGATATCGAAGTCTTCTGTACTTGGATAATCGTGTTTAGGCTGGCCCAATCGATTTCTAAGTAGATTGCCAAATTTGGTCCAGTCGGTTTTAGCCTTATTACGGAAACATATTGGGTTAGGCGGTGGGCGTGCAATTTTAAACCTTATATAACGGAGGTACGAATAGGAGTGTTCATCCGAAACCCTCCACTCATGGATCTCATCAATGAGGTTTTCCGAGCATATCGTTATATCTAATACTTCTTCCCTAATTTTGTTCACAAAGGTCGCCTTATTCCCTATGTTGAGAGTTAGGAGATCGTTAGTATTCAAACAATACAAGTCCTTGGACGAGTACCTGTGTTAGCGTAGAAAAGATTGTAGTTCATATGGTTTAATCCAGTAACTTTGTTACTAGTAGTCCACGGTTCCTGGACCAAAGTTTTCATCAAACCCTGCCTTTATTTATTATGTCCATCAGAGCAATGGATGCCGTTTCGCTCTGGTGGAGATTTATCTCGATGACCTCAATCATTGTCTTTCCAGTAAAAGTTTCCTTTGGGATCGTCTATCCTATATGGTTGCACTCCCTCCTTATTTGGTAGTGAGTCTTTCTCCTCCTTTCGCTTACTACATATTACACACTCTTTAAGAAGATCTCTTTGGGAGGCGGTGTTACTTTTTGTCGTTCGCTCTTTGTTTTGATTCCTTATGTACCTATTCCTATCACCACTATTCCTGGGAATATTCTGCAAAATTGGTGATATTATCGGCAATTTGGTAATGTTATCGACCACTTCTTGAAAGGCGGTGTTGTTTTTTGTCGCTCCCTCTTTTTTTTGTTACTGCTATCAATTATGGTGTAGTTCGTCCTGAATTTAAACAACAAATACAGGGCTCGGAGAGGCATACTAAGCGGTTACAGGAACTAAAAGTACTTTTAAAGATTACAAAAATGTATTTAACAATATTTTGTTACCGAAAATTACAACCCATTAGAGCCTAATTTCAAGAAGAAAAAAAAACAAAACACGCATAACAAAGTTTTTTCGGTTAACTCAACATTAGATTCGCCTGATTATACGATAGAATTTTAATATTGGCGAATAGATTTAAGTCTTCCAATAGCTAAAGCAGTAAATTGTTTGGTAAGGATTTGAATGGAACTACTGAATTTATTGTGATTATGGAAGTATCTTGCAAATTGAATATGACAATAAGCCAATTAAAGAAAGAAAAAGTTGATAAAAATACGAGGTCTGTTCAATAGAAAAGGTCAATTTTGAATTTTCTAGGGCTACGTGCATTCGATTAGCGTTTTTTTATTTGGCACACTTGTGAGAGACGTAACAGTTAGACGTGTTTCGCTTGTTCGGCGATTCGGTTTTTTCTCCTCAATCGTTTTGGGAACAGGAAAAAGTCGCAGGGGGCCAAATCTGGTAAATACGGTGGTTGAGGTACGGTATTCTTTTCGGCCAAACAAATTACGAACATTCGAAGTGTTGAACCGTTTTCAACAGCCATTATTTATAAGTTCGGTTAGGTTAGGTTGAATAGAGGAGACGTTTAAACGTCTCATGTCCATGTACAAACACTTAAGCCAGTGGTTCGGTACTAGACACGTATTTTCTCAGTATCTTCGAGTCGTATCCTCTGAGATGAGTCAAGCCTGGCAATACGTAGGAACCGAAATATCGGGATCTTGCATGTGTGAAAGCTAAGCAGTGACACAGAAAATGTTCCATCGTTTCGATGTTTTCCCTGCATGCCCTGCACTCGTCGTTTTCTGCTAGTCCTATGCGTAGAAGATGTGCCTGCAAGCTTGAGTGTCCCGTTAGAACACTTATCATCTTACTAATCTCGATCTTGTTTAGTTTCAGAAAACTACTGGTTTTCGTCTCATTTGTGTCACCCCACAGTATCTTTGCAGTTGCTCTATTCCACACAGTTTTGTGAGCCATCACTGCCCAGTGCTTCAACTCATCCTTCGTGGCTTCGAAAGGTTTCCAATTTTCCAAGTTTATTACTCGAAGTTCTCTGCCCTTTGAAGCCAAGCTGTTTGCTCGTTCATTTCCAATCACTCCGTTGTGTCCCGGTACCCGGTACCCAGAAATGACCATAGACTGTGTAATTATTTATCGTTCTTTTACAGTCTAACACTGTTCTGGATTTGACCTTTTCCGATGTTATTGCTTTGATCGCCATTTGGCTATCTGTGAATATGTTGGCATATTTAGGCTTTGTGGTATTACTGAGCCAGTTAACACACTCCGTGATTGCTTGAAATACTGTGTTATGGTCTGGGAGGCGGAAGTTAAGTTCGACTTCTGGTTCATCAATAAAAAGTCCCAGACGCGTCCTTCCTCCTAGCCTGGACCCATCAGTGTAGCGGATGGTTACCACTGGCGCATGAGCTAGTGTTCCGTTTTCCCAGGAGCGTCTGTCTGGCACGAACGAATCACAGGTAGCTGTAAGCCGCACTTCAGGAATGCGGTCGGAGATTTCCGTTGTTTGAAAATGACCGACCAGTGATTGTAATGTCTTCTGATGGTACGACTTGTGGTCTCGATTTATCCATTCACCAATCACTTGCAGACGTCTTGCTGTGAGGGCAGCCTCATACTTTATACGGATATCTATTGGTTGGATGTGCAGTATAGTCTCCAACGCTCTTGTTGGTGCGGTTCTACATAATTGCCCCGCTTATGCCTAGACAGCACATACGTTGCACTTTTTGCAATGGTATTACGTTGTACTTTTTGTCCATTGATGTCCACCACACTACAGAGTCGTAGGTTATTATTGGTCTAATCACGCTCATGTAAAGCCAGTGTGTCATATTTGGACGTAGTCCCCATTTTGAACCTATAGCTCTTCTGCACAACGACCAACATCTGTGGGCCTTTGTAACTTTTTCTTCAATATGATCTTTCCACTACAGTTTCTGATCCATGACTACTCCCAAGTATTTTACCTTTTTAGCTATGGCAATATTCTTATTAAAAGGACGAATCTTCCTTTTCCTTGTAAATAGACATATATCTGTTTTGTCTGGGTTGACATTTAATCCCCTTGGTTGTGCCCAGTTATATGATATGTTAAGTGCCTCCTCAGCTCTTCTGCATAGTTGGTTTGGATGTGTGCCCCTTAGAAGTATTATAACGTCCCCTGAGGTATACCACGATTTACCTTGTCTTTGATTTTTACGCCATATGACCCACAAATAATCCACCTATTCCTTAGCATATTGTTGATCCAGTTTATCATCGCCCGGTCAACCTAAAAACTTTTTATTGCTTTTTAACCATAGCATCCGTAATAGGTACTTGGTGCATTACATTTTCGGTCTGTAACTGTTTCTCTGTTAGCCCAGCATTACCACTCGGAAAATGAGTTTTCATCAAAAGCCTTACGGTATCATCTATAGTTTCCATCCTTTTACCCGTTTCATCCACCAGTGTTTCGGTTTGGATATGAGTTTTTGAGAGGAACTTTTTTATTTTAGACATGCTGTTAACGCTGTATACCTGCTCACAGAATAGCATCCAGGAGTTACGTTTCGCCACTCTAATGATTTTATTGTATTATTTGAGTCTTCTGTGGTAGTTATCCCAATATACTGATAGCTTTTTACATCGAGCTCTGTTGTAAAGTCTGCGGACATCCTTGCCAATCGAGCGAATTTGCCCTGTCATTCAGAGTTTCTCATAGGCAGATTTCCTTTCTCGAAGCGGGCAACTATCTTCGAATGATTTTACAAGAGCCTCCGTAATCCCCCTCACATTGATATCGAAGTCTTCTGTACTTGGATAATCGTGTTTAGGCTGGCCCAATCGATTTCTAAGTAGATTGCCGAATTTGGTCCAGTCGGTTTCAGCCTTATTACGGAAACTTATTGGGTTAGGCGGTGGCCGTGCAATTTTGATCATGGGTCTCATCAATGAGGTTTTCCGAGCATATCGTTATATCTAATACTTCTTCCCTAATTTTGTTCACAAAGGTCGCCTTATTCCCTATGTTGAGAGTTAGGAGATCGTTAGTATTCAAACAATACAAGTCCTTGGACGAGTACCTGTGTTAGCGTAGAAAAGATTGTAGTTCATATGGTTTAATCCAGTAACTTTGTTACTAGTAGTCCACGGTTCCTGGACCAAAGTTTTCATCAAACCCCGCCTTTATTTATTATGTCCATCAGAGCAATGGATGCCGTTTCGCTCTGGTGGAGATTTATCTCGATGACCTCAATCATTGTCTTTCCAGTAAAAGTTTCCTTTGGGATCGTCTATCCTATATGGTTGCACTCCCTCCTTATTTGGTAGTGAGTCTTTCTCCTCCTTTCGCTTACTACATATTACACACTCTTTAAGAAGATCTCTTTGGGAGGCGGTGTTACTTTTTGTCGTTCGCTCTTTGTTTTGATTCCTTATGTACCTATTCCTATCACCACTATTCCTGGGAATATTCTGCAAAATTGGTGATATTATCGGCAATTTGGTAATGTTATCGACCACTTCTTGAAAGGCGGTGTTGTTTTTTGTCGCTCCCTCTTTTTTTTGTTACTGCTATCTATTATGGCATAGTGTAGTTCGTCCTGAATATGTTTTTTGACTATTTGGGAATAAGATGTTGCTCCTTACCCTTTTTTATAGCCACATTGCTTTTTTCTTTAGAATGGGTCTTTTTGTTTGAGGCCCCCTCTTTTATGGATGGTTTGGTGGACGTGCTCACCTCCTCAACAACAGGATCAACTTCACCTCCCACCATTAACGGATTCTGACTAGGAACTCCTTTTTTGGTAGATTGAATAGGTTTCTCCGAAGTGCTGGGTGTCGGTGAGCTTTTTTTTCTTAATTGATTTCGCGTCGCTATGCTCTTCGGGAGATCTGTCTCTTTTAGTAGATGTAGAAGAGTCAGATTCATCCTGTAATATCTTCTGCCGGTTCATCTTATTCAGTTTCCTTCTTTGTGCCCCTGACAGTATTTTCCGATTTTCAACAATAGTAATATTTTTATCACTTGATGACTCAGAGTCCGAGTTCCCACTAGCTTTTAAAAGCTGGGTTTGCTTAGGGAGGGTCGGTTCCTCCAAAAGTGTTGCGACATAGATGCCACCTCGGCACGCAAAACATCCATTCTGAATTCTTCTGCTCCTTGGTCGCAAGTCTGATGGGTGGTGGACTGGTAATTGTCGTGCGACGGCTCGGTGAGAAGCGCCACAGCTTCCAACATCAAGGCAACAGCGCGCGAGGTGTTCATTTTCCTATCTATTTTATTCGCTTTGGCAATAACAATTAGAAGGTACTGTTGTTCGTTTTTGCTTCTGATCGAAAGACTTATTGTTTTTGCTTGTTATACACAGATTAATAATTTTTCACGCATACAACATATCAACAGTTCTCCTTACTTCTGTTTCTTGTATCTCGATCCTACCAGTCCTCATGCCAATTCGCGACGCAAAGCATCCATTCTGGATTCTTGTGATCCCGTGCGCAAAATCGACGACCTTGGCAAAAATACGGAGCTCTGCTGACCCTCGGGACTTCCTACCGCACCTGGTATTTGTATGCTCGACGCTTGTGATCCTGTGCACAAACTCATCGAGCTTGGCAAAAATGCGGAGCTCTGTTGATCCTGGCGAGATCTATCCGCATCCGGTATTTGTTCGCTCGACTCTTGTGATCCCGTGCACAAACTCATCGAGCTTGGCGAAAATTCGGAGCTCTGTTGATCCTGGCGATTTCTATCCGCATCCGGTATTTGTTCGCTCGACTCTTCAGCTCCTTGGTCCAAGGTCTGACTGCTAATATACTGTATAATAACGCCAAACTGACACTGAAGATGCTCCATTGATTTGGACATATTAGATATGTCCCCACACATCTTATCTAATTCTTGATACTCGATCCTACCGCCGGTCTGATTTCGGTTCCTCCAAAAGGGTTGCGACATAGATGCCACTTCGGCACGCAAAACATCCATTCTGAATTCTTCTGCTCCTTGGTCGCAGGTCTGATGGGTGGTGGACTGGTAATTGTCGTGCGACGGCTCGGTGCGAAGCGCCACAGCTTCCAACATCAAGGCAACAGCGCGCGAGTTGTTCATTTTCCTATCTATTTTATTCGTTTTGGCAATAACAATTAGAAGGTATTATTGTTCGTTTTTGCTTCTGATCGAAACACTTATTATTTTTGCTTGTTATACACAGATGAATAATTTTTCACGTATTTTAGGCCTCGATCGAAAGACTTAATATTTTTTGCTTGTTATACACAAATTGTTCACGTGTTGTAGACTTCGATATATTCAGATGAGAGTGTTCTCAATTCGAGACCTATATCTCGTATCTCTGAAACCAGGTCATTTGCTAAGAGTTTCTCCAATTGTAGCGCCACCAGAGGTATGCTCAGATAACCTCTCAATTATCAATCGCTGGCAGAGGCTAATGCCTTTACAAATACAATTTGCCAAGCCATGGAACAATTAATACATCTCCGAACTTCAGAAGAGATACAAGTGGAAGACAGTTCAACAAAACTTGAAGGAGAACGATCTAGTTGTTGTCAAAGATAACAATTTACCTACCACAGAGTGAAGATTAGGTAGGGTGGTTAAGGTATTTATTGGAAGTGATTCACGAGTTAGAGTTGCGGAAATCCGGACTCAAAACGGTGTGATCACTCGCCCATTGGTTAAATTGTGTATTTTGCCAGCTGCTTAGAAACACTGCCAACTAATTCAAACAACATTTTTCCTTGCATAATCAACCTCAACTTACAAGATTTTCCATAGCTCTCCAAAACGCCGCGTCTGCCAGAACAGACATCACCTACGACTTTGTGGAGAATTTTTACGAATGACTGTTCTAGAGCGTCGAGAAGTGGCACTGACGAAAAGCTATTGTTTCAACTGCCTTTGCCTGAGACACACGAGCGAGTGGTGTAGATCTAGGAATAAGTGGGAGGTCTGCAACAAGAATCACCACACCAAACTCCACATAGATGGGCACAGGCGGCGAAGAAATCCAGATTGTCCTTCCGTCACACCGGTTCGCTCAAGAAGTGCAGCGGCACATATGCGACAACCATCGTCAAGCCCACCGAGGGCGGTGCACCGCAGTCGATCATCACGACGTCAACAACCCTCACCCATCCTAGTCGTTCTAACCCAGGAGTTCAAGAATTCGTTCCAAAAGTGAGCGATTAAGCGGCCGCTCCACAGTGGTGCCGCCCATACGACAAAAATAGAACAATGTATGCCAGTATTTTGCAATAATGACAATCCCATCAAACTTCTCTGTTCCAAACAAGTTTTTGTGATATCTAACGGTACTTCTTCAATAAATGCAATAGAATTGCATGTTTTCATTGAAGTAAATATTCAGTTGAAAGAAGTCGAAAAAGGTGAAATGTTAGCAGTAAAAATTACAAATAACATGAATGCAAAAATAAATTTGTGAATAATGGAGATTGAAGGGAATCGTATTAACATTATTTTAAAGCTATAATACTTTCAAAAATTAATGTGTTGTTTAGAAAAAAAGGTGTGTTTAATTTGTATAATTTTTGTATGTTTTGTCAATCTTTGTTAGATTTACATGGAGTTTTAGTAGCTATAGGTAAAAGTCTCAAGATTACAAATATTTTTATTTTAACTGCCAATATTTTCCTCACTTTGAATGCTATTCGAAACTCCAAACCTATCAAATTGTTACAAAACATACATTATTGTCCAGTATATAAAGGTATAAACATGTGCAAACGGCGGCTCAACACCCCCTTACCAGAAAAGACGACCGACAAGCGGCTCATGGAAATATACAGTCATATCCCCGATCTGGTTTATCAGAATTTCATAGCCCAAGCAATGTCGAGATTCTACTAGCAAATGACCACATTTCCAAGATATTGAAGGCTGGCTTAATACAGACCTCCACCAATATGCCCATAGCCCAAAGCACCATTTTCGGCTGGATGATATCTGCAGCTTGTCAGGTGTAATTTTGCAGTACTGCAAGAGGCGGCGGTATGTTGAACCGTGTTCAACAGCCCTTATTTATAAGTTAATATGCGACAATTTTGCTTGTTGACGTAGACACCGAGGTGGAAATGGCCTCATCAGTCAAGATGATTTTTCGATGATTTTCGAATTTTAATAATTTCTATGCGTTGTTGAATCGTGTATCGTTCCATTTTTAGTAATTGCGTAGTTTCTACTTGTCAAATGTCAAAGAATAAAAGCTTCGCAAGTGACAGCTACCGAAATACCGGGTGATTCAAAATAACACCTTGTTGGAGAACCCTGTAGAAGAACGATTTTTAGGTGTTTTGTAAGTAGATATGTCAATTCTTTACTTAAACTTATTTTGTTTTTTTTTAATGGAAAAATAAGATGGAAAGTATTCCAATAATTGGAAATCTTATAATGGTGCATATGAATATGTTTGAATATGCGTGGCATACAAATTAAATTTGATAATTGTCGACTCCTATTCGAACATACAATCAGCATCAAAATTTTTCAATTATGTACATATTTCCAAACCTGGAAATCATATTGATTTCAAAAGAATAAGCAATGTACTACAAATAAAATATTTGGATTCGGTTTTTTCTCCTCAATCGTTCTGGGAACAGGAAAAAGTCGCAGGGGGCCAAATCTGGTAAATACGGTGGTTGAGGCACGGCCAAACAAATTACGAACATTCGAAGTGTTGAACCGTGTTCAACAGCCTTTATTTATAAGTTAGGTTAGGCTGAATAGAGGAGACGTTTAAACGTCTCATGTCCATGGACATACACTTAAGCCAGTGGTTCGGCCTGTTGTGCGCTCTATGATTTTTATACCCCACGGGTTACAGAAAATCGGTACTAGACACGTATTTTCTCAGTATCTTCCAGTCATATCCTCTGAGATGAGTCAAGCCTGGCAATATGTCGGAACCGAAATATCGGGATCCTGCATGTGTGAAAACTGGGCAGTGACACAGAAAATGTTCCATCGTTTCGATGTTTTTCCTGCATGCCCTGCACGTCGTTTTCGTTTTCTGCTAGTCCTATGCGATGAAGATGTGCCTGTAAGCTTGAGCATCCCGTTAGAACACTTATCATCTTACTAATCTCGATATTGTTTAGTTTCAGAAAACTACTGGTTTTCTTCTTATTTGGGTCACCCCACAGTATCTTTGCAGTTGCTCTATTCCACACAGTTTTGTGAGCCATCACTGCCCAGTGCTTCAACTCATCCTTCGTGGCTTCGAAAGGTTTCCAATTTTGCAAGTTTATTACTCGAAGTTCTCTGCCCTTTGAAGCCAAGCAGTTCTGGATTTGACCTTTTCCGATGTTATTGCTTTGATCGCCATTTGGCTATCTGTGAATATGTTGGCATATTTAGGCTTTGTGGTATTACTAAGCCAGCTAACACACTCCGTGATTGCTCGAACTTCTGCTTGAAATACTGTGTTATGGTCTGGGAGGCGGAAGTTAAGTTCGACTTCTGGTTCATCAATAAAAAGTCCCAGACGCGTTCTTCCTCCTAGCCTGGACCCATCAGTGTAGCAGCTGGTACCCACTGGCGCATGAGCTAGTGTTCCGTTTTCCCAGGAGCGTCTGTCTGGCACGAACGAATCACAGGTAGCTGTAAGCGGCACTTCAGGAATGCGGTCGGAGATTTCCGTTGTTTGAATATGATCGACCATTGATTGTAATATCTTCTGATGGTACGACTTGTGGTCTCGATTTATCCATTCACCCATCACTTGCAGATGGCTTGCTGTGAGGGCTGCCTCATACTTTATACGGATATCTACAGGGTTGCCCATATTCGACGGACCCATCTGGCAACGCCATAACTTTTGACAGAGATGTCAGATCGCTTAATGACATACCGCGTTTGAAGCGTCAGTCCAAGCAGATTTTTACCATGGAACAATACACGCCACGCGAGCGCTCTGAAATAGTTGAAATTTACATTCAACAGAAGAAGTCAATTGTGAAAACTCAACAATTATCAATTATCATGTCCGATGAAGCCCATTTCACATTGAATGGGACCGTAAATAAGCAAAATTGCCGTATTTACGCCACTGAAAATCCTCAGGAGATTCAAGAATTGCCTCTTCATGACGAAAAAGTCACAGTTTGGTGCGGCGTTAGTGCGAAAACGGTCATTGGGCCGTTTTTCTTCCAAAACGAAAATGGCCATGCTGTTACCATCAACCAGGAGCGTTATCGCGACATGATGACCAATTTTGTGATGCCAATTATTCGTCGAAAGCGTATGAGGCAGTTCAACAACAAGACGGCGCTCCACCGCACACAAGTCGCATAACAATCGATTTTCTGAAGAATTTGTTTCCGGGCCGTTTGATGTCGAAAAGTGGTGATTTGGACTGGCCACCGCGTTCGCCCGATTTGACGCCGCCTGACTTCTTCTTGTGGGGATATTTGAAGTCAAAGGTTTACGTTAACAAGCCAAGGACCGTAGAAGAGCTCAAGGACAACATTCGTGAAGAAATAGCCGCTATTCCGGCCGAAATGTTGGCGAAAACGATGGAAAATGCTGCAAAAAGGGCACAATACGCCATCAACGCCAGAGGCGGCCATTTGAGAGATATCATATTCAAAAATTGATGTAAACAAATCTACTTGGAACAAATTAAATGATTAAGATAGCCAACCGCCAAATTTTTTTTTTTCTTTGATTTTTTTTAAAAAAACATGGGTCCGTCGAATATGGGCAACCCTGTATTGGTTGGATGTGCAGTATAGTCTCCAACGCTCTTGTGGGTGCGGTTCTAATTGCCCCGCTTATGCCTAGACAGCACACACGTTGCACTTTTTGCAATGGTATTACGTTGTACTTTTTGTCCATTGATGTCCACCACACTACAGAGGCGTAGGTTATTATTGGTCTAATCACGCTCATGTAAAGCCAGTGTGTCATATAGAGTTGTGTAGTTCGTGAACGAACTAGTTCAATTGAACGGGTCACTTTTCTGAACGGTACGAACTAGTTCACACAACTCGTTTATTTCAGCTCAGTAGTTCAAGCCTGTAATTTCGTTCTCTCTTCTCATTTCGCTCTCTCTTCTCAGCTGTTATGTATTGTTTCCATTTTTATGTCATCATGAATGTAGGATTCTTCCTACAATTCATTCCAATCATGTACCAATCAGATTCTTTTAATAGCGGCTGATTTGAACTGGTGATCTGAACGAAACAACTGCTGAACTAACGAGCTGTTTAAGTAAAGTGAGCTGGTGAGCTAAGCTAAAGAGCCGGTGAGCTAAAGAGCTGAAGTGAACTATTGAACTAAATGAACGAACTAGTTCACTCAATTGAACTGAACTAAAAAGAGCGATCAATTAAATGAACTAAAGTGCCCAACTCTAGTGTCATATTTGGACGTAGTCCCCATTTTGAACCTATAGCTCTTCTGCACAACGACCAACATCTGTGGGCCTTTGTAACTCTTTCTTCAATATGATCTTTCCACTACAGTTTCTGATCCAAGATTACTCCCGAGTATTTTACCTTTTTAGATATGGCAATATTCTTATTAAAAGGACGAATCTTCCTTTTCCTTGTAAATTGACATATATCTGTTTTGTCTGGGTTGACATTTAATCCCCTTGGCTGTGCCCAGCTATATGATATGTTAAGTGCCTCCTCAGCTCTTCTGCATAGTTGGTTTGAATGTGTGCCCCTTAGAAGTATTATAACGTCCCCTGAGGTATACCACGATTTACCTTGTCTTTGATTTTTACGTCATATGACCCACAAATAATCCACCTATTCCTTAGCATATTGTTGATCCAGTTTATCATCGCCCGGTCAACCTGAAAACTTTTTATTGATTCTTTAACCATAGCATCCGTAATAGGTACTTGGTGCATTACATTTTCGGTATGTAACTGTTTCTCTGTTAGCCTAGCATTACCACTCGGAAAATGAGTTTTCATCAAAAGCCTTACGGTATCATCTATAGTTTCCATCCTTTTACCAGTTTCATCCACCAGTGTTTCGGTTTGGATATGAGTTTTTAAGAGGAACTTTTTTATTTTAGACATGCTGTTAACGCTGTCTACCTGCTCACAGGATAGCCTCCAGGAGTTAGGTTTCGCCAGTCTAATGATTTTATTGCATTATTTAAGTCTTCTGTGGTAGTTATCCCAATATACTGATAGCTTTTTACATCGAGCTCTGTTGTAAAGTCTGCGGACATACTTGCCAATCGAGCGAATTTGCCTGTCATCCAGGGTTTCTCATAGGCAGATTTCCTTTCTCGAAGCGGGCAACTATCTTCGAATGATTTTACAAGAGCCTCCGTAATCCTCCTCACATTGATATCGAAGTCTTCTGTACATGGATAATCGTGTTGAATAAATGTGTTGGCCCAATCGATTTCTAAGTAGATTGCCGAATTTGGTCCAGTCGGTTGTAGCCTTATTACGGAAACTTATTGGGTTAGGCGGTGGCCGTGCAATTTTAAACCTTATATAACGGAGGCACGAATAGGAGTGTTCATCCGAAACCCTAGTAGTCCACGGTTCCTGGACCAAAGCAACATGAACCCTGCCTTTATTTATTATGTCCATCAGAGCAATGGATGCCGTTTCGCTCCGGTGGAGATTTATCTCGATGACCTCAATCATTGTCTTTCCAGTAAAAGTTTCCTTTGGGAGTCGTCTATCCTATATGGTTGCACTCCCTCCTTATTTGGTAGTGAGTCTTTCTCCTCCTTTCGTTTACTACATATTACACGCTCTTTAAGTAGATCTCTTTGGGAGGCGGTGTTACTTTTTGTCGTTCGCTCTTTGTTTTGATTCTTTATGTACCTATTCCTATCACCACTATTCCTGGGAACATTCTGCAAAATTGGTGATATTATCGGCAATTTGGTAATGTTATCGACCACTTCTTGGAAGGCGGTGTTGTTTTTTGTCGCTCCCTCTTTTTTTTTTTGTTACTGCTATCAATTATGGTGTAGTTCGTCCTGAATATGTTTTTTGACTATTTGGGAATAAGATGGTGCTTCCTTACCCTTTTTTATAGCCACATTGCTTTTTTCTTTAGAGTGGGTCTTTTTGTTTGAGGCCCCCTCTTTTATGGATGGTTTGGTGGACGTGCTCACCTCCTCAACAACAGGATCAACTTCACCTCCCACCATTAACGGATTCTGACTAGGAACTCCTTTTTTGGTAGATTGAATAGGTTTCTCCGAAGTGCTGGGTGTCGGTGAGCTTTTTTCTTCTTAATTGATTTCGCGTCGCTATGCTCTTCGGGAGATCTGTCTCTTTTAGTAGATGTAGAAGAGTTAGATTCATCCTGTAATATCTTCTGCCGGTTCATCTTATTCAGTTTCCTTCTTTGTGCCCCTGACAGTATTTTCCGATTTTCAACAATAGTAATATTGTTATCACTTGATGACTCAGAGTCCGAGTTCCCACTAGCTTTTAAAAGCTGGGATTGCTTAGAGCCCCCCTTGGGTTTTCTTTATCTTCCTCATCGTTTCTTTTGCCAAAGGCTAGATTTGCTCTTGTATCTGTTTCGGCTACGGGATCCGAGGCACCCAACCCCGTAGAAGTTACATGCTCACAATTGTTTGATAACGACGACACGTGACTCGCGAGTAAATTAACGCTTTGCGCCGGCACTGGGTTTATTTTTCCCTGCACCGTAATATCATTCACTTCATCAGGGTTAATCATAAATTTTTGGGAGAGACCCCCATAGCCAGTATTTTCCCGTAATAGGTACGTCGATGTTGGCCTTCCAGACTACTTCCAAAATGTCTGTCCTGAGACCGATGCAACAAATTCAACCCCCACTTTAAGAACAACACCTTGTGGTTGCGTAGTATGTAGGTGAATAAGTACTGCGTAATAGGTTGAAAAAACTATCCGCTCTGCAATAACACGTCCGTTCGCTACCACTGGCGGCGACTGATTGTTCTGTAAGTTAATTAATTAATGAACTAACATATATATCAATGAATTACATATATATTTGAAATTAACTGCCGTTATTGTCTAAGTTATTCCCTTAGTAATTACGTACTGACGGAAACCCTTAGTCTAATTGGAGCTCAACTGAAAGAGCTTTCACTCCAATAGAGTAAGAGTTTCCATCTTGAAATATTATTCAAATTCGCTGCTTCGTCGAATTCTCTTTGTAAATGCTGCATAATCTCTGAGGGTAAGCTCGCGCTCTACGGCGCCTTGTGAACTTTCGTTCGACCTAATTTATTTACAATAAATTGTCATTGAATTTGAAACCAAAATTACCCGTTTGTCTTTTTACTTCTTTATTTTCATACGAAAATAATTAACACATTACAACTTTGTGAGGAACACCACAATTAATAATACAGTCCACTTTGCAGTCAGTTTTACGAAAGCTCGTGGAACTATCTACTGAGAGAGCAACACTACGTAGAGAGTTGGAACAACCCTGTTCATAGCTCTATTGTGAAGGAACTTATAGATGTCATCTGTTTTATAAACAGGTGATCATCACACTTGCGCCAACTTCACTTACTACATTATTTTTACTTTTTTCACATCAAACCACACCGTGCTACGAGTAAATAAAATAATTTATGTTTAATACAAAGTTCATTTTTTTTGTTTTTATTTTAAGTCCCGCCTACCGGGCGCTGGACTTCCTACCGCACCCGGTATTTGTATGCTCGACGCTTGTGATCCCGTGCACAAACTCATGGAGCTTGGCAAAAATTCGGAGCTCTGTTGATCCTGGCGAGATCTATCCGCATCCTGTATTTGTTCGCTCGACTCTTGTGATGCCGTGCACAAACTCATCGAGCTTGGCGTTTTTGCTTCTGATCGAAAGACTTATTATTTTTGCTTGTTATACACAGATGAATAATTTTTCACGCATACAACATATCAACAGTTCTCCTTACTTCTGTTTCTTGTCTCTCGATCCTACCAGTCCTCGACGCCAATTCGCGACGCAAAGCATCCATTCGGGATTCTTGTGATCCCGTGCGCAAACTCGACGATCTTGGCAAAAATACGGAGCTCTGCTGACCCTCGGGACTTCCTACCGGATCCGGCATTTGTATGCTCGACGCTTGTGATCCCGTGCACAGACTCATCGAGCTTGTCAAAAATTCGGAGCTCTGTTGATCCTGGCGAGATCTATCCGCATCCGGTATTTGTATGCTCGACTCTTCAGCTCCTTGGTCCAGGGTCTGACTGCTAATATACTGTATAATAACGCCAAACAGACACTGGAGATGCTCCATTGATTTGGACATATTAGATATGTCCCCACACATATTATCCATAGTAATTTTCATTTCGTCTAATTCTTGATACTGGATCCTACCGCCGGTCTGACTTCGGTTCCGCCAAAAGTGTTGCGACATAGATGCAACTTCAGCACGCAAAACATCCATTCTGAATTCGTCTGCTCCTTGGTCGCAGGTCTGATGGGTGGTGGACTGGTAATTGTCGTGCGACGGGTCGGCGAGAAGCGCCACAGCTTCCAACATCAAGGCAACAGCGCGCGAGTTGTTCATTTTCCTATCTATTTTATTCGTTTTGGCAAAAACAATTAGAAGGTATTGTTGTTCGTTTTTGCTTCTGATCGAAAGACTTATTATTTTTGCTTGTTAAACACAGATGAATAATTTTTTACGCATACAACATATCAACAGTTCTCCTTACTTCTGTTTCTTGTCTCTCGATCCTACCAGTCATCGACGCCAATTCGCGACGCAAAGCATCCATTCGGGATTCTTGTGATCCCGTGCGCAAACTCGACGACCTTGGCAAAAATACGGAGCTCTGCTGACCCTCGGGACTTCCTACCGCATCCGGTATTTGTATGCTCGACGCTTGTGATCCCGTGCACAAACTCATCGAGCTTGTCAAAAATTCGGAGCTCTGTTGATCCTGGCGAGATCTATCCGCATCCGGTATTTGTATGCTCGACTCTTCAGCTCCTTGGTCCAGGGTCTGATTGCTAATATACTGTATAATTACGCCAAACAGACACTGGAGATGCTCCATTGATTTGGACATATTAGATATGTCCCCACACATCTTATCCATAGTTATTTTCATTTCGTCTAATTCTTGATACTGGATCCTACCGCCGGTCTGACTTCGGTTCCGCCAAAAGTGTTGCGACATAGATGCAACTTCGGCACGCAAAACATCCATTCTGAATTCGTCTGCTCCTTGGTCGCAGGTCTGATGGGTGGTGAACTGGTAATTGGCGTGCGACGGCTCGGTGAGAAGCGCCACAGCTTCCAACATCAAGGCAACAGCGCGCGAGTTGTTCATTTTCCTATCTATTTTATTAGTTTTGGCAAAAACAATTAGAAGGTATTGTTATTCGGTTTTGCTTCTGATCGAAAGACTTATTATTTTTGCTTGTTATACACAGATGAATACTTTTTTACGCATACAACATATCAACAGTTCTCCTTACTTCTGTTTCTTGTCTCTCGATCCTACCAGTCCTCGACGCCAATTCGCGACGCAAAGCATCCATTCGGGATTCTTGTGATCCCGTGCGCAAACTCGACGACCTTGGCAAAAATACGGAGCTCTGCTGACCCTCGGGACTTCCTACCGCATCCGGTATTTGTATGCTCGACGCTTGTGATCCCGTGCACAAACTCATCGAGCTTGTCAAAAATTCGGAGCTCTGTTGATCCTGGCGAGATCTATCCGCATCCGGTATTTGTATGCTCGACTCTTCTGCTCCTTGGTCCAGGGTCTGACTGCTAATATACTGTATAATAACGCCAAACAGACACTGGAGATGCTCCATTGATTTGGACATATTAGATATGTCCCCACACATCTTATCCATAGTTATTTTCATTTCGTCTAATTCTTGATACTGGATCCTACCGCCGGTCTGACTTCGGTTCCGCCAAAAGTGTTGCGACATAGATGCAACTTCGGCACGCAAAACATCCATTCTGAATTCGTCTGCTCCTTGGTCGCAGTTCTGATGAGTGGTGGACTGGTAATTGTCGTGCCGGCTCGGTGAGAAGCGCCACAGCTTCCAACATCAAGGCAACAGCGCGCGAGTTGTTCATTTTCCTATCTATTTTATTCGTTTTGGCAAAAACAATTACAAGGTATTAGGCATGTTTTCGTTACAAGCTAGCACTTTTAGTTTAGCACTTTGCAACGAAAACAACTGACTTCCACTAACTGGCACATAAGCAATAAGTGGCGGATTTTCACTATCTGGTAGCAATGGTGTCATGAGTTGCGAAGAAAGAACAGTGCGAAACAGACAAAAAATTCGCGAAAAGCATTTATAAAACATATATTTACTATTCTATTTTCAATTGTTTACACTCTTTTGCAAATATTAAAATAATTTCCCATTTTTGTTCTTCTTCTTCCCGTTAATTCACAATAATTGATAAAATCTCTCCAAAAATGGGATGCCATATTGCTAAATATAGGGTGCCCAATCTGGCAACATCATACTCGATTAAGACATGAACACAAGCACCAAACTTCATCGGGAACTAATAGTGCTTAAAAGTGCTTAGCTCCCCATACAAATTAAGCACTTATGGTGTAACGAAAACACGCCTATTGTTGTTCGTTTTTGCTTCTGATCGAAAGACTTATTATTTTTGCTAGTTATACACAGATGAATAACTTTTCACGCATACAACATATCAACAGTTCTCCTTACTTCTGTTTCTTGTCTCTCGATCCTACCAGTCCTCGACGCCAATTCGCGACGCAAAGCATACATTCGGGATTCTTGTAATCCCGTGCGCAAACTCGACGACCTTGGTAAAAATACGGAGCTCTGCTGACCCTCGGGACTTCCTACCGCATCCGGTATTTGTATGCTCGACGCTTGTGATCCCGTGCACAAATTCGGAGCTCTGTTGATCCTGGCGAGATCTATCCGCATCCGGTATTTGTATGCTCGACGCTTGTGATCCCGTGCACAAACTCATGGAGCTTGGCAAAAATTCGGAGCTCTGTTGATCCTGGCGAGATCTATCCGCATCCGGAATTTGTTCGCTCGACTCTTGTGATCCCTTGCACAAACTCATCGAGCTGGACTGGTAATTGTCGTGCGACGGCTCGGTGAGAAGCTCCACAGCTTCCAACATCAATGCAACAGCGCGCGAGTTGTTCATTTTCCTATCTATTTTATTCGTTTTGGCAATAACAATTAGAAGGTATTGTTGTTCGTTGTTGCTTCTGATCGAAAGACTTATTATTTTTGCTTGTTATACACAGATGAATAATTTTTCACGCATACAACATATCAACAGTTCTCCTTACTTCTGTTTCTTGTCTCTCGATCCCACCAGTCCTCGACGCCAATTCGCGACGCAAAGCATCCATTCTGGATTCTTGTGATCCCGTGCGCAAACTCGACGACCTTGGCAAAAATACGGAGGTCTGCTGACCCTCGGGACTTCCTACCGCACCCGGTATTTGTATGCTCGACGCTTGTGATCCCGTGCACAAACTCATCGAGCTTGGCAAAAATTCGGAGCTCTATTGATCCTGGCGATTTCTATCCGCATCCGGTATTTGTTCGTTCGACTCTTCAGCTCCTTGGTCCAGGGTCTGACTGCTAATAATCTGCATAAAACCGCCAAACTGACACTGGAGATGCTCCATTGATTTGGACATATTAGATATGTCCCCACACATCTTATCCATAGTTCTTTTCACTTCGTCTAATTCTTGATACTGGATCCTACCGCCGGTCTGACTTCGGTTCCTACAAAAGTGTTGCGACATAGATGCCACTTCGGCACGCAAAACATCCATTCTGAATTCTGCTGCTCCTGGGTCGCAGGTCTGATGGGTGGTGGACTGGTAATTGTCGTGCGACGGCTCTGTGAGAAGCGTCACAGCTTCCAACATGAAGGCAAAGGCAAATGAATAATTGTTCACGTGTTGTAGACTTCGATATATTCAGATGAGGGTGTTCTCAAATCGAGACCTATATTTCTTATCTTGTTAATTCGTTCCATAAGTGAGCTATTAAGCGGCCGCTCCACAGTGGTTCAGCCCATACGACAAAAATAGAACAATGTATGCCAGTATTATGCAGTAATGACAAGGTAAATAGTCGCTAATGCCATCAAACTTCTGTGTTCCAAACAAGTTTTTGTGATATCTAACGGTACTTCTTCAATAAATGCAATAGAATTGCAAGTTTTCATTGAAGTAAATATTCAGTTGAAAGAAGGCGAAAAAGGTGAAATGTTAGCAGTAAAAATTACAAATAACATGAATGCAAAAATAAATTTGTGAATAATGGAGATTGAAGGGAATAGTATTAACATTATTTTAAAGCTATAATACTTTCAAAAATTAATGAGTTGTTTAGAAAAAAAGGTGTGTTTAATTTGTATAATTTTTGTATGATTTTGTCAATCTTTGTTAGATTTACGTGGAGTTTTAGTAGCTATTCTCTTCGATTCCCTCCATCAAATAAATATGCAAATATAGGTAAAAGTCTCTAGATTACAAATATTTTTATTTCAACTGCCAATATTTGCCTCACTTTGAATGCTATTCGAAACTCCAAACCTATCAAATTGTTACAAAACATACTTTATGTCCAGTATATAAAGGTGCATATATTAATATATTAGAACTAAATGTAATTGCGAACTGACTTTCACAAATATATGTTTACACACAACCAAAGTTATTGTTTAAGAAGTTTTCCAATAATATTTTATTTAAAAATGATTTAAAAAGATTACGAATTTTAGTTGACATTTTTCCTAGATTTCGTGTTATATTTTACAGTTAAAAATGTCATAAGCTTTTGGACAGCGCTAATTTTAATTTATAAATTTTCCAATTCAATTTTTTCCAATTTAAATTTTTGTCTAATTTTACAAACATATAAAATTTCAAAAAAATTACACACTTAACTTCAGAAAAACAGAGAACATGCTTTAAAATTATAGCATTGATACATTGCCAAAATTCTTAAATACAAATTTATCTTTGTTTCGGATGTATTAGTTCCGAATAATAATATATTTGCATGACAACTTACTTTTGTTTAGAACAACACCCTCCCAAACATATAATATACTATGTATTTGAATGTCAAATACTATGTATTTGGAGTGTTCCCTAAATACATGTATGTTTCCGAAGCGAATTTTTTAAGCGCGTAGGTGGAGAAGATTTTTTTTCGGAGCTGTTAAAAGTAATTAATTATTTGTAAGTAAATTGTGGTCTTTTGGAGACATTTTTTCTCTCCTCGAAAGAAAGAGTTGCTTTAAAACAAACATTAGCTCCTTTACCGCATGCTGTGCAAAAATCAAATGCTACTAAAAAACGCGGGCGTCCTATAGTGTATTTTGCGGATTCATCGAAGGGAACAAAGCAAAGTTGCTGAAAATGCATTGCATGTTCACAACCAGATCAAAATACGAGTATATTGGAAGCAAATAGTACAGAAAGTCTTGCGCTTTTTTAACACTAATTGAATATATCGAAGGCTTAATATGAATTATGTATTCATTTAGTATCATGCTACCTTCGACCAAAAAAAGAAAACTTTGGCACACTGTAAAAAAAAAATTAGACCAGATGGACCATAAGTTTATTCTACAAAAATGATCTACATAACATGCCCTTTCAGAATTATAGAGTCGCTCTTCTACTCCAATAATTTCACAGATATCACGGCTTTAAATTTACATTATTGTTTTTTTTTACAAGTTGGCATTTAATTTTGCTTATTAAACATCAAGAGCTATAAAGAGAGCCCTTGGCGACCCCCACTGAAATTTTGTGGCAACAATTTTCGTAGAATATTTTAATCCTTAAATGTCCTTTTTGAAATTACTTTTTTTTTTAATTTTTTCGAAAAAAGGGCGAAATTGACCCATTAAGAGGGGAGTTAGAGCGTTAAGATCTTCCACAAAAATTATCCTCATAAAATTCTGCTATGTAACTCTGACAATAAGAAATCTCTCAGACATTAACTTAGAGCATTTTTTTCATTTAGTATAATGCTCCCTTCGACCAAAAAATGAAAACTTTGACCCACTTTAAAAAAAACTCAGACCAGCTGGACCATAAGTTGATTCTAGAAAAATTATTTACTCAACAACTCAATTGTATGGTCGCTATCCTCTTCCGAAAATGCTGTTGGGCAGTGTTATTTTTATTTTGTTTACTAACAACTAAACAGAAGTCAAAATTATATACGTTTATTTCAAATTCATGGGGAAATGTACGCAAAGTGGGCGTTACCGTTATGCAACCACGCCTATTTCTATAAAATACAATATATTAGAACACGAGAGCATATGACGAAAATTTCAGGTCCATATCTCTTCTTTTTTATTTTGTCGCTCTCTCCCGTACAAATGGATCCACTGTGCGTTCGAAGCAATATATCTTCCTTCCAACATCATTGGCAAGAGTTCTCGCTCCAGGCGGGACAGATTCAAGAAGCTCTTGCTGAATTTTGGAATCGCACAAACCGTAATTCTCCAATCATTGGTTTAACGCGTCGAACTGCGGACGACCCATAAGGACGGCAAGGGATTTTGTACGGTAAACTTACAATCATTCAACGATAAGTCGATGAAAGTACAGATGGTGCGACGGCAGCTCAACACCCCCATACCAGAAAAGACGACCGACAAGCGGCTCATGGAAATATACAGTCATATCCCCGATCTGGTTTATCCGAATTTCATAGCCCAAGCAATGTCGAAATTCTACTAGCAAATGACCACATTTCCAGGATATTGAAGGCTGGCTTAATACAAACCTCCGCTAATATGCCCAAAGCACCAATTTCGGCTGATGATATCTGCAGCTTGTCAGTTGTAATTTTGCAGTACTGCAAGAGGCGGCGGTATGTTGAACCGTGTTCAACAGCCCTTATTTATAAGTTAATATGCGACATTTTTGCTTGTTGACGTAGACACCGAGGTGGAAATGGCCTCATCAGTCAAGATGATTTTTCGATGATTTGCGATTTCAACAACATCAACATTTTTCAATGCTGTACATATTTCCAAACCAGGAAATCATATTGATTTCAAAAGAATAAGCAATGCACTACAAATAAAATATTTGGATGTTCGAAGTCTCAGTCTAAATGGAATTGCAGATACAAAAATTGTAGATCAATTGCATTAATTTATGTTGGTACCAAAAATAGTTTAGAATAGGAAGCACATGCATCACGATACAAAAATGCAGGTAAGGCTTTTGGATTATTAAATATAATAACTAAACTAGAATTCGTTATGAACCTTCACGTATTTAACACTGCTCTAAGCAAATATTTTTAAACAACAAAAATACAGGGCTCGGAGAGGCATACTAAGCGGTTACAGGAACTGTACAACTTTGGGGCTTCTTCTGTAAGTGGACTGTATTGAATTTCATAAAACTCCCAAAATTGTAAGTATTTTGGCCGTTTTATAAATTCATGGAAATGAAGAGAAAAATAAAAACAACAAAGAGCTTCAGTTTAAAGTTCAGTTCAGGTTTTATTCAGTTCAGGTTGTTCTTACCGCTTTCGTTTCTGCTGCACAAGTGGGTATAGTGCTGCCGAACGAAAAACGACAGAGAGGCAGTTTAAGGTTTTAGATAAATTCAGCATCACAGTAATTGGAATCAGAAATCAAGATGGAAACTCTTTATCCAATGAGTGAAAGCTTTTCAGAAGAAGCAATCATTGGATAAAGAGTTGCCATACGCACAGACTAGCTTACAACTAAATGGGAATTAAAGAAGATGGTCACAACGACCGTTAATTATAAATCATCAGAATTCAATATATTTAAAAATTCAGTTTATCTTAAAATTAAATACAGTTGTTGAACACGGTTCAACATGCCGCCGCCCTTGCAGTATTGCAACATCAATAGTGGCAGGCGCCGGAGATGGTCCATCCAAAGAGAGTGCTTTGGGCGATCGGCATGGTGGAAGAGGTCTGGATAAGGCCGGCTCGTAGGATACGGCATATCTGGTCATTACCCAGCATGACCTCAATGTCGATAGGCTGGAAAAAATGTGGATCGGCCAGGTCCTCGAGGTGATTGTATATGGACTCGAGTTTTTTCTCAGTGGCGACAGCAGGCAACGTGGCGTTCAGTTGAGTCCTCACCATGCCGGTGATTTGTATTTTTGCAGCCAGATCATGGTAGGACTGGAGATTCAGCGTGCACCATTCCTTGCCATCCTTATTTGTGGTCTGCAACTCCAATCGTTCCACCAGACTCTTCAAGATTACAGTATGGACCGCCCCTGAGTTGAAGATCAGGCGCGTCTTCTCGGGTGTCGTGGCTGTGAGTACGCGCGCAAGAGCTGTGGGCATAAAGATATGGGTCCGTGGACGAATGCTCAGGCGCTCACTTACAGACGACGGCTTGCGGGTTGACGTCGTGGTAGCGGTGGATGCGGCGGATCCACGTCGTTGCGAAGGCTGGCGGGTAATCTCTGCTCGGCTTGGCGCGAATCTGTCGAACCGTTTTCGTTCGGCTGCGGCGGACGTGGTGGGGGGAGAGTGTTGACGGTTGTGGTGGTGCTCACAGCAACTGGGCCTGGGTTCTGGTGACTGTTCTTTCCTTGCCGTTGATGACTTGGGTGTTCGGCGTTTGTGGTCGTCAACGTGAAGGTAAGTATGGTGATTGTGGTTACAGACCATACACGTTTTTCGAGACGGACACCAGTTACGATTATGGGAGGCACAAAGACAGTTAAAACAATACCCCTTCTGCTTCGCCACATCCCGACGTTCCTGAACCGACATTTCCTTAAATTTGAGGCAGTTGCTTAGAAAGTGCCTTTCATGGCACACACGGCATTTAGGGAGGCTAGAATTGTTGCTGGAATGAAAGTTTTATCAAATATGTGAACGGTATATACGGAGAAGGGATTATGCGTTCGGAAGGATACAAAGTTTAACAAGGGGCCTAGTTATTGTACCGTTCTGAGTTCGGATTTCAGCAACGCGAACTCGAGAATCAGTACCAGTAAACACTTTAATCACGCGACCTAGCCGCCATTCAGTTGGTGGCAAATTGTCCTCCCTTACAATAACAAAATCATCTTCCTTGAGATTTTGTTGGGTAGTTTTCCATTTGTATCTCCGTTGGAGATTACATATGTACTCAGATTTCCATCGTTTTGCGAAATTAATCTGGATCAGTTTTAAGCGTTGCCATCTATTGATCAGGGAGATACTTCCAGAGAATTCCTCAGGTATTGCAACTAAAGCAGCTCCCCTCAACAAGTGGCCTGGTGTCAATGGGTTCAGTTCGGTGGGATCTTCGCTCATGGGGGAAAGTGGTCGAGAGTTTAGCACGCTTTCAATTCTGACCAGGAGTGTAGAAAACTCTTCAAAGGTATATTTGAGGTTACCCGCTACTTTCTTCAGATGAGTTTTCATGCTTTTCACGCCAGCTTCCCATATACCACCCATATGTGGAGCATTCGGTGGAATGAAGTGCCAAGTGAATCCATGCAGACTGTGCTTTTCAACTAGAGATTTCTCAGCTAGCTTCAGAAAGTTTTTATATTCAGAAATCAGAGCTCGACTGGCTCCTACAAAGTTTGTCCCATTGTCTGAGAAAACTTTGTTTGGAAGGCCCCGTCGACCAACGAATCTATCGAATGTCGCCAGAAATGCTTCAGTCGATAATTCGGAGCACACTTCTAAGTGGATGGCTTTGGTAGAAAGACAGACAAATACAGCAGCGTATCCTTTCAGCAACTTCGCATTACGCAGCCGAGAGGATTTCAGATCGAAGGGTCCAGCGAAGTCAACTCCTGTGTGGGTAAATGGTAACGAAAAGGTACATCTTTCAGGAGGAAGGGCCGCCATGATCTGATTCCTGACTCGGTGCTTGTAAATTGCACAGGTTTTGCAATTTCGGATACAGTTGCGTACAGCGTTTTTTAATCGAATGACATAAAATTCTTGTCGTATTGCACGGAGCATACTTTGATGCTCAGCATGTAACAAAATCTTATGGGTGTACTCGATTAAAAGTTTACAGAATCGTGAGTTTTCAGGCAGAATTATGGGATGTCGTTCATTGTAGTTCATATCAGAGTTAGCAAGACGGCCATTTACCCGAAGTAATTTATTGTCGTCGAGAAATGGGTTCAGTGTTAAAAGCCTACTTCTAGAACTTATTGTCTGATTTGTTTCCAGAGACTGGTATTCAGCGTTGTAATGGGAAATTTGGGCAACTTTCAGTAGAGTTCTTTTTACAAAAGAGATTTCTTCCGCAGTTATGACATTCATGTGGACGCGGCATGCTCTCTTCTGACTTTTCCTAATGAATCGGAACATGTAGCATAAAACTCGTAGCGCACGATCAAAGGACGAAAATCTATCCAGAACATCTTCTAGTTGGAGCTGAGTTTGGAAAGTGTTAACTTTCTTCTCCAGCGACGGTTCTTTGATGATTGTTTGCTTGGGCCAGAATTCAGAAGACTTGATGAGCCATTTCGGTCCATGCCACCAAAGTTCACTCGAGCTCAGTTCTGATGCTGTACATCCTCGTGTTCCGATATCCGCTGGGTTTTCCGCAGTTGGAACGTGTTTCCAGTTAACGTTGCCCACATTATCCAATATTTCTGAGACTTTATTGGCTACAAACGTTTTCCAGTGGAACGGTGGTTTACTGAGCCAAGATAATGTGATTGTGGAGTCTGACCACAAGTAGATCTCCGGAACTTCAAAACTTAGATTTTGGCAAACAGAGTTTATTAAACGGGACAGTAATGCAGCCCCGCACAACTCCAATCTGGGTAGACTTACAGTCTTCAATGGAGCCACTTTACTTTTGGATGCTAACAGATGTGAAGAAACTACATTTACCGATGAATTCGACCGAATGTACAAACACGCGCAGTATGCCTTCTCTGAGGCGTCGCAAAATCCATGAATTTGAATGTTGGTCTCAGATGAGTACTGGATCCACCGTGGAATTTTTATATTTTCAATTTCGTGAAAATTGGAAATGAAAAAATTCCATTTTTCGAGAGAATGTGGCTTGATTTCTTCATCCCAGTTAGTGCCATCTATCCAGAGTTGTTGCATTAAGACCTTAGCCACGACTATAATTGGGGCTAGCCAGCCCGCGGGGTCGAATATCTTTGCAACTATCGACAAAATTTTCCGTTTTGTTAGTGGTGTTGATGGTAGAGACATATTGGATACCTTATAAAAGAATGTATCATTCATTGCGTTCCAACGAATCCCTAATGTCTTCGTTTCACTGGCATCTTCCAATTTGAGAAAATCTTCGTCTAGAAGATCCTCCGGGGGCATGTTGTGGAGTATTTGAGGATGATTAGCGGTAAGTTTTTTCAGGGGGAATCCAGCAGAGTTCAGCAAATCAATCAGCTCCACCATGTGCAATCTCGCTTCGGCAACCGAATGTCCTCCAGACAGTACATCATCAACATATATCTGCTTTTCCAGAATGCTTGCCGCGTTAGGGTGAGTCGTCTTTCCGTCTTCACTTAGCTGCAATAAGGTTCTTATCGCAAGATATGGTGCACAATTCACCCCAAATGTTACAGTTTTCAGACAGAAATCGTCAACTCCGTGTTTGGGAGATATTCTAAAAAGAATCCGCTGAAACTGCCTATCTTCTTCATGTACCCAGATTTGGCGGTACATCTTTTGGATGTCACCGTTAAAGACATATTTAAAGAAGCGCCATCGCAGAATTACATTCATTAAGTCATTTTGTAATGTGGGACCAGTATGCAAGATATCATTTAACGAGAATCCAGTGCTAGTTTTCTTAGAAGCGTTGAAAACCACGCGTACCTTTGTGGATTTGCTCTCTGGTTTTACCACCGCATGATGAGGCAAATAAAACGAGGTAGAACACGAATCTTCAAAATGTTCAGTCTGGGTAGTGGGTTCCATATGTCCCAGTTTCAAATATTCAGACAGCACATGTGTATACTCTGACGCTAATTCGACACTGTTCCTTAAAGTTTTCTCCATCCTGAGAAATTGACCAAGAGCAGATTTCCTTGACGAACCGAGATGAACATCACGAGGTAGGTTTTGCTTGAACGGCAACCTCACTGTGTATTTTCCATCACTGCGACGTCTAGTTGTAGCTTTGTAGAACTCCTCGCACCAGAGCTCATCCTCAGATTGATCTTTGTGGTTAGGTATTTCCTCAAGTTCCCAAAACTTCTTCAAATCATCGTTCAGCGAATCAGGTGTAGCAACCCAGGACGCGAATGAGCTTACAGATCGAACAGTAGGTGGCCCACTAATCAGCCATCCGAATTCTGTCTCTTGAGCTAAAAGATTTCCGCAGACCTTCTTTTGAACTCCAGATTTCAGAATAAGCGGCAGTACATCGCTCCCTAAGAGCATGTCGATCTGCGCCGGTTTGAAAAATTTCGGATCTGCTAGATCCAGGCGATCTAGGTTTGACCAATCCGAAATATTCGTAGGAACTGCCGGCATCAGATGATTAAGACTTGAGATTACGATTGCATTCATATTCAGTTTAAAGTCAGATTTTCTTGATCTCAGAGTAAGCTGACAGGTTCTTGTGGCGTTCTCCAGAAGAGTACCACCAAGTCCCGAAATCCTCGTGAAGGATTTTGTTGTCGAAATAGAAAACTGATTAATAATCCTACTCGATATGAAAGATTCTTGAGAGCCTTGATCAACGAAAATTCTAATGGTAAATATGATTCCGTGGTGTTCAATGTCAACCAAGGCAGTCGGCAGGACCGTCCCTTCTCCGGAATCAGAAAAGTAGTTTTGGACGTTAGGTCTAGCAGCATTAGCGGTAGCTGACGTGGTCGGCTGTTCATCATATTGGGTATCAATATGGAATGATGCTGCATGGGATTGCAATTCCCGCCGATTCTGCGAGGAGCCTGGGCCGGTTGACCCCGAATTTACATCCTGACGTCCAGCGTGACCAGATTCAGGATGTAAAATCGTGTGATGAGGCTGTTGACATTTTTGGCATAATCTCTCGCTTTGACAATTTTGTGTACCGTGTCCGTAAGACAAACAGTTTTCACAAACTTTGTTAGCGGAGATGAATTTTCGTTGTTCAGTGAGCGACCATGTTCTGAATTTGTGGCAATTCCGTAACGCATGGTTCTGCCGGCAGACTTTGCACGGTCGAAAATTGGTTTCAGTTTTCGCATGATAGTTTTGTGACTTCTGAGGGGGTGTAGAGGTTGATGGCTTTCTCATATCGGATATGGATTCCAACATGTTCAGCCTTTTCGATATGAAATCGTCCAGTTGATCCCAGGTCGGCAACTGTTTGTGATCATCCAGTGAATTTTCCCAGGCAGTTAACGTCTCTTCCGGCAACTTTGAGGAAACCCAATATACCAAGAATGGATCCCAGGCGATAACAGCTATGTTATACGTCCTCAGAACAGACAGACAGTTATTTATGGTATATTGCAGGTTTCGCAAAGACTTGCCTCTCTCAGAAGTCACATTTTCAATTTCAAAAATTTTCCTCAACTGATGATTTATGAGAATTCGTTTATTCTCATATCTCTGGCGAAGAGATTCCCAAGCAAGTTCAAAATTGTCATCAGTCAAGGCAAATTGTTTGACAATTTGACTCGCTTCCCCTCGGGTTTTCGCCCTTAGGTGGAACAATTTTTGGGCAGGTGACAGTTTTGGATGTTTGGCATAAATGGCAGAGAACATGTCTCGAAAACTTGGCCATTTATCATAACCACCACTGAAGAGTTCGGTATCACAAGGCGGAACCTTTAACGCAAACCCTTCATCACTATTCCCAGCCTCTGGTTTCTCCTTTGTGCTTGACTTCTCAGACTTTCCTTTCTCGATTTGCAGCAAATCAAGAATCGCGGCCTTGCAATTCTTGTAAGACTTGCAGCCTTCGGAGAATATGCTATGAATAGACCTGCGTGACTCTTCAGTACTCGCCACGTCATCAGATGTCATTTCAGCTTCATAGATATTTACAAGTTGGCGCCAACGTCTTTCCAAATCATCAAGCTCAACCTGCAAGCTTGATGCTGTATGCTCTTCAATTGGAATTTCATTGAAGTCTGAGCAGAGTTGAGCAACTTGATTTGAGAAAAATACGAACTTTTTGGAACTCATTTCGGTTTGATATGAGAGATAAGAAGCAACCAGAAACAAAGACTACTTAAGTCGATTTCTCAGAGATTCCCACGGAAACAAAAAGCAGTAGAAATAAACCAAAAATACCAAAATATTCGCAGAGGAATATATCGGACTTAGAATTCTCTGCCGTACCAATTAAATGCAGATTTCGTGAAAAAACGTGATGTAGATTTTCACGGGAGGGAAGTATAAACCTTTCTGGAATTACTCTCTGTTCCAATATTGTGACAGCTCTGTTGCAATATTGTGAGATAACCCAGAAAAGAAAGAAATCGGAAAGTCAAGTAACTTTTACCGGTAGTGGAACAAGATTGACGTCTTGAAGTGTTGCGATGACTCAACTAGACGAGGATTTGTAATCCGTTTGGTGCTACGAGAAAGCTTCTCGTAAGAAATAACAATAATGATAGCAAATAGTGTTCTACAGAATTCCACAAAACTCAGGCGTATTTATGCCTAGTGGTGAGAATAAAATGTTGAATATTGGTTGAATAGTAGTGCAGAACCAGACGACCCTCGCATGCACTGGAAATAGTCGTGCCGATTGGATTTTCTAGCTATATCGAAGAGTTATCTCTATGCTTTCAGTCAACCAGAGATACATATAGATTTTAATACGTTGGAATTGAATTGATTTTTCAACCAAGTACTCTCTACTTTGTTACAGACCAATTTTGTTTAAAAATTAATAGTTGCTTATTTGGGTTGCATTCAATGAACCTTACAGCAACGGAATACTTCGACAAAAAATTCTATTAAAACCGACTTGGAATTCAATCCGAATAAAACACTGAACAGCGACATTAATCACATACTATAAGCGAGCCCTCTAAACACATAAATCTTTGTCCAAACAAATTCTTTATGAATAGGTCGTGGTGCAGATGTGTTCTATAGTAGATTTGGGATTTGTTCTTCCCTTTGTTCTCTCAAATTTTTGCCTTTGGCACATACAGAAAAGCTGTTCTGGGAGCGAAAAATTAGCTAAAGTTAAGATTGGTACCGGCACTTTTCCAGCAGAAGAGAAGTAATTCAATATTTTCTCTGAATAAACAGATTTTTAAAACCGTTTGTAGAACCAGCAATAAAAAAAAAAAAAACAGAATAAAAAACCACTTCTGACTGAAGTTCGTGTGGGCAAGTCAGAATACATATATGTATCTAATATATAATCAAAATTAGAAACACTTCTTTGGTACCAACTCAGAATATAAAACTGCATTTATCAGATATATCTTAGTCTGACCAAGTTTTCACAGCGTTTTTTCGAATCTCTTGAAAATCCGTCTGTACTTTTGACCGAATATATTTCAAGGCTCGATGTGCGTATATCTTAGTTATATTTGTCAGCTTTCCTGATCCTTATGTATTGATTTCGTTCCTGAAAAAATGTTGCGAGTCGACAAGCACTACTGAAGAATATTGCAACTTTCCTTATTCAACTGATGTAGTCCTTGAAGTAAATGTAACTTAATTTTCGAAACGAGCAAATAGCAACGAAAATGTTCCATTAGATAGTGGTAATACGAGTCTGAACCGATCTCCACTAAACCATATATTTTCTAATTCAGCACAAACCGTGTCCTCTACCACTTCTGAAAATATTTCAATATCCGCTTTCCATGAAAATCTGTTGAAAGCACCTCTCAACCACAGATCTTTGCTGTCAGACAAGTTTAGGAAGGAAATTATTTTGTATAGCAAACAAACGCAATCACCTCTTAATCAGAACGTTCCAATACAGATACAAAATTCGCAGGTTCGTTCCTGTACTTCTTAAATCAACCCAGTACAAGAAACTTTATTCAAAGATCTCGCTGAATTAACATATTTTTCTTTTATTTTATGTATTCAAAAAAAGCTTGAGATATCGCTGCTCCACTTGTACGGCAAGTGCTAATTTCTTCAGTTAAGTATTTCTTTGGGAGTTTAAAATTCTCGAAGAAATTCTATTTTAACTAAATCAGTATAATCTCGTATAACTATCATTTATTTTACACACAAAATGATAGCTCGAACCCGTAGTAACTACGTGTTTTAAGACAGCAGTGAGATCTGCGTATGCACTTAAAACTCGAAATCGAAGAACGAACTTTGAAATTCGAAAACCAGCAATGTTTCAGTTTTTTTTTTTTTGTTTTTTATTAATAAACTCCACTTGGATTAATTATAAGTATTAAATAATCATTTTATTTGTATATTACCGGGTTGTCCTCGTATATGTACATTTATTCAAATATGCACTATAATAAAACTTTATTGCTTTCCAAATTAAACTTCTTTTGTTTAGCAATATATTGTATGTAAAGTTTTCCCTTTCTTGAACATATGTTTCCCCTATTCCAACACGGCAGAAACTACGATTTTCTGAACCAGTATGAATTTGTATCTCGAGAAAATGTGCAATAGCTTTTTTATCTGTGTATATATTTCTCACTTCTGGTTTCAGTTTAAATGTGATTCACATATTGACCATCCATTGGAAAGAAACATAATCAGAATTCGTTTTGTTGATGAGTAACATTCCACCTTTAATTATTTAATAATTGATTTTTATTAAATAATTGATTTATTAAATAATTGATTTTCTGAATGTTGTGTGAAACAGGCTGACTGCTTCACCTGTGTACAAACATATACTTTATACTTGAAAAATATAATAATAAATATAATTCTACCTCACTATGTAAAACATAGTGATAGGTATTTTTCTTTTATTCATAAAGACTATACGTCAAATTAGACCTTATAATACAGCATACAATGCACTTCCTTGTTTAACAGAAAGGGCCGACAACACACAGGTTCGTTATATCGTGGCGCTACTGTCCATGTCAATTTGCAAACTTGCTTTAATGTAGATTTTTATTCTCCTTTGTTTTGCTTTTATGTTTCGCCAGTCCTAATAAACGACACACGCACACATATTACGCACTCACCAAACGACAAAAAACCTCCAGTGTCAACTTCTCTGCATTCCGACTGCTGTTGAATTTCTTTGCGTTTTCCTCTTCTATTTTTCGCCTACTTTTGTGACCGGCCGAATAAATAAAGATTAGCTGTCACTCTTAGCAGCGCTGCTCCGTCAATATATGTTGGTTTGGCTGATCATGTATGTATTTAGCAAGCTTTGTGGTGTTGGTGCGAAGCACCGCTTCGAATGTACAAAAAAAATTAACAGTATCACTAGACTGTACATACATATATATGCGTACATACCTTTGTTTTTTTTGCAGCCACTTGTCCGGAAAAATTTGCCTGTTTGATGAGGAACAGTAATATTGTGGTTCCCCGCAAAAATGTTATTGCCGTTGATTATCACAAGGCACCTCAAATTGTCTGTACTGGCTTTAACACAAGGCAGGCGCAAAATATAATTATAGAAATGTGCGCTTTAAGGGTACTTTATAATTTGCGCGCTAGAGTAGTCTACTGATCTGTGGTGTCGCTTTCCAATTTGATGATGTAGGCAATTGTCCTGGACCTTTTAGCTGTCCATACGGCTGAGCACAAAACTTTTTAACTTTCTACAGTTAACCAATTTAAATATATTTCTCTGTGGTCGGTGTTGCCTTCTTCGTTGCTTGATTCAAATGCCAAGCTGTTGTCGGCCTGACAGATTGTTGAAGCTATGCTTTTCTCCAAGCAGAAGAGATGAGAGAGTGAGCAGCAAGTAATGTGCGCAGACTATCGATATTACAACAACCGTATTTTAAAAGAGTCGTTCTCTTTATTTATTTTCAAAGAGTATTTACTCTTCGCTCGCTGGGTATGTGTGCTGGCTGTGTGTGCGTCGACTCTCGTGCGAGTACAGAGTCGCTAATTAAATTTTATCCCAGGGACAGAGGCTGTGCGCACTCTCTGTGTGCGAGTGCGAAGGGAGGGCACTATGAGATGGAGTCTCTGCGTGGTGTGAATGCTCTGAGTAAAACAGCGATTTCATCGGACGCGTCACTAGAGCGGACAGAAGCATCGGCGGCCGACTGTGCGTGAGCAGAGAGAGTACAGCGTCTGGTACTCAGTGAAGAGAATATACTTAGTGAGACGTGAATATATAGACTACACAGACAGCGTCGCAAGAGTAGGTACTCACTGTATGTGTGTTGTGAATAATCACAGAGCTTTTAAAGTGAATTGCTCCAATCTAACCAGAATGAAGGCTCTTTCAATGACAGAATCCACCTGAACTTTTTGCACAGAGCTGTTGAAAGCGGGGTTGCCGTTTCTAATTAACGTAGCAATTGTTGTGTATTTTATAATTTGGGAATGTAATTATTTTTGTATTATGTTAACAATTAAATTTTTCCATGACATGTCGCAAATAACATTTTGTCCGCAACATTTATTAGTATGGCTGTCCGTTCGTGACGTAACGTAATGAATTTATATCAGTTGTTCTTTAAGAGAGACGAGCCTTCGTGAAAGGCGTTACTCTTTTGGCAGAGCGAAACAAATGGAAGAGATAACAGACTGTTCTGCTTCCTTGAGAAGCTTTTTCTCTGAGAGCGAAACACTTGTTACTTTGAAAATTGCGCGCGCTCGCGGTGAAAAAGAGACACTGTGAGTTGAGAGCCCCCGTTTTTTGCAGTTATTTTTTAGCAAGAGCGGATGATGTTGTCGCGTACTCTTGCATCAAGTACTTCACTAAACTAAAACTTTTTGATTGATTTTGTTAACTAGTTTGACTTAATGTATCAGTTTTCGAAGGGTTCGTATGGTATAGAAACATTTGTAGGTATCAGATATTTTCCCTGCATGGGTTGCCATATAAGCAATATTTCTTCCGAAAGCAAATCCCTAACCGTTCACAATTTAATAAAACTAACATACCTCATTTCCATGATAGAAGTTGGTTAATTCGTTGAAACTATGCGATGGACGTGATCCAATATGTTATTAATCTTCCGGTTCTTTAGCGGTTCGATAGGACCATGTTTTCGAAGGGTTCGTATGGTATAGATGTAGATCCATAGGTCGCTGGTTCATATCCGGCTCGAAGGACCATGTACAACTTTGGGGCTTCTTCTGTAAGTGGACTGTATTGAATTTCATAAAACTCCCAAAATTGTAAGTATTTTGGCCGTTTTATAAATTCATGGAAATGAAGAGAAAAATAAAAACAACAAAGAGCTTCAGTTTAAAGTTCAGTTCAGGTTTTATTCAGTTCAGGTTGTTCTTACCGCTTTCGTTTCTGCTGCACAAGTGGGTATAGTGCTGCCGAACGAAAAACGACAGAGAGGCAGTTTAAGGTTTTAGATAAATTCAGCATCACAGTAATTGGAATCAGAAATCAAGATGGAAACTCTTTATCCAATGAGTGAAAGCTTTTCAGAAGAAGCAATCATTGGATAAAGAGTTGCCATACGCACAGACTAGCTTACAACTAAATGGGAATTAAAGAAGATGGTCACAACGACCGTTAATTATAAATCATCAGAATTCAATATATTTAAAAATTCAGTTTATCTTAAAATTAAATACAGTTGTTGAACACGGTTCAACAGGAACTATAAGTACTTTTAAAGATTACAAAATTGTATTTAACAATATTTGAAAAGAATATTTTGTTACCAAAAATTACAACCCATTAGAGCCTAATTTCAAGAAGAAAAAAAAAACAAAACACGCATAACAAAGTTTTTTCGGTTAATTCAACATTAGATTTGCCTGAAGCAGTAAATTGTTTGGTAAGGATTTGAATGGAACTCCTGAATTTATTGTGATTATAGAAGTATCTTGCAAATTGAATATGACAATAAGCCAATTAAAGAAAGAAAAAGTTGATAAAAATACGAGGTCTGTTCAATAGACAAGGTCAATTTTGAATTTTCTAGGGCTACGTGCATTCGATTAGCGTTTTTTATACCCTACACCACACTGTGGTACAGGGTATTATGACTTTGTGCATTTGTTTGTAACATCCAAAAGGAGAAGAGATAGACCCATTGTTTATTATACAGATCGACTTGTAATCACTTTCTGAGTCGATTTAGCTATGTCCGTCTGTCTGTCTGTCTGTCCGTCTGTCTGTCTGTAGACGTATTCTTGTAATCAAAGTACAGGTCGCAATTATGGTCCGATCTCAATGAAACTTTGCACATATCTTTTTTTAGGCCCAAGGATCCCTATTGAATTTGGTTAAAATCGGTTCAGATTTACATATAGCTCCCATATATATGTACCTCCGATTTGGCATATATGCACTGTATAAGCAACATTTTGTAACCGATTTGTACACAAATTGACAGAGAGTAGTCTCGTGATACACTTAGATACAATACAAAATTTGGGGGAAATCGGTTCAGATTTATATATAGCCCCCATATATATGTTGCACCCGATTTGACATGTAAGCGCTGTAGAAACTGTATTTTATATCCAATCACTACGAAATTCGGCAGAAAGAGGTTTCTTATTACATGAAGGAATACTGCCAAATTCGGAGAAAATCGGTTCAGATTTAGATATAGCCCCCATATATATGTTACCCCCGATTTGAAATTCAATAGCTGTAGAAACTGTATTTTATATCCGATCAGTACGAAATTCGACAGAAAGAGGTTTCTATTTTACATGAATGAGTATTCAAGGAAAATCGATTCAGATTTATATATAAGCTCCATATATATGTTCCTCCTGATTTGGTTACAAAGCGCTATAGAAGTTGTACTTTACTTCCGATCATTATAAAATTCTCCAGAAAGATGTTTCTCAATTTAGGAACGAATATTGCTTAATTTAGCGATTATCGGTTCAGAATTAGATATATCCGCATATATATGTTCTTACCCATTTACCAATTATTTCAAATTATTATCGCAATAACCCTTATTGCATTGTTAGGGAGGTGTAGGGTATTATATAGTCGGCCCCGCCGGACTTTCTGCCTTTCCTTACTGGTTTTATTTGGCACACTTGTGAGAGACGTAACCAGGCAATGAAGCCGACAAAAATTATCGGCGGCGGCGGCGCATTGCAAAATTTCGAGCGGCGGCTGATCAGCTGAGCCGATCAAATTTCAACAATCGGCTGAATCGATAAAGTTTCAACAAGCGATGGTGCACGAATGTCATTTACTATTTTATATATATTTTAGCCCAACCAAAAGGTAACATTTTTTAGATTTTGGAGGCTCAATATTTGTAAAAGTTATGGATGAAATAATAATAAATAATTCAAATCAAAAAAGATACATTTGTTTAAAAAAAATGTCTACACAAAAAGTCCTGTTGTGAGCTATTGCAATTTCCTTACAACCAACAAACGTATTTTTAAATTTGAATGCCCCATAAAATTTTTGGAATTTTTTTAAAATATAAATGATAGCGATCTGATATTATTTATAAACGTTTTATGCTTAAATGAACTACATAGGTCGATAATAAAAGTCTGACCGTATTGTAAAATTTAGTAGTCTCTTTCTTAATGTTCATGGTTGCATAAAATAAATATTTTTGACTCACTAAATACACTTCGGCGGCTGAGTTTCAGCCGATGTGAGCCGCTAAAATCGGCGGCGGCGTCAGCTTGATAGAAATGGCCGGCTGCGGCGTTCCGCCGATTTGCGCCGCATCGGCTTCATAGCCTGGACGTAACAGTTAGACGTGTTTCGCTTGATCGGCGATTCGGTTTTTTCTCCTCAATCGTTTTGGGAACAGGAAAAAGTCGCAGGGGGCCAAATCTGGTAAATACGGTGGTTGAGGCACGGTATTCTTTTCGGCCAAACAAATTACGAACATTCGAAGTGTTGAACCGTGTTCAACAGCCATTATTTATAAGATAGGTTAGGTTGAATAGAGGAGACGTTTAAACGTCTCATGTCTATGGACATACACATAAGCCAGTAGTTCGGTACTAGACACGTATTTTCTCAGTATCTTCCAGTCATATCCTCTGAGATGAGTCAAGCCTGGCAATACGTAGGAACCGAAATATCGGGATCTTGTAGTGTGAAAGGTAAGCAGTGACACAAAAAATGTTCCATCGTTTCGATGTTTTCCCTGCATGCCCTGCACTCGTCGTTTTCTGCTATGCGTAGAAGATGTGCCTGTAAGCTTGAGTGTCCCTTTAGAACACTTATCATCTTACTAATCTCGATCTTGTTTAGTTTCAGAAAACTACTGGTTTTCTTCTCATTTGGGTCACCCCACAGTATCTTTGCAGTTGCTCTATTCCACACAGTTTTGTGAGCCATCACTGCCCAGTGCTTCAACTCATCCTTCGTGCCTTCGAAAGGTTTCCAATTTTCCATGTTTATTACTCGAAGTTCTCTGCCCTTTGAAGCCAAGCTGTTCTGGATTTGACCTTTTCCGATGTTATTGCTTTGATCGCCATTTGGCTATCTGTGAATATGTTGGCATATTTAGGCTTTGTGGTATTACTGAGCCAGTTAACACACTCCGTGATTGCTCGAACTTCTGCTTGAAATACTGTGTTATGGTCTGGGAGGCGGAAGTTAAGTTCGACTTCCTCCTAGCCTGGACCCATCAGTGTAGCAGCTGGTACCCACTGGCCCATGAGCTAGTGTTCCGTTTTCCCAGGAGCGTCTGTCTGGCACGAACGAATCACAGGTAGCTGTAAGCCGCACTTCAGGAATGCGGTCGGAGATTTCCGTTGTTTAAATATGATCGACCAGTGATTGTAATATCTTCTGATGGTACGACTTGTGGTCTCGATTTATCCATTCACCCATCACTTGCAGACGCCTTGCTGTGAGGGCTGCCTCATACTTTATACGGATATCTATTGGTTGGATGTGCAGTATAGTCTCCAACGCTCTTGTTGGTGCGGTTCTAATTGCCCCGCTTATGCCTAGACAGCACATACGTTGCATATTTTGCAATGGTATTACGTTGTACTTTTTGTCCATTGATGTCCACCACACTACAGAGGCGTAGGTTATTATTGGTCTAATCACGCTCATGTAAAGCCAGTGTGTCATATAGAGTTGTGTAGTTCGTGAACGAACTAGTTCAATTGAACGGGTCACTTTACTGAACGGTACGAACTAGTTCACACAACTCGTTCATTTCAGCTCAGTAGTTCAACCCTGTAATTTCGTTCTCTCTTCTCATTTCGCTCTCTCTTCTCAGCTGTTATGTATTGTTTCCATTTTTATGTCATCATGAATCTTCCTACAATTCATTCCAATCAGATTCCTTCAATAGCGGCTGATTTGAACTGGTGATCTGAACGAAACAACTGCTGAACTAACGAGCTGTTTAAGTAAAGTGAGCTGGTGAGCTAAGCTAAAGAGCCGGTGAGCAAAAGAGCTGGTGAGCTAAAGAGCTGAAGTGAATTATTGAACTAAATGAACGAACTAGTTCACTCAATTGAACTGAACTAAAAAGAGGGATCAATTAAATGAACTAAAGTGCCCAACTCTAGTGTCATATTTGGACGTAGTCCCCATTTTGAACCTATAGCTCTTCTGCACAACGACCAACATCTGTGGGCCTTTGTAACTCTTTCTTCAATATGATCTTTCCACTACAGTTTCTGATCCAAGATTACTCCCGAGTATTTTACCTTTTTAGATATGGCAATATTCTTATTAAAAGGACGATTGAAAAGGAAGATTTCGTTGTAAATAGACATATATCTGATTTGTCTGGGTTGACATTTAATCCCCTTGGTTGTGCCCAGCTCTATGATATGTTAAGTGCCTCCTCAGCTCTTCTGCATAGTTGGTTTGGATGTGTGCCCCTTAGAAGTATTATAACGTCCCCTGAGGTATACCACGATTTACCTTGTCTTTGATTTTTACGTCATATGACCCACAAATAATCCAACTATTCCTTAGCATATTGTTGATCCAGTTTATCATCGCCCGGTCAACCAGAAAACTTTTTATTGCTTCTTTAGCCATAGCATCCGTAATAGGTACTTGGTGCATTACATTTTCGGTATGTAACTGTTTCTCTGTTAGCCTAGCATTACCACTCGGAAAATGAGTTTTCATCAAAAGCCTTACGGTATCATCTATAGTTTCCATCCTTTTACCCGTTTCATCCACCAGTGTTTCGGTTTGGATATGAGTTTTTGAGAGGAACTTTTTTATTTTAGACATGCTGTTAACGCTGTCTACCTGCTCACAGGATAGACTCCAGGAGTTAGGTTTCGCCAGTCTAATGATTTTATTGCATTATTTGAGTCTTCTGTGGTAGTTATCCCAATATACTGATAGCTTTTTACATCGAGCTCTGTTGTAAAGTCTGCGGACATCCTTGCCAATCGAGCGAATTTGCCCTGTCATCCAGGGTTTCTCATAGGCAGATTTCCTTTCTCGAAGCGGGCAACTATCTTCGAATGATTTTACAAGAGCCTCCGTAATCCTCCTCACATTGATATCGAAGTCTTCTGTACTTGGATAATCGTGTTTAGGCTGGCCCAATCGATTTCTAAGTAGATTGCCGAATTTGGTCCAGTCGGTTTTAGCCTTATTACGGAAACTTATTGGGTTAGGCGGTGGCCGTGCAATTTTAAACCTTATATAATGGAGGCACGAATAGGAGTGTCATCCGAAACCCTCCACTCATGGATCTCATCAATGAGGTTTTGCGAGCATATCTTTATATCTAATACTTCTTCCCTAATTTTGTTAACAAAGGTCGCCTTGTTCCCTATGTTGAGAGTTAGGAGATCGTTAGTATTCAAACAATACAAGTCCTTGGACGAGTACTTGTGTATGATTGTAGTTCATATGGTTTAATCCAGTAACTTTGTTACTAGTAGTCCACGGTTCCTGGACCAAAGCAACATGAACCCTGCCTTTATTTATTATGTCCATCAGAGCAATGGATGCCGTTTCGCTCCGGTGGAGATTTATCTCGATGACCTCAATCATTGTCTTTCCAGTAAAAGTTTCCTTTGGGAGTCGTCTATCCTATATGGTTGCACTCCCTCCTTATTTGGTAGTGAGTCTTTCTCCTCCTTTCGTTTACTACATATTACACACTCTTTAAGAAGATCTCTTTGGGAGGCGGTGTTACTTTTTGTCGTTCGCTCTTTGTTTTGATTCTTTATGTACCTATTCCTATCACCACTATTCCTGGGAACATTCTGCAAAATTTGTGATATTATCGGCAATTTGGTAATGTTATCGACCACTTCTTGAAAGGCGGTGTTGTTTTTTGTCGCTCCCTCTTTTTTTTGTTACTGCTATCAATTATGGCATAGTGTAGTTCGTCCTGAATATGTTTTTTGACTATTTGGGAATAAGATGGTGCTCCTTACCCTTTTTTATAGCCACAATGCTTTTTTCTTTAGAATGGGTCTTTTTGTTTGAACTAACATATATATCAATGAATTACATATATATTTGAAATTAACTGCCGTTATTGTTTAAGTTATTCCCTTAGTAATTACGTACTGACGGAAACCCTTAGTCTAATTGGAGCTCAACTGAAAGAGCTTTCGACCTAATTTATTTAGGCAAAAATTCGGAGCTCTGTTGATCCTGGCGAGATCTATCCGCATACGGTATTTGTTCGCTCGACTCTTGTGATCCCGTGCACAAACTCATCGAGCTTGGCGAAGATTCGGAGCTCTGTTGATCCCGACGATTTCTATCCGCATCCGGTATTTGGTCGCTCGACTCTTCAGCTCCTTGGTCCAGGGTCTGACTGCTAATATACTGTATAATAACGCCAAACTGACACTGGAGATGCTCCATTGATTTGGACATATTAGATATGTCCCCACACATCTTATCCATAGTTCCAGCTTGATACTGGATCCTACCGCCGGTCTGACTTCTGTTCCTACAAAAGTGTTGCGACATAGATGCCACTTCGGCACGCAAAACATCCATTCTGAATTCGTCTGCTCCTTGGTCGCAGGTCTGATGGGTGGTGGACTGGTAATTGTCGTGCGACGGGTCGGCGAGAAGCGCCACAGCTTCCAACATCAAGGCAACAGCGCTCGAGTTGTTCATTTTCCTATCTATTTTATTCGTTTTGGCAATAACAATTAGAAGGTATTGTTGTTCGTTTTTGCTTCTGATCGAAAGACTTATTATTTTTGCTTGTTATACACAGATGAATAATTTTTCACGCATACAACATATCAACAGTTCTCCTTACTTCTGTTTCTTGTCTCTCGATCCTACCAGTCCTCGATGCCAATTCGCGACGCAAAGCATCCATTCGGGATTCTTGTGATCCCGTGCGCAAACTCGACGACCTTGGCAAAAATACGGAGCTCTGCTGACCCTCGGGACTTCCTACCGCATCCGGTATTTATTCGCTCGACTCTTGTGATCCCGTGCACAAACTCATCGAGCTTGGCAAAAATTCGGAGCTCTGATCCTGGCGATTTCTATCCGCATCCGGTATTTGTTCGCTCGACTCTTCAGCTCCTTGGTCCAGGGTCTGACTGCTAATATACTGTATAATAACGCCAAACTGACACTTAGATATGGACATATTAGATATGTCCCCACCAGACAATGAAGCCGACCAACATTTTCGGCGGCGGCGGCGCATGGAAAAATACCAATCGGCGGCGGCGGCTGAAAGTTCCAACAAACGATGGGGCACGAATGTCATTCTCAGACACAGATGGCGCTTTAAGATATTTACAATTGGATGAAAAACTTTAAGTTATCACAAAAATTTAAGAACAGTTATGGAAGTTTTGATGTTATGTCAAAAATCTGCTCAATAAATCTCTAGTTATTAATCTTTGTTGCGAAAGAGAATTTATTGCGAATGATATAGTGCCTGCTGTGCTCTCTTTAAAACGACGTAGACTTTGCAAAAATTCCCTCGGCCGCTCAAGAGTTATAGTAAATTCCGCAAAAACCAAATTTCAATTTCAAATGCCATAATTTTTTTTGGATTTTTTTTTTAAATAAATGATAGCGAGAAACTTTTATAAATTTAAACCCGAAAATGAACTTCATTACAAATTCTGACCCTATTATATTACTTATTAGTCACTTTCTTAATTTTCATGGTTGTATAAAATAAATCTTTTTGACTCACTAAATAAAGTTCGGCGGCTGAGTTTCAGCCGATTTGAGCCGCTAAAAACGGCGGCGGCGCCGGCTGGAAAAAAATTGCCGGCTACGGCTCCCCGCTGATTTGCGCCGTGTCGGCTTCATAGCCTGCCCCGGAGTAGCCGTTCTGCAGAGAATATTGCTGCTGTAGCCGAGGATGTCATGGAAGCGCCGTAGACATCGACCAGACGACGTGCCACGCAAATGGGTATCAGTCGACGGTCTCTACAGCGAATTTTGGTACAAGATTTGAAGAAGTTTTTAATAAAATATGAGTTAACTACGCCAAAGCAACGGATTAGACCGGCAGAGAGACTAGCAATAACACCACTATATGTCAAATATTTCTTTATCCTATGATTCCAAGTTGGGAAATATTAACATTCTATTCTTTAAAATTATAGATATTTGGGTCACGGTTGTTCCATACAATCGATTGCATGGAGTCACAAGCTGGGGAAAACAACAATTCGAAATATTATTTTAGAATGCAGTAAAGTTTTGTGGCGCTTGCTTTCGCCGATTTATTTAAATGAACAAACTACACAGCAGTACAAACACATTGCCAATGATTTTCAACGAATGTGGGATATGCCGAATTGTGTGGGAATCTGCGATGCTAACTATACATTCATATCAGTTTATGTTGGAAGTTATGGCAGCCAACACGATGGGGGTATGTCCATTAAACTTCAATTTATTTATAATCTATTTTAATACAAACAATTTCCATTTCTTAATTTAAATTAAATACAGCTATATTCCAGTACTCTCCGTTTGGCCAATCAGTTATTTCAGGTACAGTACCTGTACCTCCTAGTAGACCATTATCGTCAGCATCCTCTGAATCCTTTCCTCATTTTTATTGGCGATGCGGCGTTTCCCCTGAGGAATATCCTTGGTCTAAGTCAACAACTTTAGACGAGCTCAGAGACAACATCCAACGTGAAATTGCCAACGTTCCGGTCGAAATGAGTCCAAGAGTGGTGGATAATTGGATCCAAAGAATAGATCGCTGTTGACAGGCTCGTGGTGGTCATATGACCGAAATTGAATTTCATTCTTAAAATGTAACATTTGCACTACACCTGGAATTTGAACTCTATATCTTAAATATTCTGTGTTTTATTAATATATAAAATTAATATGTCCTTAATGGAAAACCCTTTACTTATGTCTATTTCCACTGAAGAGGGACTCAGCCAAATCCAATCCAATCTCTATCTATAAATAAGTCCACGTTTGTAGAGACGCTTATATTGCTGTCAACTTAACCCACAATGAAGAAGATTGGCGCAATGATTGTCTCGTACTGTCGTCAAAAGAATCCTGAAGCAGATTATAAATTTAATTTTTAATGGAGTCAGCTCCGATCTTCATAAAACTCACCTGTAAGGCCCAGCTCCTTGCCAATTTGTTTCCACGGTTCTCGCTTTTTTCAGATATCCTATATGCTGGTTTATATTTGTTGTATAAATACTCGTGCGACTGCACCAATGAAATCAAATATTCGTCTTTCATGTTTATTTCCACTTTTTAACAACAAATAATTAATAAATTATTTTCTTTACTTTTCTCAGTGAACATAGAATTGTAATTGTAAACAACATGTAGTGTCAGCTGTTGTTAAATTGTACGTAAATGGAACGTCCAATTCTGATTTCAACAGATTCAGCCGTCCGTTTACGGTTCGTTTCCGTTGACTAATCGTTTACACTGATTTCCATATGACAGATTGAATCAGCTGATTCGTTACGCTACGGGGGCGTTAGGGTTAAGTTTGCCTAACTGGGCCTTTAGTCTAATTGGAGCTCAACTGAAAGAGCTTTCACTCCAATAGAGTAAGAGTTTCCATCTTGAAATATTATTCCAATTCGCTGCTTCGTCGAATTCTCTTTGTAAATGGTTGGTTAAGTTTCGGCATCAGCGGAAGACTTCACTTCACAGATCGGCAAACATTATGCTGTAAATATACGGGCAATGTCAGATTGTTAGGCAAAGGTGAATTGACAGTTCAGACGATTGCAAGAAAACATTACAATTTCATATATTTACAATATATTTTGTAAATATTTATATACAGGATTGCCAATAAAAATACATTATAGACAGTGTTGCAAATAAAATGATTTTCTGGCAATGGCGCCGTTGTCACATGCATAAACTTCGCACATATAACAATCAGCAAGTTATCTCGCAATGACTTTTCAACATTGCCAGAAAAATGGCGGAAAAATGAAACACTGTGAATTTACAACCGTGTGAACATAAAATTTTTGTTTTGCAACGTTAGCAGAAAAGTCATTGCGAGATAATTTGCAGATTGTTATATGTGCGAAGTTTATGCATGTGACAACGGCGCCATTGCCAGAAAAACATTTTATTTGCAACACTGTCTATAATGTATTTTTATTGGCAGCAGTGTTACCGTTGGAAAATTTCAGAAAGGGGCACAAAATGGGGATTTTTGAGAAAAACGAGGCACACGTTCATAAAATAAAGTGGCACGCTTTTTAAGGTTCTTATATAATGCAAAATACAATAAAATCAAAACTTGTGCACATTTTCTACAAATTTGTAAAGAAATTTATAAAAAAAAACTATATGTGTACATGTCATTACATTTTATGGGCCTTGTCAAAGAGCTTATTATAATGAAATCCAAAGCGCTAAATTATTTTTATTGCTGAATTGCTGCAATTTGCATGTGGACTTGATATATATAATTTTATAAATTGAAAAATAAATTATTCGCACAGTTTCTGCTTTTAACTACGAATTTCCGAACGGCATCTGTGATATGTCCATATATCGGAATGGACGTGATCGGGTTATGCAATATATTTCAATAACAGTACCTGTGTTTTACTCTAAAACAAATTTAAAAAAGCTACACAAAACTTTTTTGTGATGCATACTATCTAAGTAAATATATGAAATATCATATATTTTACATTTATTTTTTTATTTATCATTACTTTTTGGCAATTTATTGTCTTCATGCGTTATTTACGTACATTAGAACGTAAAATGCTGTTTAAATAGTGCAAAAATATAATTTTTTACAAAAGTGGCAGAAGTGTATAAAAGTGCCACCAAAAATGTGAAAAGTGGCACATTTAGTATCCCAAAAGAAAAGGGGCGCAAAAGTATCACGGCTGAAAAAAGGGGCAAAACTGCCCCTTTAGTCGCACAACGGTAACACTGATTGGCAGTCCTGCATATAAATATTTACAAAATATATGGTAAATATATGAAATTTGTAGCATGCAACTCAGGATTGACTTGGAACTGCAATAACAATTCGAGCTTGTATATAGTATAGTTAGAATGAATCGACAGCTGCAGCACGCAATTCGTCCAGCCTTATTGCTCGTCGGTGGGAGGGGTTTTTTTTCTGTCATTCATCGAAAACAAAATTGCTACATTTAGTTGAGATAGTTTGCGTGCTTGAATGTAAGAAAGATAGCAGGAGAATAGGATGCTTAGTCGAAGAAATCTAATTGCGCTGAAGGTGTACCAGCACAGTGCCCGCCCAACCTGTCTACCAAATGATTTCCGAATGAATCCATATGCAGTTATGGGTAGACCCACTAATTTATCCCTTAATTCATTTTCCCGCCGACCGAAAGAACTCAGGCAAGAATTTCTAAATTAGTGCATACTGTGAGTTTCACAAGACGTATTTATTAGACAATTCATTTTTTTAGAATCTAATTTTCAATTCAAGTAATATAAATTATATTTGGGAGTATTGGTATAACATAATGAAAGAAAAAATTTCATATTAATTTTGGTACTTAAAAATACTAAATTATTACACTATAAAAAAAAACTAGAATCTAGCAGGGAACATAAAAACAAAACATTAACATTTTTCTTTAAGTGGAAACACTATTTCGGCGGTTACACTGCTGTGGTCTTTGTATCACCAAACAAAAAGAACATACGTACGTACATATATCTTAGCAACCGAAATATATAAACAAAATCAAAGTTTCAAAATCACTGGCACACCATACTCGCGAAAGAACATGGAGGACGGAAACCACAAAGATCAATAACCTCTATGGCATAAGAGGCTGCAACATGCACGTATGTATGTATGGTGATTTGATGGGTCGGGAACAGTTTGAAAAGCACAGGAAAATTAAGAACGGTACACAGTAATGAGAGTAGAAAACATTACTGCTTCATTAATTGATATTATCGATAAACTATTAGGTTTTTGTATTTGAAAAATTATATGATAATTTTGCAATTGATCATTGGTAATTTTGTTCGATTACTTATTAATCAAAATGTTAAAATTTCAATAGAACAGAAAAATATTTTCTTATAACATTTCCAACGGTTTTTTTTTGCAAGAAGAGAGAACTAGGAGAATTTTGCGAGTTTGTTTTTTTTTTGTTATTAATTTAACAAATGAACAGGCCGATATAATTGATGATTATTTCGCCATTTATAACAAAACAAAATTAGGTCATTTTTGCAAGTTTTAATAACAGTTATTGTTTTCAGGGGCCAACATAAAAATATAATATTATTTCTCAAAATTATTGGATCTGGCACATGCAGTGAGAGAGAGAGGTGACAAGGGGACTCGAGAGTAAATATCTCGGTAAACCGGTATGCATACTCAGTAGTTAGTAAATGATTTGAAACCGTATAATATACGTATGTCTGAATGTGCCAAAGACCACAATAAGAAAGAAGTTGAACAATAAGAAAAATAATGACTTACATACATACATCCAGGTCCCGCGATGAAAGGCCTTCCATATGGTACGGGGAAGCGGCAGCACCTGTAGAATTGTGAAGGGGCAGCTTCGCTCAATGCAGCTATATTAGGTGGTTATTTTTGTGTTATATGTTTTATGTTTAAGCAAAAACCCAGTAAATATTAAGGACGTCTTTTTTTAAGTTTGGCAAAAAAAAATCACCTAATTGGAAATGTTGGTTCTTTCTTCTCAAACCACTAGATCACACAGCATAAATGTTACTCACTACACTTAACCGACATAAGATGTGTTTCTTAATTACTTTTTTGCAAAAAAAATAAATTTTACCAAATTTGTTAGCATCAATTAGAAGTTAGGGATAGAGAAATCACTAAATATCCTCTTTTCTTCACTGGTCAATACAAATTAGAATGATTTTTTTTAGAATTTCGGAAACTTCAAATGATTCACTACCGAGTTATATGGATTTTTTCCTAATATAAATAGTTTTTAAACTTAAATTTTACGCAAAGCACTCCAAACGACGATGCGACAAACGACAACTTGTAGCGACGGCATACACTCGGAATAAACTGACGGACATGGGCTCGCCAAGTTCCCGTGACACCGTTGCTTAAACCAAATACCAATGCTGAGAGAGCAACGTTCTGGTGTACACAATGCCTGTCTATAAGAAAAACGAGGACACCGTTAGCGGTGATTTTGATTGGGAGATGATGTATTATCTTACCAATCAATCAAAAGAGAATTATGTGCATTACATGAACGTTTGCGAGATGGAATCAGATAGCCACTCAATTACGCCTTCTCCAATCGTCCTCAAACTATCGATATGGAAAAACTACCAACCCACGGCAGCAATAAGCCTCGATAGACAGTCTAAGTTTCTGGCCCAATCAGTATCCGTGTATATTAAAAGGGTAAATCCCACCAAAATTACGGTTTGTGGAGGAAGAAAATTATACTGGATTTGCTAGAACAATAATGCAAGATTTTTCTTCGCACTGTAGTTGCGATCAGCAACAGTAAAATCAGAGCACTTACTTGCAATATTATGTACTTTTATAGGTATAATGTTCACAAAAAAAAAAATCTGAACACTCCACAAAAAAACTTTCAGGACACTTGGATATTCACTGTCTGGTGATGCGATTTGGTAAAATGACACAATAGAATGGTAATATGGCCTCCTCGTAAGCAGTATTTATGAGCTCGGACAAGTAAAGATGTCTCCTATTTAATGGAAATCATACATACGGTGGAAAATACAACCAACACATACAACTAAACTCTATATAGGTATGCTGTTGAATTTCCAACTTTACTACAGCTCCTATTTCTCTCAAAAAAAAAGAAGTTTAATTTCTCTTAAGTCTGCACCATACACACACGCAACCAAAGTCATAAGACAAACACCGACTCATTCTCCTCATACCGATTGGTTAGATCTGTAATGTGTGTTTATGCTGCATACTTTGCGGAACGAACGCAACAATTACATTCAAAACTAACTCGAAACGGAAACTAATGCACACATCTACAGCGCCACTACATTTACCCCCCGGAAAAATCAGATTTCCGGGTTCCAAACACTGAAATCTGATCCCGCTTGTAGATGTGCATCATTGACGAATATCTTTCGCATGATAATTTCCCAGCGAACTCCCTTGTAAATCTTCCAGCTCATAATAGGAATTACCACATTTTCGACGAATACGAGCCTTAAGGAATGTCGGCGCCAGCTTGGATTTATAGCCCTGCTCAAAATTGCTTTATCGAAAATTTCGACGGTAAACTTCCTGCCCCACATCATACGACACTTCTCGTGATCTAAGATTGTAAGATTTCTCGTTTCTTTCAAACTGTCGGCGCATAAAATCAGCAGCTCTAGTGCAAATTACTTCGAAGGAATCGTCGCGATTAAATTGCACTGTCCTATCATCCAACATGTTAAGAGTACGTAGTAAACGGTACGTCGAACCATTGGTCACCATGTGCTGGCCAAAGGTCATCTGATATGGAGAGGTACCTATCGATGTATGGAAGGTGGACCTAAGAGAACACGCAATTTCACTTAAGTGGACATCCCAATCTTTTTGGTCGGGATTCACATAGGCTTTTATAGCGCTAATAACAGATCGATTCACTCGTTCCGATGCATTCGCCTGTGGCGAATGCACTGCCGTGTAAATGTGATTAACTCTGTAGCTGCTTAAAAGGTCATTGAATTTTTTTGCCTTGAATTGAGTTCCATTGTCAGAGACAATAGTTTCTGGAACACCAAATGTGTGAAAAAGTTCTTCGAGGTATGAAATTACATTGTCAGCTGTAAATTTTCTGACAGGATGTATAAAAGGAAACTTTGAGAAATGATCCAAAACCACAAATATGCCTATGTTTCCGGACTTCGATCTTGGATATGGACCCAAGAAGTCGACAAACAGCTTCTGGAAGAATCTGTAAGTCTGACCAGTATTCCCCATCGGCGGCCTCATAGTTTGATTTGGATGTTTGGTTGTCTTACAGACTTCACAAGAGTTTATATATACGATCTTACGTCGTTCACTAAGTTGGGCCAAAAGTAGTATCGCCGTATCCTTTCCAATGTTTTATTGATACCAGAGTGCGATGAAAAAGGACCGTCATGGTGTTTCTCAATTACTTCCGGAACCAACCCTCTCGGAATCCATAGTTTCCACGCCAGGTCATCCGTTGTCTGCTCACCTACTGCATGCTCAGTTCGTCTATACAAAAAACCATCGATAACTTTAAGGTCAGGGGTACTATTGATATTCTCTTCCACCCTTTTGACAAGGTCTACATAGTCATCGGACTGGAAATGTGAAGACTGCAAATCTACGTAAACTCCCTGCCCACTCTCTATTCTAGACAGACACAAAACCTCGGATATGTCATCACAATTAGTACGTGAAAGTGCATCAGGCACTACGTTCTGCGTTCCCTTTCGGTGCTCAATTTTAAAACGAAATCCCTGAAGTTTCAAAGCCCATTTCGCCAGCCTTGTACTTAGATCTGTTTGGGACATGAGCCACTTCAAAGAAGCATGATCAGTAATCACAGTAAACTCATGTCCCTCAACATAAGCTCTAAACTTCTTAATGCTTAACATTGCAGCCAAGCATTCTTGTTCGGTGACACTGTAGTTGCGTTGGGCTTGGTTTAGTTTCTTAGACATAAATGCTATCGGAAACTCATCACCCTCCGCATTCTTTTGCACCAATACTGCTCCTATACCTGTCTTGCTTGCATCACAGTGTATATAGAACGACTGTGAAAAATCTGGGCTATGTAAAACAGGGGCTGAGCTTAAGATGGACTTCAATCCATCAAAGGATTTCTGGGATGCTTCATTCCACACGAACTTACGGTTTCCTTTGAGCAAATCTGTGAGGGGAGAGGAAATCGCAGCGTAGTTCCTAATGAACTTCCGGTACCAACCGGACATACCTAAAAACCGTCTGACTTGTCTTACAGACCTAGGTATCGGAAATTCTGTTATGGCAGAAATCTTGTCTGGGTCTGCCTGAATAACCCCGTTTCCCACCACGTGGCCTAAATATCGGACCTCAGTAACACAAAACTTACTTTTCTCAACATTAATCGTGAGTCCAGCCAAACGTAAACATCTAGCCACTTCCTGTAACACTTCCATATGCCGCTCGAAAGTATCAGAAACCACTAGAAGATCATCCAGATAAACAAACACTTCGGTCCTGAGATGCGCTGGGATTACCCTGTCCATCAGCCTGGACATCGTCTGGGGTGCATTGCACAGGCCGAAGGGCATTACCTTAAAATGGTAAAGCGGCCTCCCAGGGACCGTAAACGCTGTCTTATCTTTCGATGAATCATCCAGTGGAATCTGCCAAAAAGCATCCTTTAAATCAATACTGCTTATAAATTCAGCCTTTGGAAGTCGACTCAGAATACCGTCTATCTGAGGAAGTGGATAGGCATCTCCTATCGTTACGGAATTTAACTTCCGGCTGTCTAGACACAGTCTGTTCTTACCCGGCTTTCGGTGTAAGACCACGGGAGACGACCACGCACTATTGGATTCCTCGATAACACCCATAGCTAACATTCTGTCGAGCTCTTCGTATATCAGCTTTTCGATCGCAGGGGAAACAGGAAAGTGCCTCTGTTTAATAGGGCGAGCGTCACCGGTGTCAACAACGTGGCTTAAAAGGTTTGTTTTACCAAGCCCTTCCTTGGAAAAGGACGGAAAAATGCTAATTATTTGTTGTAGCCTAAAACGTTGCTGAACCGTGAGCACCCTTTGATCTGCAATCTCGCTGACATACAAAGAACAGACAGGAGAACAAGCAGAAGAAATCAAATTTGGAGGAAGCAATTCAAACTCCTTCCAAAAGTCCATGCCAAGAATCAAATTTTGCGACAAACTGGGAACGATGTATAAATGTATGGACTTTACATTTCCTTGAAACGTAACTTCAGTAGAAAAGACACCAACAACCGTTTGAGCTTTACCATCTGCCGTTTTGACAGTGGTACCCAGCTTCTTAAAAGGACTATTCGAATTCAGGATATCCAAGGCAGCATCCGAACCTATACAAGAAACGGAAGCTCCTGTATCTAACAAGCCAATAAACTTTCTACCTAACAAAAGGACTTCTGCATATGGACGGACGTCACCTGGTTTATCAAAAACTGAAACGGAAAAACTCTTTTTGCAGGTCTTGACGTTTTTCCAAAAATTTCGCATCCGAATCCCGGATCTTGTAGGTTGTGAACTGTCCTGAAAGATTCTACCTCGAACCTCGTAATAATGTCTTAATCGCTCGTGAAACGGAATCAAGGGATGTGGACCTTTAAGGGCAGTGGAATATTTATCACTTTCGAAAGAGATATTAGGGTAAGAAAATTCATTAGAAACATCATTCGGAGTTATCTCAATTTGTGCCTTGTCTGATAATTTGTCACTTCCGGTATAGTTATATAGGCGAACGCCAGAGTTAGAATCTGTTGAAGAGGCATGTTGTAGAATTTGTATATGTTTACCACTGTCATTCACTACATTTTGGGGTTTGATGCACTCTGTGGTGCAAGCACTTTGGAGTTTTTTGGATGAGTATTACTTTTCCGACAATTCGGTTTGTAAACCTGTGGTGTCCCACACCCATAACAGAAGACAGTGCGATCAGAAACGCAATCCAGATAACGATGACCGGGACTCCGGCAATTCCAGCACACTAATGCAAGTTCTGAAATATTTTCTTCGAATTGAAGGACTTCCGGTTCCGTTTCATCCATCAGTTCTACTTCCGACAACCGTTTATGAAATTGACCACTCTTATTATTGGAAAGGTTAATACCATGTTTTCTACGCATATCTTGTAGAAAGAACTCACGTCTACGACAGATACCACGAAGCTGACTGACTGATTCGACAGCCATATTTAAAATTTCGAGTTGGATTTCCGGCAGTAGATTCCTTCTTAAAATCTCAACTAAAGTCTTATCGCTCAATGGTTCATGCAACCTATCAACCAATTCAATAACGGATTCATAGAAAGTATCAAATGTCTCGTTGACTTTTTGCTTTCGATCACGTATCATTTCCCTAATGTCAATGTCTGTCCGAGAATCCATATATTGTTGTTTCAGAGCGCGGCATAAATCTGACCAGTGGAAGTTGGAATTGGATTCATGGAAACGCCAAAACCAATCGTTGGCTTTGCCTTCAAATAGGGCGCCTGCATTTCCACACAATATTTGGAAATTTCCATTTAGCGTTTGTCTGGTTAACGCCTCCACGCGATATATGAATTTCTCCACAGACAAGCTGTTGGAACTTCCTGTAAATTTAAGTCTCCAGTTTAACATTATTTGACTAACTTTATCGGGACGAAAAACCAAATCTGAAACAGTGTTCGAACCGCTAACATGTGATCGATTTAAAATGTTTCCAACATGTGAAAAATCTGGTTCATGACTAGTGTTATGACGACTTTCAGCGGCTGCAGGTAAACCTAACAACTGTTCAAAAGTTCGTTGTTCAACATCCGGTAGAGTTTGCATAACAGGCCTTCGTGTGGTAGTCGAAGGTGCAGGGACATTGGTCGGATTATTTGCTATATTCAGTTTAGAAATATTAGCCTCAATACTAGTTTCAACCAATCTAGAAATTTGTCCTGATAAGGCACCCAAAAGTTGCGATTGCTGTTCAGCCATGAGAGAAACAACAATGTCTTTAATATCGTTCACGGTCACTGACTGGGATAAATTTGAATTTTCGCTATCAACTTGGTTTGGATCTGTGGACCCGTGGTTGGTTGGCCTACTCGCATCATAATTCTTTGCTTTTGAAGAAGATCTTGTCATCATTGGTGACAATGATTTCTGAGACAATGTAGAAGCAGTCTGATCTTTTGTAATCTTTAATCCACAATTTGGACAAGTAGGCTTAGTACGAACGTAATTGGTGATACATATCTTATGGAAAACATGCTTGCAAATAGTTTGGGTCAAATCCGCTTTATTTGACATAGCATTATTACAGATACTGCAAAGTTGCTCACTTCCTGTAGCAATCCCTGAGGTACTGAGATCTTCAGTGCTACGTCGGACTGACATTTTTGATGAAATATTTTATAAATCAAAACAAGTATGAAACGTGAAATTATTTAAACAAATATGTTCTTTTTTTCTAAAATATTCAATAAAAATAGTTTCTGCCTGAGTTCAAGTACAGATCGGATATATAATTACGGGTAAAATTTTATTTGCTTCGAACAAAAAGCGAGAAAAAAAAAGAATTGTAAGGATTTCGAAGAATTGCTAAATAAAATTATTCCGGATAAGAACGTCATCGATAACACTCTTATATTCCGGATATAAATGTAGAAGGGTAAAACATTTTCAATCTTTAACTTTGTCCCGGTCAGTTCCAGGCTTAAACAAAAGCTTCAAAAATCTGCATTCACAAAACAGTATCAAAGATCGAAAACGATTCACTAAGATCGGGGAGAAAAGTACACCACTATAATCGGTTATATCCGAAAGCACTACTGCATATCTCGAGATATAAATTCCATTAAAATTGTGATACACTTGCATAGGGAAAAGAAAAAATGAAAAACAAAAGAAAGATTAAGACAGATGAGAGGAAAAGAGATTAAGTAAAATGAAGCCGAATGGGAAATTTTAAATATTAATAATAAGATACACAGTATCCAGAAACATACAAAGTATGTCATTTTTCACCCATTCGTGCCCCACGTTGGGCGCCATTATTCTGTAGCATGCAACTCAGGATTGACTTGGAACTGCAATAACAATTCGAGCTTGTATATAGTATAGTTAGAATGAATCGACAGCTGCAGCACGCAATTCGTCCAGCCTTATTGCTCGTCGGTGGGAGGGGTTTTTTTTCTGTCATTCATCGAAAACAAAATTGCTACATTTAGTTGAGATAGTTTGCGTGCTTGAATGTAAGAAAGATAGCAGGAGAATAGGATGCTTAGTCGAAGAAATCTAATTGCGCTGAAGGTGTACCAGCACAGTGTCCGCCCAACCTGTCTACCAAATGATTTCCGAATGAATCCATATGCAGTTATGGGTAGACCCACTAATTTATCCCTTAATTCATTTTCCCGCCGACCGAAAGAACTCAGGCAAGAATTTCTAAATTAGTGCATACTGTGAGTTTCACAAGACGTATTTATTAGACAATTCATTTTTTTAGAATCTAATTTTCAATTCAAGTAATATAAATTATATTTGGGAGTATAACATAATGAAAGAAAAAATTTCATATTAATTTTGGTACTTAAAAATACTAAATTATTACACTATAAAAAAAAACTAGAATCTAGCAGGGAACATAAAAACAAAACATTAACATTTTTCTTTAAGTGGAAACACTATTTCGGCGGTTACACTGCTGTGGTCTTTGTATCACCAAACAAAAAGAACATACGTACGTACATATATCTTAGCAACCGAAATATATAAACAAAATCAAAGTTTCAAAATCACTGGCACACCATACTCGCGAAAGAACATGGAGGACGGAAACCACAAAGATCAATAACCTCTATGGCATAAGAGGCTGCAACATGCACGTATGTATGTATGGTGATTTGATGGGTCGGGAACAGTTTGAAAAGCACAGGAAAATTAAGAACGGTACACAGTAATGAGAGTAGAAAACATTACTGCTTCATTAATTGATATTATCGATAAACTATTAGGTTTTTGTATTTGAAAAATTATATGATAATTTTGCAATTGATCATTGGTAATTTTGTTCGATTACTTATTAATCAAAATGTTAAAATTTCAATAGAACAGAAAAATATTTTCTTATAACATTTCCAACGGTTTTTTTTTGCAAGAAGAGAGAACTAGGAGAATTTTGCGAGTTTGTTTTTTTTTTGTTATTAATTTAACAAATGAACAGGCCGATATAATTGATGATTATTTCGCCATTTATAACAAAACAAAATTAGGTCATTTTTGCAAGTTTTAATAACAGTTATTGTTTTCAGGGGCCAACATAAAAATATAATATTATTTCTCAAAATTATTGGATCTGGCACATGCAGTGAGAGAGAGATGTGACAAGGGGACTCGAGAGTAAATATCTCGGTAAACCGGTATGCATACTCAGTAGTTAGTAAATGATTTGAAACCGTATAATATACGTATGTCTGAATGTGCCAAAGACCACAATAAGAAAGAAGTTGAACAATAAGAAAAATAATGACTTACATACATACATCCAGGTCCCGCGATGAAAGGCCTTCCATATGGTACGGGGAAGCGGCAGCACCTGTAGAATTGTGAAGGGGCAGCTTCGCTCAATGCAGCTATATTAGGTGGTTATTTTTGTGTTATATGTTTTATGTTTAAGCAAAAACCCAGTAAATATTAAGGACGTCTTTTTTTAAGTTTGGCAAAAAAAAAATCACCTAATTGGAAATGTTGGTTCTTTCTTCTCAAACCACTAGATCACACAGCATAAATGTTACTCACTACACTTAACCGACATAAGATGTGTTTCTTAATTACTTTTTTGCAAAAAAAATAAATTTTACCAAATTTGTTAGCATCAATTAGAAGTTAGGGATAGAGAAATCACTAAATATCCTCTTTTCTTCACTGGTCAATACAAATTAGAATGATTTTTTTTAGAATTTCGGAAACTTCAAATGATTCACTACCGAGTTATATGGATTTTTTCCTAATATAAATAGTTTTTAAACTTAAATTTTACGCAAAGCACTCCAAACGACGATGCGACAAACGACAACTTGTAGCGACGGCATACACTCGGAATAAACTGACGGACATGGGCTCGCCAAGTTCCCGTGACACCGTTGCTTAAACCAAATACCAATGCTGAGAGAGCAACGTTCTGGTGTACACAATGCCTGTCTATAAGAAAAACGAGGACACCGTTAGCGGTGATTTTGATTGGGAGATGATGTATTATCTTACCAATCAATCAAAAGAGAATTATGTGCATTACATGAACGTTTGCGAGATGGAATCAGATAGCCACTCAATTACGCCTTCTCCAATCGTCCTCAAACTATCGATATGGAAAAACTACCAACCCACGGCAGCAATAAGCCTCGATAGACAGTCTAAGTTTCTGGCCCAATCAGTATCCGTGTATATTAAAAGGGTAAATCCCACCAAAATTACGGTTTGTGGAGGAAGAAAATTATACTGGATTTGCTAGAACAATAATGCAAGATTTTTCTTCGCACTGTAGTTGCGATCAGCAACAGTAAAATCAGAGCACTTACTTGCAATATTATGTACTTTTATAGGTATAATGTTCACAAAAAAAAAAATCTGAACACTCCACAAAAAAACTTTCAGGACACTTGGATATTCACTGTCTGGTGATGCGATTTGGTAAAATGACACAATAGAATGGTAATATGGCCTCCTCGTAAGCAGTATTTATGAGCTCGGACAAGTAAAGATGTCTCCTATTTAATGGAAATCATACATACGGTGGAAAATACAACCAACACATACAACTAAACTCTATATAGGTATGCTGTTGAATTTCCAACTTTACTACAGCTCCTATTTCTCTCAAAAAAAAAAGAAGTTTAATTTCTCTTAAGTCTGCACCATACACACACGCAACCAAAGTCATAAGACAAACACCGACTCATTCTCCTCATACCGATTGGTTAGATCTGTAATGTGTGTTTATGCTGCATACTTTGCGGAACGAACGCAACAATTACATTCAAAACTAACTCGAAACGGAAACTAATGCACACATCTACAGCGCCACTACAAATTGTAATGTTTTCTTGCAATCGTCTGAACTGTCAATTCACCTTTGCCTAACAATCTGTCATTGTCCGTATATTTGCAGCACTTCAACAGGGTTGATAACGTTTGCCGATCTGGCAATCGTCTATACTCAGCTTTAAGAACATATGTTCGAGACAAGTGCGCCAACAAAAAAACGCTAATCGAATGCACGTAGCCCGAGAAATTTCAAAATTCACCCCGTACATGAAATCTATATATATAAAAATGTTTGTATGTATGTATGTATGTGTTTTATAGACGCTTAAACCACTGGACCGATTTAAAAATTTTTTTCTTTTGTTTGAAAGCTATTTTGTCTGAGATGGTTTTGGAAAAAAAATTTTGCAAAAAGTGGGCGGCAATTTTGCAAAAGTGACAAATCGTTTGTTTTCAAAATCTGGGGCAACCAAGTGGACCGGGTCCAGCTAGTTTGAAATAAAAACAAAATCTTTTTAAATGTTTATCCAAATACTTTTAAAGATTTGCAAGTTGCAATAAGGCTTCCACTAAGCTCTCTGGCTATGAAGGACATCGTTGCGATGCGTCGAAATTAAACATGACTAAGGTCAACAATGAACCAAGATCGATTTTGAAATTTGGTCATTTTAAATATCAAAAACGAAGTAGTAAAATTGCTAGTGATATTCCTATTTATTTTTAAAGAGTAGAAGAACTTATTTTAATTCTTATTTATTTTTTATTCCGTTTTGCTATTTTTTTATGTTGCTTGCTTGCTTTTATTCGGTCTGCAAATCTTTGTGATTCTAACTAGGATACACTCCCGGCTTCAAGACCATTTTGTATTTTATACATGGCGGTGTATAAATATGTATTAAAAATTGGCAGCACACATACTGGATCATGATTTCTGAGCCGTGACACTCGTTATCAACAGTTCTGCTGCAATTGTATGGGAGATACGGAGCTAATACTATCGGCGTTATCTAAAGCCTTTGAGTTCTTACTCAAGCCCCAAATATGCGAAAATTTGGACGGCTTCTCTTTAATTGACAAATTGTCAGCCTCGGTTTCGTAAATATCATAGTACAACCTCTTTGATTTACAGGTTAACGAAAAATACAGCGCGCCTACTATTTAAAGGGGAACAGCCAGTAATACCCGCAGTACTCGCCTGAGCAAGGCGTTTGATTCAGTTGATCATAACATTCTTGTTAATGAACTTTTTTTGCATTTTTCATATGCGTCTTGTAACCTAATCTAATCTTTCCTGGCTGAGCGCTATCTATTTATTTCTAATAAAAGACGTATGTGAATCTGATCATTGTTCTGGAGTTCCACAGGGATCAATATTAGGACCTATATTTGTTCATGCTTTATATGAATGATATCAGGTCATCCGTTGTTAGTTCTAATCATTTCGCAGATGATATTCAATTAATTTGTTCGTTTGATTCAAATTCCCTTGACCTATGTGTAGGACTATTAAGTTTACCAATCATATTACTTATATTTACTTGCTCTAAAACAAATCTTATTCTCGGAAAATTGTACGGTCTGAATGTGATTTAACCTATGTGAATAAAATATGTGATGGCCCGTTCGCTTCTAGTGGTTGTTAAAGTTACTAACAGAGCTAACATACATACGTAGACTTTCGTCTTGGTTACATGGCATTTTAAGATAGGTTTATGACAAATTTAAGGAAGTTAGTCCCTATTTACATTGCTGAATGTTCAGCGGATTATCGGCGTTTTGAAGGAGAGAGGCAGTCGGCAAGAGGGGGAAAAAACTCTCCCGTACTCAGGCTTATCGGTCTGAACGTTTTGTGTTTTTCACTCGGCCTTTGAAACAACAACAATTCACACAGAAATATCCGAAACAAAATTATGTGTCTAAACGCAGAGGCAAGTTTAAAAGAGAATTAGCGGATAAGCTGCTGAAAAAAATATCCTAGTGTAAATCTGAACTTATACTTCGTTACGTTCTCACTATCTTTACGTACAAAATAATAGCAGCGCACACAACCTTCAATGTCCGTTGCCTGTAGTCAAAATAATTGCAGCAAGCTTTTAAAATCCGAAAATATCGTTTAAATCCCGAAATTGTTTAAATCATACGAATTAAAAAGTAAGAGAATATTCAATGTGTTGTGTTTTTAAAATAACATTATTTTAAAAAAAAACTGGGCCGAGCAAAACATTGTGAAGAAGAAACCCGGCGTCTGATAAAAAAGTTGATATCTGAAGGAAAAAACTTACCGAAACGTACAGAAACCCTGTATGCCCGAAGTTCCAAAAGGTGCCTCTTTTGAAAATATATGTACATGTGGAAAAGAGATTACGGAAAAATGGAGAAACATCCTATGGTCGGATAAGTCAAAAATTGTGTTGTATATACAGGGCCCCGACAATATTGGAGACGTCCACAGAATAAAGTTCACTTGGGCATGGTTTTCTTACTACGGAGCCGGGAAAATACATTGGATCCGAAATATCAAGGATGCCACCCAATACGTAGAAATACTTGATATTATGTTGCCGTATGCGGAATATGGAATGACTCTAAAATGGACATTTCAACAGGACAGTGATCCGAAGCACACCAGTCGATTAGTAAAGTGGTGGTTTCAAGAAAACAATATCGACCTTATGGAATGGCCTGCGCAGTCACCGTATCTGAATCTAATAGAGAACTCGTGGTGCGATATAAAAAAGGAGGTGGCTATAGCAAAACCCAAGAATAATACTGAGCTTATATTAAGTTTTCGTTATAACTGCTATTTTTTTGACCGATCTTATTTCAGAAATAAACGTTTTTCAAACCAATATTTCAAAAATACAAAACTTTTCGGTTTTATTGGAAGGTGGAGGTGGATAATAACTAGTAATGTATAATCTATAAAATAGTGAGTAAACATTACTTGATTTAAAAGAAAAAATAGCTTTTTCTCATATGAAATATTTTTTTACTGCGCTGCTATTTTTTTGACCGCAGTAGAAAAGTCTCAAAAATTTCAGGTGATTTATGTTAAAAAAATCAATCTATAGGATAACCTTTTAGTTACACTTTTAACACCAGCACAGTGCTAGGGCCTGTTTCAGTAAGTCTAGATTCACACCAGACAATTTTTTCCAAGCAAGTGTCAAAGTTGGTGGGAGGGAGAGGCAGAGAGCTCTTCCCGCCTGCCTCTCTCTCCCACAAACTTTGAAACTAGCTTGGAAAAAATTGCCTAGTGTAAATCAGCACTAACATTAGAGAACGTCAAAATGAGGGCGACGCAGATAGTATAATCGTATCAAAACACAAAAACAAGCTTGAATCAAGTTTTAAACTAAACAGGTCAGACTTTGCCGCAACAGTCGAATTCTTATTTTTAGGACGAAATCTTCATTTCAACAACTTTAATTCTAATTTAAAGAACGAAATCGTCATTTCAACAAGTTGTTGGTTACGATTTAACCAACAAAGAAGTCTACCAAAAATTTTGTGTTTAATTTCAACAACTTTGTTGGCAAATCGCACCCAACAACTTGTTTTATTTTTCTGTGTTTAGAAAAAACTATTATTTTTCTTTTAAACAAAAAAACGCGAACTATAATTTAAGCTTACAAAAATGTTAAGAATAATTTATTTAAGTATATTTTTTACAAGTAATGTAATAAAATACAATTAATACAATGCAAACAAAGACGAACAGGTCACATATGGGCGAAATCAATGGAAAATTAAATGACGAATAAATAATAAGTCAGTTAAAACATGTATATACATACATATATGTATGTATGTATATATATATATATATATACATATATATGTAATTGCTAAATTCAAAGTAGAATTTATAGCACTGGAATAGAAATTTTTCACCTGACCACTCATATATTCATTCGTAGACAGGTTTTGCATTTTGCAGAAGAAACCAAAAAGACAAAGCCCGCCTTCTGTTTTTACGGAAAATAAATTCGCCACGTGAACTATCAAAGATCCTCTTCATCGTCCATATCAACAGCTTGACTGAGCCAAATACGTACATCTCGCAATCCCGGCAAACGTAGACGCCATTCGTCTGTGAAGTATTTATAAACTGTTTCGCCCAATCGCAATAAATCTACAGAAACTTGCCGTTCATCGGGTTTCCATTCTCTATCAGAACTGCCAAACATTTCCATACGTAACAACGCTAACATGGAAGAGCTGATGTAACGTTTAATACCATTGAACAGTTGAGCCTTGGATAACGAGCTTGCGACAAGAGCTGTTGTAGGCTGTTTTGCAAAGCTGGGAGAACTTTCAGTTTTCAAACTATTGTTGTTGCTGTTATTGCTAGTCGTAACGGTAGATACTTGATTCTGTTGGCTTTCTAACTTTGCGTAATCTCCTTTAAGCTTAGAATGAGATTTTTGAAGAGCTGCATGATTTGTCTCTAACAAATGATGCTCTATGTCAATATTATCGTATTTTTCTTGTAAGATCTGTAGCTTATGATCTGTTTCAATTTGCTGTTTGAGCAAGTCGATTTTTTCTTCTTGTATATTGGAAAATTCCTTTTTAATGGTGTTTAAGTTAGTTTTGCTATCCGACAATTCTTGCTTCACCAAGTCCAGTTTATGTTGCAAAGTACTAATTTGCTGTAAGGCCAGATTGTGCTCAGCTTGCCCTGCATTTAGTTGTAGCTCATATCTTTCTCGTATACGAATCTCCATTTCATCAGAAGACCATGCCGTCTGTTTTAGTTTTTTCTTTAGTAATTCGTTATCAGTTCTTAGAGAAATAATCTCTGAACTAAGTTTTGTAATCATCTCTTCATTGCGAATATTTTCTCTTTGACAACTCAAAAGATTTTGCTCGAGGTTTCGTTTCTCCTCTATCAATTCAGAGTTGGCATTTTCTACTTGCAGATAATTGACCTGGCATAGTGTCGATGTGCACTGATCATCTACAGGGGCATCTTCTTCCAATTGCGTCGCAGGTGTTTCGATGTTAGTTGAAGGTTCAAGTTGTTCTTCATTTGATGGTATTTCAATTAACTCATATTCAGCCCCATTGTCGGCTATGTTATAGGATTCTTGGTCAATCCATAAATTACCATCTGGCTCTATTATTTGATGATTGATTATTTTGAGAGTTTTGCTATCGAAATTGTCCAATTGAATTGTTGTTTCTTGGGGTGAGGATATATGCTTAGCATCCGAAGTAGTTGTTTGTCGTTGACAGTGATTGAGAGTTTTCACGCGTTTACTCAATTGACCCACTGAAGCGTTATCTTCCTTCTCCCCATCTCCCAAAGTTGTATTTGCACGCTTCAGTAAAGACTGCACTGTATCCAAATCAATAATTTCCTCTCTATGTTGTGTAGTGTTCGAAGAAACCTCGGCTTCAACAATATCTTCCAACACTAATATAGTATTGTTTTCTTCCACTATCTCCATCTCGAACTCAGTATCTTCGGTTCCCTCCCCACCGTCACGTTTTTCGACATCTCTTAACAACTCCCACAAATATTCATCATTATCTAGACTTAAAGCACATTCGAATTCTGGTGGTGGTATTAAGTGCTTCTGGGAGGGTTCTGTAATTGTAACCAAAACCCCATTTTCTACATCCAATTCGTAGTCTAATGCCTTGTCTCGGGATAAACGATGAAGTGTTGGTACTGCCTTAGCGGTAAGTCGATCCTTCTTATAGTTCATGAAACACTCGTCACGAAAATGCCGGGCACAAATTACAACATTCTTTTGTTTTGAAATGGGATAGTGCGACATACTTTCCAATTTGGCATACTTTACCCACAACGTCTTACGATCATCTTTAAGCGGTATGTGGAAAAAATGTATGCGAGGATGTCTATATGTGCTGACCCGACAATCACGAAAAAAACAACGGCAGCCACCCATATTTTCAAGATTCCTGTAAAACCATTGACACCACAATTATTTGAAGGGGTATCCGTGGCTGCTTTCGAAGACGGCCGTTTGAAAAGAGTAGCTTTTAATTTACTTACTATCAAATGCAATATTAGAATCTCAACAGTGTTTGACTTAATAACAATAACACCAAGATAATATGTAAATATTTCTTTAAAATTATATTTTGTTTACAAATGCCAAGATACGAGCACGGCCACGAGCTCTTTTACCACCACCATCTTCAGCGTCCATGCTTGAGAACCTAGAGTTTTAATCTCTTGATACTTAGGATATGTCTAAGATTTCACAAGTAAATATAATTCCAAAAATGATTATTAATGATTATTATTATTGATTATTATTATTAATGATTATTATTATTGATTATCCCACAAATTTATCAGAAATATCTTATTATTGACAATACTTTCTGTCTGCGAGCTGTCATGTTGCTAAAAATGCTGTCATGTTGCTAAAAATGCTGTCATGTTGCTAAAAATGCTGTCATGTTGTCAAAATACTTTTAGTCGAAACGTATCGTATGGCCTACATGAAATCTGCATTTAGGGTATCTCTTAAATACCGGTGAACGCGTCCGGCGTCTGTCAAACTCAAATTTCATGCTATTATTTCTGTGCATACAAGAACACTTTGACAGAAGCAATTCCCGGTATTCAAGGGTATCTCTGCACTTGCAGATTTAAGTCATTAGCAATGTTTATGTTACAAGCTAGCGATTTAAGTTTAGCACTTTGCAACGAAAACAACTTACTTTCACTAACTGGCGCATAAGCAGAAAGTGGTGATTTCCTATATCTGGTAGCAATGGTGTAATGCGTTGCTAAGTTCAGATTCACACTTGCAATTTTTTTCTGCAATTCTCTTTTGAAATTGCATTTGCGTTCAGACAATGTATTCTGTTTCGAAAATTTTTTATATTCACCGTTCATTAAAACGCATTAAATTTTATTAAAATGTAAGTCGCACAAATTTACATATGTTGAACCGAGAACAAAACAACGAATATTAAATGAAAAGCAGTGTGGAAATGTCGAAAAACTTTACAGCGAAAGAAAACGCAAAACGCATTGCAAAAAAATTGCGAGTACGGAAGATTTTTTTCTCCCCCCTTACCGACTGCGTCCCACTCCCACAAACACTGCAATTCAGCAGAAAAAAATTGCATGTGTGAATCTAGACTAAGAAAGAACAGTTCGAAACAGACAACAAATTCGTGAAATGTACTTATAAAACATAAATTTACCATTTTATGTTTAATTGTTTACACTCTTTTTGCAAATATAAAAATAATTTTCCATTTTTGTTCTTCTTCTTCCCGTTAATTCACAATAATTGACAACAATCTCTCCAAAAAATCTGGTAACACCATACTCGATTAAGACAGGAACACAAGCACCAAACTTCATCGGGAACTAATAATGCTTAAAAGTGCTTAGCTCCTATAGGCATGTTTTCGTTACAAGCTAGCGATTTTAGTTTAGCAGTTTGCAACGAAAACAACCTACATCCACTAAGTCCCGATTTACACTGGCTGAATGTGTAGCCGATTATCGGCGTTTGGTAGGAGAGAGAGGCAGTCCCCAAGAGGGGGGAAAAAACTCTCCGGTACTCGGGCTGAACGCACTTTGAAACAGCAACAATTCACACAGGAATATCCGAAACAAAATTACGGGTCTAAACGCAGAGGCAAGTTTAAAAGAGAAATAGCGGATAATCTGCTGAAAAAAATATCCTAATGTAAATCTGGACTAACTGACGCCTAAGCAGTAAGTGGCCTATTTCTACTATCTGGTAACAATGATGTCACGAGTTGCAAGGAAAAACAATGTGAAACCGTCAAAAAATTGTGAAATGTATTTATAAAACATAAATTTACTACTCTATGTTCTACTGTTTACACCTTTGTTGCAAATAATAAAAAATTTTCCACTTTTGTTCTTCTTCCTCCAGTTAATTTGCAATACTTGACAACAAGCTCTCCAAAAACGAGATGCCACACTGCGAATGACAATGGATGTCGAATCAGGCAACACCATACTAGATTAAGACAATAACACAAGCTCCAATCTCTACCCCGAACTAGTAATGCTTAAAATCGCTTTGCTGCCTATACAAATTAAGCAGCTATGGTGTAACGAAAACACGCCTAATGAGGTATCGATTAGATTCAACGTTACGATACGTTTGTACCACTAATCCCGATATATGCCATATTCTCAATATAACCAGTAGCCACTAACCTCTCATCACTAGGTAATCGATAGCCATTATACCGCGGCGTTTTTTGCATTCATCTTCACACGATTTTAATTGTTTAGAGAATTTGTGAATTTAAAAAAAAGAATCAATTGCTTAAGACCAAACATGAAGAAAGCCAAGCCAATACTTTACGATCCGCAGATTATAAATCGCGTTAAGCAGGTGAGTAAAAGACCAGTGTGGTCACAGTGCGTCGGTGTCGGTATGCTGTTTGCAATATGATAACGTACAACAAGCCTCAAGCCTGATTCTCTGGCAGAAAAAAATGCACCGGCATCTCGAAGGCACTGTGGCTGTAGCGTTACTTTGGCGGTACACTTATACAAAAATTAGGTTAAGTTTATTTTAATAGTAATCTCTCATGTATGTTTTCTATTTTCCCACTTTATTTGTGGCATGACTTCTTCAACACTATAAAGTATTTGGAAGAGAATGTGGACAAAACATATTTAGATGTGGGCATCATGACCAAACATTTACAGGACCGTTATCCGGAATACGCACGTCGCAAAATAGCACCGTTTCGAGCGTTGGTTGAACAAGGTAAGTTGTGTGTGGTAGCTTTGTTATGGAGTAATTTTATGGTTGTCTACATCTTTCCGCTTTTAGCCTATCATGCCGTATCTCAGAGTTATGGCTTGGATGACCAAGCCTCGAGTGCAGATGATTCGGATGCCTCCGATTTAGAAGTTATGGATGTAAGTTTGTATGAATGTATATGCTGGCTAGCAGCTGGGGCGGGGGGGAAGCTGGCATATGCCAATAAACACTTGCTTAGCGACAATCTGAGCAAACATCCGGTGACATTGCTCTTAATAACAAAGACGGTGTTTGTGCTCTTTGAAAATGTAACCTCGATGAAAACAAATCAAACCGCATAATTTTGATGCGTTATGCCGAAAGACCACACAATTTTTGATTACAATCAATTCAAGTATGTCACGCATAATTTCGATGCTCACCAGCCGTTTGTTTCCAATCATGCAAAGTCAAGTTTTTGAATTATTTTTCCACACATTTTACTTGGAAATCGATAAGTGATGTGACCTGTCCGCTCGATTTTCCAAAAATGTTATTGAGAACTATTGTTAAGGTCTCTCGACCTTTGCAGGAAAAGCTGATTTTAGCATGTTTACACAAAAAAATCGCACTTTAACAAGTGGACGAAGAAATCAGAATTAAAACTAGCTAAGCTATTTTCAAATGACAAATTCAATTCATTTCTATTCAAAAATAATGTTGAAACAGCAAAATTATTCCAGATTAAAGAAATGAAATGCATACTCTCCACTACATTAATTAGGAGATAGCATAGCTTTTACATCGGCACAATGTTTTAATTACAGTGGTCAAGAACAATTTCGTAAAAATAAAATACATACAACTTTTTAAATTCCTTCTGACCAAATATTCATTAACTTACATTATATTCGAAAAAATCATGGGAAAATAAAAAGTTGTAACAATTTGTTGAACTTTTATTCTGAATTTTTGAATTAAAAAATACACCCAAAAAAGTGTAAGCAATCATTAAATTAGACATTCTAAAATTAACATAAACAAATTAAAATTAAAACGTTGTTTTTATTTCTCCTCCACCCAGGATTCGTCAAACAATTTAATGAGTAACATGATGAGCAACTTATATAACAAATCGAAAACTCCCTCATCAGGCACCGGCACAACTACAAATAAAACATCAGCAGAGGCCATAGATATCAGTAGCGACGAAAGTGGTGATGAAAGTAATCAATCGAAATCGAATGGAAAGAGTTTACCCAAAGGTATGCTTAATTATTCTAGATAATTTTTTTTATTAATAAAATATTCTATTCATATCCCACAAAACAGCCGTCACCAATTTACCGTTAGCCAAGAATTCAGCCATTACAGTTACCAAGATTCCCTCTTCAGCAAATCAAGAATCATCATCAAAAGGCTCTTCAACAGCCTCCTCGAATGCCACAGATTCAAATCCTTTGCCTCCTCTACAACAACATGTGGGCCAAAAGCGTCCCGAGCATACGGGTGGTGGCTCTGCGAGTGCGACTGGACAGCCATCGAAAAAACGTAAGTTGGATGAAACACATAAAGAAACGTCAATGTATACGAAAAATCCCATGACAAATCAATTCAACAAACTAGAGAAAGGCGATAGTGGCAACAATGCCTTCATAATGCAGCAATTGCACCGGCACACTCAACAGTTGCGTCAGCAACAACAGTCTATTAACAATCGGGGAAATAGTAACGAATCCGATCGTCCTTTCAATCCTTCGAGCGGCGGCGGTGGTAGCGGCGGGGGCGGCAGTGGCCAACGAAGCCGCAAATATAAAAAGGAAGTACAGTTGCGTAAATCACGAGAAACTTTCCAAGATATTGGTGGCATGGAGAAAACGCTTAAGGAGCTATGTGAACTTCTTATGCATATCAAATCACCAGATATATACTTTGTGCTGGGTCTTATGCCACCGAGAGGTATTCTACTGCATGGACCGCCAGGATGTGGTAAAACTCTATTAGCTCATGCAATAGCTGGGGTGAGTTATTATATAACTATTTATTATCTAAAGAATAATACGTTTATATGATTACTTGTCTTATTGCAGCAATTGACGCTGCCTCTTATTGAAATCCCGGCAACAGAGTTGATTGCCGGTGTCTCTGGTGAATCTGAAGAACGCATACGTGATGTTTTTGATCAAGCTGCAGTCTGTGCACCTTGTGTTTTATTTATCGATGAAATCGATGCTATATCTTCGAATCGTTCGATGGCTCAGAGGGATATGGAACGTCGCATTGTTTCTCAATTGATTAGTAGCTTGGATAATTTGAAGCTTAGCGAAGGTGGTCAATCGGTTTTGGTAATTGGCGCCACAACACGTCCAGATGTCTTAGATCCTGCTCTACGGCGAGTGGGACGTTTTGATCATGAAATTTCTATTGGTATACCAACACGCAAAGATCGTAAAGATATTCTAACCATAATTTGCGAAGGTTTATCCGTGGAACAAAAATGTGACTATGATAAGATAGCTGAGTTGACGCCCGGATATGTGGGTGCCGATCTATTGGCACTTGTATCGAGAGCTGCTACTATAGCAGTTAAGAGAAAGTAAGTTGTGGCGCTAAATTTGAGCTTTATTGACATATACTCGGTTTAATATCTGTGGTCACAAGGCATAACAGCATATGTCTGTTTTTGCAACTTTTCAGGAGAGCACTTTAGATATTTGAATCGATATAATAATCCATTTGTAATGTAGTGACAAAGTGAGATATGCTAATGAATCCTGCCTTATATCTAGATAACTAAAAGGGGGATCATCACCAAAATTTGTCACAAAATGTAATCGAATATGCGGAACATCATGGCATTAATACTGTATTTGGGCATAACTCGAGTTATGCTGTTATGCCTTGTGGCCTTGCGACCACAGATATATTAATTGAATTTATACCTCCACATTTTCATTTTGATAAAAGCTTCCATGACGTTTTAAGTTTAAGCAAAAGTAATTAAGTAATAATTCTGTAACTCTATGTCATACTGAAAGCTTAGTCTTGTCTCAAGATTTCCTATTACATATAGCTAAAATAGTAGGAACTGTCACGAATTCAACGGACAAAATGTAAAAAAGAACAAAATGTTGTGTAGTTTTTCATGGAATTTGCTATTTCGCTTCATGTACTTAACATACACTAATGTCCACTAAATATTTGTCTTTTTAGATGTTCTGAACAAATGCGGGCTTTTCAGCTTAAAGCTCAGCGTAATATTACAATAGTTGATTTGGACGATGACAATGAGGAAACAGAAAATAACAAAACCGAAGGAGAGAAGAAGAAGACTGCAGAGTCCGAAGAAAATGCCGAGAATACTGCCGCCACTAAGGAGAAAAATCTCGAAAAAACCTCGGACGAATCAGAAAAAATGTCAGTGGACACTACGGTAGATGATGCTCCTGCTAAACCCGACGCTGCCGGAAAGAAAACACCTGAAAAAGGAGCTAAAACTAAAACGGGCAAAGATAATACTGAAGATGTAGAAATGGAGGATGATTCGAAGGAAAAGACAAATGAAGATGAGCAAGCTGTTGATACAACAACAAAAACAGACAAAGATAAAGAAAATGAAGATGGAAATGTTAATGAAAAGCAGACGTCGATTGCGACAAAGACCACAATTGACGATAAAAAAATAAAATTACCCGAACCCACACTGTTTGAATTGCTCAATTGGCTTGATAACCCACCGGAAGATATTACCTTTGTATCTGAATTTTGTATAACCCTCGACGATTTCTGTGAAGCTGTCAAGGTGGTTCAACCGTCGGCGAAGCGTGAGGGATTTATAACAGTGCCCGATGTAACATGGGACGATGTCGGTTCTCTACAAGACATACGCGAAGAATTAAAACTGGCCGTTTTGGCCCCGGTAAAATTCCCCGAAAAGCTGGCGCGTTTAGGTTTATCAGCTCCTTCTGGTGTTCTATTGTGTGGTCCACCTGGTTGCGGTAAAACTCTCTTGGCTAAAGCCATAGCAAATGAGGCTGGCATTAACTTCATTTCTGTCAAAGGACCTGAACTAATGAACATGGTATGATAGCCCCAATCTGATATATATAATATGTACGAGTATGTTAACTTAATTGCTCTCAATCTTTTTATAATCTGCAGTATGTGGGCGAAAGTGAACGTGCCGTTAGAGCTTGCTTCCAAAGAGCTAGAAATTCCTCACCCTGTGTTATATTCTTTGATGAATTCGATTCGTTGTGTCCCAAACGTTCGGATGGCAATGAAGGCGGCTCTGGAACTCGTGTGGTTAATCAATTATTGACTGAAATGGATGGCGTTGAAGATCGTCAAGGTGTTTATATATTAGCGGCTACAAATCGTCCTGATATTATTGATCCCGCCATATTACGTCCTGGTCGTTTAGACACCATACTCTACGTTGGTTTGCCGGAGCAGCAAGATCGTTTAGAAATCTTAAAAGCCTCTACAAAGGTATCTTGTTTTATTTATAATTATATACACGACATTTGCTGATCTTTTATATGGATATATTTATTTTACAGAATGGTACACGCCCTGTTTTGGCGGAAGATGTTGATTTCGAACATCTAGCCTCAGTAACCGATGGTTACACTGGTGCCGATTTAGCTGGCCTTGTGCGACAAGCTTCTATGATGGCTCTTAAGGAATCATTGAATAATCCGGATGGTAACTTGGACGAATTGTGTGTGGCACAAGATCATTTCAATCAAGCTGTTAAAATGTTAAGACCGTCAGTTAGTGCGCAGGTAAGTTATATAAATAGAAAGGAAGAGTATGTATTAAATAACACAACAATATTAGTACATTTTGTAGAACAAGCTCTTAGATTAGTTTGTTTGTGAAAATTGGTGAAATTATTTTCGAGGATCCATCGTTTATTATATTGATCTACTTAGAAACACTTTACGATTGTTTTAACCATGTCCGTCTGACTGCAGATGTATTCTTACCAGTACAATTAGCAATATTAAATAGTCACAAGTACATTTGTCACAATTCTCCATTTTGTACCAAAGAAAATCCAATGGAAACTAGTTCGGCTTTAGATATAGCAACGCTATAAAGATTAATGGTGAATTCTTTTCTGCAAAAAAGTGCAACACTTGCATTGCCAGTAAGAAGTTTCTTAATTTAGGAACTTATTTGCTTAAATTTGGGATAATCGGGTCAGATTTAGATATAGGCACACAAATATGCGGTGGGTAACGTTAATTCGTGCAAAAAAAGACACATTGTTGTGATTTTTTTGTGACAACATAGTTAAAATCTTTTGATTAAATCCAACGGTATATTATAGTATAACTTTCGAAGTATGTATATTGTGTAAAAATTTCTTGAAGAAATATTAAAAAAATATGGCAATTATTCGGAAGCGTCTCGGAAAAAAGTTGGTGTCCATCATAACTCGGTGATGGATTATCTAAAATCAAAAAACCAAAATTATTTCGTTAGGTAATCGTTTTCCCCATGTAACGCTGGGGGGTTTTTCGAAATTTATTTATTTATTTTCAAATATCAATACAAAGGAAGCCCATAAAGGCCAATTATACTGTATTGTAGGTTTAATATCTATGTGTTATGTGTAGCTACATATTAACATTATATTTTTTCAAATCTTAAATACAAAATACTTCATAAGAACAAATTACATTAAATTGCCCCCCAGCCAATATGAATATCGAAGAAACAAAGGATTATAAGATCCTATAGCAATGCAACAGAAATAAATTATGGTAAAATGCCACTGAAATAATTTAATATTTTCCTTTTATACGAAGAAATTGAGAAGGAAAACATCTTTAAAGAGTTAGGAAGATGACTCCAGAAGCGATGTACTCTTACTAAAAATGATTGTTCGAATAAAGTGGTGTGTATGATAGGAATATTGATCTGTATGTTACGAGTCGAGTTAAGGAAAGAAAATTCATTTACAAGAGTTATTGGTTGGCCAAATTTCATGACTCTATAAAATTGGAGAACAAGGCGTAGATTAAGGTAATCATGCATAGAACAATTTAAGAATTTAGAGACATGTTCCGTAACAAGGTCATGCTCATTTATTCTCAATTCATAGACATAACGTACTATTTTCCTAACAATAACTTCAACTCTAGCAAGGTTGTACGACCAGGTTCCGGAGTAAATTTCAATACCATAATTTATTTGAGTCATAAGTAGAGAATGAGCTAATTTATATCTCACATGCTTTGGAGTGTATGATTTAAGAGCATATAATCTTCTTAAAACAAGACAAACCTTATGTGCAATAGAATTGATATGGCTATCGAAATTAAGATTCGAATCCAGTGTAACTCCAAGACACTTAAGACAATTGACAGACTCAATCAATTGACCATCAATAAACAGCATAGGACAACTAGTGTTACTGTTACTAGAATGGAACGTAATGGCCTTCGTCTTATTAGGGTTAATCGAAAGTTTGTTATTTCTTACTAACGTAGAAATGAATGTGAGGTGGTGGTTGTTAATATGAGTTTGACTCGTATCCGGTCTGAATAACAAAAATATGTCATCTGCATATACAAATGGCTGGCAAAAGTTATTGGTCATTGAGGTAATAACATCATAAATATAGACAATAAATAGTAGGGGCCCCATTACAGAGCCCTGAGGCACCCCAACAGAACCAATTTGAGAATTAACTCAATTTAAAGAAACATATTGAGTGCGGTCTGACAAATAGGAAAGAATTAACCTGCAAGCTGACTTGGAGAAACTAAAATTATTATGCAATTTGTCGATTAAAACAAAATGATTAATACGATCAAAAGCTTTGGTAAGGTCAATCAAGATTCATATTTTTCAATTTTTGGGAACACTGAAGTGAAAAACGCGATTTTTGCGGCTTGTTATAATAAAATATTTAAAAATTTTTAAAAAATCTCTCCAGCGTTCAGTAGCTTTGAAAAACCCTTTAAAGTTATTCTGATGTCACGTATGAGGAGCGGTAGCTCAGGCTGCTGTATATTCGTTAGTTTTGCTCCGATTTATTTCAATTAAAAAAAAAAATAAAAATTTAACAAACATAACATAATAGAAATTACAAATGCAATTTCGTTGAAATTATCTTAAAAAAAATCAATTTTAAAACCATAAATTTCATTGAAAGACATTACACCAAAAATTTTCTAGAAAAATAAATTTTTTCCAAATCTTGAACAATTAAAATTTCACGAAATTGTCTTGAATAAATAATTATAAAAATTTCTAGAATAAAATTTTTAATAATTTCGACTAAATTTTCAATAAAAACGCATTGTGTAGAAAGTGCAGCTTTGAGGAAAAATTAAATTTTGTAGAAAGTTTCGAGGAAATGTCATTTGGACAACATTTTCTAGAAAAATAAAAATTTTCCAAAAGATATTCGCCCATGTGATGGCAATCGCATTTCGCCTAAAATTGGCGATTGTGATTTCAAGTCGCAAAATGCATGTTCTGAATTCTTTTTTTAGCACAACAATTTGGATTTATTAAAATCAAATTATTGATTATAGTGATAAATAACTACATCCATGTGTGCATTTTATTAAAATTTAATTTCGAAGACCATTAAAATTGAAGGGGAAATTTTTTGCGTTTTGCGATTTGAACTCACGCGATTGTCATCACATGGGCGATTAACTAAATTGACTTAATTAAATTAACTGAATTGAACTTACTTTTCTAGTAGCATGTAATTTCGACTACCATAAACAATTAAAAAAAATGTTTTCAATTAAATTTCCTTGAAAAATGCAATTTTAACGTAGTTTTTAGAAAAATACAATTTCGAGAAAATAAGCTATAACAATGAAATTTCGCGAAAATTTTCTTAATAATACGCGAGTATATAAATTCGACGGAATTTTCTAGAAAAAATTAATGTTTATTTTTTTGTTTAGGAAAACTTATTTTGGCTAAATTTTATAGAAATGCCATTTCGACAAAAATTTATAGAAAAAACTCAATTTTGTCGAAGTTATCTAGAAACCTTAAATTTCCGCAAAATTTTATAGAAAATTAATTTTGCAAAAAAAAGCAATTCGAATGACTGTGATGAAATCCTTTTGATACTTTCAAATCTTTTTTTTCTTGAAACTGGGTCGGTTGGTGTTTGCTAAAAGTGCTTTCGTTTTCAACGTAAATGTACTGTGGAGTTTAAAAGTTACACAAGTTTCTGTGCTTAATTGAGCATTTTCAAAAAATTCGCAGACATCATCCGTAAAAACAAATATGTGTTTAGCAAACTGGGGTATTCTGATAGAAATAAATACTTTTTAAAATACAATAAAATAAAATCATTATTTTACCATTTTTAAAAATATGCTTAAAAAAATAAATTCGTAGAAAATAGAGCCAGAAATGAAACACAATTTTTCTGAATCATATGGGAATCGAAGTAAATGTTTTACCGCCTAACCCACGATGTCGAACGTTAACGTTCGCATGACAAAAAACATCTGATTTGCGACTAACTAATAGGCATCAGGCAGTTCTGATATTTTTTTTAGATCGAATATCAGCTGTTTTTCGCATAGAAGTCATGCGTACGTCAACGTTTGACATCGTGGGTCAGGCTGTTACTGTTGTGACTTCATACAAATCTAAGGGATTTCTGTAATCTAAGCGAAAAACATTACTTTAAAATTGCCTGTCGTTCTGGTACCTCCCCAACGAAGGGTTTAATGTAGTGTACTATTGAATATCTTTTAACTTGTTTTCTTAACTTTTTGGTGAAGTTCATTATCATTAATTAAAAATATGTATACTAGCAACTTTTTTTTGTTATTCTAATTATTATTCTTTTTTTTTAGGATCGCAAAGTTTATGACAAACTGCGTTTAAAATATGCGGCGCCACGTGTTACCATAACAGATCTACCAACTACTCTTTAATTAAGTTAATTAAGTTTTTTATTTTCATTTTTACATACTGTAAAATGTTTTTCTTAATAAAATTTAGTTATACGAACCAATAACATTAAAACAAAATACAATTCCAGGCCGAATTAACGTTTTAGTAAAATGTTAAACATCTAAACGAATGTAGGTAACGTCTACATACCTATATAGAACTTAGCAGATGGCTTGATAATTCGTTTAAAAAAAATTACAAATAAAAATAACACTAAACACATAATTTTTTGTAAACACCTTTAACTATTGTATATTTTCCAGATATACTACAATGATATTTGTATTCCGAAAATAAAAATCCAAAAAAAATACATTTTTCAAAGAAAAGATTTATTAATTTGTTTTACCAGAAAATAAGAAATGATAACAAATTAAGAAAAAATTGTTAAAGAACACAGTAATTTTGATTTAAACCACAATAATGAAGTATTTTAAGGTACGGTTATACGAGCTACTTTTTCTCGGGCGTTTTGTTTTTTTAAATGTTTTTTATTGTTGCAAAAACAAAAATAAAATGCACTTAAATTCTAGAAAACGCACAACGAAAGTAGTTTGTGTGTACTCGCACCATTAAACTAAAAATTCAATAGTACTTTCTGATGACTGGTCTTAAAATTATATTCCTGACTCAAGTTATAACGTCTAACAATGATGAAAAATAACCTCCTGATGTCGATCGTGGACTGGTGTCCGCTTATTCTCATTGTCTCACATTAAATTGAGGTCTGATTGTTCTTTTTGGCTCCTCAAAAAGCTCCGTTGTTTGATTGTTTGGCATTTCCTGTTTATCTTCATAATTTGTGCACGATTTGACTTCGTCCTCGTCTATCGTTGTGGTTTGGAAATCATCATGTTCTTTTCCATTTCCAGACGATTCTTTTGTCGCTTCGTCATTGCTTTCAATTTGACTTTTAAGGCTGTAGGCCTGTTTACACATTTCTCTGATGCCATACCAACTCTCATTACTTAAAGAGCTAATTTTCTCTGCTGGTGGCTGGAAGCCATACTCATGTGATGGTAATTCCATAACCAAGGCCAAGGGAATTTTCACCACTCCATAGGCGTAGTCAACAACTGAACCAGCTATGATTCGCTTGGTAATATTGGAAATGCTGCCAACGCGGTAATAGCGTCCACTCTGCGATTTAATGGCATTCCGGGCGGCCATAGCCACACTTTCCATCAGTTTATAATCTTTGGGTAAGCATCTGTTCAATGACCATAAACAAGAGAAGTAGAAAAAATGCAAGTCTACATTCAAACTATTACTCAACATTGAACTGTCTGTGTGATTTTAAACAAACACAGTTTGTGCATTAAAAGTTTTGTGCGCTCCTCACAACACTTCATCATCTATACAAATAATTACAACTTACTTGCTATAGCCCCAGGGATACATGATACACTGTGCATATGAATGCAGGGATAGGAAAAGTAACAGTTTTGGTGCTAATTTGTGTAGCATCTGTGCCAGAGCTCTTGTTTCGGGTTCAGAGAAGGGCTTATCTCCCGGGTAGGTGTTCCGTTTTGCCTTGGATTTACATTGATCCCAGTGGATGTCGAAATTACGATTGCAATCTGTACCCACATAACCGTTATCAGTATGAGGTCGGCGGTTTTTACGCCAACGAGGATTCTGTAATGGCAGTGGAGCAAAAATGAAACCTGGATTATGGATGTATTGGTAAGTGATGGATTTTTTTTGTAAATACTTTTAAAGATATACATATATCGTCGCTTGGATGACCAACTGCATTAACTGACATTTTCAAAATTGTTCAGGAGAGCTGTTTTTCTGTTTTTGAGACAATGTTCCTTCTTCCCCACGGCGTAATATTTATTATATTTCCAGTTTGCTTTTCTCATTGTGTACTTTACTCCATCTTTTTCAATATTATTAACAAAAAAATGAAAAATTTAATTATAACGCATGTTTTTCATAAACAATGCAGATACGTCACTTTGTGGGAAAAAAAATATACTTATGTCAGTTACGACTGATCACCGCCCAGCCCAAACGGCTAAAGCTAGAGTCATGAAATTTGGTAAGATGGTAGTCATAGCTAGACGTGCAATATAGGAGGGTTTTTCGAAATTTTGGGCGCACAATGGGTCAAAAAAGAAAAAAATATGGTATCTCAGCCAAATCCAAACGGCTGGAGCTAGAATTGCAATTCTTCGTGTGAGTGTAGCGTCTAGGGCGAAGACGCGGTATGAATCACAATTTTTCGAAATTAAAAAATTTACGCGCACATTGGGACAAAAAGGCACCAAAGCTAAGTCCAAATGTCAAGAGCTCAAATCGTCTAATTTGGCTTGAGGGTAGCCATTGGAACGTAGACTAGACACAATGAGTTTTTTAGGCAAAAACGGTGGAAAAATGATTAATATTGTGCAGTGGGACAAAACTATGTTGGATATAGTACAGAGGGGCAAAAAGCTAATTATGGTACAGTGGGGGAAACAATTTAAATTTGTGCAGTGGGTTAAGAATGTGTTAAATAGGGCACAGTGGGGCAAACAGGGTTAAATATGGTACAGTTGGGGAAATATTTTAAATTTGTGCAGTGGGACAAAAATGCGTTAAATATGGCACAGTGGGACAAAAATGTGTTAAATATGTCACAGTGGGACAAAAATGTGTTTAATATTGCGGGGGAAACATGGGTTAAATATGGTTAAGTATGGTACAGTGATGGAAAAATTAAATATTGTGCAGTGGTTAAAAGCCGTGTTTAATGTGGTACAGTGGGGCAAAAAGTGCTAAATATGGTACAGTGGGGAAAAAAAATAAATTTGTGCAGTGGGTCAAAAATATGGCACAGTGGGGCAAAAAGGGTTAAATATGGTACCGTAGTGCAAAAATGGTAAAATATGGTTCGATATGGAAAAAGGGGTAAATGTGGTAGAGTAGGGCTAAGGGTGCGAATTTAGCTTTTGGAATATACAGTATGTTTTTCTCTGAATACACACTTATAGTGGAACTGTGATGCAAAAACGATTAAATGGTATACAGTTGTGGTTTAATGACATTTAGAGGCACATTACGGAAAAGGGATAAATACTGTAACAATATAACTTTTGGAATATAAATAAGAAATTGTAGGGGATTTTTCGTATTTTTGTGTAGAAAAAGATCCGAATTTACTTAGTTTTCGTCATATGAAATAATCATGTGTATTTGAAAGATAGAAATGTAACTATTTTACGGTACCCCAAACAAAAATAAATAAGGGATGTGTCTGCGAAGCGCACCGGGTTATAACTAGTGTTAAATAAAATGAACACTAGTTAAAGCGAAAGAGATTTACAAAAATGTACATGTTCCGATATTTTGAATATGTGATACATTTCTTGGTATAAATTAAATTATTAATGTCGAATTTATAATCTGAATCTAGAGCGTTACAGTGACTAGGAACGATACGTTGTGATGGTACACTTTTGTATACCCTATACTTCGAATGGTTAAAGGCTAGCATGAACAATTTTTTTAATAATGACACTATTTCAATACGCTTATTTTATGGGGCAATCGGAATATTGGATTTCGTTGACTGGAGACGTGAACATCAGCATTTTCTATATGATGTATGTGTTTGCGATATACGCTGAATCTCCTTCGTTTTGCTCATGACAAGACTCCGATATTCGTAGTTATATTTCTTTGTTTTGAGGTAAATATGTAAAGAAAGGCCAAAAAATCCTGGAACTAATTTCAAATAGTTTTTGAATATAACATTTCCTACAAATGGGAGCTGGAATTTGCATGAGGACGGATGACCATAGAGTTCGACGTAACACCCTCTTTAAGTCCCTAATTTTGTTATTTATATCGTCGCTTGTATGACCAACAGACGGAACTCACATTTTCAAAATTGTTCAGGAGAACAGATGTTCCGTTTTTAAGACAATGTTCCTTTTTCCCCACCACTTAATTCCAGTTTATATAAATACTTGACATTTTATGAAGTGTAATACTTTTATAGTTCCCATGGTATATTTAAAAATAGGCGTTATTGTTATTACATTTGTTTTTAAATGGGCACTATATTCGTTAGGATATTAAAATGCCATTCCAAGAGACGGAAAGCCATCTCTCGGTCGAAAATACATCACGTTTTAATTATATATTTATAATCGGGATATAATTAATTATACTTTTATATTCAGCCTAATAATTTATTTTTTAATCATTAGTATACGGAATCTATATATGTATATATAAATGGATGTGTTTGTTGTTACGTATGGACTCCAAAATAGCTGAACCGATATTGATGAAGTTTTCAGGGAATCTTCAGATTATCCTAGCGGGTGACATCGGCTATATTAGTTATTGATTGAGGAGGCGTGGCCCCGCCCAAAAAAGCCAATTTGTAGTTATTATTTTCTTAGTGATTCCTACTGTTCCTACCTACGAATGGATTATCGAGATTCTTACTGTCGTTATCTGATGATTGGGACTGGACCGTGATCCCGTTTCGACCGCAATCGGTCCAAAAATGGGCAACGAGTGGGCTGGGTCCAGCAAGTACTCCATAACGAAATGTTAAGTGACATATTGCACTTACGTCTCTTGGTGAAAACATTTTTTGGCATTGTGTCAGATACGTCTAAAATCATTTAACGTTTTTTGAGAAAACGGCAATATATACATATATGCACAAAATTTATACACACGTTGTACTTTGACTAGACAAATCGAATGGTACCCTTAACTCAATTTATGAAAAATGGTCAGTTACGTCGGTTGGTCATCCAAGCGACGATATGGAGACCGTTTTAGATATTTTCCATACATCGAATCGGAGGATTTTTGCGTTTATATCTTTTAACAGGTGGCGCAAAAGTAACCTTTCGATGTTATGTTAGACGCGATTGGCGGTCAGCAGCTAACAGCTGATGCACCGTCTGGACTTTGTACGGAAACATCTTCAAATCTTGTACCAAAATTCGCTGTAGAGACCGTCGACTGATACCCATTTGCGTGGCACGTCGTCTGGCCGATGTCGACGGCGCTTCCATGACATCCTCGGCTACAGCAGCAATATTCTCTGCAGAACGGCTACTCCGGGGTCTGCCACGCCTGGCAGCATTTCGTGTTGTGCCAGTCTCTTCGAGGCGAGCGGCTAAACGTCGCAGTGTTTCACCAGTAGGCGTTGGACGGCCAGGAAATCTGTGCCAAAGTCACCGACCGATTATTGGTCAAATAAATAGTCAGCAATATTCCGCGTTCTGGAGCAGTGTAGCGTAACATTGTTTATTAACGTGTATTTCGCATGTGTTTACTACACAAATGTCAGAACAGAACTGACATTAGGGGCCAATCGCAAAATTTATAGCATTTTCTGATAGGAGGATTACTTTTGCGCCACCTGTTATAACAATATAATACCAGAAGGTATTTATTTTGAACACTCGTAGTAGATATGTGCATACTTCAAAGACATTGCACTGCACCGAATTGTGTTTCTGTTATCCAAGTTATGAGCTATTATATGTACCAATGGACTGTAAAAGCTTTATACCTCACAAAAATAAGTATTTGTACGAGTATATGTACCAATAGTAAAGTTATACAGGAATATCACAGACTTCAAAATCGTACAAGAATTTTCGTTTTTGAAATCGAAAAAGGTCTTTAGCTTTAACAGAAAACGTAAACCGAAAAATAAATTTCGATTTAAAACGTTCACAAAATCTGAAGTGAAATTTATGTTTTTAGTAATTTAAACTCCAGAAAAGTAAAAAATAATAAACTAATGATTAAGTATGAATAGTATTTTATTTAATTTCAAACAAAAAACCTATCTCAAATACTATTCGTACGAAAATGTTTATAATTTCGGTCTTCGAACCTAACCTAACCTAACCCTAGGTTAGGTTAGGTTAGGTTGAATAGAGGAGACGTTTAAAACGTCTCATGTCCATGGACATACACTTAATCCAGTGGTTCGGCCTGTTGTGCGCTCCTTATTTATGATTTTCATACCCCACGGATTACAGAAAATCGGTACTAGACACGTATTTTCTTAGTATCTTCCAGTCATATCCTCTGAGATGAGTCAAGTCTGGCAATATGTCGGAACCGAAATATCGGGATCTTGCATGTGTGAAAGCTGGGCAGTGACACAGAAAATGTTCTATCGTTTCGATGTTTTCCCTGCATGCCCTGCACTCGTCGTTTTCTGCTAGTCCTATGCGATGAAGATGTGCCTGTAAGCTTGAGTGTCCCGTTAGAACACTTATCATCTTACTAATCTCGATCTTGTTTAGTTTCAGAAAACTACTGGTTTTCTTCTCATTTGGGTCACCCCACAGTATCTTTGCAGTTGCTCCTACAGTTGCTCTATTCCACACAGTTTTGTGAGCCATCACTGCCCAATGCTTCAACTCATCCTTCGTGGCTTCGAAAGGTTTCCAATTTTCCAAGTTTATTACTCGAAGTTCTCTGCCCTTTGAAGCCAAGCTGTTTGCTCGTTCATTTCCAATCACTCCGTTGTGTCCCGGTACCCAGAAAATACGCAGTTGACCATGGACTGAGTAATTATTTATCGTCTAACACGGTTCTGGATTTGACGTTTTCCGATGTTATTGCTTTGATCGCCATTTGGCTATCTGTGAATATGTTGGCATATTTAGGCTTTGTGGTATTACTGAGCCAGTTAACACACTCCGTGATTGCTCGAACTTCTGCTTGAAATACTGTGTTATGATCTGGGAGGCGGAAGTAAAGTTCGACTTCTGGTACATCAATAAAAAAAAAAAAGTCCCAGACCCGTCCTTCCTCCTAGCCTGGACCCATCAGTGTAGCAGCTGGTTCCCACTGGCGCATGAGCAGTGCTTTATATCCCCTAAAGCAACCATAAAACAAAAAAAAAATAAGAGAAAATGCAACCCTGAAACTAAAAAAAAAGATTCGGTCAATGATACGCGTATTTAAGTTTTAATTTTAATGTTAATTAAATAATACTAATTGTTTATATTTAAAGGGGCCAACACAGAAACATTAATCAAGCCAAGATTTTGGTCAACTTTATTTTTTTTGACTTTAATATGTTTTACAGATTTACGCTACCGCCAGTCAGTATCTGGAGCCGAACTAATATTGTTGACGGCGGTGGCTGAAACAGCTGTGCCTGATTGCTATGCTGCCATATTTTTGAAAGTGTTTTTGGTTTTCATTTCCTTTTGGTTTTATGACAATGTACGAGAGCTGTAGAAGCAAAAGTAAAACGATACGATTTTGAAAAACGAAAACGAAACAATTTGGTACAATTTGGCCTGTTTGTGTGGAATTACACAACATATTTCATTAAATGTTATTTGAAGTCCATTGGTTACTCCTTTCGAGAGTTACCGTGCGCACCAACCAGACAGACAGACGGACGTACATAGCTATAGCGCTAAAAGGCCAAATCGTAGTATATATATAAATAATTTTCCAACAAGAGGTGTTATTTTGGTATTCAAAGAAAAATTCCATTTTTTTTAGATAAATAATCGGATGTTTATTTCATAATAAAGAGGAAGGTATGCCGTTAATAATGAAAAACAACATCAGCCAAATGGCCACCACGACCACGCTTACATGACCATATCCTTTTTATGACATTTTCATAACCAAATCGCAAAGTGCCTGCACTATGTTTCTCGATAGCCTCACGAATTCTATCATTGAGGTCTTGAATCGACGCTGGGCTGTTGGCGTAGACCTTATTTTTCACGTGGCCCCAAAGGAAGAAGTCGCAACGTGTTAAATCACAAGATCTCGGTGGCCAATTGTGATCACCTCTTCGAGAGATAACACGGTCCGGAAACTTTTCCCGTAACAGAGCAATGGTTTCGTTGCTTGTGTGGCACGTGGCGCCGTCTTGTTGAAAGTAAACTCTTGGGTTTTCCGAGCCCCAGATGCGACAATTTTGCTTGTTGACGTAGCCACCGAGGTGGAAATGGGCCTCATCAGTCAAGATGATTTTTCGATGATTTTCGGTTTTTCTAATTTTAATATCGGGTCCGTCAATAAGAGCGCTACAAAAGTTTTTTTAAATAAAACAAAAACGGTTTTGGATATCAATGAAATTCTTTATTCCTGTGAAAGTACGTTCGATGCCATTAGGTATGGAACTCGATTTCTTTTGCATGGCCACCACGGGCACGCTTGCAGAAGTCCAGACGCTGAACCCAATTTTCGACGGTTTTCAAGCATAAATCGGCCGATACTGCTGCAATTTCACGTTCGATATTCGTACGAAGTTCATCAATCGTCGCTGGCTTGTTGGCATAGACCAGACTTGACGTAGCCCCACAGGAAATAGTCTAACGGCGTCAAATCGCACGACCGAGGCGGCCAATCGACTGGGCCATTTCGTGAGATAACACGTTCTCCAAACTTGGTTTACAATAAATTGATTGTGGCATTCGCTGTGTGGCTTGACAGGACGGCGCCCTGTTGGAACCACATGTCCTCCAAGTCAATATCATCCAATTGGGGCCAAAAATATTCGGTTATCATTGAACGGTAGCGATTCCCATTCACAGTAACGTGCCGGTCTTGATCATCACGGAAGAAGAACGGCCCAATGACGCCGCCGGGCCATAAACCGCACCAAACCGTAATTTTTTCGGGATGCAATGATGACTCATGGAGTACGTGTGGATTGCTGTCTGACCAATAACGCATATTTTGTTTAGTGACGAAGCCATTCAGCCAGAAATGAGCCTCATCGCTGAAGATGATTTTTCGATTTTTCGCGCTCTTAACGTTGAGGCCACTGACTCCGAATTTCGGTAGTACATTTTATAATGAGTTCGACTCGTTGGCTCGTATATCTTTCCATCATGAAATGGCAAACCTTACTGAAGAGAAATGTCAAAAGAGCGGCAAAAAATATGGCGTCGTTTGCTATCCCTGTCGGTCTACTTTTGTAGCGTCCCTGTTGAAAAACCCTTTAATTTCAATGCGTTGTTGAAACGTGTATCGTTCCATTTTTAGTAATGGCGTAGTTTCTACTTGTCAAATGTCAAAGAATAAAAGCTTCAAAAGTGACAGCTACCACCTCTTGTTGGAAAACCATGTAGCTATAGCGCTAAAAGGCCAAATCGGAGTATACATATATCTAAATATAGGATGATCTAAGTAGATATACTTTTTTCAATAGCCTTTTTTTGACAGATCAAAGACTTACGCCTGAACAACGTTTACAAATTATTCAGTTTTATTATCAAAATAATCGTTCGCCAATTGCGCTAAGTCCATTTTTTTTTAAATCCAAAAAGAAACACTTTCCAGTCGACCCACGACCTTGACACCCATGAGCATATTTTAGCTCTCGTTAAGAGCTATCTTTTTGCCATGGACCGATTCCCGATCCGACGTACCGGAATCATCGGTCCATATTTCTTCAAAAATTATGCCGGTGAGAACGTAACCGTCAATGGCGACCGTTGTCGTGTCATGACTATTTGATGCCTGAAATTGAAGCTCGTGATCTCGGCGACATTTGGTTTCAACAAGACGGCGCCACTTCCCACACATCGCATCAATCAATGGATTTATTGAGAGAACACTTCGGTGAGCAGATAATTTCACGTGTTAGGCCGTTCGGTTGGCCACCAAGATCGTGAGATATCATACCGTTAGACTTTTTCCTGTGGGGATATGTAAAGTCAAAAGTTTATGCGGACAAACCCGCTTCGATTCCGGCCTTGGAGAAAAACATCACGTGTGGCATTCGCCAGTTACCAGCCGAAATGCTCGATCGAGTCATCGAAAATTGGACTCAACGGATGGACCATTTGAGACGTAGCCGCGGCCAACATTTGATAGACATAATCTTCAAAAAATAAATGTCAAAGAATGTTCTTTCAAATGATAATAAACATTCCCCATTCAATTTGAATTTTCTGTGTTTTTTTCTTTAAAAAAGTAGGGAGCCTCGAAATGGATCACCCATTATATTAATCATGAAATCGTGGGCGCCGTAACAATCTTCCAAGGGAGCAGTGATTAAATTTAATAAAGGTAACAGTTGTTTTTTTGAGAACTTTCGATATTGATAACTACACCCAGCGAAAAACAAAGCACATACGTGCTTAATCTTTGCAAATTCGTTTATGATAATGAACCAACCCCGTATGTTACGAATTCAAGCAAGGCGGTGCATGAATAAAGCATCAAAAATCAACAACGCTTCGTTGCAAAATGAATACCAACTGGGGATAATTTAAATCAAGTGTTGGGGACAACTATAGAACGTGCGGGGGACGACTAAAGCACTTGCAGAGGACGAATAAAGCACGCGCTGGGATAACTTTCCATTCTAATTTTTCATTTATTATTAACTTTTAAAATTTCAACTTTTATAAGCTTAGGTTGTTAAATATTCATAGGCCGACATCATTTCTATTGATTCTAGAAATTTCTGCAATATGAAGATGTCACTGGATTTTGCGGTGATTACCTTATCCTTCTCATTCCATAGCCCAGAGAATCATCCACAATATCAAACAGGTCATTAAATTCTATTTCTTCGTCATTAATTTTCATTTTTCACGTCTTTATAAATCCTCGTGGTTTCTTCTTCTAAGAACAGACAATAACAAATCCAATGAACAACACAAAGCCGAACAAATAATCATCAACCTTGAGGCGACAATACATAACGCAACGCCAGTAAAAAATCAATCCCGTTTCGTTGATAATTAATGAACGAATCGGTGGCGATTTTTCATGCACGTTACGTTTATAAATTGGTACCAAACGGTGTTTATTTTGCAACGTCTTTTTTCCCTCAGTGTATGGTTTGACAGCTGATAATGCCAAACTGTTTTGACATTTCTGTTCAGTAAGGTTTAGCAAGTCATAATGAATCATTTAACGTCAGAACATCGCTTCCAAATTGTGGAAATTTACTTTGGAAAAAGATATCTGTTCGTATTTGGAGCGAAGACAATCCTCAAGCCGTTAACGAATCACCATTACATCCATTAAAATTGTCTGTTTGGTGCGGCTTACACGCTGGCGGCATCCATCATTGGTCCTTATTTCTTTCGAAATGAAGAAGGACCTGCCGTTACGGTGAATGGCGAACACTATCAAGCTATGCTGACTGAATTTTTGCTTTCCAAAAATTAATCAGGTAAACATTAACGACAACACAGCGCAACTTGCCATACCGCACGCTTAACTGTCAATTTATTGCAAAATTAATTTGTTGACAACTTTATTTCCAGAAGCGGTCCTGTTCACTATCTGTTTTCTTTTTATTAGGTCAGTGGTTAAGACTTTGGTAAATGTCCAGTTATGACGTAAGGTCTTACAAAAAAGCAATGAATTAATCACTTATAATGGAATTTGTGAAATTTTTTAAGACAACATAAGCGATTATGACCTATTTTCAATCGAAAATTTCAGCAAAAATAAATTTTAAAAAATTTAAAAAATTTTTTTTTGAAGATTTCGTCGACTGCAATTCTCGTTTACGACGATTGAAATTCTTTTGATCGGAACAAACAATTGCTTACCCGAAATAAATTTCTGTCACAACAAACTAAATTTCAGTTCCGGCAAATTAAAATTGCAGTTGTCTAATATTTCGTTTCGCAGAAACGAATTCTTTCTATGCGTGTAGCAGTTATATAGAAAATTTTGTCAAAGTTGGTACGTACAAATAAATTAATTTTTCTAAATTTGACCAGAAACTCAAAATTTAATTTTTCTATTAAAATTTCTACAAAATTAAATTTTTCGTCGAACTTCGCCGAAATTATTTCTTTTGAAAATGTTGTCGATTACACTGTGCAACAAATGAACACTTTTTGAAAAAACATTTCATCCCCGCCCTCCCCCTTTTAAGGGGTGTTTTTAACGATTTGTTAAAATGGGCCAAAAATTACAGTTATGTGGGGGAGCTAGAGGGTTAATATGTTCCACAAAAATATTGGCCTTAATATTTTCTATAATGTTACTGGACATACCCTATGCCAAAAAATATATTTTTGTTACATAACAGTGAAATACTTACATTTTTGGGGTACAATGTGGTTTTTTGAGCGGAAGTTATCCTGAAAAAAGTGAAAAAAATATTGTTTCCTTCACTTTTTCAAAAAAAAGTAACGGAAAAAAATTGTTCGCAAAAAATTTTGAGAAACTTTATTCAGCATATCTACATCTACATTATTGCCAAACATAGTAAGCGGTATCACCAGGTCTGAATTAGTTGTTGGACAAAAGCTGATGACACCTTTTTCGAGGGGCCCACTGATTTTCAGAACATTTTGGGCTCATAAAAAATATTGGTCACCAATTTCGCCAAACCGAGTATAGGGTTGTACTACCCTTTGATAGTATAATCGAACCTATAGTGTCAAGTCCGTGTATTTTTCAAAAAGTGTTCATTTGTTGCACAATGTATCGACAAAATTTTCAAAAGAAATAATTTCGGCGAAGTTCGACGAAAAATTTAATTTTGAAGAAATTTTAATAGAAAAGTTAAATTTTGAGTTTCTGGTCAAATTTCTGGTTCTGGTCAAATTTAGAAAAATTAAATTATTTGTACGTACCAACTTTGACAGAATTTTCTATATAACTGCTACACGCAAAGAAAAAATTCGTTTCTGCGAAACGAATTTATATTGGTCACCAATTTCGCTAAACCGAGTATAGGGTTATACTACCCTTTGATAGTAGAATCGATTCCGTACAGTCAAGTCCGTGTATTTTTTTCACTGTTGCACAGTGTTATTCATATGGGCATTTCTCCAATGTCGAATGCGACATTCTTTCGCATTCAAAGTGAAAAAAACATACGAGTATGTATGCCAAAACAGTATTTCATTTCAATCTTACCGTATTTTTTGAATACTCATAACCATCTGGATTAACCACCGGCACTATAAAGAATCTCAATTTACGCAGCAATTCGCGATGACGTCCATTCTTCTCCGTCAATTGATGGATACAATGCAAAGCTACGGTCACAGTAATCCATTCGCGTGCATGTGTCCCGCCCTCAATGAACACCGTGTTTCGCCCTCTTTCCGGGGCGCATATTTCCAATTGTTTCAGTTCACAGTTATAGGTCGAAGGAGCTGAACTAACTCGATTTTCTTTGGCTTGAGCCCACAGATTACGTTCACTATTCCAGTGAATTTCAATGGCTCTGATGGGACGTCTCTCATACGAGAGCCCCAATGTGTGGATCTTTACGAATTCCCTGTAGCGCACACGCAGATATTCCAAATATTGTATAATTTCATTATAGGATAAATAACAATTGAGAACGTCGGGCCGTGGAAGTTCAATAAGTCGTGAAATCGATACGGAGGGTTTTTTTCGTTTTTCGCTTTTAACACTTTGAGCTGAGCAGCAGGAGGAGGATTGAGCACTGAGGCGACCTATGGGCAGACGATTTATCTTTATCAAGGGTATTTTTGGTAAATTGCGATGAAGATTTATATGTTTGCCGGATATCGTCAGTGGCAGCTTTAGAGGTTTCTCATTGTTAGCCATAATTTTGAATGGTTGTTTGCCAAAATTGATTTTAGCGAATTTCTTTAATTATATACCGATAATTTTTCTTTTTTAATAACACAAAAAACTATTTTTTTAAAAAAAAACAATTGACTTTTATAAAATTTAAACAATGACATTTTGACAACATTTTCAAATGTTCTGTATTTATAGCAGTTTTGTTGTTAAGGATAATTCCGTGCACATTGGCTGACTCTGGTTAACAACTGAATGAATGAAAGGAATAAAGTGAAGCTAATTCATTAAACTGATATAACAGGAATTGACATGAATGAAGGGGGCTGACTGGCTGGTATGCTTCCTTGCAGCACCGACAAAAGACAACCGTTAAACGACAATGACGTCGCCGTCGACGACAACTTTGTAGGAGTCAACAATATAAACTATGCCAAACATTTTCTATGTTGAGTATGGTCGGTCGTCCCGGTACTATCCCAAGTTTTCTTTCAAAAACGACAGACATACCCATATATTTGTTTATTAAAGGGCAAAAATACGATCAAAATTTCGAATAATAACAACTCACGGAAACATTGCCTGTCGCCGGCAGCGACAGCGGAAGTATCATTCATGGAACCCTATCGATTCGGCTCCTCCGACTCGGAATTCGAATTCAACGTGCGTGTTGCGTGTTTATCTATCTATGTTAACTGCCGAAGAAAAATGTCTTTGCTTATGGTTTCGTTGGCTGTTTACATCGTTAAAAGAACATATAGGCAGACAAATTACCAGTAATCACTGTATAAATAATTGAGACAGTTCTTATTTTTTTTTTTGGGTTTTAGAAGAAGTTTTCGTAGGAGCATCTGTTGATTAGTATCGGCGGCACAGTGGGACCAATGGCAAAGAAACCATATTGAATCAATAAGAAACATTAATTTTTATAATTTTAATGTGGAAACAATGTAGAAATAATAATTTTCGGTATTGAATTAATATTGAATTCTTATAGATCAATATTTTCGTCTTATTGAAACAATGTGGAAATGTTATTGAAATTATATTTGTTATTTTAAATTGAAACAATATTGAATTAAGAATGAAACAATTTAAAAACCAGTAAGGAAAGGCTAAAGTCGGGCGGGGTCGACTATACAATAGTCGACCCCGTAATATTGAATAACACTGAAATATAAATTTTCAAATTTAATTTATCTCTAAACTCTATCATACTAAATTTCAAAATACTTGGATGTAAAATACAGCTTCTACAGGACTAAAGAGCCAAAATTAGACGAAACATATGTATGGGAGCTGTAGCTAAATCTTAACCGATTTTCTGCAAATTCGGCAATGTTCGTCCATGGAAGAAGAAACTCTACAATGCTAAATTTCACAACAATTGGATGTTAGATAAAGCTTCTATATCGCTTAAGGGCCAAATCGGACGATACATATATATGGGAGCTATAGCTAAATCTTAACCGATTTTTTTTTCAAATTCGGCAATGTTGGTCCATGGATTAAGAAACTCTAACATTCTAAATTTTAAAACGATTGGATGTAAAATACAGCTTCTATAGGACTAAAGGCCCAAATCGGACGAAACATATGTATATATGGGAGCTATAACTAAATCTTAACCGATTATCTTCAAATTCGGCAATGTTGGTCCATGGATCAAGAAACCCAACCATTCTAAATGTAAAAACGATTGGATGTAAAATACAGCTTCTATAGAACTAAAGGGCCAAATCGGACGAAACATATATATGAGAGCTATAGCTAAATCTTAACCGATTTTCTTCAAATGCGGCAGTGTTGGTTCATGGATTTTTTTCAAATTCGGCAATGTTGGTTCATGGATCAAGAAACTCTACCATTCTAAATTTCAAAACGATTCGATGTAAAATACAGCATCTATAGGACTAAAGGGCCAAATCGGACGAAAGATATATATGGGAGCTATGTCTAAATCTGAACCGATTCCAACCAAATTCAATAGGGATCTCTACAGCTGCCAAATACTCCAAACTGCAAAATTTCAGAACGATCGGAGTGAAATTGCGACCTGTAGTCGACGAACAACTTAACATGGACAGACGGACGGACAGACATAGTTAAATCGACTCAGCTAGTGATTCTGAGTCGATCGGTATACTTTAAGGTGGGTCTAGCTGTAGTATTTTCAGGTGTTACAAACATCTGCCGTGAAACAATCTTATAATACCCTGTACCACAGTGTGGTGTAGGGTATTTTAAGGTTATTCAGCTTTGATTTAATATTGAAGCATTATGAAATTTAAAATGCACACTATTGATACCAGGTTAAAAATATAATTTAATGTAAATAAATAATTTACAAATCTTCGTGAAAAGAGCTGTGAAGTCATGGGGCGTAAGGTGAATGTTCTGATAGTTGGTTTCTTCAACAATTATGTAGATGAGTTCATCCCGATCACAGTTCTGGAAGCCCTGCTTAGTAGCATAAATGTCTAGTAGTTCTTCCCTTAGAAGTTTCTGCCAACAGACTTGGAAAATCCTAAAAGCACAGCACCCACCTTTTCCTTTCTCCAGTTTGCTTTGTCTCAGAGTTGTCTCATCCACTAAATAGAATTTCACCGAAATTTTTTTAAAAGCGTCCACAACGCACTGAATTTTACAACTTAATAAAGAGGAAATCAGCTGAATATTCAATTTATTCAATAAATTAATTCAATTCTTCTAATTAAATATTTTGCAATGTAAATTTCAACTTAATTAAGAAATAATGAAATAAAAATCTGAAAATAATACGTTTCAACTTTAAAGCAATTTTGATTCAATGTATTATTGTACGAAATTAATAGAAACTACATTAAATCAAAGTTGAAAATTATTGACTTAATGTATTTCAATATAATTATCCCCTCACCTTAGAGAGGAGGTTATACTATATCATTTGCTACGAGCCAAAAGTGTAACACATCGAAGGAGTGACCTAAGACCCTAAGTATCGTCGGCGGATATCCGCTTTAGGTCATTTTAAGTCGAATGAGTAATGTCAGTCCGTTTGTCTGTCTGCTGGCTGGTGCGCACTATAACACTCGAAAGGAGTAACCGATTGACTTAAAATTTGGTATGTGGTAATATTTTCTTCTATCTCCGGCTAAGTTCGAAGATGGGCCATATTAGTCCTCTCCTTCTAGAACCTCCCCCACAAAGGGTTAACATTTAGTGAAATTTTGATTATTTAATAACTTATATACATACTACTAATTCGAATCCTCTGAAATTCTACACATTAGGTTAGGTTAGGTTGAAGAGAGAATACGTTTAAACGTCTCATGTCCATGGACATACACTTAAGCCAGTGGTTCGGCCTGTTGTGCGCTCCTTATTTATGATCTTTTTATACCTCACGAGTTACAGAAAATCGGTACTATGTAGACACGAATTTTCTCAGTATCTTCCAGTCATATTCTCTGAGATGAGTCAAGTCTGGTAATATGTCGGACCCGAAATGTTGGGATCTTTCATGTGTGAAAGCCGTGCAGTGACACAGAAAATGTTCCATCGTTTCGATGTTTTCCCTGCATGCCCTGCATTCATCGTTTGCTGCTAGTCCTATGCGATGAAGATGTGCTTGTAAGCTTGAGTGTCCCGTTAGAACTCTCATCATCTTACTAATATCGATCTTGTTTAGTTTCAGAAGACTTCTTGGTTTCTTTTCATTTGGGTCACCCCATAGTATCTTTGCAGTTGCTCTATTCCACATAGTATTAGTTTAATAGTCACTATTACCTCGAGAAAAATGGGCGAAATTGGGACGCCCCTTTTCGTACCTCCCACACAAATGGACAATTTTGAACCAAAAGTTAATAGCTTATAACTTTATTACCAGTGCATACAAAGACTTGACATTTTTTACAGTGTAATGGTTTAATACAGTGAAAAGTGGGCTTTATTGCCACGCTCCTTTTGCCACCTCCCACACAAATGGACCATTCTGTACCAAAAGTTACCAGCTTATAACATTAATACCAGTGCATACAAATATGTACTTGAAATTTTCTACAGTGTAATGCTTTTATAATATCTAGAGTCCATAGAAAAATGGGCTTTATCGGCACGCCCCTTTTGGTACCTCCCACAAAAATGGACCTTTTTATACCAAAAGTTAACTGTTTTTAATGTTAATACCAGTGCATACAAATACTTGAAATTTGGTACAGACCGACCCCCACTAACTGTGGAGGCCCGACCCACCCATGCCAGTGGCACACCCCCTGGAACCCCCTGGGGGTTCCATACATTTGGACTCGATTGGAGCACTCTAAATGGGTCAAAGTGGGATTTTTCAAAATTTGCCCCTACCCAAAAGTTCGACCCAATTCCGGGACATCAGAATTCGTTTTAGAGGTATGGTTCCTTCGGCAAAGTTTCTTATTTTGATCCCTAGAATACGATTTTCACTGAGCAATGACGACTCTGTTTGCCTCCCCACAAATCGACCCGGCCTACAGTACATACTTTAAAGTTATTAAATGCAATTTAAATTGATAATAATTTAATTAAAACAAAAAAAAAATAATTTACGAATATTTTTTGGCATTCAAGGTGAGGGGTTCATAAGTTTACCCGACTGAACTTTCTTACTTGTTTCTATCTCGTATAGTCCACAATTTGGCCATATTGGTCCACTGCATCTAGTACCTCCAACACAAAGGTTTCAGTTTTAATGAAATATTGATTATTTAATAACTTCTGAACTACTTATCGTAATCTTCTGAAGTTCCACGCAAAGTAATATTTTATCTGTCACTATAACCTTGAGAAAAATGGCCAATTTGTCCCGCCCCTTTTGGTACCTCCAAAGGGGCCATTAACAGCTTTAGCTTTTGTTTACATACACTCAGGGAAAAGCTGCAAATTAAAAAATAAGAAAGCGTCATTTTATTTCAATAATTTGCAATATAATAGAAAAACAAGTAAGAAAGTTCAGTCGGGTAAACCGAATTATGAATCCCCTCACCTTGAGTCCCATAAAAATATTAGTACATTTATTTATTTTTTGTTATAGTTAAATTATTATCAATTTAAATTGCATTTCATAACTTTAAAGTATGTACTGGAATTAAAGTTATAAGCTGTGAACTTTTGGTGTTAAATGGTGCATTTGTGTGGGGGTACCAAAAGGCGCGTGCCAATAACGGCCTCTTTCGCAGTGTAACGAAATTTCAAGTACTGTACGAAATTTCAAATATTAGTATGCACTGTTATTAAAGTAAAAGCTGTTAACTTTTGGTGCAAAAAATTTCCATTTGTGTAGGACGTACCAAAAGGAGCGTGCCAATAACGTCAATTTTTCTTTGGACTGTACAAAATTTCAAGTATTTATATGCACTGGTATTAAAGTTATAAGCTGTGAACTTTTGGTGTAAAATGGTCCATTTATGTGGGAGCTACCAAAAGGGGCGTGCCAATTACGGACACTTTTCTCTAGACTCTAGGTACTATAAAAGCATTGCGCTGTACCAAATTTCAAGTATTTGTATGCACTGGTATTAACATTAAAAACAGTTAACTTTTGGTATAAAAAGGTCCATTTTTGTGGGAGGTACCAAAAGGGGCGTGCCGATAAAGCCCATTTTTCTATGGACTCTAGATATTATAAAAGCATTACACTGTAGAAAATTTCAAGTACATATTTGTATGCACTGGTATTAATGTTATAAGCTGGTAACTTTTGGTACAAAATGGTCCATTTGTGTGGGAGGTGGCAAAAGGAGCGTGGCAATAAAGCCCACTTTTCACTGTATTAAACCATTACACTGTAAAAAATGTCAAGTCTTTGTATGCACTGGTAATAAAGTTATAAGCTATTAACTTTTGGTTCAAAATTGTCCATTTGTGTGGGAGGTACGAAAAGGGGCGTCCCAATTTCGCCCATTTTTCTCGAGGTAATAGTGACTATTAAACTAATACTATGTGGAATAGAGCAACTGCAAAGATACTATGGGGTGACCCAAATGAAAAGAAACCAAGAAGTCTTCTGAAACTAAACAAGATCGATATTAGTAAGATGATGAGAGTTCTAACGGGACACTCAAGCTTACAAGCACATCTTCATCGCATAGGACTAGCAGCAAACGATGAATGCAGGGCATGCAGGGAAAACATCGAAACGATGGAACATTTTCTGTGTCACTGCACGGCTTTCACACATGAAAGATCCCAACATTTCGGGTCCGACATATTACCAGACTTGACTCATCTCAGAGAATATGACTGGAAGATACTGAGAAAATTCGTGTCTACATAGTACCGATTTTCTGTAACTCGTGAGGTATAGAAAGATCATAAATAAGGAGCGCACAACAGGCCGAACCACTGGCTTAAGTGTATGTCCATGGACATGAGACGTTTAAACGTATTCTCTCTTCAACCTAACCTAACCTAATGTGTAGAATTTCAGAGGATTCGAATTAGTAGTATGTATATAAGTTATTAAATAATCAAAATTTCACTAAATGTTAACCCTTTGTGGGGGAGGTTCTAGAAGGAGAGGACTAATATGGCCCATCTTCGAACTTAGCCGGAGATAGAAGAAAATATTACCACATACCAAATTTTAAGTCAATCGGTTACTCCTTTCGAGTGTTATAGTGCGCACCAGCCAGCAGACAGACAAACGGACTGACATTACTCATTCGACTTAAAATGACCTAAAGCGGATATCCGCCGACGATACTTAGGGTCTTAGGTCACTCCTTCGATGTGTTACACTTTTGGCTCGTAGCAAATGATATAGTATAACCTCCTCTCTAAGGTGAGGGGATAATTATATTGAAATACATTAAGTCAATAATTTTCAACTTTGATTTAATGTAGTTTCTATTAATTTCGTACAATAATACATTGTATCAACATTGCTTTAAAGTTGAAACGTATTATTTTCAGATTTTTATTTCATTATTTCTTAATTAAGTTGAAATTTACATTGCAAAATATTTAATTAGAAGAATTGAATTAATTTATTGAATAAATTGAATATTCCGCTGATTTCCTCTTTATTAAGTTGTAAAATTCAGTGCGTTGTGGACGCTTTTAAAAAAATTTCGGTGAAATTCTATTTAGTGGATGAGACAACTCTGAGACAAAGCAAACTGGAGAAAGGAAAAGGTGGGTGCTGTGCTTTTAGGATTTTCCAAGTCTGTTGGCAGAAACTTCTAAGGGAAGAACTACTAGACATTTATGCTACTAAGCAGGGCTTCCAGAACTGTGATCGGGATGAACTCATCTACATAATTGTTGAAGAAACCAACTATCAGAACATTCACCTTACGCCCCATGACTTCACAGCTCTTTTCACGAAGATTTGTAAATTATTTATTTTTATTATTCTGATGTCCCGGAATTGGGTCGAACTTTTGGGTAGGGGCAAATTTTGAAAAATCCCACTTTGACCCATTTAGAGTGCTCCAATCGAGTCCAAATGTATGACCGACCCCCACTAACTGTGGAGGCCCGACCCACCCATGCCAGTGGCACACCCCCTGGAACCCCTGGGGGTTCCATACATTTGGACTCAATTGGAGCACTCTAAATGGGTCAAAGTGGGATTTTTCCGGGACATCAGAATTCGTTTTAGAGGTATGGTTCCTTCGGCAAAGTTTCTTATTTTGATCCCTAGAATACGATTTTCACTGAGCAATGGGCGATTTTTAAATCGACCTGTATATTCTCCTCTCTATGTTGAGGGGATAAAAATAAAAAAATAAGAGAAAATGCAACCCCGTAACTAAAAAAGAAGCAACAAAAAGTTTCAATCAATGAAATTTAAGTTTTTATTTTAATGTTAAATTTAATAATAATTATTGTTATACATATATTTAAAGGGGCAAACACAGAAACATTAATCAAGCCAAGATTTTGGCCAATTTTATTTTTTTGGCTTTAATATGATTTATTTATTTGCACTATTTTCTTTACCGCCAATCAGAATCTGGAGTCGAACCCATTTTGTTGACGACGGTGGCTGAAACAGCTGTTTCTGATTTCTATGCTGTCATATTTTTGATAGTGTTTTTCGGTTTTCCTTTTCTTTCGGTTTCATAAAAACGTACAAGAGCTGTAGAAGTAAAAGTAAAACGATACGATTTTAAAAAACGAAAACGTACAAAAACAGCTGAATTGGTTTACATTTGATTTACAGTGATGCCATATAGATTTTAAAATATTTCTTTATTAAAAATGTTGATTAAATGTATCCCACAAAATTAATAGAATCTTTTCTCAAGGTTATAGCGACAGATAAAATATTAGTTGTGTGGAACTTTAGAAGATTACGATAAGTAGTATAGAAGTTATTAAATAATCAATATTTCAATAAAATTTAAATCTTTCTGTTTGGGGTACTAGCAGCGGTGTACCAATATGGCCCATATTGTGGACTATATGAGATAGAAATTACACATTACCACATACAAAATTTTAAGTCAATCCGTTGCTCCTTTCGATACTTATCGTACACACTAATCAAATAGAATGGCATCGCTCAAATTACTTATGTTTAGGAGCGCAGCCGGAGTTACAAGCACACATACCGGGCGGGCCATTTAAAATAGAATCAGCTATAAAAAAGTACTGATAATTTTTTCAATTTTCTGGTTTTATTGGAAAGGTTGCACTTTGTCATTTAATAATGGAACACAATAGCATTCATAAGACTGCCACGATTGTCACTGGGAATTGAGAATTGTAGGGATGGATTCCGGTACGGGTGGGCCATTTAAAATTTGAAACAGCTATAAAAAAGTACTGAACTGATTTAAAAAAATTTTGCTACGATGAATTCTTGTCTTAATTAAATACAAACTGCAAAGATTCAGTTAAGATGCTTAGATATATGTTAACGTGAAATATGTTCACCGAAATCGCCTCTAAATTGGGCCATTGTTTCGCGTGCTGTGTGGCATGTGGCACCGTCTTGTTCAAACCACATGTCAGCCAAGTCCAGCTCTTCCATTTTGGGAAAAAAAGTTCGAAATCACCGCCATTCACAGTAACGTTCCTGCCTTCGTCGTCTTTGAAAAATTACGGTCCAATAATCCACACCAATATTTTTTATTTTTCGGTATGTATTGGCAGTTCTTGCAATGCTTCTCACACCAAATACCGCACGTTTGTTTGTTCACGTATCCATTCAAGCAGAAATGAGCTTCGTCACTGAACACAATTTTCCGATAAAAAAAGTGCACGATGCACTTTCCTATCCGAGCATGATTTTGGATAATAAAATTCAATAATCTGCACGCATAAAAAATTACTTCTATAGTATATTGTACCAAACATATTCTGCTTGAAATATACAAATGCTTAGGGTACATACTAAATCTATCTATATATATAAAGAAGAATGTGTGTTTGTTTGTTTGTTTGTTTGTTGGTTTGTTTGTACCGTATAGACGTCTAAACGGCTGAACCGATCTTCTTGAAATTTTCACAGAATGTACATGTGTGGGGCGTGGTGAAAATAGGGTACTTGAATTTTCGATATATGAAGTGGGCGTGGCCCCGCCCACATAAGACAAATTTTAAAATTGAGATATCTTGCACAATTTGTTAGTGAGAGTGCTGCAATTTTGTACATATGTATCTGGTGGCAGTCTACGTGATTGGTCCAAAAATGGGCGGAATCGGACCAACGGGCGTGGCGCCGCCCATATAAGCCAAATTTTGAATTTGAGATATCTTGCACAATTTGTTAGCGAGAGAACTGTAATTTTGTTTATATATATCTGGAGGCAGTCTACGTGATTGGTCCAAAAATGGGCGGGGTCAGACTAATGGGCGTGGCCCCGCCCCATTAAGCTAAATTTTGAAATCGAGATATCTTGCACAATTTGTTAGCAAGAGAGCTGTAATTTTGTGTATATATATCTGCTGGCGACTTACGTGATTGGTCAAAAAATGGGATCGGACCAATGGGCGTGGCCCCGCCCATATAAGCCAAATTTTGAATTTGAGATATCTTGCACAATTTGTTAGTGAGAGAACTAGAAATCTGTATATATATATGGAGGCAGTCTACGTGATTGGTCCAAAAATGGGCGGGGTCGGACTAATGGGCGTGGCCCCGCCCCTTTAAGCCACATTTTGAAATCGAGATATCTGACACAATTTGTTAGCGAGAGAGCTGTAATTTTGTGCATATGTATCTGGTGGCACTCTTCGTGTTTGGTTCAAAAATGGACGGAATCGGACCAATGGGCGTGGCCCCGCCCATATAAGCCAAGTTTTGAATTTGAGATATCTTGCACAATTTGTTAGCGAGAGAGCTGTAATTTTGGGTAAATATATTTGTTGGCGACCTACGTGATTGGTCCAAAAATGGGCGGAATCAGACGAATGGGCGTGGCCCCGCCCATATAAGCCAGATTTTGAAATTGAGATATCTTGCACAATTTTTTAACTAGAGTGAGTGCTGTAATGTTGTACATATGTATCTGGTGGCAGTCTACTTAATTGGTCCAAAAATGGGCGGGATTGGACCAATGGGCGTGGCCCCGCCCATATAAGCCAAATTTTGAATTTGAGATATCTTGCACAATTTGTTAGCGAGAGAGCTGTAATTTTGTTTATATATATCTGTTGGCGACTTACGTGATTGGTCCAAAAATAGGCGGGGTCGGACTACTGGGCGTTGCTCCGCCCCTTTAAGCCAAATTTTAAAATCGAGATATCTTGCACAATTTGTTAGCGAGAGATCTGTAATTTTGTGCATATGTATCTGGTGGCAGTCTTCGTCATTGGTCCAAAAATGTACTGATAATTTTTTCAATTTTCTGGTTTTATTGGAAAGGTTGCACTTTGTCATTTAATAATGGAACACAATAGCATTCATAAGACTGCCACGATTGTCACTGGGAATTGAGAATTGTAGGGATGGATTCCGGTACGGGTGGGCCATTTAAAATTTGAAACAGCTATAAAAAAGTACTGAACTGATTTAAAAAAATTTTGCTACGATGAATTCTTGTCTTAATTAAATACAAACTGCAAAGATTCAGTTAAGATGCTTAGATATATGTTAACGTGAAATATGTTCACCGAAATCGCCTCTAAATTGGGCCATTGTTTCGCGTGCTGTGTGGCATGTGGCACCGTCTTGTTCAAACCACATGTCAGCCAAGTCCAGCTCTTCCATTTTGGGAAAAAAAGTTCGAAATCACCGCCATCACAGTAACGTTCCTGCCTTCGTCGTCTTTGAAAAATTACGGTCCAATAATCCACACCAATATTTTTTATTTTTCGGTATGTATTGGCAGTTCTTGCAATGCTTCTCACACCAAATACCGCACGTTTGTTTGTTCACGTATCCATTCAAGCAGAAATGAGCTTCGTCACTGAACACAATTTTCCGATAAAAAAAGTGCACGATGCACTTTCCTATCCGAGCATGATTTTGGATAATAAAATTCAATAATCTGCACGCATAAAAAATTACTTCTATAGTATATTGTACCAAACATATTCTGCTTGAAATATACAAATGCTTAGGGTACATACTAAATCTATCTATATATATAAAGAAGAATGTGTGTTTGTTTGTTTGTTTGTTTGTTGGTTTGTTTGTACCGTATAGACGTCTAAACGGCTGAACCGATCTTCTTGAAATTTTCACAGAATGTACATGTGTGGGGCGTGGTGAAAATAGGGTACTTGAATTTTCGATATATGAAGTGGGCGTGGCCCCGCCCACATAAGACAAATTTTAAAATTGAGATATCTTGCACAATTTGTTAGTGAGAGTGCTGCAATTTTGTACATATGTATCTGGTGGCAGTCTACGTGATTGGTCCAAAAATGGGCGGAATCGGACCAACGGGCGTGGCGCCGCCCATATAAGCCAAATTTTGAATTTGAGATATCTTGCACAATTTGTTAGCGAGAGAACTGTAATTTTGTTTATATATATCTGGAGGCAGTCTACGTGATTGGTCCAAAAATGGGCGGGGTCAGACTAATGGGCGTGGCCCCGCCCCATTAAGCTAAATTTTGAAATCGAGATATCTTGCACAATTTGTTAGCAAGAGAGCTGTAATTTTGTGTATATATATCTGCTGGCGACTTACGTGATTGGTCAAAAAATGGGATCGGACCAATGGGCGTGGCCCCGCCCATATAAGCCAAATTTTGAATTTGAGATATCTTGCACAATTTGTTAGTGAGAGAACTAGAAATCTGTATATATATATGGAGGCAGTCTACGTGATTGGTCCAAAAATGGGCGGGGTCGGACTAATGGGCGTGGCCCCGCCCCTTTAAGCCACATTTTGAAATCGAGATATCTGACACAATTTGTTAGCGAGAGAGCTGTAATTTTGTGCATATGTATCTGGTGGCACTCTTCGTGTTTGGTTCAAAAATGGACGGAATCGGACCAATGGGCGTGGCCCCGCCCATATAAGCCAAGTTTTGAATTTGAGATATCTTGCACAATTTGTTAGCGAGAGAGCTGTAATTTTGGGTAAATATATTTGTTGGCGACCTACGTGATTGGTCCAAAAATGGGCGGAATCAGACGAATGGGCGTGGCCCCGCCCATATAAGCCAGATTTTGAAATTGAGATATCTTGCACAATTTTTTAACTAGAGTGAGTGCTGTAATGTTGTACATATGTATCTGGTGGCAGTCTACTTAATTGGTCCAAAAATGGGCGGGATTGGACCAATGGGCGTGGCCCCGCCCATATAAGCCAAATTTTGAATTTGAGATATCTTGCACAATTTGTTAGCGAGAGAGCTGTAATTTTGTTTATATATATCTGTTGGCGACTTACGTGATTGGTCCAAAAATAGGCGGGGTCGGACTACTGGGCGTTGCTCCGCCCCTTTAAGCCAAATTTTAAAATCGAGATATCTTGCACAATTTGTTAGCGAGAGATCTGTAATTTTGTGCATATGTATCTGGTGGCAGTCTTCGTCATTGGTCCAAAAATGGGCGCGATTGGACCAATGGGCGTGGCCCCGCCCTTATAAACCAAATTTTTAAATTGATATATATTGCAAAATTTTTTAGAGAGAGTGCTGTAATGTTGTGCATATGTATTAGGTGGTGGTCTACTAAATTGGTCCAAAAATGGGCGGGATCGGCCAATGGGCGTGGCCCCGCCCATATAAGCCAAATTTTGAAATTGAGATATCTTACACAATTTGTTAGCGAGAGTGCTGTAATTTTGTGTCATGTGTCTGGTGGTAGTCTTCGTGATTTGTCCAAATATAGGCGGAATGGGCGTGGCCCCGCCCATATAAACAAAGATTTTAAATTGACATATCTTGCACAATTTGTTAGCGAGAGTGCTGTAATTTTTGCATATGTATTAGGTGGTAGTCTAATTGGTTGGTGCAAAAATGGGCGGGATTGGACCAATCGGCGTGGCCCCGCCAATATAAACCCAATTTTTAAATTGACATAACTCGCACAAATTATTACTCTAATTTTGTGCATATATATTAAGTGGCAGTCTACGTGCTTGGTCCAAAAATGGGTGGGGTCGGACAAATGGGAGTGGCCCCGCCCATATAAGCCAATTAAATTTTGTGTTTGATATATCTTGAGCAATTTGTTAGAGAGATCAATGTAATTATGTGCATATATATTTGGTGTCAGTCTACGTAATTAGTCCAAAAAGTAACGGAATCGGAAATCTCAAGTCTGGGGCAACGAAGTGGACCGGGTCCAGCTAGTATATTATATTTGGCACACACAAAAATTGTATATTTGGGAAGATGTTGTTGTAAACAAATCTTAGTTTCCGTCCTAATATTTATACCCTACACCACACTGTGATACAGGGTATTATAAGTTTGTTTCACGGCAGATGTTTGTAACACCTGAAAATAACACAGCTAGACCCACCTTAAAGTATACCGATCGACTCAGAATCACTAGCTGAGTCGATTTAAGCATATCCGTCCGTCTGTCCATCCATGTAAAGTTGTTCGTCGACTACAGGTCGCAATTTCACTCCGATCGTTGTGAAATTTTGCAGTTTAGAGTATTTCGCAGCTGTTAAGATCGCTATTGAATTTGGTTGAAATCGGTTCAGATTTAGATATAGCTCCCATATATATCTTTCGTCCGATTTGGCCCTTTAGTCCTATAGAAGCTGCATTTTACATCCAATCGTTTTGAAATTTAGAATGGAAGAGTTTCTTGATCCATGAACCAACATTGCCGAATTTGAAGAAAGTCGGTTAAGATTTAGCTATAGCTCCCATATATATGTTTCGTCCGATTTGGCCCTTTAGTCCTATAGACGCTGTATTTGACATCCAATCGTTTTGAAATTTAGAATGGTAGAGTTTCTTGATCGATGAACCAACGTTGCTGAATTTGAAGAAAATCGGTTAAGATTTATCTATAGCTCCCATATATATGTTTCGTCCAATTTTGCTCCTTAGTCCTGTAGAAACTGTATTTTATATTTCTTGATCCATGAACCAACATTGTCGAATTTGAAGAAAATCGGTTAAGATTTAGCTATAGCTCCCATATATATGTTTCGTCCAATTTTGCTCTTTAGTCCTGAAGAAGCTGTATTTGACATCCAATAATTTTGAAATTTAGAATGGTAGAGTTTCCTGATCCATGAACCAACACTACCGAATTTGAAGAAAATCGGTTAAGATTTAGCTATAGCTCCCATATATATGTTTCGTCCGATTTGGCCGTTTAGTTCTATAGAAGCTGTATTTTACATCCAATCGTTTTGAAATTTAGAATGGTAGAGTTTCTTGATCCATGATCCAACATTGCCGAATTTGAAGAAAATCGGTTAAGATTTAGCTATAGCTCCCATATATATGTTTCGTCCGATTTTGCTCTTTAGTCCTGTAGAACTGTATTTTACATCCAATCATTTTGAAATTTAGAATGATAGAGTTTCTTGATCCATGAACCAACATTGCCGAATTTGAAGAAAATCGGTTAAGATTTAGCTATAGCTCCCATATATATGTTTCGTCCGATTTGGCCCTTTAGTCCTATAGACGCTGTATTTGACATCCAATCGTTTTGAAATTTAGAATGGTAGAGTTTCTTGATCGATGAACCAACGTTGCTGAATTTGAAGAAAATCGGTTAAGATTTATCTATAGCTCCCATATATATGTTTCGTCCAATTTTGCTCCTTAGTCCTGTAGAAACTGTATTTTATATTTCTTGATCCATGAACCAACATTGTCGAATTTGAAGAAAATCGGTTAAGATTTAGCTATAGCTCCCATATATATGTTTCGTCCAATTTTGCTCTTTAGTCCTGAAGAAGCTGTATTTGACATCCAATAATTTTGAAATTTAGAATGGTAGAGTTTCCTGATCCATGAACCAACACTACCGAATTTGAAGAAAATCGGTTAAGATTTAGCTATAGCTCCCATATATATGTTTCGTCCGATTTGGCCCTTTAGTTCTATAGAAGCTATATTTTACATCCAATCGTTTTGAAATTTAGAATGGTAGAGTTTCTTGATCCATGAATCAACATTGCCGAATTTGAACAAAATCGCTAAAGATTTAGCTATAGCTCTTTAGATCCAATCGTTTTTATACCCTACACCACACTGTGGTACAGGGTATTATTTAAGTATAAAATGTCCCAAAAGTAAATTTATGTAAACAATTTATACATGAATTACAAAATTTATATATCAGAGTTATTCAATATTACGAGAGTGGTGTAGGGTATTATATAGTCGGCCCCGCCCGTTTTTAGCCTTTCCTTACTGGTTTTTATTTGGGATTATTATTTACGAAACAAAAAATTATTTGTATGTAAGTATTCAAAAAATATATCAATACCTTAATTTTAAGACAAGTTTCATGTTTTTCAGTAATTCAATGTTTATTGTTCCTGAAATTTTTGATGCTCGTAAAATTCCATTATAATTGAAATCGTATAATCTCTTGCATAATTATACAATGTTTTTCAGTAATTCAATGTTTATTGTTCCGGAAATTTTTAATGTTTGTAAAATTCCATTATAATTGAGATCGTATAATCGCTTGCATAATTATACAATATGACTTGGAATAAATAGAAAATATTAGAAAAACCAGTAAGGAAAGGCTAAAGTCGGGCGGTGCCGACTATATAATACCCTACACCACTCGCGCAATATTGAATAACTCTGATATATAAATTTTGTAATTCATGTATAAATTGTTTACATAAATTTACTTTTTTTACCCTGTACCACAGTGTGGTGTAGGGCATAAAAACGATTGGATCTAAAGAGCCAAATCGGATGAAACATATATATGGGAGCTATAGCTAAATCTTTACCGATTTTCTTCAAATTCGGCAATGTTGGTTCATGAATCAAGAAACTCTACCATTCTAAATTTCAAAACGATTGGATGTAAAATATAGCTTCTATAGAACTAAAGGGCCAAATCGGACGAAGCATATATATGGGAGCTATAGCTAAATCTTAACCGATTTTCTTCAAATTCGGTAGTGTTGGTTCATGGATCAAGAAACTCTACCATTCTAAATTTCAAAACGAATGGATGTAAAATACACCTTTTATAGGACTAAAGGACCAAATCGGACGAAAGATATATATGGGAGCTATATCTAAATCTGAACCGATTTCAACCAAATTCAATAGCGATCTTAACAGCCGCAAAATACTCTAAACTGCAAAATTTCAGAACGATCGGAGTGAAATTGCGACCTGTAGTCGACGAACAACTTTACATGGACAGACGGACGGACATCGTTAAATCGACTCAGCTAGTGATTCTGAGTCGATCGGTATACTTTAAGGTGGGTCTACCTGTGTTATTTTCAGGTGTTACAAACATCTGCCGTGAAACAAACTTATAATACGATTGGATCTAAAGAGTCAAATCGGACGAAACATATATATGGGAGCTATAGCTAAATCTTAACCGATTTTCTTCAAATTCGGTAGTGTTGGTTCATGGATCAAGAACTCTACCACTCTAAATTTCAAAACGATTGGATGTAAAATACAGCTTCTACAGGACTAAAGGGCCAAATCGGACGAAATATGTATATGGGAGCTATAGCTAAATCTTAACCGATTTTCTTCAAATTCGGTAGTGTTGGTTCATGGATCAAGAAACTCTACCATTCTAAATTTCAAAATGATTGGATGTAAAATACAGCTTCTTCAGGACTAAAGAGCAAAATCGGACGAAACATATATATGGGAGCTATAGCTAAATCTTAACCAATTTTCTTCAAATTCGGCAATGTTGGTTCATGGATCAAGAAACTTTACCATTCTAAATTTCAAAACGATTGGATGTAAAATACAGCTTCTATAGAACTAAAGGGCCAAATCGGACGAAACATATATATGGGAGCTATAGCTAAATCTTAACCGATTTTCTTCAAATTCGGCAATGTTGGTTCATAGATCAAGAAACTCTACCATTCTAAATTTCAAAATGATTGGATGTAAAATACAGCTTCTTCAGAACTAAAGAGCAAAATTGGACGAAACATATATATGGGAGCTATAGCTAAATCTTAACCGATTTTCTTCAAATTCGGCAATGTTGGTTCATGGACCAAAAAACTCGACCATTCAAAATTTCAACACGATTGGATGTAAAATACAGCTTTTATAGGACTAAATGGCCAAATCGGACGAAACATATATACGGGAGCTATAGCTAAATCTTAACCGATTTTATTCAAATTCGGTAGTGTTGGTTCATGGATCAAGAAACTCTACCATTCTAAATTTCAAAATGATTGGATGTAAAATACAGCTTCTGCAGGACTAAAGAGCAAAATCGTACGAAACCTTATATATGGGAGCTATAGCTAAATCTTAACCGATTTTCTTCAAATTCGGCAATGTTGCTTCACGGATCAAGAAACTCTACCATTCTAAATTTCAAAACGATCGGATGTAAAATACAGCTTCTATAGGACTAAAGGGCCAAATCGGACGAAAGATATATATGGGAGCTATATCTAAATCTGAACCGATTTCAACCAAATTCAATAGCGATCTTAACAGCCGCGAAATACTCTAAACTGCAAAATTTCACAACGATCGGAGTGAAATTGCGACCTGTAGTCGACGAACAACTTTACATGGACAGACGGACGGACGGACGGACAGACAATCGACTCAGCTAGTGATTCTGAGTCGATCGGTATACTTTAAGGTGGGTCTAGCTGTGTTATTTTCAGGTGTTACAAACATCTGCCGTGAAACAAACTTATAATACCCTGTACCACAGTGTGGTGTAGGGTATAATTAGTGTTTTAAAATAAATATTACTGATTCTTGGGTCATATTAAATTGTAGACTATAATTCGAAATCAATGAAAAATTAAATTCGAAAAATCTACAACGTTTTAAAAATCTTTTTTAAACAAAATGTGTTTGGAGAAATTCATATACAATAATTTAATTTGTAAATAAACACATATTTTATTTGAGGAAATATGCATTCCAAATAAATTTTATTGATTTTCAAATAAAATTTATTTGCTCAGAAATATATAATATTTAAAAATTTGTATTCCAAATATATTTTCCTTACATTCAAACATATCAAAAAAGGTGATTTTGCCTAAAAAGACGATTTATGGTTAAATTACACTACGCAACAAAAAAAATTTTGTGTTCCAGACCTACAAATTTTTTTATAGATTGTGGCATACTGTAATATAAAATCAAAACCAAAAATTTTGTATGGATAATTTTTTTTTAAAAATACTAATATCGTCGAAGGTACCCTTAGTATTTGCACTATAATTTTGGAGTATATGCCCAATCAGGTCGACTTATACGTTAAATTGAAGCTATTAATGTGGGCTACCAATGTTGGAAATATCTCTTTCACTTAAAAACAGTGGTTTAGTAATAGTCATTAAACAAATTGGAAAAGATTTTTTCAAAAAAATAAAAATTTCCTGGGACAAAAAAAAACATAAAAAATAGAAAACCGATCAAAAAAAATATTATTCCAATTTTTAAAAGTTTGCATCCTAGCGAAGAAAATAATGCCTATTTGAAAAAAATCTATGGATAAATGTAGAAATTATAGCCTTTTTGGTAGAGGTAAGAGAATTTCAAAAAATCTCTTTTTTTTATTTCTGTTTAAATAGCGATTTTACTTGTTACTTTTATTTATATTATGTGCATTTGAGTTTATTTACATGTACAAGTTTCATTAGAAGTAATTGTGAGTTCTTTGTTGACGTTTGTAGATTTCGGAATCGGTTTCTCTAATGAGGAACCAAAAATTATCTCCCGTCATTCTTTCATCCCAGTGCCCTTGGTAACGCCGCTCGATGGACTTAATTTATTGGTGAAACCTTTCCCCATGTTCGTCGCTTAGGTCGCCAAGATTTTCGGGGAAAAAGTTTAAATGAGAATGCAAGAACTGAATTTGAGGGACATATTTGGTGTTGGAATACATAAAACAAAAAATAAGTTAAAAGAATACATACATATGTGTACATATTTAGAAAAATATATTTCTTACAAATTTTTTCATATTTTTTTAATAAATCATTGTTTTATATTTCGGGCTTTTATTGGATTCAAGGAAATTTGAAACTAGAAGCTTAAACGACCCCCATGCTGCAATTTCATCCCACGTCAAATAGGATTCGAAATTTACATCTTTCATCAGTTTCCTTATTTTAGGCCCATCAAAAACGCCTTCTTCGATTTTTTGAGAAGAAAGACTTTTAACTAAACTTTTTAAATATGAGAGTGAATTGCCATCTTCCCCTAAGGCTTTTACACAATTTTTAAAGAGCCCCAGCTTAATATGCGGTGGTGGCAAAATATCGGCTATCCCAGAGGCATAACATACCAACTACTTTTAAATTGCAACAAATTGTCCAGTCATGTTCACATTTTATGCATTTTATCAACATAGCCATTGTTTCGTATGATTCCTTAGTGTTGACAGCATGAGCAATGCTTTCAAACTTTCTTTTCTGCCGTCAACAAGTAACCGCCATTCCTTTGAATTGTAAGTTTGATTAAGTTCCTCGAACAATCCGGGAATGTCCTTGCAAAAGCATCTGTTATCCACAGTTGTATAAAATTATTTGTAAGGTATATTACGGACTCTATAATATGATATGTTAACATCTGGGGCCAAAATATTGTACGGTTTCATCTCAGATGCAAGTAGTTCTGCCTTATCTTTGGTCAGTTCCAAATCTCTCACTATATCAATGAGTTGAAACTGAGTTAAAAGGGATGACTTCTGACTCAAACTTGAATCGCTCAGAGTTGAGTACTCAGTTGAACTTGATGATGTTTCCATTATTAGGCTGTTAGCTATACTTGGACACTTCCTACTCCAATCTATTAACTTAGACAAAAATAGCAGTGCGTATCGTGAATGAATGGTTGTCTCCAAATCATTGGCATTCCAAATTGCACGTGAAGTCTAAACTGAAAACGTTTTATTCCACAAAACATTGTAATACATTAATTTTAAAGTACTTACCGCATTCTTCCACTAGTCCATCGAGTAAGATTTACATGGCACGAATTACAGAAAAAACTAGGTGTCCACGGTTCGTTTATATTTTTAACTCGTATACCAAAATATTACACATATATTTCTTCTATTATTTTACTAAACGCACGTCGATGTTTTTAATTACATATTTTCCGCAGATGTAGCAGAAATTGTCGGAATCATGTATACATTGAAAAGTTCTTTGCCTTTTACTCATACTTCGAAATGTAACTTTATAATATTTTTCAGAAAATCGACTTATCTCTTTAAGGCGCTGTATTAAACTAATTTATTAATATGAAATTTCATTCATAAATTATGGGTTTAAGGTTCATAAGTTAAGCAGTACCTGTAGCTGACATATAGTTTGCTTCGAAAGTAGACACCTAATATTTTCAAGACTGCCGCGTACTACTTTGTATTGCGTACATACTCGTATAATTTTACTACCTGTATATACGACTGGGATGTCCATGCCCCTAAAAGGCGTAACTAAATAAAAAAAACAAATATTGTTGAATGACCCTCTATTGAGCGGATCTCATCCAATATAGCTCTCACATTGCATATCATGTTTTATGGAGGGTTACGAACGGCCATAAAACCTCGTCGTCTCTATAATGTTATAATGTCTGATATCAATCCTCATAAAATGAAATGCAAGTGCAATGTCTCTTATATGTCTCTCTCACATATGGCGAATTCAATATAAGCTAAAACATCATTTAAAAACGAAAAAATATGAAACAAGATTTTTTTTGAATTTCCCTAACATTTACAAAATGGCTTATAACTTTTACATCTATCTATAGATCAAATAGACAGGGTTTTCTTCATTAGCATGCTGGCTTTTTAAAAATGTGACAAAATATTTTTTTTCGATTTTTTTTGTCAATTTTTATGTTTTTTTGGAAAAAGTGTTTTTTTTTTAAATAATTTTTTCTCATATTTTTGACGACTGTTACTAAACCAAAGATTCTATGTGAAAGCGATATTTGCAGCATATGTAGCCCTCATAATTCCCTTTAATTTGAGGCATAACACGGCTTAATCAGGTGTTTGTGACACCTAATTGCACCAGAAACTGTTATCCACATCCCTTGGTCAACAATTTTGTTGCATAGCGTTATCCTACAGTTAGAGCTAACCTACAGTTATAGCTGTCAAATCGTATGAAATTTTGATTTTTAACTGTGAGTTAGCTCTCACCGGAGGTTGTGAAATTGGGGGAAGTATTCAGAAACTACCTAAATTGTGTTAACTTTTTTTTCATGTCGCAAAAATAATAAAGGGTCCGCCAAATAACTTTTTTTTTGAAAATGCTATAAAAAAAACAACTAAAAACGCATTGGATGGTCAGTTGGCTTCAACTCCTGAACCAATTGGACTTTGTATGGCGTCATACCAAGGTCTTTATGCAAAATTCATCTCAATGATGTCTCCGAAATTTTCAATTGTTGAGAACGACGGTGAATTGATGTTGATGGCGCTTCACGCACACTTTCTGCCACAGCAGCAATATTCTCGGGTGTAAGCACGGTTTTTGGCTTTTCACGCCAAAAAAAAATTCAACAAAAGTTTAGAAAATCTTTTTTAAATAAAATATATTTGGAGAAATTCCTAAACAATAATTTTATTTGTATTCAAACACATATTTTATTTGAGAAAATTAGTTTGCAAATATTATATGTTGTAACATATTCATATACGATTTGAAAATATATTTTATTGATTTTCAAATATGTAAAATTAATAATAATATATAAAAATTTGCGTTCTAAATATATTTTCCTTCGATTCAAACATATCAAAAAAGGCGATTTTGCCAGGTGTACCAAATTTGAAGACTTTTGCTTAATTGTAAGGGCGGTAGGTATGTGGTTGGCGTTGGCGATTGCCAACTTTCAATGTCCTAGGACCACTCCTTACAGTTTTATCACAAAAACGATGATTTGGTCCCACTGTGCAGCTCTCAGGTGGGCAGCGGACCACCATTTGAGAAGCTCTGCCCTAACAACACATTTCACGAATCTAGCTCTTTCCGCTGATTTGGCGGTGATACCGTACCCTTTTTGCTCCACTGTGTGCATACAAGTACGAATTTCGGCGGTGATGAGTCGGTCAATCTATCAGTAAGCCATGCAACATATATCGATGTTAGACAACTTTTGCAATGACTATATACTGAGCAATATGTTTCTTCCTTTCTGGCTCTCATCCAAAGTACCATATTCCGTTACTCACAAAGTAAGGATATGTATAAGTCGGGTATACTCGACTGAAATGTTCCTACTTGTTTTACTTATTCAACTTTCCATTTCGCCCCAAAATTGTAATAATTTTGTTTTTTCGAATAAACAAATTCATTTTTACATACGACTATCATAATAAACGAAATAATAATGATTACTCTATAATTAGTTAAGAAGGCTCACATGTGTCGAACATAACAAATGTAAACTACACGCAGAGAAAAATTATAGTCAGCTAATTTATATTTGCACCATGATTACACTACGCAACAAAAAAATTTTTTATCTTTTCCCAGACCTAAGGATTAATTTTTGTATAGATTGTGGCAAACTGTTATATAAAATCAAAACCAAAAATTTTTTTATGGATAAATTTTTTTTTAAAAAAATTTTTATTCAAAATACTATTATCGTCGAAGGTACCCTTAGTATTTGCACTATAATTTTTGGAGTATATGCCCGATAACGCCGACTTATACGTTAAATTGAAGCTATTAATGTGGGCTACCAATGTTGGAAATATCTCTTTCACTTAGAAACAGTGGTGTAGTAACAGTCATTAAACAAATTGGCAAAAGTCGATTTTTTCAACAAAAAAATCCTGGGACGAAAAAACAACATCGAAAAAAACATTTTGTTTTATTTTTTTAAAGTTTGCATCATAGCGAAGAAAATAATGCCTATTTGAAATGGATAAATGTAGAAATTATAGCCCTTTTGGTAGAGGTAAGAGAATTTCAAAAAATCTTTTTTTTTATTTTTTTATTTCCCATCATTCTTTCATCCCAGTGCCCTTGGTAACGACGCTCGACGGACTTCATTTCTTCGTGAAACCTTTCGCCTGTTCGTCACTCACGTCGCCAAGATTCTCTGGTAAAAAGTTTAAATGAGAATGCAGGAAATGAATTTTGAGGGACATATTTACACCTGTTTGAATACATAAAGCGAAAAATAAGCTGGAAGAATACATACATATGTGTTATATCTATATATATAAAGAAGAATGTGTGTTTGTTTGTTTGTTTGTTTGTTGGTTTGTTTGTACCGTATAGACGTCTAAACGGCTGAACCGATCTTCTTGAAATTTTCACAGAATGTACATGTGTGGGGCGTGGTGAAAATAGGGTACTTGAATTTTCGATATATGAAGTGGGCGTGGCCCCGCCCACATAAGACAAATTTTAAAATTGAGATATCTTGCACAATTTGTTAGTGAGAGTGCTGCAATTTTGTACATATGTATCTGGTGGCAGTCTACGTGATTGGTCCAAAAATGGGCGGAATCGGACCAACGGGCGTGGCGCCGCCCATATAAGCCAAATTTTGAATTTGAGATATCTTGCACAATTTGTTAGCGAGAGAACTGTAATTTTGTTTATATATATCTGGAGGCAGTCTACGTGATTGGTCCAAAAATGGGCGGGGTCAGACTAATGGGCGTGGCCCCGCCCCATTAAGCTAAATTTTGAAATCGAGATATCTTGCACAATTTGTTAGCAAGAGAGCTGTAATTTTGTGTATATATATCTGCTGGCGACTTACGTGATTGGTCAAAAAATGGGATCGGACCAATGGGCGTGGCCCCGCCCATATAAGCCAAATTTTGAATTTGAGATATCTTGCACAATTTGTTAGTGAGAGAACTAGAAATCTGTATATATATATGGAGGCAGTCTACGTGATTGGTCCAAAAATGGGCGGGGTCGGACTAATGGGCGTGGCCCCGCCCCTTTAAGCCACATTTTGAAATCGAGATATCTGACACAATTTGTTAGCGAGAGAGCTGTAATTTTGTGCATATGTATCTGGTGGCACTCTTCGTGTTTGGTTCAAAAATGGACGGAATCGGACCAATGGGCGTGGCCCCGCCCATATAAGCCAAGTTTTGAATTTGAGATATCTTGCACAATTTGTTAGCGAGAGAGCTGTAATTTTAGGTAAATATATTTGTTGGCGACCTACGTGATTGGTCCAAAAATGGGCGGAATCAGACGAATGGGCGTGGCCCCGCCCATATAAGCCAGATTTTGAAATTGAGATATCTTGCACAATTTTTTAACTAGAGTGAGTGCTGTAATGTTGTACATATGTATCTGGTGGCAGTCTACTTAATTGGTCCAAAAATGGGCGGGATTGGACCAATGGGCGTGGCCCCGCCCATATAAGCCAAATTTTGAATTTGAGATATCTTGCACAATTTGTTAGCGAGAGAGCTGTAATTTTGTTTATATATATCTGTTGGCGACTTACGTGATTGGTCCAAAAATAGGCGGGGTCGGACTACTGGGCGTTGCTCCGCCCCTTTAAGCCAAATTTTAAAATCGAGATATCTTGCACAATTTGTTAGCGAGAGATCTGTAATTTTGTGCATATGTATCTGGTGGCAGTCTTCGTCATTGGTCCAAAAATGGGCGCGATTGGACCAATGGGCGTGGCCCCGCCCTTATAAACCAAATTTTTAAATTGATATATATTGCAAAATTTTTTAGAGAGAGTGCTGTAATGTTGTGCATATGTATTAGGTGGTGGTCTACTAAATTGGTCCAAAAATGGGCGGGATCGGCCAATGGGCGTGGCCCCGCCCATATAAGCCAAATTTTGAAATTGAGATATCTTACACAATTTGTTAGCGAGAGTGCTGTAATTTTGTGTCATGTGTCTGGTGGTAGTCTTCGTGATTTGTCCAAATATAGGCGGAATGGGCGTGGCCCCGCCCATATAAACAAAGATTTTAAATTGACATATCTTGCACAATTTGTTAGCGAGAGTGCTGTAATTTTTGCATATGTATTAGGTGGTAGTCTAATTGGTTGGTGCAAAAATGGGCGGGATTGGACCAATCGGCGTGGCCCCGCCAATATAAACCCAATTTTTAAATTGACATAACTCGCACAAATTATTAGCGAGATTACTCTAATTTTGTGCATATATATTAAGTGGCAGTCTACGTGCTTGGTCCAAAAATGGGTGGGGTCGGACAAATGGGAGTGGCCCCGCCCATATAAGCCAATTAAATTTTGTGTTTGATATATCTTGAGCAATTTGTTAGAGAGATCAATGTAATTATGTGCATATATATTTGGTGTCAGTCTACGTAATTAGTCCAAAAAGTAACGGAATCGGAAATCTCAAGTCTGGGGCAACGAAGTGGACCGGGTCCAGCTAGTACATAAATATAATAACATAAATATCGGCTATTGCAGAGGCATAAATACCAACTGCTTTTAAATCGCAACAAATTTTCCGGTCATGTTCATATTTTATGTATTTTATGAATTTAGCCATTGTTTCGTATGATTCCGTATTGTTGACAGCATGAGCAATGGGAATCAACGGTTTCTGATTTCCATTGTGTAAAAGTACTGCTTTCAAACTTTCTTTACTGCTGTCAACAAGTAACCATTCCTTTGAATTGCATGTTTGATTAAGTTTCTCGAACAATCCGGGAATGTCCTTGCAAAATCATCTGTTATCCACAGTTGTATAAAATTGTTTGTAAGGAATATCACGGACTCTATAATATGATATGTTAACATCTGGGGCCACAATATTGTACTGTTTCATCCAAGATGCAAGTAGTTCTGCCTTATCTTTGGTCAGTTCCAAATCTCTCAATGAGTTGAAACTGAGTTAAAAGCGATGACTTATGACCCAAACTGGAATCGCTCATAGTTGAGTATTCAGTTGAACTTGATGATGTTTCCGTTATAAGGCTGTTAGCTATACATGGACACTTCCTACTCCAATCTATTAACTTAGTCAAAAATAGCAGTCCGTATGGTGAATGAATGGTTGTCTCCAAATCATTGGCATTCCAAATTGCGTGAAGTCTAAAATTAAAACGTTTTATTCCACAAAACATTGTAATACATTAATTTTAAAGTATTTACCGCATTCTTCCACTAGTCCATCGAGTAAGATTTACATGGCACGAATTACACAAAATACTAGGTGTCCACGGTCCGTTCATATTTTTAACTCGTATACTAAAATATTGCACATGTATTTCTTCTATTATTTTACTAAACGCACGTCGATTTTTTTAATTACATATTTTCCGCAGATGCAGGAGAAATTGTCGGGATCATTTACACATTGAAAAGATCTTTGCCTCTTACTCATAAGATAACTTTGTAATATTTTTCAGAAAATCTACTTATCTCTTTAAGGCGCTGAATTACACTAATTTATTAATAAGAAATTTCATTCATAAATTCCGGGTTTAAGGTTCATAAGTTAAGCAGTACCTGTAGCTGACATATAGTTTGCTTCGAAAGTAGACACCCAATATTTTCAAGACTGCCACGTACTACTTTGTATTGCGTACATACTCGTATAATTTTACTACCTGTATATACGACTGGGATGTCCATGCCCCTAAAAGGCGTAACTGAATGGAAACATCATAAATAAAAAACCACAAAAATTGTTGAATGACCCTCTATCTGAGCGGATCTCATCCAATATAGGTCTCACATTGCATATCATGTGTTATGGAGGGTTACGAACGGCCACAAAACCTCGTCCTCTCTATAATTTTATAATGTCTGACATCAATCCTCATAAAATAAAATGCAAGTGCAATATCTCGTATATGTCTCTCTCTCACATATGGCGAATTCAATTAAAGCAAAAACATAATTTAAAAACGAAAAAATATGAAACAAGATTTTTTTGAATTTCCCTAACATTTACAAAATGGCTCATAACTTGTACATCTATCCATAGATTTTTTCATATAGAATGTGTTTTCTTCGTTCGCATGCTTTTTAAAAATATGATAAACAATTTGTTCGATTATTATACCCTACACCACACTGTGGTACAGGGTATTATAAGTTTGTTTCATGGCAGATGTTTGTAACACCTGAAAATAACACAGCTAGACCCACCTTAAAGTATACCGATCGACTCAGAATCACTAGCTGAGTAGATTTAAGAATGTCTGTCCGTCCGTCCGTCTGTCCATGTAAAGTTGTTCGTCGAATACAGGTCGCAATTTCACTCCGATCGTTCTGAAATTTTGCAGTTTAGAGTATTTCGCGGCTGTTAAGATCGCTATTGAATTTGGTTGAAATCGTCCGATTTGGCCCTTTAGTCCTATAGAAGCTGTATTTTACATCCAATCGTTTTGAAATTTAGAATGGTAGAGTTTCTTGATCCACGAACCAACATTGCCGAATTTGAAGAAAATCGGTTAAGATTTAGCTATAGCTCCCATATATATGTTTCGTCCGATTTGGCCCTTTAGTCCTATAAAAGCTGTATTTTACATCCAATCGTTTTGAAATTTAGAATGGTAGAGTTTCTTGATCCATGAACCAACATTGCCGAATTTGAAGTAAATCGGTTAAGATTTGGCTATAGCTCCTATATATATGTTTCGTCCGATTTTGCTCTTTAGTCCTGACGAAGCTATATATTACATCCAATCATTTTGAAATGTAGAATGGTAGAGTTTCTTGATCCATGAACCAACACTACCGAATTTGAAGAAATTCGGTTAAGATTTAGCTATAGCTCCCATATATATGTTTCGTCCGATTTGGCCCTTTAGTCCTATAGAAGCTGTATTTTACATCTAATCGTTTTGAAATTTAGAATGGTAGAGTTTCTTGATCCATGAACCAACATTGCCGAATTTGAAGTAAATCGGTTAAGATTTAGCTATAGCTCCCATATATATGTTTCGTCCGATTTTGCTCTTTAGTCCTGACGAAGCTATATATTACATCCAATCATTTTGAAATTTAGAATGGTAGAGTTTCTTGATCCATGAACCAACACTACCGAATTTGAAGAAAATCGGTTAAGATTTAGCTATAGCTCCCATATATATGTTTCATCCGATTTGGCCATTTAGTTCTATAGAAGCTGTATTTTACATCCAATCATTTTGAAATTTAGAATGGTAGAGTTTCTTGATCCATGAACCAACATTGCCGAATTTGAAGAAAATCGGTTAAGATTTAGCTATAGCTCCCATTTATATGTTTCGTCCGATTTGGCTCTTTAGATCCAATCGTTTTTATACCCTATACCACACTGTGGTACAGGGTATAATTTAAGTATAAAATGTCCCAAAAGTAAATTTATGTAAACAATTTATACATGAATTACAAAATTTATATATCAGAGTTAATCAATATTACGAGAGTGGTGTAGGGTATTATATAGTCGGCCCCGCCCGACTTTAGCCTTTCCTTACTGTTTTTTTCTATTTTTATGGTTTTTTTTTGTACATGAAAAAATGTTTTTTTTTTAAAAAATCATTTTTTCTCATATTTTTGACGACTGCTACTAAACCAAAGATTCTACGTGAAAGCGATATTTGCAGCATATGTAGCCCTCATAATTCCCTTTAATTTGAGGCACAACACGGCTCCATCAGGCTTATACTTATAAAAATTATGGTCCAAATACTGAATGTACTTTCCATGAAAGCTGGAATCTAAAAAAAAATATTTTTTTCGTTTTATCGTATTATATTGCACCAGAAACTGTTATCCACATCCCTTGGACAAAAATGTTGTTGTATAGTGTAATTAGTTAAGATGCCTCACATGTGTCGAACATCAAAAATGTTAACTAGACGCAGAGAAATATTATAGTCAGCTAATTTATATTTGCACCATGATTATCAGTTATAGTTCCAGCAATAAAAATTATGATTCTGCGAACAACAAAAACTCGGTTCGCGAAACATTCGCTTGTTACAACCAAACTGTTCTCTGCGTGTGTACGAGTACTCGTATGAATGCATTCTTATACGCCAGTTTCTTCGTTAACACAAATTCATGGCCAAGGTTTAATTTGAGTTACTGTTAAATATATTTGAATTGTTTTTTGTTTCTTCTTTTGTTGTATCTCAATTTTTTTACTGTAGACATTTTAATCAAATTAATTAACATAATAATGTGCAATATGTATTCTATTTGTTGTTAACTCTTGTTTATGAGAATGTTTATCGGTTTTCCGTTGCCTGACTCTTGATTTGATTATTTCTGCTTTTTTGACGCGAATCTTCTTGGTTTTTTGTGAATGAAGAATTCCGGCGTTGAGGTTTACACTCAAAGAAAATTTGTTGTTAGCATGTGTGATTGATGTGATGTGCTGTGCTGTGCTGCATGTTGTATAACAATTTACAAGGTTGTTTTGTTTTTCGAACGGATGGGATGGGAGCCACTAATTTGATTTCGTCTATCAATTACAATCTATTCATGCTATGATAACGCATTCCGTTAATTAAATAAAATTAAATGAAAATTATTCTCAGAGAATATTGTATGTGTTTATTTATTTTTAACAAAGAAAATTAAATAATGTATGTATAGAATAGCGACTGGGTCAATGTCTTGCAAATTATCGAAATACTGTTCGTCATATGACGAATAAGACACGTCACTATTAGTATTTATCAATACTACTACTATTGTAAACATCTGCTAAATGGTATCAATGTTACAAGAATCTTCATAAGTCAAACAGACCTCGACGGCCGCAAATCTCTTAACGCGATGGCTGAGAAGTTTAAAATATACAGTTACGGACAAAATAATAGGGTCACTAGTTATGCTCAGACAACATTACCATTATAAGACAAATTTATAACGTTATTCCAAATATTTTTCTATGGAATTATTGTGAATGCTAAGTGTTTTTTAATACAATAATCTGGCAACGATTTATTCTTAATAAGAATATGAGACATATTCCATAATGCTAAATGTCAGATCTAAGGACAGACAAACAAATAGGGTCAACGGTAAATTACAATAACAACCTATTATAATTTAATAGAATAATAAATTTTAATGGTGAAAAGTGATCACAAAGTGCGAATTGCACAATCTGGAAACTCTTTTTTTTTTTAAATCCACAATCGTTAAGCATTTTAAACAAAAACCAGTAAGAAAAGGCAGAAAGTCGGGCGGGGTCGACTATATAATACCCTACACCTCCCTAACAATGCTATAAGGGTAATTGCCATAATAATTTGGAATAATTGGTGAATGGGTAGAAACATATTATCTAATTCTGAAACGACAATCGCTAAATTAAGCAATATTCGTTCCTAAATTGAGAAACATCTTTCTGGAAAATTTTAATGATCGGAAGTAAAATACAACTTCTATAGCGGTTTGATACCAAATCAGGAGGAACATACATGTGGATCTTCTATGAACTGATCTTCCCTGAATACTAATTCATGTAAAAATACCTCCTTCTGTCGAATTTCGTACTGATCGGATATAAAATACAGATTTTACAGCGCTTACATGTCAAATCGGGGGTAACATATATATTGGAGTTATATCTAAATCTGAACCGATTTTCTCCGATTTTGGCAGTATTCTTTCAAGTAATAAGAAACCTATTTCTGCCGAATTTTGCACTGTTCGGATATAAAATACAATTTCTACATCGCTTACAGGTCAAATCGGGGGTAACATATATATGGGTGTTATATCTAAATCTAAACCGAGTTTCTCCGAATTTGGTAGTATTCCTTCATGTAGAAAGAAACCTCTTTTTGCCGACTCTCGTACTGATCGGATATAAAATAACATTTTTACAGCGCTCTCATGTCAAATCGGGGGTAACGTATATATGGGTGCAATATATCAATCGGAACCGATTTTCTTCGAATTTGGCAGTATTCATTCATGTAATAAGAAACCTCTTTCTGCCGAATTTCGCACTGATCGGATATAAAATACAGTTTTTACAGCGCTTACATGTCAAATCGGGGGTAACGTATATATGGGGGCTATATCTAAATCTGAACCGATTTCTTCCAAATTTAACAGTGTTCATTCATATAATAAGAAACCTCTTTATGCCGAATTTCATACTGATCGGATATAAAATAATGTTTTTACAGCGCTTACATGTCAAATCGTGGTAACATACATATATATGGGGGCTATATCTAAATCTGAACCGATTTTAACCAAATTCAATAGGGATCGTCCTTGGGCCAAAAAAAAGATATGTGTAAAGTTTGTCGAGATCGCACCATAATTGCGCCCTGTACTTTGATTACAAGAATACATACACAGACAGACGGACATAGCTAAATCAACTCAGAAAGTGATTCTAAGTCGATCGGTATAATAAACTATGTGTCTATTTCTTCTCCTTTTGGGTGTTACAAACAAATGCACAAAGTTATAATACCCTGTACCACAGTGTGGTGTAGGGTATAAATATGGGCCGAGCAAAACACGGTACCGACGCTGGGCGTTCAATTATTGAAAATTTAAAACTTAAAGGCCAAAGTCAACGTCAAATTGCAAAAACTATTGGCAGATCGTAGAATTTTGTTTTTAACGCCTTACAAGGAAAACATAATAAACCTCAGCTAAAGATGATGACCACACCAAGTTGTTGTCTACTCGGGACCCATTTAAATCTGCTGAAGCGATTAGATCCGAGTTGGGGGTCGGCATTTCTGCTAGGACTATTGGACGCCGGGTAGTTAAAAGAAATCTGTTCGGAAGATCGTCCAGGAAAGTCCCATTATTGACTAAGATACATAGGCTAAATCGCACATAAATTGGGAAGGTCCTATACTTGGCAAAAAATGGCGAAATGTGTTATGGTCTGATGAATCCAAAGTAAATTAAATTGGCAGTGATGGTAAAATATGGGTTAGACGCCCTAAAATTACACCATAGGTGCTTAATTTGTGTGGGGAGCTAAGCTCTTTTAAGCATTATTAGTTCCCGATGAAGTTTGATGCTTGTGTTCCTGTCTTAATCGAGTATGGTGTTGCCAGATTGGGCATCCAATATTTCGCAGTATGCACTGAAATTTGTCATAAAATTAAAGAAATGCTCCAAAGACGTCATTAGTTTTTAAAATAAGTACATTTTGTACTTAAAATATAGATAATTTCAATAATATTAAGAAATTTACTTAATTTTGAGTAAATTTTCTTAATTTTAAGTACAAAATATACTTATTTTGAAGACTAAGGACGTCTTTGGAGCATTTCTTTAATTTTATGACAATTTTTTTTTCAGTGTGGCATCGCACTTTTGGAGAGATTGTTGTCAATTATTGTTAATTAACGGGAAGAAGAAGAACAAACATTAGAAAATTATTTTAATAGAGTTTAAACAATTGAACATAGAATGGTAAATGTATGTTTTATAAGTACATTTCTCGAATTTTATGTCTGTTTCGCACTGCTCTTTCTTCGCAACTCATGACACCATTGCTACCAGATGGTGGAAATCCGCCACTTATTGCTTATGAGCCAGTTAGTGAAAGTAAGTTGTTTTCGTTGCAGAATGCTAAACTAAAATCGCTAGCTTGTAACGAAGACATGCCTTATGTTCCCGCTATACCACAAAAACCTTCAAGGACGGAGGAGGGAATATGATGGTTTGGGGATTGGATTAAAGAAACCATGGATAACAATCTGTACTGCCACATACTAAATGAAGTAATGCTACCTTACGCCGAATGGGAAATGCCCATTAAATGGGTATGTCAACAGGACAATGATCCAAAACACACTTCGGGTCTTGTAAATCAGTGGTTTCAGGATAACGGCGTTCATGTTATGACTTGGCCAGCGCACAATCTCCGGATCTAAATCCAATAGAAAATGTGTGGAAAATAGTAAAGGAAAAAGTTGGACCACAAAAATTGAGAAATAAGGATGAATTATGGACAAAAATTAAAACTGCATGGTATTCTATCCCAAAGAAAACGTGTCAGGATTTGGTAGATTTTAAATTGTTTCTCTTTTCACTGACCCTATTTTTTTGTCCCCTCGAAATCAATGGACTGAATAACTTTTTATGTTTTTTTACTTTATCATGTAAACAATTTCGATTTGTTTCTGCCTGATCGGCGAACACGCCTGAAGATTGGGTATTGAATCCAATGACTTCTGCAGAAGCTGTGGAGATGGGGAGTAAGTGGAGAGTAAACGACGTTTTAATACACGTATACTGGGGTCGGCCTTTCTTAACAGATCTTTCCGGTACCGATATTCGTACTGTTGATAACCTATCAACCTATCAAACAGGTTGGTTTCGCTGAGGGCCATATGAGCCCGTGGCAATACTAGGGACCTAAAGTGGTCTATGTGAGCTGGTAAAACCTAAACTCCTTACATTTTGTGACCAGAGGTTGGAAATTATAATATGTATAACTGTAGGGGGGATAGGTTAGGTTAGGGTGACAGCCGCAGTTACCAGCTCACATAGACTAATTGAGGGCTCAGTTGTCCTCATCGGAACCAACCTGTTTGATACACAAAGCTGTGAATAATACGAATATCGGCATCGGCATGATTTGTCAGACTTCCCAGAAAGGCCGACTACAGTGTATCCAAACAATGTTGACTCAATGCGGGACAGTCCAAGCAGGTGCTCGATGCTCTTCACATCTCCTCATCTCCAAAGCTCTTGCAGAAGGCATCGTACTCAATATCAAACCAGACAAGGCCCCGTCAGAACAGACACTAACGTAGAAAATCTTTTCTTCTCTTTTGACAATTCTTATATCGTATTTTGGCCAGATTTGCCTAGCTACCCTACAGGTGTCGATTTCGGCCCATCTTTTATTCGACTGCATCTTACCTAAGCCAAACTATGCATGTGGGCAGTGGCGCACACGTATTGTTTTTTGGCTGTAATTTAAAAAAAAATGAAAAACTTTGATTCTTCTTGTGGATTATTTTTATTTGGTCTTTTAATTTTTTTTACATCAAGTCGAGAATATTATGTCATGTAAATGGCCGCCGCCACAGTTGATTGTCATTTAAGCCCTTTTTATGGCATTTTCCATCACTTTGGCCAAAACTTCCGGCGATTGGTCCTCACATTCTTGACGGATATTGTCTTTAAGAGCTGCAAGAGTCTGAGGCTTGTTGACATAAACCCGCGACTTCAAAAAGCCCCACAAAAAGAAGTCTGGAGCGGTCAAATCAGGCGATCTTGCTGGCCAGTGCAAATCGCCAAAACGGGAGATTAGGCGCCCGGGAAATGCATCCTTCAGCATATCGGTTGTGGCACGTGCAGTGTGTGCCGTTGCACCGTCCTGTTGGAACCACATGTTTTCCAATCCCAATTCATCAAGTTGCGGCAAAAAGAACTCGTTGATCATTGCTCTGTAGCGCTCACCATTCACAGTAACCGTTTGGCCCGCGACGTCTTCGAAGAAAAAAGGTCCCATGACTCCTCCAGCGAAAACAGCACACCATACAGTGACTTTGAGCGGGTGTAATGGCTCTTCGTGGGTTACACGCGGATTTTCAGTGCCCCAGAAGCGTAAATTTTGCTTATTTACGTACCCGCTAAGATGGAAATGGGCCTCATCACTCATGATTATTTTTGATGAAAAATCATCTTCCTCTTGGTGGTGATTAAGGATGGCTTGAGACGCGATTGGCGGTCAGCAGCTAACAGCTGATGCACCGTCTGGACTTTGTACGGAAACATCTTCAAATCTTGTACCAAAATTCGCTGTAGAGACCGTCGACTGAAACCCATTTGCGTGGCACGTCGTCTGGTCGATGTCGACGGCGCTTCCATGACATCCTCGGCTACAGCAGTAATATTCTCTGCAGAACGGCTACTCCGGGTCTGCCACGCCTGGCATCATCTCGTGTTGTGCCAGTCTCTTCGAGGCGAGCGGCTAAACGTCGCAGTGTTTCACCAGTAGGCGTTGGACGGCCAGGAAATCTGCGACGAAATTCACGTTGTGCCAAAGTCACCGACCGATTATTGGTCAAATAAATAGTCAGCAATATTCCGCGTTCTGGAGCAGTGTAGCGTAACATTGTTTTTTAACGTGTATTTCGCATGTGTTTACTACACAAATGTCAAAACAGAACTGACATTAGGGGCCAATCGCAAAATTTATAGCATTTTCTGATAGGAGGATTACTTTTGCGCCACCTGTACGAGTATATATAAATTAATGGAGAATTTGTAATATCATCCCTTCCCTAGCAAGTTTATCGAATTTGTAATTCCCCTCAGCCATCCCTTTTGAGAAATCTGCGGCAGTCGAGGGCTGTTTGTGAATTTAGAGATGTGGCCTCCAGAGAATTGATGGCAGCCTGGATGTCCGAGTAAATGACGATGCCAATGATGGTCCCTATACTGCGACGCACATTTTTGTGCAAAAAATATAAAGAGTAGTCCTAGATCATTGAAAATTGGCACCGAGTAATATATTGACTAAATTATGAAAAAATGGTATTTCATCAAAATCGGACAGACCCAAATTTGTTTTTCTAGGAAAAGGAAATTATGAGGGCTAGAAATGATGAAAAAAATTTGGTTTTTTTTAAATACGTTTTTTGCTGATACGAAAAAAGCCATAGAAATAGAAAAAAAGCAAAAAATTATAAATAATCACCCATATTGTAAAAATAGGGAAATTAAAAAAAATCCATATCATTTATTTTGGCAATTTTGTTTAAATGGGGCGTGGCAATAATGTAAATTTTTTAATATACTATGTGTACTATAAAAACATTACACTGTACAAAATTGCAAGTGTTTGTATGTTCAGGAAGTTATATGCCGTTAAATTTGTGTGCAAAAAGGTCCATTTGTATGGGAGTTACCAAAAAGGGCGTAGTAATAACGCCCATTTTACACGGGACTATAGGTACTGTAAAGACTTACACTTCACAACATTTTAAGTTTTTGCATGGACTGGAATCAAAGTTATAAGCCGTTAACTTTTTGTGCATTTTGGACATTTTAAGTCATTTGAGCAATGTCCGTCCGTCTGAATTTTAAAAGAAAAATGAAAAGTATTTCATTGGTAAAAAATATACTTCAAAATTAATTAAGACCTAACAATTTCGAAACAATACATTTTTTTAGAAAACAAAATTTGTCTTACAATGAGTATTAGCGCCAGACTCCATAATTACTTCTTTAAGTCATTATGACGTGAAATCAATTAAGTTTGTAAGCAGTTATGTGGGTATTCCACTCTAAGTTTTATTTATCGCTGATCGAGGTCTCTCAGATTGGAGAATTGCCGCCAATTGTCATAAATTTGATTAGCCATATTCCTCTGGACGTTTTCGATCGGATTTAGGCAATCGCAGCAGTGGTACATTTTTGGCGTTAAACCAGTCCGTCATAATTTTAGCTTTATGTATTCGGTCTTAAAAGATCAATGTAACCGATGGAATTTATCTTGTTGGTAAATAAAGAAATATTAACAAACAAAGTTGCATTTTTGAGCATAGGTGACTTTTTAGCACAACATTGTCGTGTGGTAGTATATTTATTACCATGGCTGAGTTTAAATGCAATTTAAATTCATAATAACTTAATTCAAGAACAAAATTACGAATATATTTGGGACTGAAGGTGAGGGGATTCGTAAGTTGCTTTACCCGACTGAACTTTCTTTCTTACTTGTTTTAATTGTCAATTCATTGTATTTTCTGAAAGGCAACGAATACATTGTCAGGAAAATATTAGTTTAGCCATACAAACATCCACGCACACGAAAATATACATATTTCTTTTAATTCTTTGCAATGCCATCGATGAAATTGACCACTTCAATTTTAATATATTTGGCATTTTCAATACATTCTACAATAACTGTGCAAGCAAGATGCACTATGATCTATAAAAGAGAAGATTTTTGTTCAACAAAAGATATTGGTAAGTAATTTATGTAATGCTCTTTCAAAAGGTAACCTAGCAATTCCCCATGAAGTAACATTATCGGACTATGCAAATCTTCCTGCTCAGAATATAAGTCTATCACAAAAGAAGTCCCCTCTGAAAACCCCAACAAAGGATAATCTTGTTACTGGAGACAGTGGCCTTGTTTCTAGTACCACCGAAAGTGACATGTACAAAAAAGACGAACTTTTGAAAAATCACACATCAGCTTTTGGCCACAAGCGATTCGGTAAACATTATAAGAATGAACCACATGAACTGAATAAAGTGATTTTAAATCAACATAACAAAGCCCATTCACATCGGATTAGAAAGGTTAATATGTACGTCCGCAGATCACAAACGTTTTAAGCGTCTAACCATTAACTTGGTCAACAAAGTTAATTTGCGTAGACATCGTCATATCAATAAAAACAATAAGAGCAGCTGTCATCGTCGACATCACATGTCCGTTGGATACAATTCACATAGTCATCATGGAATTCATGGCGATCGGAAATCAAATGTTGTATAACTTAAATCTTAAAAATATGCACACTAATAAACTAGCATGTCTTCCTAATTTGATTTATGAAAGTACCACGGAACCTTATTAGATGTGTTTTCGGCATGTTTCCATTTTGAAATTCGATATTTTAGATTACTTTTACAATGACGATACGAGTGTCCGAAAAATAAAAAAAAATATTGGTCCGGTAAAAATTCATATCATATCAGATGTTAAATCAGTTGTCAAATAACACAGTGTTACTAACTCAAAGTTGTGAACCTGAAAAAACACCCCGTACAACCTAAAACTATATTAAAACTAATATTGTTCATGTCTCCACTTCTAAAACCCACAGATGTCTGACAAATCCCATATAAAAAGTAGCATATCGCGACCTTAGAGTGTAAAGGTGCTAAGTCCAATATTGCAAATTTTTTTAGGTCGCGATATATATTTTCGAACAAATAAATGTTATTTGAAATTCAACATAATGTACATATTTGGGACGCATACGATAATATCTTTATACAGGGTTTTTCAACAAGGGATGTTATTTTGAATCAACCGGTATTTCGGTAGCTGTCACTTTTCAAGCTTTTATTCTTTGACATTTGACAAGTAGAAACTACACCATTACTAAAAACGAAACGATACACGATTCAACAACGCATTGAAATTATTAAAATTCGAAAAATCGAAAATCATCGAAAAATCACCTTAAAGGATGAGCCCCATTTCCACCTCTGTAGCTACGTCAAGAAGCAAAATTGTCGCATCTGGGGCTCGGAAAACCCAAGAGTTATTGTTGAGAAGCCTCTCCATCCTCAACGTGTGACTGTTTGGTGCGGTTTATGGTCCGGCGAGGTCATTGGACCTTAATTTTTCGAAAATGAGGTTGGATCAACAGTTACGGTGAATGGATTGCGCTATCGAGAGATGATTCATGATTTTTTATGGTCGGAGTTGGATGGTACTGATCTGGACAACGTTTACTTTCAACAAGACTGCGCTACGTCACACACAATCAACGAAACCATTGCTCTGTTACGGGAAAAGTTTCCGGACCGTGTTATCTCTCGAAGAGGTGATCACAATTGGCCACCGAGATCTTGTGATTTAACACCTTGCGACTTCTTCCTTTGGGGCCACGTGAAAGATAAGGTCTACGCCAACAGTCCAGCGTCGATTCAAGACCTCAAAGATAGAATTCGTGAGGCTATCGAGGACATAGGGCAGCCACTTTGCGACTGGGTTATGGAAAATTTCATGAAAAGGATATGGTCCTGTAAGCGTGATCGTGGTGGACATTTGGCTGATGTTGTTTTACATTATTAACGGCATACTCCTTACTCTTTATTATGAAATAAACATCCGATCATTTATCTAAAAAAATTTAATTTTTCTTTGAATACCAAAATGTTTCTCAATTTAGCAACAAATATTGCTTAATTTAGCGATTATCGGTTCAGAATTAGATAATATGTTCCTAACCATTTACCAATTATCCCAAATTATTATCGGAATTACCCTTATCGCATTGTTAGGGAGGTGTAGGGTATTATATAGTCTTCCCCGCCCGACTTTCTGCCTTTCCTTACTGGTTAGTAATGGCGTTGTTTCTACTTGTCAAATGTCAAAGAATAAAAGCTTCAAAAGTGACAGCTACCGAAATACCGGGTGATTCAAATTAACACTTCTTGTTGAAAAACCCTGTAGTCTTTCGACCATATTTTTTGAAGTATATGCTCGATATAGCCGGAATGCACGTTAAATTATGAGGAATTTTAGACAATGAGACATTCACGTGGAATCAATGTGTAGTAACTGTCGTTAAAAAATTAGAAAAAAATATATATTTTTTAAATCGCTTTTCACTGGCTCTAAAATACAATAAAAGATAGAAAAAATTCGGAAAAAAAATTGTTTGCTCCAGTTTTTGAAAGTTAGCATCTTATCGAAGAAAACAATGCATATTCGAAGAAAATCTATAATAAATATAGAAGTTATATCACTTTTGGTAGAAAGAAGAGAATTTCAACATAATCCGTTTTTTATTTCCCCAATATTGTGAACAAAGGTAAATATCAGATGCTGCGTTCCAAAAGTGTAACGCACCTATGAAGTGACCAAAGAGACCCCGAAAAATATTTGGCTGATATCCATTTTGGGCCATTTTAAGTCATTATAGCAATATCCGTCTGTCTGTCTGGTTGGTGTGCAAGATAACTTTCAACAGAATTAACCGATTGATTTCAAATTTGTTATGTGTCAAATTTTTTTTCCATCTCAGACTAGGATCAAGATGACTCCTCCACGTAGGATAAAAATTAAGTGAAATACTGATTATGTCGTAACTTCTAGACTACTACTCAGAATCTATCACAATTCCACACATAGTATTAGTTTCGTGGTCGCTAACATCTTGACCTCCCATACAAATCGATCATTTTGCACAAAAAGTTAACGGCTTATAACTTTGATTCTATTCCATACAAATACTTTAACTGCTTAAAACTTTGATTCCAATCCATACAAAAACTTAAAATTTTGTGGAGTGTAGTGAATTTATAGGACCTATAGTCCTGTGGAAAATGGGCGTTATTAACTTGCCCTTTTTGGTACCTTCCACACAAATAGACCCTTTTGCAAAAGTTAACGGCTTATAACTTTCGATTCCTGCACATACAAAAACTTGAAATGTTGTGTGGTGTAATGTTTTCATAGTATCTATAGTATATAAATAATTTGGCGTTATTGCCAAGTCCCTTTTGGTACCTCCCAAATAAAATTGCCAAAATAAACAAGTAAAAGCGTTAAGTTCGGCCATGCCGAATCTTATATACCCTCCACCATGGATAGCATGTGACTCAAATAACTCAAACCTAAAGAAAATAACAACAAAAATATAGTATGAGAACAGTAGGAATCACAAGTTAGATGCTATATATGGGAGCTATATCTAAATATGGACCGATATGGCCCATTTGCAACCTGCAACTATAAGAAGTATTTGTACCAAATTTGATCAACCTAGCTTTATTATTGCGGACTGTAGCGTGATTACCACAGACGGACGGACGGACGGACGGACGATTAAGAATATATATACTCTATGGGGTCTCAGATCAATATTTAGAGGTGTTACAAACGGAGTGACAAAATTAATATATATATATATATAAAAATATATAAAAATATTTTTTGGAATTTGCCTATAGGTAAAAATATATTTTTACAATATGGGTCATAATTTATACATCTATCCATAGAATGCTTGGAAATAGGCATTGTTTTCTTCGCTAGGAAGCTGGCATTAATAACATGTAACAAAAAAGTTCAAATATTTTTTATGGCTTTTTGCATGCCAGTAAAATACGATTTTTTTTAAAAAAAATCACATTTTTTCTAATTGTTGTATCGGCAGTTACTAAACTTTCGTTTCTACGTAAAAGTGATGTTTTCGGTATTTCTAGCCCTCATAATTTCCGTGAATTTAAATGGTATATCTAGATTATACTTAAAAAATATGGTCCGAATACTAAAGGTAACTTCCATGAATATTGGAATTTTACAAAAAAAATGACTAAATATGTAGATGACCTTTTCGCTATAGTGAAGAAAAACGATATGGATTCGACACTACAGATCCTGAACCCTTTCAACGAACAGATCTAGTTTACCATGGAAAAGGAAATGGATAACAAACTTTCATATTTAGATTGTGTGATAATTAGACAAGGAATCACGCTTAAAATGGACGGGTACCAAAAAGAAACTGCTTCTGGACGACTTATTAATTTTAACTCTAAACATCCAAGACGAACTATAATAAATGCAGCGAATAATTTCATAAATCGAGTCTTACAAATCGAGTCTTACAAATCAATGACAAGGACTATCACAATAGGAATAAATATAAAATTATAATTATTTTACGCATGCATGACTTTCCGGACAAACTGATCAACAATCTTCTAAAAAGAGCAACAAACAAAGAAGGAAGGAAACAAAATGATAAAGAAGACAAACCAAAGAAAATGTATAAATCAATGACCTACATCCCTGGACTCTCCGAAAGGTTAAAACATTCTGACGTTTATGACAAAGAACATTTTGAACTAGCATACAAAGCGAATACTACAGTACATCAACTGTTCAGCCAAACCAAATCTGAAGTCAAAAAGGAGGAAAAGTCAAATCTTGTCTACAAAATAAAGTGTAATGGTGACAATTCCGACATATGCCATAGGGTATATGTCGGTACTACTAAAGCAAAACTTAAAACTGGACTATAATCTCACAGATCGAATCAGAAAGCTCTTCACAAATCCATTGAACAAAAAACTGCCCTTGCAGCACATTGTACCACAACCGGACACAAACCTAACTTTGACGACGTTGAGATACTAACGCAAGAGAGACATTACGGAAGGAGATACACGTTAGAGATGCTACATATCATCGATGTTTCACCAGGAAAGAGTCTAAATTTTAAGAGAGACACTGACGGCTGTGCTCGAATCTACAGGCATACAATAGAAAAACATAAACGGAAAATTAGACAGTAACTGACGAAAGCTCACATAGTAAAGGACTATTTTTTTGTTACAACAATATTAAATGTAAATACTTATCGTAAAAATGTTTTTATTGTCATTGTTTTATTGTAATAGTTGGTGTTTTTGTGTGATAGATTCCCCCTGATGATGACCAACGAAGTTGGCCGAAATATTGGGCAAATAAAGAAAAATAAATAAAAAATAAAAGTATTGTCTTTTATTTATCACGGACCTCAAGCCAAACAAACTATCCAATCATAACAAAAAAAGGTCTACAATACATATATCCCAAAAAATGTAAGAACAATTTTTGTTTTGGTTTCATAAAATAGTATGCCTCAATCTATACAAAAAAGGTCTCGGACACAAACACAAATGTTTTTGTAGCATAGTGCAATTTTTCCTTAGGAAATTGTGGTCTTTCATTAGGAATATCTGATCTCTGATAACTTTGAATGTTTAAAACTATTCTGACAACTAAGATAACTAAAACCCGTTTTTAATTACTACTTTTTATTTATTTTATATTATTTCATTGTTATTTTTTTTTATTTTTCCATCGTTCACATATGTTTCCATCAGCGAGATATTTCGTCAGAGATGGCGTAAATAAAATGACACCGTATTGAATAAAAAGGAAACTGTATTTTCAGCAACCTAAATCGATAAGATGACAATCGAGGTATTGCTGTACTTATGTTTGTTTACTCGAGTTAAAAATTCCTAAACCCACACATAACCATTTTGCCTTTGGGTATATACTTTAAACGTTTGTGTCTTAAGTCTTTTGTTTTAAATTAACTAAATATGTACTGTACAGCGATGCCAACTTGGTGATTTTTCCGCTACTTGTGGTGATTTTAGATCTCCAAATAGCACTGTTTTGTAAAAGTAGTGATTTTTCAGAAAAACCACTACCGTAGCGTTTTTAACAATTTTTTGTAGTGCTTTTAGTGATTTTCTTCGTACATCGGCGAAGAATGCAAAATGACGGCGACATTAAAAAAATGCATGTATTTAACGCAACGTATCGTCGCACTCTTTTAAAGCACATAGAATGTAAAAACGATGTCGCTTTCATTTATGTTTCTCCATATGTTCTTATGTGATTTGTGCCCGTAACTCACAACTGAGCGTTATGAATTTCTTTAAGAACAACGTAAGTCCTCAATCCAGGCAAGTGTCAACGTTTGTAGGAGGCTCGTGTGATGCAGGACTTAGGAACCGATTGTCTTTAAATACAGTAAATTCTTTAACACAAATAAGATATGTGTTAAAGTTTCAAAATGTTTGCTGCTCGAAGTATAAAATACCCAATAATTTATGTTTAAAAATAAATGCCAATGAAACATTTAGAAATCAAAATTTTATACACAATCAATATTTTAATGGCTTTAGCCAGAAGAGATAGAGGAAAATTATACTATTTTATTTGGCAAAGAACAAGTCATTTATTAATAATTTAATCCTAAGAATGGAAAAAAAGGCTGTTACGTTTATGTTATAAATATAAGTTCTTATACATGTTTTCATAGAAAAATGTTACAAACATTATCTAAATGTTTAAAAAATTAATGAAATTCAAAAATATTTTGTTGGTGGTAATTTAAAAAAAGGTTAACATTTTTGTCAGTGTTAGCATTTTTTTGAGATTTTGTTATTTTCTCACAACGATTTTTGGTGTTTTTATACTTGGTTGGTAGTGGTTTTGTGGTGGTTTTTGCACAGTTGTTTCGTAGTGATTTTTGCCTCGGAAGAGTTGGGAACACTGGTACTGTAGTTCTTTTTACAGTTGGGTTTAAAACTGCCCATAAGACTGCCAAAAACAGAGAAGTATTAGAATTGCGTGACTGGAAGTTTATTGACATTAAATTAAGGTCATATATGTTATAACTAATTGTATTATTTTATAATTTATGCTACAAATTGTAGAACTAATTTGTAAATGATTTTCTAGACACATGAAATTGTACAGGGCACGAATAAATCATATACGATTATGATGCTATAAAATTGAATCTCAAGACTTTGCGTCAATGATTTTATTTTTTGAAATGTGGATTTTAAGAGGTTTTTTCTTCGTCAACGACATCTGTTCAGGTGAAGTTTATTGGCCGACTAATCCAAAGGTCATTCATATCAACCTTTCACATGTGAAAACAAGTTCTGCGATTTAAGCATAAATAAATTATTTTCTCATGACTAATTCTAATAAAATGTGTTGATAACTGAATTAATTTGTATATATGAAAATATGCAGATAGAACTTGATTTGAACGGTTGAGTCGAATAATATTAGGGCATAATTTGAAAAATAAATGCTACAAATGGAAACAAATCTTACTTACCCAAATGGAGAATTCAAAACTTCTTAATGATCTGAAAGTACAATAAAATATAGATTATTTTTAATTACATCTTGCTTAGTGAATTTTTGAATATTCATATTGATTCTAATCAATGTAAATGAGCTTATCATATTTGTGTTTTTTTTTTTAATTTATAAACATGACTATTTATTTGTTTGTTTTTTTTTCTCGACCATTAACAACTAAAGCAAACCTTGCCATAGATATGGTGGTTTATCAACGTAGGAAGATAGGTTGGTACTCCATACACAAGCTTAAATTTCCGGCAATGAGTGTTAAAACAAAAATAAATCGAACTAAAGAAGATTCATCTTGAAAACACTTTGGGGTGCCAACAGTTTAAAAGCTGTCGTTTTCAATTTCATAATTAGAGCAGTCCATTTTTTTGTGAACAAAAATAATGATGTTTAAATCACCTTTGGTCCAAACACTTAGGATTGGTGAATTGGTTTCTCAATTTGAAGTTTTATCTCTGTAAAAAATCAAAATCGAGTAAGGTTAACACAAATAGCTTGACGGACGGACGGACAGACGGACAGACAGACACATGGCTGATGATGATGATGTAGCTTAAGTATTTAGATCATTAAAATCAAAGTATAAATAAATAAATAAATGTACTTAATACAATCTTAACGAAGATGTTGTTATGCAAAGGAAGACCGACAGACAGACGGACAAACCGATACATCTTGTAGCACTTCCGGTAGCACACAAGAATAGAAACAATAGCCCAGAAACCAATAAATATTTTAGATTATTCGATTTTATGTGATTGTTGTGATCTGAAGAAGAACTCAGTTTGAAACCAGAAGCAATTATTCAAATGAGGATATTCACCTTTTGTTTGAGTGTTCGGAAAAAACCTTCAGAGATCACAAATAAATACTAAACATAAATCACATTTACTCGAGTCCGATAAATTGATTTATCGCTAAAATATTTCAAATAGTAGAATTAACAAAAAATTCTAATAATAAATATATTTTGATTGGTCAAATTGAATATTAACTGGAGAACGTATTGGTGTCGTCGCTGATGCATTGTGACACAGTGGTTCAAGTGGAATATATTAGAATGTGGACATCAGATAAATATGAAATTTGATATTATACACCATTCTAAGACGACATTATAGGGTTTGAATGTTTCAAATATATTGAAGTTCTAACACAAATAAAACCAATAAGTTTTTTGTATGATTCCCTATGAATGTTTGATCTGTAATTGATATTATTTTAATGATTTTCTCACTGTGGAGTTGAGCTGAATTTCCTGCTAGATGAATGGAGGTATTTTGAATAGACAAGTGAAAAAGAAAACGACCTTGAAAACCAACATTAATCATTACATGACGTTTGGCTGGTGGTTAATCAGCTTTCTCAAGAAGCACGTGAACCGCAGGCCAATTACAACGGTACTGCATTTGAGAAGCTGATTAAGCATAAACGGAACTTCATGCAATGCACATTGGAAGGAATTCGAAAAAGGGCAAATAATTCTGACTTTTCTTAATCGGTTGTGTGGTTGATTGTGACAAAACATGGCACGCTTGTAGAAGATATGTTAGAGACTTTTAAATTTGAACTACAAGGTCGCAAAGTGAGCCACTTCGGGTATACAAAATGTTTAAGTGCGTGTAACTAGTAGCTTGTCCTTGTCATATATATCAAATAAATATTTTGTTTTGTGCATACTTCCAACCTTTTTACACTTAAGAGTTCTCTCACATATTCCCCGAGATATCAGAGCAGCCTTAATTTATTCTTTTATTAATTTAAATAAAGGGTTTTCCAACAAGAGGTGTTATTTTGGTATTCAAAGAAAAATTCAATTTTTGAGATAAATGATCGGATGTTTATTTCACAAAGAGGAAGGTATGCCGTTAATAATGAAAAACAACATCAGCCAAATGGCCACCACGACCAGGCTTACAGGACCATATCCTTTTCATGAAATTGTCCGTAACCAAATCTCAAAGTGGCTGCCCTATGTCCTCGATAGCCTCACGAATTCTATCTTTGAGGTCTTAAATCGACGCTGGGCTGTTGGCCTTACCTTATCTTTCACGTGGCCCCAAAGGAAGAAGTCGCAAGGTGTCAAATCACAAGATCTCGGTGGCCTATTGTGATCACCTCTTCGAGAGATAACACGGTCCGGAAACTTTTCCCATAACAGAGCAATGGTTTCGTTGCTTGTGTGGCCCGTAGCGCCGTCTTGTTGAAAGTAAACGTTGTCCAGATCAATACCATCTAACTCCGACCATAAAAAATCATTAATCATCTCTCGATAGCGCAATCCATTCACCGTAACTGTTGATCCAAACTCATTTTCGAAAAAGTACTGCCCAATGACTCCGCCGGACCATAAACCCGCCAAACAGTAACACGTTGAGGATGGAGAGGCTTCTCAACAATAACTCTTGGGATTCCCGAGGCCTAGATGCGACAATTTTGCTTGTTGACCTAGCCACCGAGGTGGAAATGGGCCTCATCAGTCAAGACGAATTTTAATAATTTCAATGCCCTGTTGAATCGTGTATCGTTCCATTTTTAGTAATGGCGTAGTTTCTACTTGTCAAATGTCACAGAATAAAAGCTTCGAAAGTGACAGCTACCGAAATACCGGGTGATTCAAAATAACACCTCTTGTTGGAAAACCCTGAAGAGTACAATAAATACAAATTAGATTTATATTTAATTGTACGGTACAGGGAAAGTCGGGTTAAAGAGACATCGGTGTCAATCGAACCCACAACCCCAAAATTATCTAGCATTGCTCTCCCATTCATTATTTATTTTGTTTGGTTTATAGGTCAGAACAGGTCGGCTTCCGCCGACACAAATCTTATGTAGATCATATTAACGCTCTGCATATACTTATAATAACACTATGCAAAAAATTAACACTTTTTAAAAAATACACGGTCTTGACAGTATAGGTTCGATTCTATAGCGTGATCCATTTCGAGGTTCCCTACTTTTTTAAAGAAAAAAAACACAGAAAATTCAAATTGAATGGGGAATGTTTATTATCATTTGAAAGAACATTCTTTGGCATTTATTTTTTGAAGAGTATGTCTATCAAATGTTGGCCGCGTCTACGTCTCAGATGGTCCATCCGTTGAGTCCAATTTTCGATGACTCGTTGTAGCATTTCGACTGGTAGCAGGCAAATGACACGCGTGATGTTTTGCTCCAAGGCCTGAATCGAAGCGAGTTTGTCCGCATAAACTTTAGACTTTACATATCCCCACAAGAAAAAGTCTAACGGTGTGATATCACACGATCTTGGTGGCCAATCGACCGGCCCAAAACGTGAAATTATCTGCTCACCGAAGTATTCTCTCAATAAATCCATTGATTGATGCGAAGTGGCGCCGTATTGTTGAAACGAAATGTCGCCGAGATCACGAGCTTCAATTTCAGGCATCAAATAGTCGGTTATCATGGCACGGTCGCCATTGACGGTTACGTTCTCACCGGCATCATTTTTGAAGAAGTATGGACCGATGATTCCACCGGCCCACAAACCACACCAAACCGTTGTTTTTTCTGGATGAAGTGGCAGCTCTTGAATCTTTTCATGTTGCTCTTCGTCCCAAATGCGGCAATTTGGCTTGTTTACATACCCATTGAGCCAGAAATGGGCCTCATCGCTGAACAAAATTTGGCTAGAAAACGTTGGATCTTCTTGGAACTTTTCAACAGCCCATAGAGCGAAGTGATTTCGCTTGGGAAGGTCGATATTGTATTTGTGTTTTGTATGCTTTCATTTTAAGATCTCGAAGTAAAATGCGCCAAGTTGTTGCATACGTCAGTCCGAGTTGCTGCGAACGGCGCCGAATCGACTGTCTTCGTGTACACTCTCAGCTACGGCCGCTAAATTTTTTTCACAGCGTGCTGGACGTGGTCTATTCGGTCGAATATTATCCAATAATGAATGCTGGGTCTCAAGATGGGTGATGGTGTTGCGAATAGTACGCTCAGTAGGCCGATTATGTTGACCATAAGTTGAGCGAAGTGCACGAAACACATTCCTCACAGAACGTGAATTTTCGTAATAAAGTTGAACGATTTGTAAACGTTGTTCATGATGGAATGCCAAACAATACTTAACAAAAAGAACATGACAGCATGACACGACTCACACGTGATCTGTCAAAAAAAGGCTATTGAAAAAAGTATCTCTACTTGGATCACCCGTTATAACCCTATACTCGGTTTGGCGAAATTGGTGACCAATTTCTTTTTATGGGCCTCCAAAGATTCTGAAAATCAGTGGGCTCCTCGATAAAGGTGTCATCAGCTTTTGTCCAACAACTAATTCAGACTTGGTGAAACCGCTTAACTATATTTGGCAATAATGTAGTTTGCTGAACAAAGTTTCTTAAATTTTTTGCGACAAAAAGTTTTTTCTGTTGCCTTTTTTTTAAAAAATTGAGGGAAAAATATTTTTTTTTCAGCATAACTTTCAGGGACTCGTAATTTTTCACTAACAATGTTTGGCAAAATTGTAGCCACCGTAAATCCGAAAAACTTTTGTGACCATATCAATACAATCTGAATGTGTCGAGGCACCTTAAATAGCTCAAAAACCACATTAAACCCCAAATATGTTAGTATTTCACTTTATTTATCAAAAATATTTTATTTGGTATAGGGTATAATCAGCAACTTTATGGAAAATATTAAGGCCAATATTTTTGTGAAATATATTAACCCTCTAGCTCCCCCACATAACTGTAATTTTTGGCCCCAATTTTAACAAATCGTAAAAACACACCCTAAAATGGGGAGGGCGGGGGTCAAATGTTCTACAAGAATGTTGGCCATAACATTTTACTATATGTGTCAGAACACACCAAAGCTCAAAACTTAACACAAACACCAAAAAAAGGTAAAATTCCTGTTCGTGCAGCAATGTTAGTCATACGGTCTAGTGGTCGAAGCAATAACGATACCAGTAAAGACCGTTGTTGACGGGATCTTAAGCTGTTTGAAGTATAAGCTACAAATACAGAAAACATCGCATTCACGTAGAGACAGAAGTTTAACAATTAGAAAAAAATAGTTTTTCAAAAAAATAGTTTTTTACTTTCGTAGGAGTAACCGATTGACTTCAAATTTGGTATATGGTAATATTTGTTCTATGTCAGGCTAGGATCAAAGATGGACCATGTTGTTTTTTTAGTCGCTTGAGAAAAATGGGCGTTATTGCCACGCCCCTTTTGGTACTTCCTATACCAATGGACCATTTTGTACAAAAATGTAACGGCTTATAACTTCGATTCCTGTGCTTACAAACACTTGAAGTTTTGTACAGTGTAATGCTTTATTTCGTAATTCATTCACACGATTTAATTGGATAGTAGCGGAAAATAAGAAGGTAAGTAAGATGAAGAATTTTGTAAGGCCAAATAGGCATGAAAAGCCTATTTTGATTTTTTAAATTTTTTTTTAAAATGTAACGACCGTTACCTTTTTTTGGCGTTTTGCATTTGATCTGTTTTTGTCTTACTTAACTGGATTTTTACTGATTTTAGCTGAAAAGTCACGGAGAAACTTACCAAGACGCAAAAATAAAAAAAAACGAAAATAAGACGAAGGCTACTTGGCAAAAGAGAGACAGCGCTCAAAAAAAGGTGTTATTTTGAATCACCCGGTATTTTGGTAGCTGTCACTTTTGAAGCTTTTATTCTTTGACATTTGACAAGTAGAAACTACGCCATTACTAAAAATGGAACGATACACGATTCAACAGGGCATTGAAATTATTAAAATTCGTCTTGACTGATGAGGCCCATTTCCACCTCGGTGGCGACGTCAACAAGCAAAATTGTCGCATCTGGGGCTCGGAAAACCCAAGAGTTATTGTTGAGAAGCCTCTCCATCCTCAACGTGTGACTGTTTGGTGCGGTTAATGGTCCGGCGGGGTCATTAGACCTTACTTTTCGAAAATGAGGTTGGATCAACAGTTACGGTGAATGGATTGCGCTATCGAGAGATGATTAATGATTTTTTATGGTCGGAGTTGGATGGTATTGATCTGGACAAAGTTTACTTTCAACAAGACGGCAAGACGTGCCACACAAGCAACGAAACCATTGCTCTGTTACGGGAAAAGTTTCCGGACCGTGTTATCTCTCGAAGAGGTGATCACAATAGGCTACCGAGATCTTGTGGTTTAACACCTTGAGACTTCTTCCTTTGGGTCCACGTGAAAGATAAGGTGTACGCCAACAGCCCAGCGTCGATTCAAGACCTCAAAGATAGAATTCGTGAGGCTATCGAGGACATAGGGCAGCCACTTTGCGATTTGGTTATGGATAACTTTATGAAAAGGATATGGTCCTGTAAGCGTGATCGTGGTGGCCATTTGGCTGATGTTGTTTTTCATTATTAACGGCATACCTTCCTCTTTATTATGAAATAAACATAAGATCATTTATCTCAAAAAAATTGAATTTTTCTTTGAATACCAAAATAACACCTCTTGTTGGAAAACCCTTTACTAAGTTCGAAAATGGGCCATTTTAGTCCACTCCTTCTACTACCTCCCCCGAAAAGGGTGAACATTTAGTGAAATATTGATTCTCCAATAACGTCTATCCGAATCTAACTTATCTGAATCTTCTGTAACTTCACATATAGTAATAGTTTATCCTTCGCTATTAACTTTAGAAAAATGGGCGAAGTGGCCCCGCCCCCTTGTGGAACCTCCCACACAAAAGAACCAAATTGTACAAAAAGTTAACTGCTAATAACTTTAATACCAGTGCATATAAATACTTGAAATTGTGTGTAGTGTAATGTTCCTATATTGCCTTTAGTTCGTTCAAAGAGTTGGCGTTATTGCCACGCCCCTTTTGGTACCTCCCACACAAAGAGGCCATTTTGTCCAAAGAGTTAACAGCTAATAACGTTAATACTAGCGCATATACATACGTATTTGAAATGCTGTTTAGTGTAATGCTTTAATAGGACCTATAGTCCCTTAGAAGTTGGCTTTTTTTTTGCCACGCCCCTTTTGGCGATTCATACCAAAATTTAATTGCTCATAACATTAATACCACTGCACATAAACGCTTACAATTTGGTACAGTGAAATGTCTTTGGAGTATCTACTGTTCAGCGCAAAATATGGGTATTCGGCCAGCCAGTTGTTTTACCCCCATACAAATTGACGGATTCATTCATATACAACATGCTCCGCAACTTCTGCAGCAATCATCTAAAGAGTTTTCCAATAAGAGTGATATGATTTCTTTGAAAAAAACACACTTATTGTTAAGGAAATTCAAAAGTTTTTTATTTAATGTGAAGTACAATCGATACAATTAAATTCTAAATAAAACGTCATTCAAATGGCCTCCATGACTTCTTCTGCAGGATCGATATCGATGAACCCAATTTTCGAGCACTTTTTCCACTAAATCAAGTCTTATGTCATGAATGGCACGTTCAATATTGACTTGTATAGCTTGAAGAGAGTCTGGTTTATTTCGAGAGACCAATGACTTCAAATAACCCCACAAGAAATAGTTTAATGGTGTTAAATCACAACTTCTTGGAGGCTATTCAATATCACAATTTCTTGAAATAATCGAATCTCCAAACTTTTCTCGCCATAATTCAATTGTTTCATTTGCTGTGTGGCACGTAGCCACAATCGGTCAATGGCAAAAAGATAGCTCTTAACGAGAGCTAAAATATTGCTCATGGGTATCAAGGTCGTAGGTTGACTGGAAAGTGTTTTTTGGGATTTAAAAGAAAATGGGTTTGGCGCACGAAAAGTTGCAATTGGAGAACGATTATTTTGATAATAAAACTGAATAATTTGTAAACGTTGTTCTTGCGTATATATTTCCAAGATGAAATTGTAAACACTACTGAATACAATGAAAAACAAATGACGGATCATGACATATTATGGCCGAAACGTCACTTCTGAATTTTTATATTATATTCCATTCCAGTTTTCTTAACTTTGGTTTGACCTGTAATTGATATTATTTAAATGATTTTCTCACTGTGGAGTTGAGCTGAAGTTCCTGCTAGGTGAATGAAGGTATTTTGAATAGACAAGTGAAAAAGAAAACGACCTTGAAAACCAACACCAATCATTACATGACGTTTGGCTGGTGGTTTATCAGCTTCTCAAGAAGCACGTGAACCGCAGGCCAATTACAGCGGTACTGCATTTGAGAAGCTGATTAAGCATAAACGAAACTTCATGCAATGTAGAAGATACAGGGTGGATGATGAAAGCTGCTACCAAAAAAAAAATTTAATAACCTTTTTTCTATTTAATGAATCTGGTTATTTTTTTTTGCAGATTGATTTTTAGATTTAACAAAAATTGATAACTGGGACACTGAAACAAGAATTTTGATTGTCCGCCGCTATTACGCACTGAAGTCCGTAGTTTCGGTTCAAAGAGAGTATAGGGGCACGTTTGGCGGCAATCCTCCGAGCAGATGGACCATAAAGAGACTTGTTAACAAGTTTTCCGAGCATGGGACAGTCAACAGAAGACCTTACCATCGAAACCCTTCAGTTCGGACGGAGGAAACAAACGCTGCTGTAGCTGATGCCATACAAAACAATCCAAGAGTTTCGACAAGAACCTTATCTGCTCAAATGGGTATAAGCAGACAGTCATTGCAGTCAATTATGCACAAAGATTTGGAGTTATTCCCATATTAAATTCAAATGGCCAACAAAGTGAACTCAGCAGACTTCCCGATTCGCTTGGAATTTTGCGAATTCCAAATGGTAGAAGAGGACGGAAACATGTTGAACTGTCTTTTCATGTCTGACGAGGCCGATTTCGATTTAAACGGCAACACAAACAAACAAAATTGTCGAATATGGAGTGCTTCCAACCCACAGATACTCCATGAGACAGAATTGCATCCACTTCGTGTCACAGTGTGGTGTGCAGTTTCATCACGCTGCATTGTCGGGCCCTACTTCTTCGAAGAAAACGGTCACATAGCCCGGTCTGTTTAAACAGAATTGCAGCGAAAATTTCCCAATAAGTTGATATCCAGAAACTCCACATTCCGTTGGCCCCCCAGGTCGCCTGACCTTACTGCACCTGACTTTTTCTTGTGGGGTTATTGCAAACAGGAAGTCTACAAAGCAAAACCAACAAATTTGAATGAACTAAAGCAATCCATTCGAGAAACAATTGCGGCTATTCCCGTCTCAATTCTCCAAGCAGTAATGAACAACTTTTTGGTAAGATGCCGTACATGCATCAACGAGCAGGGGGGGCATTTAAATTCATTATTTTTAAAACTAATTAAGCTATATTTAATTAAATTTAATGAGCTTTAACATGAATAAAAGAAACCTGAATTCCATAGACTGAAAAAAAAGTTATTTGAGTTTCTTAATGTAGCAATATTCATCAGCCACCCTGTATGTTAGTGACTTTTAAATTAGAGGTACAAGGACGCAAAGTGAGCCACTTCGGGTATACAAAATGTTAAAGTGCGTGTAACTAGTAGCTTGTCCTTGTCATCTACTCGTATATCTAATATGAAGTGTTGTGCATACTTCATCAGAGCAGCATATAACGGGTTTTCCAATAGGGTGATATGATTTTGAAGTGACGTTTCGGCCATTTGTAAAATGTCATGATCTTTCATTTGTTTTTCATTGTATTCAGTAGTATTTACAATTTAATCATGGAGGGATATACGCAAGAACAACGTTTACAAATTATTGAATTTTATTATCAAAATAATCGTCCTCCAATCAGGGATGCCAACTTAGTGATTTTCGCACTAGATTTAGTGCTTTTCAGACACCCCAATACGCGAAAAGTATTCAGTTAGTGCCAAACGAAAAAAAAGCACTAACTGTACGCTTTTCATATTTTTTGTTAGTGCTTTTGACGCTTTTAGTACATTTGTCAGATCGAAACTGGCAACATCAAGAAATTGTACCATTTTGTTACTGCAGGGCAACATCTTATTTCTATGCACTTACTCTTGTCTCCCTCATTTCACTCTGTGTTTTAAATGTTGTTGGAATTAAGAATTGTGTACTCGTACAACCAATAAAAACAATCGGTATTTTCAATATCATACACGAAGAAGAGACAAACTAAACCAAATAATTCAGTGAAGTTGTTCAAATTGCACTGAATTATTTCGAAAAAATTTCGTTTTTCGTTTTTTTTACAGATGGAGCGCTATCCACAAAAATAAAGGGAGAAAGATCCTAATTCCACCAAATGGCTGCGCCGAACAAAAGATTTTTTAGGTACTGGTTGCACTTTTTTCGGATAGATTTGTTCGGCATTTTTTTTCTCGTATTCGATATCTAATTTGCTTCAGACACAAAAGAGATATTCCGTACGGTTTACCGAGAAAATGTGCAAAAAATCCACCTTGAGTCAAAAAATCCGTATGGCCATTTAATTATTAATTGAGCCAACTTGACTTGATATGTATATATATATAATATATTATAAATATGTATACTTTATATATTTTTTTGTTTGGACTATAAATTTTTGTTTACTGTTATACCAAATTGCCTTGAATAAAGAAATTTTTATATTAAAATAAAAAGTTTTTTACGTGCCACACAGTAAATGAAACAATTGAATTGATGCAAGAAAACTTTTGAGATTCGATTATTTCAAGAAATTGTGATATTGAATGGCCTCCAAGAAGTTGTGATTTAATACCATTAGACTATTTCTTGTGGGGTTATTTGAAGTCATTGGTCTTTCGAAATAAACCAGACTCTCTTCAAGCTTTACAAGTCAATATTGAACGTGCCATTCATGACATACGAAATTGGGTTCATCGAATTCGCTCCTGCAGAAGAAGTCGTGGAGGCCATTTGAATGACGTTTTATTTAGAACTTAATTGTATCGATTGTACTTCATATTAAATAAAAAACGTTTGAATTTCCTTAACAATAAGTGTGTTTTTTTCAAAACATCAGAACTCCAGAGTAATTCTCAACCTTATTTAGAGTTATAGACCTTTAAATTAAAATAAAAAAAAGAAAAATATTTTTAATTTCAATTAGACTGGTTGATTGGATAGATAATTTTATGCCATTAATGTTGGCTTGCGCGTATATTGCGGAACTCAAATTTTCACAAACTTTTCGCAATTATCTCCGGTTTATCGGCGTACACGAGTGATTTAACATAATCCCAAAAAAATAATACAATGGGTTTAAATCAGTGTTACCAACTCTAAAAAACAAACACCCTTTATAAAAGATTCGTACAATTGCTTTTATTTGCCATAACTCAACACCTTTGGACTTAATATTCTTATTCTTAATTTTAATTGGATTGTTCCGAGCACTTAATGACGGTTCGTCAATGTGATTAACGTTTTTTTCTATTTCCGTCTAATGATTTCCAGGTGTCCAAATGTATAGCTTAAATCGAAAAAAGTAAAGAACAATTTTGGAAATTATCAATATGGCTAAAACTATTAATCATAATAAAAAAATAACGGATGGCGGATTTCATGAATTGTGTGGTTTTTACGATTAATCAATCGATTTGTTTTAGTGTAGTAAATATAACAATATAAATATTTAAGTATATAACAATAATACGATATCTACATATTGTTTGAGGAAAATAAACCTTATCATGGCCAGGAAGAGTTCATTGGCGAAATATCAAAATTAACAACGTAAATACGAGTATTAGAATAACACATAAAAACCACATACATACAAACAAAAATCTACTTATAAATCCCGCCCAATGTTGAAATATTTATTAATTCCATCAGAAGAGGAGAATTGTTGCTATTTTTTCAATTTCCTTTTTCAATCTTTTTCAATATAAAAAGTGAAAGTAAAGACTTGTGCTAGACTATTGGATTGGGTACTATTGGATAACATTCGAAATGTGACCTTGAACGAAGGTGGCATCTTGACGGATTTTCGAACGTTCAAATATGGCGAATCTTAATGGCTTTTTGACCATGTGAATTTAACCCCCTAAACAGTTGGTGGTTTGATTCGATCGACATACTCTCGATAGATGAGAACAGATAATAATGAGACAATGTGTTTAACACTTAACATAATTTAAAATTTAGTTTATTACTGAGGGTATAAATACTTTTAAGGCTTCTTTAGGGAATGGAGTAAAAAAATATAAAATTTGGTTGATATGCCATAACACTATACAACAATATGAAAAAAATCTAAATAACGTTATGGATTAGTTATTAATTACACTCTGTATCATAGGATGGGGCTAAACTAACTATGTCATTCCGTTTGCAAAATATTGATTGTGAAAATACCTATTATATTTTATCCAGTTTAGAAAATATTAACAATTAAAGATAAAATATGTATTTCCCCTCTTTTCAATTCTCCCGTGCAAACCTAAAATGTATTTTGACAAAATCAATTAAAAAAAATTTTCAACCATTATTATTGGTTTTTTCCTTCTCTGGAATAGCAATGTTCCTGCGATTATTAATCCAAATTGAAAAAAAAAACCAATCAAAATTGTTTACGACATCACTTCAAAAGCAGCGAAAAGAATATTGACAACTAGTTTTTTGTTTGTTTGTCGAGTGGCTACTCTCCGCTCGAAAACCAATTTTTGTGACAGGCGGATGCGATTTGAAATGTAAATTTCTGCTATTTTTCGTTTCTCTTCCAAAAACAAAAAAATTCTTGAAATCGATATTTGATAATAGAGTTTAATTAAACATAAATAAACGAGTTTTGGACAACGTCAAACACGTATATTCGTTTACGCGCGTTTTTTCTGAGACATTTTGAACATGTGACGGAAACCGATAAAGAAACATAGAGTATAAAATCTCTTTTGGACTAGAATAAACTGGTACACATTCACATTAACGCTCAGTGACAGAAGTGAAATACGAGACATGAGAAACCTTTTTGAAAAAAGAATTTGGCCATTAATTGAAAGTGTTGACAGACGGACGGACAGACATACATCGATCGATACAAACGCGAAGTTCAATAATCGCATGTCAACTGGTATTAACTCAAAATATTGATGAAGTACACAAGTGTGTGAAAAAATAGTCACACGAGGTATTATTTAATTGCTCAAAAAACAAATATCATCGGTTTTTACTTTCTTCAAGAAATACATTTAAATTAGCCTGAAGGAAAACATATTAGATTTTTCTTACATTGGTAGTTCTTTCACTGGTCAAAACTTAGATCTTTCTCAAATTCTCAGAAAATGTTGGCCTAGTATGTGGGAATAATATTAAAAAAACCAGTAAGCAATGACAAAAAGTCGAGCGAGGCCGACTATATAATACCCTACACCTCCCTAACAATGCAAAAATCTTCATTGCGATAAGAATTTGGGAGTGTCTATACAGGGTTTTCCAATAAGAGTGATGTGATTTCTTTGAAAAAAAAGCACACACTTATTGTTAAGGAAATTCAAAAGTTTTTTATTTAATGTGAAGTACAATCGATACATTAAACGTCATTCAAATGGCCTCCACGACTTCTTCTGCAGGAACGTATTCCATGAACCCAATTTTCGAGCACTTTTTCCACTAAATCAAGTCGTATGTCATGAATGGCACATTCAATATTGACATGTAAAGCTTGAAGAGAGTCTGGTTTATTTCGAAAGACCAATGACTTCAAATAACCCCACAAGAAATAGTCTAATGGTGTTAAATCACAACTTCTTGGAGGCCATTCAATTGTTTCATTTGCTGTAATCGGTCAATCGGTCAATGGCAAAAAGATAGATCTTAACGAGAGCTAAAATATTGCTCATGGGTGTCAAGGTCGTAGGTCGACTGGAAAGTGTTTTTTTGGATTTAAAAAAAAGGACTTAGCGCTCGAAAAGTTGCAATTGGAGAACGATTATTTTGATAATATAGCGTGATCCATTTCGAGGTACCCTACTTTTTTAAAGAAAAAACACAGAAAGTTCAAATTGAATGGGGAATGTTTATTATCATTTGAAAGAACATTCTTTGGCATTTATTTTTTGAAGATTACGTCTATCAAATGTTGGCCGCGGCTACGTCTCAGATGGTCCATCCGTTGAGTCCAATTTTCGATGACTCGTTCGAGCATTTCGGCTGGTAACTGGCGAATGACACGCGTGATGTTTTGCTCCAAGGCCCGAATAGAAGCGGGTTTGTCCGCATAAACTTTAGACTTTACATATTCCCACAGGAAAAAGTCTAACGGTGTGATATCACACGATGTTGGTGGCCAATCGACCGGACCAAAACGTTAAATTATCTGCTCACCGAAGTGTTCTCTCAATAAATCCATTGATGATGCGAAGTGGCGCCTTCTTGTTGAAACCAAATGTCGCCGAGATCACGAACTTCAATTTCAGCCATCAAATAGTCGGTTATCATAGCACGATAACGGTCGCCATTGACGGTTACGTTGTCACCGGCATCATTTTTGAAGAAATATGGACCGATGATTCCGGTACGTCGGATCGGGAATCGGTCAATGTCAAAAAGATAGCTCTTAACGAGAGCTAAAATATTGCTCATGGGTGTCAAGATCGTGGGTCGACTGGAAATTGTTTTTTTTTTGAATTTAAAAAAATGGACTTAGCGCAATTGGCGATCGATTATTTTGATAATAAAACTGAATAATTTGTAAACGTTGTTCAGGCGTAAATCTTTCCATGATGAAATGCCAAACAATACTTAACAAAAATAACATGACAGCATGACACGACTCACACGTGATCTGTCAAAAAAAGGCTATTGAAAAAAGTATCTCTACTTAGATCACCCTATATAACTGAATGATTTCTAAAGGTTGTTCTTGCGTATATCTCTCCATGATGAAATTGTAAACACTACTGAATACAATGAAACACAAATGACAGATCATGCCATATTACAAATGGCGGAAACGTCACTTCAAAATCATATCATCCCTATTGGAAAACCCGTTACATGTAATAACAAAACTCTCTCTGCCAATTTCGTACTGATCGGATATAAAAAAGGGTTCTGCAGAGCTTACATGTCAAATCGGGTGAAACATATATATGGGGGCTATATCTAAATCTGAACGGATTTGCTCCGAATTTGTTAGTGTTCATTCATGTGGTGTAGGAATATCCGACATATATATGTTCCTTCCGATTCCTTCCTTTTTAGCGCTACAGTAGCTGTATTTTACATCCAATCATTTTGAACTTAGCTGGATAGAGTTCCATCATTCAAGGGTCCATATCGCGAATTTGAGGAAAACCGGTTCAGACTTAGATATGCCTTATTTGGCCTTAGAGAAGCTTTATTTCACTTTCTATCCTTTTGAAATGTAGCAGGGTGGAGTTTCTTGATACAATGATGCTCGTTTCCGAATTTGAAGGAAATCGGTTCAGATTTACATATAGCCCCATTATATGTATGTATCTATATCTTCCATCCGATTTGACCTTTTAGAGCTACATCAGCTACATAAAATTTTTGAGATTTTTCCGAAAACTAGTTTAGAAGTTATCGATATTTAAAAAATATTTAAAATATAACTCTGAGCATCGGGTTTTTGGATATAACTTCTTAAGTTATGCCCCGATTTTAAATTTGAATTGTTGGTATTTTTCGGTGCTTTTAAAAAAAATAACAATAGTTAACATCTATTCCGAAGCCTTCAAGCCTCAAGAACAATGGCTAGCATCGATTTTTTTTTTAAAAATTAAAAAACGTATATAAATAATTTTAGGCCCACTTCCATCCAAAGGTTATATGTTAGAGAATAAATAGAAGTTTAAAATAGAAAAAATTCGCAAAAATCGGAGAGTACAAACAATTTAAAAAATGACATTTAAATTGTAAAAATTAAAAATCGCACACAAAAAAAAATTTTAATATTTTTTTTTTTTGAAAAGTACCGACAAAAAACAACATTTCAAAAAAGTTTTCGGACCATAACATAAGAAGTTATGACCAAAAACCCGATACACAAAGTGATATCTTAACGATTTTTTAAATATCGATAACTTCTGAACGAGTTATCGGAAAAATCACAAAAAATTCTACAAAACGTTTATTCAAAATATAAAAAAATTAGAAAAATCAAAAACAAAAGTTTCTTGAAACCGTCGATTTGTCGTGGAATTCCCATATATATATATACGAGTATATATTCCTTCTGATTTGGTCTTTTAGCGCTGTAGAAGATGATTTTCACATCTAATAATTTTTAATGTACCAAAAGCAATTATATGTAAAATTTTTTTTCTAACGTAGAACCTATATACAGGGTTTTCCAACAAGAGGTGTTATTTTGAATCACCCGGTATTTCGGTAGCTGTTACTTTTGAAGCTTTTATTCTTTGACATTTGACAAGTAGAAACTACGCCATTACTATAAATGGAACGATACACGATTCAACAACGCACTGAAATTATTAAAATTCACTACAAAAATGGTGAAAATTTTGCAGTAACAGTTCGCAAAACTAAAGAATTTTTAGGGTCGTCGTGAAGCACCTTGTCGGATCGCAATACAGAAATTGGTGGAAAAATTCGAGCTGTTGGGACAAGTTGGTAATGTGAAGAATAAAACCTGTGCACGATGCTCATGAACAACTGAGAATATTGCTGCTGTAGCCCAAAGTGTTGAAGAAAACCCAGGTTTGTCCATTCCTCGTCGTTCTTTGGAATTGGGCATTCCACAAACGTCATTACACCGCATCTTGCATAAAGACTTGGGTCTTATAGCTTATAAAGTTCAGTTAACACAAGAACTCAAGCCGGCCGATCATCAACAACGTCGTGTCTTTGCTGATTGGGTCCTTGAAATGCATGAAAATGATCCGGAATTCCATCGAAAAATCATCTTGACTGATGAGGCCCATTTCCACCTCGGTGGCTAAGTCAACAAGCAAAATTGTCGCATCTGAGGCTCGGAAAACCCAAGAGTTATTGTTGAGAAGCCTCTCCATCCTCAACATGTGACTGTTTGGTGCGGTTTATGGTCCGGCGGGGTCATTGGACCTTACTTTTTCGAAATTGAGGTTGGATCAAGAGTTACGGTGAATGGATTGCGCTATCGAGAGATGATTAATGATTTTTTATGGTCAGAGTTGGATGGTATTGATCTGGACAACGTTTACTTTCAACAAGACGGCGCTATGTGTCACACAAGCAACGAAACCATTGCTCTGTTACGGGAAAAGTTTCCGGACCGTGTTATCTCTCGAAGAGGTGATCACAATTGGCCACCGAGATCTTGTGATTTAACACCTTACGACTTCTTCCTTTGGGGCCACGTGAAAGATAAGGTCTACGCCAACAGCCCAGCGTCGATTCAAGACCTCAAAGATAGAATTCGTGAGGCTATCGGGGACAGCCACTTTGCGATTTGGTTATGGAAAATTTCATGAAAAGGATATGGTCCTGTAAGCGTTGTCGTGGTGATCATTTGGCTGGTGTTGTTTTTCATTATTAACAGCATGTTTATTTCTTTATTATGAAATAAACATTTGCTCATTTATCGCAAAAAATTGCATTTTTCTTTGAATACCAAAATAACACCTCTTGTTGGAAAACCCTTTATTTCTGTGTTTTTCGATATTACTAGAGTGGCGTAGGGTATTATATAGTCGTCCCCGCTCGACTTTCGCCTTTCCTTACTGGTTCGTCATGTATCTATTATTTGAACAGAGGTGTAAATACCAAGCATTCTGAACGCAGACATATAATATTCATATTATTTGTTCTTAACGCACACACACACATACAGCCTCAGTATCAAATTCTGTTGACAATCGTAACAACCCAGCAAACATTGCTGTAAATATGTATGGTTAGTTTTTAACGGTCACTGCGTTTCCGAAATTTGAAACAACACGCAAAATTTGTTTAACGGGCAGCATCTCTAAACTTCGGTTAGATGGAGTTGGTGGATTAATGGTTGGTTCGTGTGACGTCTGTTCAGTTGGTTGGTTTTTAGTATGTTGGTGGGTCGATCGCTGATGGCTCAGAGGTTTGATGTTTCAGTTTTGGACGCGTTGTGTCGCGTCGCAACCGTCTGTCTGTCTCATCTCTTGACCTTGACACTCACTTCCATTTAATATCCACTCAAACTCACACGCACTCCAAAGACACATACACAGACATAGCCATACATACTTTTGTTTTGTTTAGAAAACGACAGTTCATATTTTTCAAAACTGAATCTAAACAGAAATAGAAAAGAAATCCAAAAAATTTTTATATGAATTACGCTTTTCGATATTTATTTGGATATTTTGTGTTGTTTCTTCTCATCGCATCTTTAGTTGAAACTTTGCAAGAGATTTTCGGTAACGTCTTCCTTCTAAGTTTAACTTTTGCACGATTGTCAGTCTGTCGCGTTAACCTAAGCGTATCGGACGGAAATCGCTAAAACTGAACAGAAACAGAATTGAGTTGGCTTACTCTTAGTAATCCACAATCCACCATCACAACAATCCACCGAAACAATAAAAATTCAATTGATTTTGCAGAAATACAGACAACAAAAACTGACCGTTTGAATAAACATAAAAATAGCCATAAAGATACGTTAAATACATACATTAGATGCCAAATAATAATAAAAGAGAAGCAAAATTAAAAAAAAAAAACACATTAAAACAAAACGAAAAAATATATAAATAAATTATTGAATCATATTGCATCCATCGCTCGGTCGGTGGAATGAACATTAATTCGTAAAGTGCAATTTTGTGCAGTGTTTCCCCCGCCACTCTAAAACAAACCCCAACAACTCTCAATCAATCACAAATGTGCTTTTGAAGATGCTATAATAAAAAATATTCCAGTAGCGTTTTAAACGTCTAACGAATGCCATAATCTGCGCTGTGTCCATAAACACGCTGTCCAACGCCCGCTCAGTTCCAGAGATACCTATCTACTACCTCCACTTCCACATCCATCTCCCAGCATTGCCATTGGCGCGCGCTCTTCATCTGTAATTCGCGCAGTCGTTTAGTGAATTATGCAAAAGTTGGCTAAAAAGTGTTAACAAAATATAAACAAAAACAAACAAATAAACGAACGAACGAACAACAGAAGCACTAGTGTAAATCACGAATTATAAAATAACAGCAAGCAAAAAAATATTAAATAAATATTCAATAAAATAAATTACTGCTGTTGTTATTATTATTGCACAATAATCGCTTGTGCAAATTATATTTAACATTAATAAGTTTTAATTAAATTTGTCCTTAATCCAGCCAATGTTCAGTAGTAATAAATTCAAAATGCGAATTCAATTAATGTTTGTCATTGCCATTGCAATGCTGGGATCAGCAGTTGCCAGTAATTTGGCAGGATATGAGGGGTAAGTAGAGGAATTGGATGTGGTGAAAATAGAATACATAGATAAACGGGAAAATCTTTTTGTCCTTCGAAACGTGCAGCTTATTTTAGAATTTACTATACCTATACAATTTTTAAATTACACTACGCAACAAAAAAAAAATTGTTTGTGTCCTAGACCTAAAAATCATTTATACCCTACACCACACTGTGGTACAGGGTATTATAAGTTTGTTTCACGGCAGATGTTTGGAACACCTGAAAATAACGCAGCTAGACCCACCTTAAAGTATACCGATCGACTCAGAATCACTAGCTGAGTCGATTTAACCATGTCTGTCCGTCCGTCTGTCCATGTAAAGTTGTTCGTCGACTACAGGTCGCAATTTCACTCCGATCGTTCTGAAATTTTGAAGCTTAGAGTATTTCGCAGCTGTAAAGATCCCTATTGAATTTGAAGAAAATCGGTTAAGATTTATCTATAGCTCCCATATATATGTTTCGTCCGATTTTGCTCTTTAGTCCTGTAGAAGCTGTATTTTACATGCAATCATTTTGAAATTTAGAATGGTAGAGTTTCTTGATCCATGAACCAACATTGCCTAATTTGAAGAAAATCGGTAAAGATTTAGCTATAGCTCCCATATATATGTTTCATCCGATTTGGCTCTTTAGTCCTGAAGAAGCTGTATTTTACATCCAATCATTTTGAAATTTAGAATGGTAGAGTTTCTTGATCCATGAACCAACACTACCGAATTTGAAGAAAATCGGTTAAGATTTAGCTATAGCTCCCATATATATGTTTAATCCGATTTGGGCCTTTAGTTCTATAGAAGCTATATTTTACATCCAATCGTTTTGAAATTTAGAATGGTAGAGTTTCTTGATCCATGAACCAACATTGCCGAATATGAAGAAAATCGGTTAAGATTTATCTATAGCTCCCATATATATGCTTCGTCCGATTTTGCTCTTTAGTCCTGTAGAAGCTGTATTTTACATCCAATCATTTTTAAATTTAGAATGGTAGAGTTTCTTGATCCATGAACCAACACTACCGAATTTGAAGAAAATCGGTAAAGATTTTGCTATTGCTCCCATATATATGTTTCGTCCGATTTTGATCTTTAGTCCTGAAGAAGCTGTATTTTACATCCAATCATTTTGAAATTTAGAATGGTAGAGTTTCTTGATCCATGAACCAACATTGCCGAATTTGAAGAAAATCGGTAAAGATTTAGCTATAGCTCCCATATATATGTTTCATCCGATTTGGCTCTTTAGTCCTGAAAAAGCTGTATTTTACATCCAATCATTTTGAAATTTAGAATGGTAGAGTTTCTTGATCCATGAACCAACACTACCGAATTTGAAGAAAATCGGTTAAGATTTAGCTATAGCTCCCATATATATGTTTCGTCCGATTTGGCCCTTTAGTCCTATAAAAGCTGTATTTTACATGCAATCGTTTTGAAATTTAGAATGGTAGAGTTTCTTGATCCATGAACCAACATTGCCGAATTTGCTCCTATATATATCTATAGCTCCCATATATATGTTTCATCCGATTTGGCTCTTTAAATCCAGTCGTTTTTATACCCTACACCACACTGTGGTACAGGGTATTATTTAAGTATAAAATGTCCCAAAAGTAAATTTATGTAAACAATTTATACATGAATTACAAAATTTATATATCAGAGTTATTCAATATTACGAGAGTGGTGTAGGGTATTATATAGTCGGCCCCGCCCGACTTTAGCCTTTCCTTACTGGTTTTTTGTATAGATTGTGGCATACTGTTATATAAAACCAAAACCAAAAATTTTTTTAAAAACTTTTTTATTAAAAATACTATTATCGTCGAAGGTACCCTTAGTAGTTGCACTATAATTTTTGGAGTATATGCCCGATCAGGTCGACTTATTCGTTAAATTGAAGCTAATAATGTGGGCTACCAATGTTGGAAATACCTCTTTCACTTAGAAACAGTGGTTTAGTAACAGTCATTAAACAAAGTGGAAAAAGTAGATTTTTTAAAAAAAAAAAACCAAAAATCCTGGGCCGAAAAAATATAAAAAAAATATTTTATTTTATTTTTTAAAAGTTTGCATCCTAGCGAAGAAAATAATGCCTATTTGAAAAAAATCTCCGCGGCTCGATGGACTTCATTTCTTGGTGAAACCTTTCGCCATGTTCGTCGCCAAAATTCTCGGGGAAAAAGTTTAAATGTGAATACAAGAAATGAATTTTTAGGGACATATTTACACCTGTTGGAATACATAAAGCGAAAAATAAGTTGGAAGAATACATATACACGCAGGGGAAAATCGTAATTTTTGATATGTTTGAATTGGAAGAAAATATATTTGGAACCAAAATTTTTAAATATTATATGTTTTTGAACAAATACACTTTATTTGAAAATCAATAAATTTTGTTTAGGACGCATATATTTATATATTACAATAAAATATATTTGCGCACTGACTTTCACAAATAAAATATTTCTTTACACAGAAAAAAAGCTTTTGTTAAAATTTTTTCAAAACATATTGTATTTATAAAAGATTTTTAAAACTTTATTGACATTGTCGAATTTTAGTTTTAATTTTTCCTAGATTTCGTGTTATACTTTATAGTTAAAAATGTCACAAGCACCATTTACTTTTGTTTTTACTGCTCTAATTTTTATTTATTATAAAGTTTTTGTTATCAAAAAAAAATATTTTATTTTAAATATTCCGAAATTATTACATATTTTCAATCCATCAATGCGATTTGTCGCTACCTAAGATTGTACAATTTAATTTTAATCAAATTCTACAATTTCTAAAAAATGTACTTTGATTTTCTGAAAAATTGCATTACTTAAATAGTAATTTTCTTTGTGTACAATAATCGAGTCCTCGAAAATTCGACTCAACGGATGGAACATCTGAGACGTTGTTCAGGCGTAAGTGACAAGATGAAATGCCAAACAATACTTAACAAAAATAACATGACAGCATGACACGACTCACACGTGATCCGTCAAAAAAAGGCTATTGAAAAAAGTATCTCTACTTGGATCACCATATATTAGTTCCAAATAAAAAGATATTAGTAGGAAAACATAGTTTTGTTTAGAACAACATCCTCCCAAACAAATAATATTTGTTTGTGTCAAATATTATATATTTGGAGCATATATGGAAAACATATGTATATTTCAAGCAGAATATGTTTGAGACAATATACTACAGAAGCGTTTTTTTTAGCGTGCATATGTATCGATTCGAAATTTACATCTTTCATCAGTTTCCTTATTTTAGGCCCATCAAACACGCCTTCTTCGATTTTTTGAAAAGAAAGACTTTTAAATAAACTTTTTAAATATGAGAGTGAATTGCCATCTTTCCTTAAGGCTTTTACAAAATTTTTAAAGAGCCCCAGCTTAATATGCAGCGGTGGCAAAATAATGTTTTCTTTTTGGACGAGAGGTGTGTTTTCACCCAATGTATTGTGTTTTCTTGTGGGACATTTCTTTCCTCTGTAATGATTTTCGCGAGCACGGCTATACCAGAGGCATAACATACCAACTACTTTTAAATCGCAACAAATTTTCCAGTCATGTTCATATTTTATGTATTTTATCAATTTATCTTTGGTCTGTTCCAAATCTCGCACTAGATCAATGAGTTGAAACTGAGTTAAAAGCGATGACTTCTGACATAAACTTGAATCGCTCAGAGTTGAGTACTCAGTTGAACTTGATGATGTTTCCGAATTAGGCTGTTAGCTATACTTGGACACTTGGGAATTGGTATTATTTCGGAATGTGCAACTGGCAAAGTGACAGATTTTACTTCAACGTAATTCCAGCGAACGCTGCTTCCTACTCCAATCTGTTTACTTAGACAAAAATAGCAGTCCGTCGATTTTTTTTAATTACATATTTTTCAAAGATGTAGCAGAAATTGTCGGGATCAGTTACACATTGAAAAGTTCTTTGCCTTTTACTCATACTTCGAAATATAACTTTGTAATATTTTTCAGAAAATCGACTTATCTCCTTAAGGCGCTGAAGTATACGAATTTATTAATAAGAAATTTCATTCATAAATTCCGCTTTTAAGGTTCATAAGTTGCAGTACCAGCAGCTGACATATACTTTGCTTCGAACGTAGAAACCCAATATTTTCAAGACTGCCCACGTCAATCCTCATAAAATAAAATGCAAGTGCAATGTCTCTTATATGTCTCTCTCACATATGGCGAATTCAAAATAAGCAAAAAAACATCATTTAAAACGAATAATATGAAACAAGATTTTTTTGAATTTCCCTAACATTTACAAAATGGCTCATAACTTTTACATCTGTCCATAGATTTTTTTGAAATGGCCAGTGTTTTACTGTTAGCATGCTGGCTTTTTAAAAATGTCATAAAATAATTTTTTCGACTTTTTTTCTATTTTTTATGGTTTTTTTGTACCAGGAATAAGTGTTTTTTAAAAAAAAATCATTTTTTCTCATATTTTTGAGATTGTTACTAAACCAAAGATTATACGTGAAGCGATATTTGCAGCATTTGTAGCCCTCATAATTCCCTTTAATTTAACGCCTAACACGGCTCAATCAGGCTTATACGTGAACAATTATGGTCCAAATACTAAACGTACTTTCCATGAAAGCTGGAATTTAAAAAAAAAATTAAAAATAAAATTTACCATAAAATTGTTTTTAATATTTTTTTCGTGTTAGTGACACCAAATTGCACCAGAAACTGTTATCCACATCCCTTGGACAAAATTTTTGTTGCATAGTGTTATTTATGAAAATGTCTATTGGCATTTAGAATGCTTTTATTGAAATTAATAAATTTATTATTCTATTCAGTAAAATGAAGTAATGTAAAGCCTATATTCCAATATTACAAATAAGTAAAGAAAGACTAAAGTCAGGCGGAGTCGACTATATGATATCCTACAGAATAATACCCTGTAACTTCAGGTTGCTATCATTTCTAAACCGCTAGTCTGATAGCTGACAGATTTATTTCAGTGACAGTTCATTTTATTGTTTGCAAGCTTACAAAAGCATTTTGATCTATTGCATTCACAAAAAAAGTTATTCGTGATGGAATTCAAGCGTGATAGTGTGATTGCTTTATTTGGGTGGAAAAACACAAGTGGCTATCGTTAGAGCCCTCCAGCATTTAAATGTGAATAACTCTTTTGTTTCTCGTACCATTGCTCGTTACCGCGATACTGGCAGTGTTGCATCGCGAAATGATCCGAAAAGTGAAGGCCAGATTTGATCGAAATCCACGCCGCAGTGGTAGAAAAATTGCTCGTGAGCTGAACATATCGCGAGAACGGATACAACACATATTAAAAAATGAGCTTGGACTAAAGCCATCGAAGTTCCAAAAAGTGCAAGAGCTCACCGATGCACAAAAAAAGTTAGACTGGAAAGAGCCAAGGAGTTGCTTCGCTTGTACGAAAGTGGCCAGTTACCGAATTTGGTTTTCTCCGATGAGAAGCCATTCCAAATTGAGCAGTTTGTGAACAAACAAAATGATCGGGTTTACTTGCCAAAGAGGTCAGCTGAAAATTTACACCTTCGATTGGCCACCAGAACTCAAGCGCCGCCGATGGTAATGGTGTGGGCCGCCGTAACGGCCGATGGTCGCTCCCCGCTCGTATTCATTCACCATGGGGTCAAAATAAATTCCGAATATTATCGGGAAAATGTCCTAAAAACAGTATTGAAGCCCTGGACAGACAAACATTTCGGCCGCAGACCATGGACATTCCAACAGGACTCAGCACCATCGCACTCAGTACGCGTCAACCAAGAATGGCTTAAAAAGGAGGTTCCTCGCACAATGGCCACCAAGATCTCCGGATCTCAATCCGTTGGACTTTTGCGCCTGGGGCATTTTAGAGAGTAAGGTTCGCACTAAAAAATACCAAAGTATCGATCATCTCAAGACGGCGCTTCGCCGGGAATGGGCCAAAATACCGCAGAGCCACTTTCGTGCAGCGTGTGATGGCTTTGTCGGCCGTTTGAAGGCCATAATTCGTGCCAAAGGTGGCCAATTCGAACAAATCTAAACTGTTTCTAAAATTTTATGTTATTTCCGAAATTTTTTGCTTTTGAACAATAAAATTTAAAAAAAAAATAAAAAAATATAGCGCTTTACTTTGTTGCATTACATATCGGCCACCCTGTATGTTTAGGTTTAGGTTTTTGTAGGTCCCAAGTGATACCACGGGCTCAGATGCTTCTCATCGAAACCCACCTGTTTGATAAACAAAATTATCTATAGTACGAATACACTATGCAACAAAAAACAATTTTTTTTTGTGTGTAAGACTTCAATAATTTTTTATAGATTTAGGCAAACATTTTAATAAAACCAAATGGTTGGTAGTTTATGATAGTTTTTTTTATATTTTTTTCCAAAAAATTATTGGTATGTTGACTTAGTTCCGCAAAATACGGGTTTGGTTAGTAGTTCTTGTTAAATTCAATTTACTGTTTCCATAAGTATTTCAGGTGATTTAAGTTTAACCCATACATTATTGCTATTGAATTCTGAAGATGATAGAGTGGTGTCTATCGAAACCATATGGCCTCGAACCAAATAAATTCTGACTGAATTTTTGTTTCTTTTTTTTAAGTATAAGCTGGAAAAAGCCGAGATACAATTCAAATTAAAGGAAATTATGAGGGCTAAAAATGCTCACTTTCATGTAGAAATTGAAGTTTAGTAAATGTCGTTAAAATAATTAGAAAAAAAAATCTGATTATTTTCAAAAACATCGTTTTTTGCTAGCAGGAAAGAAACCATAAAAAAATAGAAAAAAATTGTTTGTTCCATTTTTTAAAGCTAGGATCATAACGCCCATTTTTATCCCCTCACCTTCGAGAGGAGAGTGTATATCATTTGTGTAACACATGGAAGGAGTGACCTAAGACCCTAAGAATGTTCGGCGGGTATCCGTTTTTGGTCATTTTAATGAGCGAATGAGCAATGTCCGTCCGTCTGTCTGTCTGCTGGCTGGTGCGCACGATAACTCTCGAAAGGAGTAACCGATTGGTGATATTTTCTTCTATCTCCGGCTAAGTTCGAAGATGGGCCATATTTGTCCACTCCTTCTAGTACCCCCCCCCCCCCCCCCCCTCCCCACAAAGGGTTAACATTAAGTGAAATATATACACAATTTTAAGTATTTGTATGGACTGGAATCAAAGTTATAAGCCGTTAACTTTTTGTGCAAAATGGTCCATTTGTATGGGAGGTACCAAAAAGGGAATGGTAACTTCTTACATTTTTTACGGGACTGTAGGTACTATAAAAGTGTGTGTATGTGCAGGAATCCATGTTATAAGCCGTTAACTCTTTGTGCAAAATGATCCATTTGTGTGGGAGGTACCAAAGGGTAACCTAAAAATTTTAAATTTTGAATTATGAGGAGGATATAATAAATATCAAAATCCAAACACGATCAATATTAATATGTGACCCAGTTCTGATCCCGCGGTGCGTGATTATATTTAAACAAATATGTATAGAATTATGTATCAGTAAAAGTACAGTGGCCCACGGTGTGACTTTGGACATTAATATGAAAATTACCACTTTTATTGCACATAAAATCAGACTTAAAAGCAGTTATGAATAAAATATTTGTTAAATTATGAATAGTACAATTGTTGTTGTCATGCGAAAGAAATGCTGAAAAAGTAATAAACAATAATTAGTGGTAGTTTATGGGATATTAAGTAATACAAATGTGAATGTGAATATAAGATATGAGATAATTTAGCATATTAAAAAAACGCCTTAGAATAAAATGATATTTCTTTTGCTAAACAAGTTCATTGCCAAAGAAAACAAGATCGTGCTGGGGAACTAGATATCTCATAAGTCATTTAAACCTCATTAATTTATATATATAGGCGGTGTATTAATCGTATGATCTAACATATTCCAAATTGAGATATTCCTAATAATTATCGATAATGTTTAATTAATAAAGCCTGATAAACATGGCATAAACTATTTTTAATGTTCCAGGAATATTTAGCATACAGGCTTTGTGAAAGTTGTTTTCTGTGCTACATTCTAATATATAACTATTTCTGAGATAATAGACACAACTTGTTCTGCCATATATCTAGAAGATACATGAAATATTTTATTTAAGGTATGATAAAGTGCAAAATAATTACCCAAGACGTTTGGATTTTGGTTGTTTTCACAATACTTCATCTGAGTGTTAAAGGTCAAATTAGAAATTAGTATCTCTAACAAATTAAGTTAAATGTCAAAATTAATTTTAATAATTTTGCAGCCATGAAAGTTGTTGATGTTCCATTAATCGAATTAATTTCTAGTCTATATTTGTAAATATCATAAACAAGTCAAATCGGTAGGTACCTTATATTCGGACTGTATATATCCCATCTGTCCTATATGCTCCATATATATATATTTTCAAAGTGTGGGGCCCTAAATACAAAAAAAAATATTTTAAAAAATGTAATGTAATGGATGTGCCTTTAATGACACTTTGCAACAAAATGTTTGCCGAAGGGCTGCGCATAACATTTTCTGGTGTAATATGGAGTCCTTAATACGAAAAAATATTTAAAAAATTTGTAATAGTCAATTTTTTTTAAAAATTTTGCTTTAAATTCCAATTTTCTTGGAGATGCCTTTAATATTTGGACCATAGTTTTTAAAGAATATGCTCAATAATGACGGGATATGAGAACTACAAATGATAGTAATGATAATTTAAAGTGGAAACAGAAGTCTAGTAACTGTCGTTAAAACAATTACAAAAAAATTGTTTTTTTTTTTCTTTTCAAAAAAATCGTTTTTTGTTGGCACGAAAAACCATAAAAAATAGAAAAAATCGTTCCATAAAAACGAAAACAGTAAATGTAGAAATTATAGCACTTTTGGTAGAAATAAGAGATTTTTAACAAAATTCGGTTTTATACCCCCCTATTGTGAACAAGGGTATATACCAGATGCTGCCAACCAGAAGTGTAACACATCGATGGATTGACCTAAAAGACCCCCAGAATATTTGGCGGAAATCCGATTTGGGCCATTTTAAGTCATTTTAGCAATGTCCGTCAGCCTTTTCGTCTGTCTGTCGGGTTGGTGCGCACTATAACTTTCGACAGTATTAACCGATTAACTCAAAATTATGTGTCAATTTTTTCTATCTCAGTCTAAGGTCAAAGATGGACTATGTTGGTCCACTCGTTGATTATCTCATAACATTTATACTACTACCCAGAATCTTTCACAATTCCACACATAGTATTAGTTTATTAGTCGCTATCATCTTTAGAAAAATGGTACCTCCCATACAAATGGACCATTTTGCACAAAGAGTAAACGGCTTATAACTTTGATTCCAGTCCATACAGATACAGGGTTTTCCAACAAGAGGTGTTATTTTGAATCACCCGGTATTTCGGTAGCTGTCACTTTTGAAGCTTTTATTCTTTGACAAGAAGAAACTACGCAATTACTAAAAATGGAACGATACACGATTCAACAACGCATTGAAATTATTAAAATTCACTACAAAAATGGTGAAAATCTTGAAGTCACAGTACGCAAAACTAAAGCATTTTTGGGTCGTCGTGAAGCACCTTGTCGGGCCGCAATACAGAAATTGGTGGAAAAATTCGAGCTGTTGGGACAAGTTAGTGATGTGCAGAAGAACAACTGAGAATATTGCTGCTGTAGCCCAAAGTGTTGAAGAAAACCACAGGTTTGTCCATTCCTCGTCGTTCTTTGGAATTGGGCATTCCACAAACGTCATTACACCGTATCTTGCATAAAGACTTGCGTCTTAAGGCTTATAAAGTTCAGTAAACACAAGAACTCAAGCCGGCCTATCATCAACAAAGTCGTGTCTTTGCTGATTGGGTCCTTGAAATGCATGAAACTGATCCGGAATTCCATCGAGAAATCATCTTGACTGATGAGGCCCATTTCCACCTCGGTGGCTACGTCAACAAGCAAAATTGTCGCATCTGGGGTTCAGAAACCCCTAGAGTTATTGTTGAGAAGCCTATCCATCCTCAACGTGTGACTGTTTGGTGCGGTTTATAGTCCGGCGGGGTCATTGGACCTTATTTTTTTAAAATGAGGTTGGATCAACAGTTACGGTGAATGGATTGCGCTATCGAGAGATGATTGATGATGATGATTTTTTATGGTCGGAGTTGGATTGTATTGATCTGGACAACGTTTACTTACAACAAGACGGCGCTACGTGCCACACAAGCAACGAAACCATTGCTCTGTTACGGGAAAAGTTTCCGGACCGTGTTATCTCTCGAAGAGGTGATCACAATTGGCCACCGAGATCTTGTGATTTAACACCTTACGACTTCTTCCTTTGGGGCCACGTGAAAGATAAGGTCTACGCCAACAGCCCAGCGTCGATTCAAGACCTCAAAGATAGAATTCGTGAGGCTATCGAGGACATAGGGCAGCCACAAAATTTCATGAAAAGGATATGATCCTGTAAGCGTGGTCGTGGTGGCCATTTGGCTGATGTTGTTTTTCATTATTAACGGCATACCTTCCTCTTTATTATTAAATAAACATCCGATCATATATCTCAAAAAATTAAATTTTTCTTTGAATACCAAAATAACACCTCTTGTTGGAAAACCCTTTACTTAAAATGTTGTACAGTGTAATATTTATACCCTCACTTTAGTGTGACGAGGGTATATATCATTTGCTACGGAAAAAACACATCGTAAGGAGTGACCTAAGACCCCAAGTATGTTCGGCGGAAATCCGTTTTTGGTCATTTTAAGTCGAATGAGCAATGTCCGTCCGTCTGTCTGTCTGTCTGTGTGTCTGCTGACTGGTGCGCACGATAACTCTCGAAAGGAGTAACCGATTGACTTCAAATTTCGTATGTGGTAATATTTTTTTCTATCTCCGGCTAAGTTCGAAGATGGGCCATATTGGTCCACTTCTTCTGGTACCTCCCCCACAAAGGGTTAAAATGTTGTGACATGTGATTCTTTAATTATACGTATTCGAATCTTCTGAAATTCCACACATAGTATTAGTTTGTTAGTCGCTATCAACTCGAGGAAAATGGGCGAAATTGCCAATCCCCTTTTTGTACCTCCCACACAAATGCACCATTTTGCACTAAAAGTTAAAAGCTTATAACATTAATACCAGTGTATACAATTACTTGAAATTTTGTACAGTGTAATGCTTGTATAATGCCTACAGTCCAGTGAAAAATGGGCGTTATCACCACGCCCCTTTTTGTACCTCCCACACAAAATAGCCAAATTATACCACCATTTAATATCTCAACGTTAATGTACCAGTCCATATAAACGGTTACAATTCGGCACAGTGCAATGTATTTAAAGTATCTACTGTTCAGCGAAATATAGGTGTATTTCTTAAACCCAAAAAATTGACAGAATAATTTGTGTAATATTCAATATTACATTACTCACAAAGTGAGGGTATACCTTAGTCGGTTTACCCGACTGAAACTTTCTTACTTGTTTTATAGTACCCATAGTATATTAAACAAGTAGGAAAGTTCAGTCGGGTAATGAATCCCCTCACCTTAAGTCTCAAAAAATATTAGTAAATATATTTATTTTTTTGTTTATTGAAATTATTATAAATTTAAATTGCAATTCATAATTTTCAAGTATGTATTAAAGTTAAAAGCTGTTTACATTTGGTGTAAAATGGTCCATTTGTGTCGGAGGTACCAAAAGGGCCGTGCCAATTACGACCTCTTTTCTATGGACTCTAGGTACTATAAAAGCATTGCACTGTAAAAAATTTCAAATAGTTGTATGCACTGGTTTTAAAGTTGAAAGCTGTTAACTTTTGGTACAAAAAGGTCCATTTGTGTGGGAGGTACCAAAAGGGGCGGGCCAATAACGCTCATTTTTCTCTGGACTCTAGGTACTATAAAAGCATTACACTGTACAAAATGTCAAGTATTTGTATGCACTGGTATTAAAGTTATATGCTGGTAACTTTTAGTACAAAATGGTCCATTTGTGTGGGAGGTACCAAAAGGAGCGTGACAATAATGCCCATTTTTCACTGTATTGTAGGTACTATTAAACCATTACACTGTACAAAATTTCAAGTTTTTGTATGCACTGGTAATATAGTTATAAGCTATTAACTTTTGGTTCAAAATTGTCCATTTGTGTGGGAGGTACCAAAAGGAGAGTGGACACTTCGCCTATTTTTCTCGAGGTAATAGTGACTAATAAACTAATGCTATGTGTAGAATTTCAGAGGATTTAAATAAGTCGTATAGAAGTTATTAAATTATCAGTATTTCACTAAATGTTAACCCTTTTTGGGAGAGGTACTAGAAGGAGTGGACCGATACGGCCCATCTTCGAACTTAGCTGGAGATAGAAGAAAATATTACCACATACCAAATTTGAAGTCAATCGGTTACTCCTTTCGAGAGTTATCGTGCGCACAGATAAGAAGGACGGACATTGCTCATTCGATTTAAAATGACCCAAAAGGGATATCCGCCGAACATACTTAGGGTCTTAGGTCACTATATATACCCTCCTCTCTAAGGTAAGGGGATACAACGATGGTGTTTCAGGAGAGGCAATCAAAGCTTGATTGAAATTACATTTGTTCGGAATTTCTTTATAATGCACATCGAATGACCTGTACTGTTTTGTGAATAACTTTTGATTGGGTTGACGGATAAACACTAAATTTTTACTGAATATAATTTGGAGTAATTAGAAGTTAAAAGTGCAATCTCCCTAAAAACATGCTAAGTCGACTTAGCGTGTTTTAGAATGGAGGTATCGATATATCCAACAAAAATAAATTTATTTAGTAAGATAATCGTTATAGCCAGGTAACGCCGTCGAGATTTTTTCCAAATTTAAATTTTTAAATTTCAAATGCTTTGAGGTGAAAATGCGATTTTTGGGAGAAAAAATTGACTAATTGGTTTTTGTTAAATAAAAAATACCAAATTTAAAAAAAAAACTTGACAGCGTTACCTCGTAAATTATGTAAAGAAATAGTGTTAAATTTCAAAAGGATCGGTTCAGTAGTTTTTGAGTTATGAGGGGCATCGTCTTTGAGAGATAGAAGAAAATATTACCACATGCCAAATTTTAAGTCAATCGGTTACTCCTTTCGAGAGTTATTGTGCGCACCTGGCAGCAGACAGACAGACGGACGGACATTGCTCGATATGCCCCGAACATACTCAGGGTCTTAGGTCACTCCTTCGATGTGTTACATCTTTGGCTCGTAGCAAATGATATATACATACCTTCCTCTCTAAGGTGAGGGGATAAATATAGCTTTTGACAAAAATGGAAAACAAGTTTAAAATTGAAAAAAGAATTCACAACATATTTTTTTAAAATTTCATATTTTTTCAAAGATAAAAAAGGACTGTCGAATATACTTTGGACAAAATTGTGGGAAAAAAGGCCCGTTTGACCAAAATGCCACACCCTCCAACTCGGACAGCCCTTAACCGATCTCATTGAAATATTGTGTCATAAGTACTATTCAATAGGACTAAACATGGTGCAAGTTTCATCCCGATCAGAAGACATTGGTTTTATAAATTCATTCACTTGTCATGATATACCCCATAAATGCAAATACATTTAAAATCGCTATGGGTTATTGGTTAAATATTAAATATTGTTTAAATATAATTGCTTAATGGTTATTACGTATACGTAATTATAAATACCAATTTGAAACATTATGATAACTTAATTAATCAAACAAATACTCAAAAAGTCTCTTATATTTCAACTCATTGATGTCATTAAATTCAAATTAAATAATTAATTAATAATTTGATATACAAACAAAAGAACTAATGCTACTTTATGAAAAAATTATATTGAACCTATGTTGAAGAAAGTATAAAAACCATTAAGATTTATGGCTTAAAAACACCTGCATTGCTTTCACTTAAATCTTATATGGAAATTTTGCAAATTAAACTTGTTTTCACAAACCAAAATCATTGAAAGTTCTTCTTCTAAATGTGGCAAAGTAAATGTCAAAGTGATCAAATTAATTAATCTGTAGAACCTATTTTTGGTTTTGCTCTTTTAGTTATACAACCCAAAAACAAAAACGAATTTCTTGAACATGTATGCTTTTTAGGTGATCTTTCAAATGAAAAAGTCATGCACGTTTTAGATCGGGATTTTTTTATTCCTTTAAAATTAGATAATTTATTTATAATTGTTTCGCATAGTCATTCGACAAAGCAATACGATTAAGATTTTATTATTATTGAACATGGTTCAATAACTTTATTATGGAATAGATACTCTTGTTGGCAACTAAAGTGAAATATCTTTTTTTGCCTTAATTTTTGAAATCTAATCGAATCTGCCTCTCACCAAAAACTGACTACGGCTTTAGCATTATTTGGTATATAAAATTCCTAAATTATGACTGGATTAGCGTCATAATCATTTTTATTTTTATACCCTCACTTTAGAATGTCGAGGGTATATATCATTTGCTACGAAAAAAGTGTAACACATCTAAGGAGTGATCTAAGACTCTAAGTATGTTCGGCGGATATTCGTTTTGGGTCATTTTAAGACGAATGAGTAATGTCCGTCCGTCTGTCTGTCTGTCTGTCTATCTGTCTGTCTGTGTGTCTGTCTGTCTGCTGGCTGGTGCGCACGATAACTCTCGAAAGGAGTAACCGATTGACTTCAAATTTGGTACGTGGTAATATTTTTTTCTATCTCCGGCTAAGTTCGAAGATGGGCCATATTGGTCCACTCCTTCTAGTACCTCCCCCACAAAGTGTTAAAATGTTGTGAAATATTGAATCTTTAATAACTGCTATACTACTTATTCGAATCTTCTGAAATTCCACACATAGCATTAGTTTATTAGTCGCTATCAACTCGAGAAAAATGGGCCATGTTGCTACGTTCCTTTTGGTACCTCCCACACAAATGCACCATTTTGCAACAAACAGTTAACAGCTTATAACATTAATACCAGGGCATAAAAATACTTGAAATTTTGTACAGTGTAATAATTTCATAGTGCGTACAGTCCAGTGAAAAATGGGTGGCATATTCACGCCCCTTTTGGTACCTCTTACACAAAGGTACCATTTTGCACCAAAAGATAACAGCTTATAACATTAATACCAGTGTATAAAAATACTTGAAATTTTTTGCAGTGTAATGCTTTTATAGTGTCTTTTGCACTGTGAAAAATTGACGCTATTTCCACTCCCCTTTTTGTACCTCCCACACAAAGGTACCATTTTGCACCAAAAGTTAAGAGCCCACAGCATGAGTACCAATGCACGAAAATGCAACAACATTTTGCACAGTGTAACGCTTTTGAAGTCCCTATAGCCCTGTAAAAAATGGCCGTTATCACCACGCCCCTTTTTGTACCTCCCACACAAAATGGCCAAATCATACCAAAATTTAATATTTCATAACGTTAATATATATACCAGTGCAAAAAAACGTTTATAATTCGGCGCAGTGTAATGTATTTAAAGAATCTACTATTCAGCGTAAAATAGGTGTATTTGTTAAAAACATTCTGGTACCTCCCATACAAATTGACAGAATAATTCGTTTAATAATCCATATTACATTACTCACAAAGTGAGGGTATACCTTAGTCGGTTTACCCGACTGAAACTTTCTTACTTGTTACTTTTAATTTTTAAGATGTTGTTTTCAAGTAAAATGTTTTCTTATCCAGTGAACCGAGTGCAATACAACTTGGCACATTTAGAGAATAGCGTGAAAGACTGGGGACAATATTACAAATTACAGGAACACTTATATATAGTCTATCGAGTTGTAAACGAATTCTGCGCAAAGGCTCATGGCAAATTATTGTTAAAGAACTTCAAAAGTTGTTTATTTAATGTGAAGTACAATCGATACAATTAAGTCCTAAATAAAACGTCATTCAAATGGCCTCCACGACTTCTTCTGTAGGAACGAATTCGATGAACCCAATTTTCGAGCACTTTTTTCCACTAAATCAAGTCGTATGTCATGAATGGCACGTTCACTATTGACTTGTAAAACTTGAAGAGAGTCTGGTTTATTTCGAAAGACCAATGACTTCAAATAACCCCACAAGAAATAGTCTAATGAATGAAGCCACTGATGAATGAAGCCACAACAGCTAATGGCCGACTTCATCGCCCCCGCATCAGATTTGAAGCCGTTCATTGACACCAGCGCCGCAAACCTCACTATTAGGTTTGCCATTAGAGTAGCATCAGTTCACGACTCACCCGCTTATGGAACACTGCCAACCCGCATTAAATAAATAAATAAAAAATAAATTAAATAAAATAAAAAATAAATAATAGTTTGAGTTTTTCTCTTTTTTTACACCTTCAATATCATAATTTCTTGAAATAATCGAATCTCCAAACTTTTCTCGCAACAATTCAATTGTTTCATTTGCTGTGTGGCACGTAGCCACAATCGGTAAATGGCAAAAAGAAAGCTCTTAACGAGAACTAAAATATTGTCCATGGGTGTCAAGGTCGTAGGTCGACTGGAAAGTGTTTTTTTTATTTAAAAAAATGGACTTAGAGCACGAAAAGTCGCAATTGCAGAACTATTATTTTGATAATAAAACTGAATAATTTGTAAACGTTGTTCTTGCGTATATCTCACCATGATGAAATTGTAAATACTACTTAATACAATGAGAAAGAAATGACAGATCATGACATATTACAAATGGCCGAAACGTCACTTCAAAATCATATCATCCCTATTGGAAACCCCGTTATAACTTGTATGTTATTAGCAAGGAAACAAAATGCCTGCGATATTACGTTTTGGAAAAAATAGGTAGCCAGGCTGCCATTCAATTATTGGATTCCCTATTACTGAATTAAGGAAAAGCCCTAAACTGACGCAGTTCTCTCAGCAAAATGGCTCAGCGGTTCTAAATCTAGCTGTTGTGTGTACCGGGCCGCAGGTACATTACAGGGAACTCTAGTACCTTACAGGCTCCAGGGGAGGTGGAATATGTGCAACATGCTTGCTCTTCTTGAGCGAGTGCTTTTATGCCAATACACAGCAGAAGGTCACTAGTCAGTGCCTAAAGTCAGAACGCACCAACTGTCTTTATCTAGACAGGAAGTCTCACTTATTGTGTCTGCCATGACGGGTCATGGAAGGGATGCAGAGGGACTTAAATTACTTTTGCAAGAGCTGCTGTGACGAAGAGGAAGATTAGAAGGAAACGATAGAAAGCCGTCTGTGTCTGTGCCCCACTCTCTATAGAAGCGAGTTAGCAAAATTGTTTCATGGTAGCTCTGTTAACTCTTGGAATTTTTAAAGCAATCGAATTAGTTCACAAGGCATGACTACGAAAATCTCATATATTTTCTTCCGTCCATGTGGTATGATAATGGACTATATAATCTAAGTGAGCCTGTTCTGACCCTCATTTTTTGATCCAGGAAGCAAATATCTCGGGATCTGCATGAGATAACTCTTAGGTGTAAAAAGTTTTTGAAGACATCGGCTAGTATAATGAATAATCTGTTGTTATAGTTAAGAAACGGCAGTTTTTTTTTCGAATTATGTTCGCGATACGTTTTGAATTCCAGTCCAATTAAACGCTGCAATAAAATGATTCGAAAAGACAGATGGACTCGAAATGATTCTATACAGATAGAAAATAATTCTTACATGATAGATGAGTAATTCTTACATGAATCAGCCGTAGCGGTGTCAAAAGTACGGTAAGTACGAGTTTTCTTAAACCAAGTACAAAATACTTAAATCAAGTACGGATTTTCCTCTGTATTACAATGAATGCATTTTTTTAATGGCATGTCGAAATACAATTGCTTGACAGCAAAAGTAAAACTTTAGCTGCAATTATTCGATTTAAATTGAAACTTTTGGAAACTTTTGTTAATTCTTTGCATATCTTTTAGTACAGGATTTAGAAAAAGTAAATACAGATGAATACTCGTAGTGTCATCGCTGTACAATAGAGCAATGAATTTAGCTTTATGACATCTTTCTTTTCCTACAGCCAAAGTAAAATGGAGTTTTAACTCAATCCACTGTTCGAAAATTTTGCTGACAGTTCCTTCTATCAAAATTAGAGATGTAAAATCGAATCGTAATCGATTTTTTGAGCGTCAGAGTACGATATAACTACGACATACACGAAGTTCAGCGTAATCGTACGTCGCATGTCAAAGTGATATTGTACGATATGCTGAATTTAGCGTTTAGAAGACTCTCACTCATATTTGAAAGTGGTCATTATATGCTCTTAGACTAAAAATCACTTTTGCCAGCTGAACTAGGAAAACTAGCAAGCGTAAAATAATAAAGGTTAAAAAACCCGCTAATAGAAATTTTTTAAATTTTCTGGCAAAATGAAATGGAACAAGTAAAAACGTTAAGTTCGGCCATGCCCTCCACCATGGATAGCATGAAAACTCAAACCTACAAAATAACTCAAACCTAAATAAAATAACACCGAAAACACACAAAAAAATATAGTAGATGAGAACAGTAGGAATAACAACAAGTTAGATGATATATGTATATGGAAGCTATATCTAAATATGGACCGATATCGCCCATATGCAATCCCAAACAACCTGCAACTATAAGAAGTATGTGTACAAAGTTTGATCAACCTAGCTTTATTATTGCGGACTGTAGCGTGATTACCACAGACGGACGGACGGACAGACGGACATGGCTAAATCGTCTTAGAATTTTACGACGATTAAGAATATATATACTTTTTTGGGTCTCAGATCAATATTTACAGGTGTTACAAACGGAGTGACAAAATGAATATACCCCCCATCCTATGGTGGAGGGTATAAAAAGGCCAGTTTTAGCCGGAAAATGGCTAAATTGGCGCCACTGGTGGCTTCAGCCAATATAAATCACTTAAATGAGAGTGGTTGACAGTGAAATTTTATTGTGCTCTATAATTATAGAGCACAATCATAATTGTTCTGCCTCTCAGAGATTAAAGTAAGCTTTTTGTTCTTACTTTAAGCCATATTTGGCTTAATTTTCCCTTTTAAGAAATGTTTACTTGATTTCAAGTATTATATACTTATTGTAAGCTTTTCAGCGCTTTTCAATTTAAGCCGATTTATACTTGTTATCCCCTCACCTTAGAGAGGAGGGTATATATCATTTGCTACGAGCCAAAAGTGTAACACATCGAAGGAGTGACCTAAGACCCCAAGTATGTTCGGGGGATATCCGTTTTGGGTCATTTTAAGTCGAATGAGCAATGTCCGTCTGTCTGCTGGCTGGTGCGCACGATAACTCTCGAAAGAAGTAACCGATTCACCTCAAATTTGGTATGTGGTCTCCATCTCCATCTCCGGCTAAGTTCGAAGATGGGCCATATTGGTCCACTCCTTCTAGTACCTCCCCCAAAGGGTTAAAATTTAGTGAAATATTGATTATTTAATTACTTCTATACTACTTAATTGAATGCTCTGAAATTCTACACATAGTAATAGTTTATTAGTCACTATTACCTCGAGAAAAATGGGCGAAGTTGCCACGCCCCTTTTGGTACCTCTCACACAAATGGACAATTTTGAACCAAAAGTTAAAAGCTTATAACTTCATTACCAGTGCAAAGACTTGTGCAGTGTAATGGTTTAATACTACCTAAAACACAGTGAAAAATGGGCATTATTGCCACGCTCCATTTGGTACCTCCCATACAAATAGACTATTTTGTACCAAAAGTTACCAGCTTATAACTTTAATGCCCGTGCATACAAATACTTGAAATGTTGTACAGTGTAATGCTTTTATAGTACCTAGAGTCCACAGAAAAATGGGCGTTATTGGCCCGCTCCTTTTAGTACCTCCCACTAATGGACCTTTTTGTACCAAAAGTTAACAGTTTTTAACCTTAATACCAGTGCATACTATAACGTTATTAAATGCAATTTAAATTGATAATAATTTAAATAAACCAAAAAAATTAATAAATTTACAATATTTTTTGAGACTCAAGGTGAGGGGATTCATTAGTCGGTTTACCCGACTGAACTTTCTTACTTGTTTTAAGAACAACTTAGTACGATTTCGGCTTAAATTAAGAATTTTTTACTTGAATTCAGTATGGCATTTTTCTTTCTGTGTTTAGTTTACGTTTTATCTACTTTCGGGTATCATGCATTACAAACAAATGTACAAAGCATTATAAATATAAACAAGTAAGAAAATTTCAGTCGGGTAAATCGACTAAGGTATACCCTCACTTTGTGAGTAATGTTATGTAAATGGTCCATTTGTGTGGTAGGTACCAGCAGGGGCGTGGCAACTTCGCCCATTTTTCTCGAGGTGGTAGCGACTAATAAAATAATGCAATGTGTGGAATTTCAGAAGATTCTAATAAGTAGTTTAGAAGATATTAAAGAATCAATAATTCCCTAAATATTAACCCTTTGTGTGGGAGGTACAAGAAGGAGTGGACAAATATGGCCCATCGTCGAACTTAGCCGGAGATAGAAAAAAATATTACCGTATTCCAAATTTAAAGTCAATCGGTTACTCCTTTCGAGAGTTATCATGCGCACCAGCCAGCGTACAGACAGACAGACGGACATTGCTCATTCGACTTAAAATGACCAAAAACGGATATTTGCCGAACATACTTAGGGTCTTAGGTCACTCCTTCGATGTGTTACAATTTTGGCTCGTAGCAAATGATATACACCCTCGTATCACTAAAGTGAGGGTATAAAAAGATACATAAGCATCGGAGCTCAACATTAATTGTTATGTTGTGCTTCTCATGTGGACTGTGTGATTTTTTTGTCTTTAAGAAATGACAAACTATTGTAACGAGGTCGGTAATATAGTCTTGAAGCATACTTCGAAATCGGTGGACAAGTTCTTTAATTTCCTTTAAATATTTGTTCCTGTAAACCCTACACCACACTGCGGTACAGGGTATTATAACTTTGTGCATTTCTTTGTAACACCCAAAAGGAGAAGAAATAGACCCATCGTTTATTATACCGATCGACTTGGACTCACTTTCTGAGTTGATTTAGCTATGTCCGTCTGTCTGTCTGTCCGTCTGTCTGTGCATGTATTCTTGTATTCGAAGTACAGGTCGCAATTATGGTCCGATCCTGACGAAACTTTACACATATTTTTTTTTTGGCCCAATGACGATCCCTATTGAATTTGGTTAAAATCGGTTCAGTTTTAAATATAGCCTTCATATATATGTTAGTCCCGATTTGACATGTAAGCGCTGTAAAAACTTTATTTTATATCCGATCAGTATGAAATTCGGCAGAAAGAGGTTTCTTATTATATGAATGAACACCGTTAAATTTGGAAGAAATCGGTTCAGATTTAGATATAGCCCCCATATATACGTTACCCCCGATTTGACATGTGAGCGCTGTAAAAATGTTATTTTATATCTGATCAGTGCGAAATTCGGCAAAAAGAAGTTTCTAATTACATGAAGGAATACCGCTTTATTCGGAGAAAATCGGTTCAGATTTAGATATAGCCCCCATATATATGTAACCCCCCGATTTGACATGTAAGCGCTGTAGAAACTGTATTTTATATCCGATCAGTGCGAAATTCGGCAGAAAGATGTTTCTTATTACATGAAGGAATACTGCCAATTTCGGAGAAAATCGCTTCGGATTTAGATATAGCCACCATATATATGTTAGCCCCGATTTGACATGTAAGCGCTGTAAAAACTTTATTTTATATCCGATCAGTATGAAATTCGGCAGAAAGAGGTTTCTTATTATATGAATGAACACCGTTAAATTTGGAAGAAATCGGTTCAGATTTAGATATAGCCCCCATATATACGTTACCCCCGATTTGAAATGTAAGCGCTGTAAAAATGTTATTTTATATCCGATCAGTGCGAAAGTCGGCAAAAAGAGGTTTCTTTCGACATGAAGGAATACTGCCAATTCGGAGAAAATCGGTTTAGATTTAGAAAAAATGCCCATATATATGTTACCCCCGATTAGACCTGAAGGCGCTGTAGAAACTGTATTTTATATCCAATCAGTGCAAAAATACTGCCAAATTCGGAGAAAATCGGTTCTGATTTAGATATAGCTCCCATATATATGTTACCCCCGATTTGACATGTAAGCGCTGTAGAGACTATATTTTATATCCGATCAGAAGGAGGTCTTCTTACATGAATGAGTATTCAGTGAAAATCGGTTCAGATTTATATATAACCTCCATATATATGTATGTTCCTCCTGATTTGGTACCAATGCGCTATAGAAGTTGTATTTTACTTCCGATCATAACAATTTTCCAGAAAGATGTTTCTCAATTTATTAACGAATATTGCTTAATTTTTTGTCTTTAAGAAATGACAAACTATTGTAACAAGGTCAGCAATACTCGTATAGTCATGGAGCATACTTCGAAATCGGTGGGAATTTCTTTAATTTTCTGCAAATATTTTTTTTCTGTGTACCTTAAAGTAGCTAATTTACTTAAAACTCCTCAGAAAATAATTTTGAATATGAAATTGTTCACTATCCATCATACTCGTATACACTGGCTCTTGTTGTTTTGTTTATTTATAGCTTCAAGTGCATAAATCCAAAAATAATAAATAATAAGATGTGTCATCACGCAGCGAGTAAGTTGTCAGGTACAAACGAATAGAAATTTCAACGGGTAGGACTTCAAAGAGTGAGTTTTTCCCCGGATTTCGGATCGATTTTCACGAATTTTTTGTAATTGTCACAATCAAAAAAATAATATTACTCGATTAGTACTAAAAAGTTCAAACTATGTTCGCGGAACACTGTGTGACAGTGTGACAGTTTATTCCTATTCGTTCGTAACTGATAGGTTTTGACGTTTCGGGCTGACGGCACATCTGTATAATTTATAGTCTGTGCATAAATCCATTAAATCGCCGGGGAATTTTAAATCAATCAATGAATAATAAAGAACAAAAACTTAAATAAAATTGCAAGTGTCACCAATTTGTGGAGGGAGCGAGGACGTGGAAAAGAAAACACTGAATCTGCTTATAGTACAACGAACGGGTAAGAATTTCCATATGTACATCATTCCATTGAAGTGCTGAGTCTTTGCTGCAATGAATTAACAATTAAAGTCCAATTCATCATCATGAAATCGTGAAAAAATTTTACATTTGTCCAAATGCTTTTCTTGTTAATGTTGGTAATGATATTTAAATTATGTATATCCGACCGGATGGAGGGACGGATATACTGACTGGTATCTGCAATTAAGAGATTGCTTGTAAAACATTAAATATAATACATACATACATACAAACATACATATTTAGTTATTTAGCTATTAGGGTAAGGCAATATATTAAGCATGTAAGTGACAGTCAAGAAGGTAATCTTTAGCGTTGCGCGGTATATAATAGCTCTGTTCATCTGTTAGATATTACACGAATTTTAAGTTTGTCAAACTTAAATATCAAAAAATACATGTTTATCGTCATACGATTACCTTATGCTCTCCAAATATACATACATTATTTCGACCAGAGGTTAGATTAGGTTGAGGTTAGATTAGGTTGAAATAGAGGAGACGTTCTACCGTCTCATGTCCATGGACATACACTTAAGCCAGTGGACCGGTCTGTCGTGCGCTCCTTACTTATGATAATTTTTAACCCTCTAGAGTTAAAGAAAATTGGTACTTGACTCGAATTTCCGCAGTTTCTTCCTATCATTTACTTTGAGATGAGTCAGATCTGGCAATGCGTCGGATCCGAAATAAAGGGTTTTCCAACAAGAGGTGTTATTTTGGTATGCAAAAAAAAATGAAATTTTTTGAGATAAATGATCGGATGTTTATTTCATAATAAAGAGTAAGGTATGCCGTTAATAATGAGAAACGACATCAACCAAATGGCCACCACGACCACGCTTACAGGACCATATCCTTTTCATTAAATTTTCCATAACCAAATCGCAAAGTGGCTGCCCTATGTCCTCGATAGCCTCACGAATTCTATCTTTGAGGTCTTGAAACGACGCTGTGCTTTTGGCGTAGACCTTATCTTTCAAGTGGCCCCAAAGGAAGAAGTCGCAAGGTGTTAAATCACAAGATCTCGGTGGCCAATTGTGATCACCTCTTCGAGAGATAAACGGTCCGGAAACTTTTCCTGTAACAGAGCAATGGTTTCGTTGCTTGTGTGGCACGTAGCGCCGTCCTGTTGAATGTAAACGTTGTCAATATCAATAACTCCGACCATAAAAAATCATTAATCATCTCTCGATAGCGCAATCCATTCACCGTAACTGTTGATCCAACCTTATTTTCAAAAAATAAGGTCCAATGACCCCGCCGGACTATAAACCGCACCAAACAGTCACACGTTGAGGTTGGAGAGGCTTCTCAACAATAACTCTTGGGTTTTCCGAGCCCCAGATGAGACAATTTTGCTTGTTGACGTAGCCACCGAGGTGGAAATGGGCCTCATCAGTCAATATGATTTTTCGATGGAATTCCGGATCATTTTCATGGATTTCAAGGACCCAATCAGCATAGACAGTACGTTGTTGATGATCGGCCGGCTTGAGTTATTGTGTTAACTGAACTTTATAAGCCTTAAGACCCAAGTCTTTATGCAAGATACGGTGTAATGACGTTTGTGGAATGCCCAATTCTAAAGAACGTCGAGGAATGGACAAACCTGGGTTTTCTTCAACACTTTGGGCTACATCAACAATATTCTCAGTTGTTCTTGAGCGACGTGCACGGGTTTTATTCTTCACATCACTAACTTGTCCCAACAGCTCGAATTTTTCCACCAATTTCTGTATTGCGGTCCGACAAGGTGCTTCTCGACGACCCAAAGATGCTTTAGTTTTGCGAACTGTGACTGCAAGATTTTCACCATTTTTGTAGCGAATTTTAATAATTTCAATGCTTTGTTAAATCGTGTATCGTTCCATTTTCATTAATGGCGTAGTTTTTACTTGTCAAATATCAAAGAATAAAAGCTTCAAAAGTGACAGCTATCGAAATACCGGGTGATTCAAAATAACACCTCTTGTTGGAAAACCCTGTATAAGGATCTTGTATGTGCGAAAACTGGGCTTTGTCACATAAAAATGTTCCATCGCTTCGATGTGTCCCCTACTTCAACTGCCTTCGTCGTTATGTGATTGTTTTACGCGGTGCAGAGTTGCACCGGCTTATTTAACAGAAAGGTCGGAATTAATCGTTATGTTTTGTGTATAATCCTCAAAAAATATTACATGCAAAAATGTCATGATCATACGAGTATGTAGAATAATTGGACCTTCGCAAGCATATTAAAATGAACATAAACATTTAAAAAATATCGATTCCTTTAGTATGGGTTATATAAAGGACCAGATCAGCCCCCTCCTTCCATCAGGAAATCTTTTAAGTCAGTTGATGCTGCCTTAGAGTGTTGGAGGTTTATCTGTAGGAACCAGACCATTGTCAGGTTTCCCCACCACCGGTATATCTGCCTATCTGTCGTCTGTGTCCGCTAGAAGCTCATCCTCGCCGGATTCATCCCCACAGGATTCTTCCGATTCCGTGATGAAGACCTTCTCGACACATTCAAGCACATCGGTATCTACTCTTTGATGAAACGCAAGTTTCTGCCAGATGCTGCTCTGATACTTGGGAAGAGAGGCTCTTCATTAGATACTACACAAGTGTTATCTGCAGGAGTATTTTTCGAATTTCCTCCCTCTTCACTCTTGTAAACCTTAAGACGGATTTTGCAGAATCATTTTAAATGCCCATCCGTCTCATCCAATCAACCGACCTTCCAGTTGCCAGTTGGAAGCCCGGGACTGCATACCTGCGGCATCTTAGTCACGGATTCCACATAGGCTGGAATAGACGGAATCCATGCGTGTGCCCTGGGCCGAGATGGGATGTCCTCCTTGTTGACAACATCCTGCGCCGCACCCCGCCAGATTTCAGCAATTTTCTTCAGTGCGCAGCGATAGCACTCAACAGAGCGCATATTACTAAATCGCATTAGTTTTATGCGGCCATGTCAAATACGATTAGACAGTCGTCTTCCTCTCCCCTGTTGACGACCGCCAGTATCAAGTTGTCCTTAGTAACGTCAGCGAAGGAGCAGCGGTTCCACTAAACCCTTTGGTCCTTTTGGATGCCGGGGGTTCATCTGGAGAGCGCAGCCTTTTAATTGGCTGCTGCCGTATGGAAGTTGATGCGATATCCTGTTCTTCAAAAATACTCCGTGTCCAACTCAGGGATTCTCTCGGCTTGTTGGTCAGAGATGCAGGATCGGCTTTCTCAAGTCTCTCAAAGATCCTGAGAGCCATGTGCCAATCATTCAACTTCCTCTTTGAAGGACGGGTATGCTTGCCATAGGAAACCGAAGTTCCAGGTAATGTTGCAGCATCAGTCTTTGTTTCCAATCACTTGCCTTGTTTCCAAGCTAAGGTTTAGATTGTCGTGTATAGTTGTATCGTTATCAGTTCTTGTATTCGTAGTCATATCGGTTGGTTGTTGTAGTGTGTCCGTTTTTGTTGGTTTTGGAGTGTTGGGGGTAGGGTAGGTCCATCACGTCATAGCCCCCAAAATCGTGACAAGGACTGAGACGTTGCTGCGGCGTCTAGGTATCAGCAAAGCCAGCCATCAAAACACACCGGATATTCTGAGGAATTTGTGTTTGATCAAGGTAATTTACTAACTATTCATTAACGACATTCGGATTTCTGAGTGCTCATATCTTTCTAATAATGGCTTTAACTTCGTTCCCTGAATTGGCCGGAATTCAGGGTTCTGGATTTTTAAGCTGCTAAAGAGTTTATAACTCACCTGGACGTCTACTAAGTAGTAGATAAATCAACTGACAGTTTATTAAGTAGTAGATAAATCTACTAAATGGTATATAACTCAACTGGAAGCAGTAGACAGCCCAACTCTAGTTCAACAAAGGAGTAGATAACCCAACTGGTTCTCTACTGAGGAGTAGATAATCTAACTGATCGTCCACTAAGAAATATATAACAGATAACAGTAAATAACAGATAACCCAACTGGCCGCTTACTAAGAAGTACGAGTATATAACTCACCTGTACGCCGCAGATAAACTGGTATTTTACTAAGTGGTAGATAATACAACCGGTCCTCTGTTAATGAGTATATAACCCAACTTGTCCTCTAAATATACCTAAGGGAAATCCATTTTTTCTTAAATGTTTTATAAATCGTATTATTTCACCAAATCGCTGATACCATATGGTATTATTTCATCAAATCTTATTTGATTGAAATGAAGTTTTTTTTAATTTGCGGAAAATTCCATCAACTGAATATATTTGGCGAATATTTAATTTATTTGTTATTCAAGCTTGAACTATTTTTCTCTCCATTATCTGTTTCACGATTTATTATCGAACGCATGTCAAAAATTACCACACAGCCACCGAAAATAATTTAAGTTATAATTGACCGCAAATTTGGAGGTTTTGGTTGGTTTATCTTGATATACAAATGTAATCTATGATGATTTATTTTGGGGGTTTTTCCCGGCAAATCATTAGGTACGAGTATAAGAAGCTCTTAGTAGGGCTGAGTCGAATAATCTATGAGCTACTCGTACTTTGAGGTAATGTAATTGATATAATTACTCAAAAAGAAAAAATTACAACATACGTAGATATGTGCCCTGTTTAAAAGTTCATTAAGGAAAAAAACAAGTTGCGAATTTTTAACGCTAGCGTTACATCAATCCTAAACATGAAACATGGAATGTTAGCAACACTATATCAATAAACTTTTGGTCTTCGTAAAAAAATGCTTGAGACGCATAGCGAAGATTTTCTGGCCGCTGCGTATAACCAATGATAATCTACTTTCAATGTGCAACGTGGAACCAATTGAAGTCTAAGTACACAGAAGAAAATGGCGATGGAATGGACACACCTTGAGGAACGAAACCTTAGACATCACAAAAGTTGCTCTCCAATGGAACCAGCAGGGTACAAGAAATGGAGGTCGTTCAAAGGTAACATGGCGAATATCAACAGAGGGGGAATTGTACTCCAAAATCATGACCTGGCCGCAAGTAATACACCTGGCTCGAGATCGAAACAGTTGGTGAAATTTAGTACATTTCAATTAAAAAAAGTGTTTGATTCTAAAAACACATCCTTTGTGTTTGTTTTCTTATGTAAAATTAAAAAACGTTAACTAAAATAAAAACTGCAATTTTTTAGTGACTTTTTTTTGGGAAAAAAAGACACATGTGTCATTGCAAAAGGAACGATAAATCGATAATATCTTCATATCTCTTTGAAGTGCGATCATTTGGGAATTGATTATCCGAACAATAGCGTTGAAATGTCCATTTCATATTAATATCGCATTCATTTTGTGCTACTTAAATAATTATTTAGTGGAAAAAACGTATATAGCGCTCGTACATTTAAAGAGTGTCATAAATCAAAATTAAATATGATTATCTTTGAAGCAGTTTAAAAATAACTGTCATCAAATTATACGTTACAAAAGTGAATTAGCCGTAATATGTTTGGTTTATTATAACATACAATTTTTTGAGATTGATTTATGAAAATTTGCAAAATTGTTTTTTTTAAGATAACCTAAATCATGAAATCCATTTTGAGTTATAACACTCTTGAAGTAAATGAGTGATATCTATGTATGTTATTGTTTGCTTTTTATTTAATTTGTTATCTTATATGTTCACATTTTTGACACATCTGTCGTTTATGAGATTAGATATTTTGTTTTAATTACACTTTGTAATACGCGGGGCGTTATGGAAGTTCCTGGTAAACAAATGGCTTTCGTTTCTTTCTAATATTATTTTGGAATTTGACCTAATAAATTTGAAGATATACATACGAGTATATCTAAAAAGATTTAGGAAATTGTGGCAATGTGGACACCCTCAGAGAAGACGCATAACAGCAAGTCTGGGGGCAAGAAATCTAACGAAGTTGGTAAACAGAGGGACCCCCATAAGGGGCAGTACTGCCTCCATTAGTATGTAATCTGGCGGTGAATGTAGCCCTCTTAGATCTAGAACGTTGTGGCTGTATATTCTTGGCATATGCGGACGACGTTAGAGTCGCAGTACAGGTCTACAGGTGGCCCTGAATATAGCTGGGCCAGAGGCGGTGGCCTATATACTCGTTAATAGGGTTATTTACTCCTTAATAGGGTTAAATATGTTAGATTATCTACTCCTTAGTATAGAATCAGTTGAGTTATCTACTCCTTAGTAGAGGACCAACTTGGGTTATCTAATCCCTAGTAAAGGACCACTTTGTTGGGTTATCTACTAATTAGTAGACGTTCAGGTGAGTTGTATTATCTATAGTAGGCGGCCATTTGTGCTTTTTACTCTTAGGTAGAGGACCAGTTGGGTTATCCACCCCTTAGTCGGCGACCAATTGGGTTATCTACTCCAACGTAGATATATAGTTGGGTTATCTACTTTTTAGCATGGTTATATGTGTATATTAATAGACTCGGTGGGTTATCTGTCTTATTATCTGGAGTTATCTGATGTTTACTAGGAAGTATAAGGTTCCATATCGATGGCTTAATATAAAAAGGGCGTATCTTGATTTTTGTCATAATACTGTTTTCCATTTATTCTGGTAGAAACTGTCAAATGCACCTTAGTTTTTTAAAATTTTCAGGGGTTATAGTTGCAAATAAAGGATTTATAGGTATTGTAAATACTACATAAGTCTAGTCAAAGAATTTGTTTGGTTTTTATTCGGTTTTTCGTGCCCCTGTTAAGGATCAACAAAATCGAGATACGCCCTTTTTATATTAAGCCATCGATATGTGTTTCCTCCTCGGCTAAATGGAAATCGCTGTTTATGGAGAAGCTCAATCTGGATGTCCAATTTTGCCTCACTTTTTCGAGCATTGCTCACCGTGTGTCACGGTTCAATGTCATCCAGATTTTCAAACAAAAAATCATTGATCATGGTGCGTTAACGATCTCCCGCTTAGTTTTGAAAAAATAAGACCGGATGATGCCACTGGTGTGCAATTTTCTGGATACTTGTATTATACAAGTCTGTTGTATAGTGGTTTCACTCCATATAAGCAAAAGAAACACCCTTGATATATCAGTAGTTCGGTCAATACTAGTTTCCGAGATTTTGATGTGGTGAACTACGACCACATCAAAAATTTAAACCTGTAGGTTAGTTAGTCAAATCTGGTCTCGATATGAACTGGGAAGGTAAATATCTCCTTGTACTAAAGTGGAAAAAACTCTATACGTGGCCCGACAGAACTGACTCTAAAGTTCTATCGGGCCACTCCCTGATCAGTGAACATGCCAGGAGGTTTGGAATTGAGTCCTAAGACTTCTGCAAAAGCTGTTGAGATGAGGCAGAAGTCGAGAGTATTTTGAACATCTGCTCTGTTACATTCTAAGAAGTCACACAAATCTGGCCTGTACTCGTACCGATAATCGTATTATAGATAGCATTGTGTATAAAATAAATTGGTTCCGTGAATTAACAATTGTGCACGTGGTGACACTAGTGACCTCAATTGCTATATGTGGGCTGCGACTCTAACCTAACCTATAAATGAAGTACAGATGAGCAGAGGCGGAAATACAAAGCTTCCAAATTGGCCAATGCGTCTATGAAAAATATTTAGATGTGAGTAATTTGTTTGTTTCAGAGCGCATATATTGTCATTACTGAGTAGCCCATGCCACCTCCATTTATAGTAGGATTTGCTTGAACTTGTCTTATTTTCGTGGTAAAGCAGTGTTTAGAAAAAAATGTAAATTCCCAAAAATATTTAAATAGTCCCCAAAACTTGAAAAGTCGGACTAAAACATGCTCTTGCCGTATAATTTACAACACATATAAAAATGTAAAGATTGTATGATCCCAGCTTTGTGATTGGAGAAAATTTGGAAACATTTCGAAATTTCGTAAAAAAAGTATGTATGTAAGTATGTATATGAGATGAACATTCGGTTTTTACTCCGAATCCAAGTATTTCGAGGCTTGCCAGAATTTCTATGGCCTTGCGGGTTCCAATCGAGCGCTTGTCCCGATTTGGCATACGACACCAATATTCTACGTCAACGCACATTGGTAGATTTTTTGAAGAATTTTTCTCTCGAATACTCCAAGTACTGCTTTCGAAAGTACCCACGTTCAGAACCATATACCAGCACGGGTAGTATCAGTGTCTTGTAGGGTTAGATTTTGGTCTGTCGAGAGATGGCTTTGTTCATAAACTAATTGCTTAGTCCGAAGTAGCATCTATTAGGCAGGATTGTTGTTCGTTTTATCTCAAAACTGATGTTTTTGGTTTTGTTTATGGCTGTACCGAGGTATATAAAATCATTGACTATATCAAAGTTGTGGTTTTCAACTTCCACTGTTCGCCCGAGTCTGCTGGAAGTCTTGATGTTCGATTCCATTAACTTGGTTTTATTTCCGTTTACTGCCAGACCACTTTGGCAGATGCCTTCTCGACCTTTTCAAAGGTGACTGTTACTGCTCGCAATGTTCGGCCCAAATGGCGATATCGTTGGTATAAGCTAGCATCATGTGTTGCTTTGTGTATAAGTATAGTGTGCCACTCCTATTCAGATCTGCGTCTCGTATTCCATATCCCCAGTATACTATATATTACTGTTACCAGATTATCTTCTTTGTCTTTACATGTGAAGACAAAGAAGGTAAATGTTTAAAAAAAAAATGTTCAAACAAGGTATAGTTCCGATAACTTATTTTCCCATTTAGTAACATTTTATAAAGTTTTTAAGCAAAAATAAATTTCATAGGTTAATATTAAAACCAGTAAGGAAAGGCAGAAAGTCGGGCGGGGCCGACTATATAATACCCTACACCTCCCTAACAAAGCGATAAGGGTGATTGCGATAATAATTTGGAATAATTGGTAAATGGGTAGAAACCTATTATCTAATTCTGAAACGATAATAGCTAAATTAAGCAATATTCGTTCCTAAATTGAGAAACATCTTTCTGGAAAATTTTAATGATCGGAAGTAAAATACAACTTCTATAGCGGTTTGATACCAAATCAGGAGGAACATATATATGGAGCTTTAATATAAATCTGAACCGATCTTCCCTGAATACTCGTTCATGTAAAAAGACCTCCTTCTGTCGAATTTTGTACTGATAGGATATAAAATACAGTTCCTACAGCGCTTACATGTCAAATCGGGGGTAACATATATATGGGAGCTATATCTAAATCTGAACCGATTTTCTCCGAATTTGGCAGTATTCCTTCATGTAATAAGAAACCTCCTTCTGCCGAATTTCGCACTGATCGGATATAAAATAAAATTTTTACAGCGCTTACATGTAAAATCGGGGTAACATATATATGGGGGCTATATCTAAATCTGAACCGATTTTAACCAAATTCGCGCTTACATGTCAAATCGGGGGTAACATATATATGGGGGCGATATCTAAATCTGAACCGATTTTCTCCGAATTTAGCAGTATTCCTTCATGTAATAAGAAACCTCTCTTTGCCGACTTTCCCACTGATCGGATATAAAATAACATTTTGACAGCGCTCACATGTCAAATCGGGGGTAACGTATATATGGGGCCTATATCTAAATCTGAACCGATTTCTTCCAAATTTAAAAGTGTGCATTCATATAATAGGAAACCTCTTTCTGCCGAATTTCGCACTGATCGGATATAAAATACAGTTGTTACAGCGCTTACATGTCAAATCGGGGGTAACATATATATGGGGGCTATATCTAAATATGAACCGATTTCTTCCAAATTTAACAGTGTTCATTCATATAATAAGAAACCTCTTTCTGCCGAATTTCATACTGATCGGATATAAAATAAAGTTTTTACAGCGCTTACATGTAAAATCGGGGTAACATATATATGGGGGCTATATCTAAATCTGAACCGATTTTAACCAAATTCAATAGGGATCGTCCTTGGGCCAAAAAAAAGATATGTGTAAAGTTTCGTCGAGATCGGACCATAATTGCGACCTGTACTTTGATTACAAGAACACATGCACAGACAGACGGACAGACGGACATAGCTAAATCAACTCAGAAAGTGATTCTAAGTCGATCGGTATAACAAACGATGGGTATATTTCTTCTCCTTTTGGGTGTTACAAACAAATGCACAAAGTTATAATACCCTGTACCACAGTGTGGTGTAGGGTATAAATACTGGCCATTCTATTATGCCCTAAGTTTCTCTTTGAGACTCTGGAGCTCCGCCCTGTATGGTTTAAAAATTTAGCTTCAAACGTGTACCTTCGTTTGAAGCGTAAGCGTGCCATGTTTGATACAATGGGTTGACTGGTTAAGAAAGAATCTTTTTTTAAATATGCCTACTACTTATGCGGCACCAAAATAATATGCACGTCACATTGTCTATACAAATTACTAACAATTCTTTGTTTTCGTCTTTATTGGCACTAGTGAACCAGACATTAACCTTTGCATAGTTATAACTAGTCTACAGTTTAATTGTATGGCTCCTTCCGCCTCTCTAACGGCGTCTTATTTATTTGTCATTTAATGAAAAGAGATATCCACAACAATCTATACATAGTCGTTTGGAAATACTTGATCTCCAAAAATAAAGCAAAACGAAGGTAAGGTCAGTTATGTTCGGTATTTTCCGAAAACAATTCAAACATATGTTTTATCTATGCTGAGTTGTATTCGAGTTTTTTATTTGGCTTTTGTTTTCGAAAATACGCAAAACATAACAAAGAAACAACAATCATCACAGACATTTTTCGGTTGCTTCTTTTTTTGTTTATTTCATTACGGCAGCGGAATTCAGATGATAGTCGTCATTCATCGAAAAATTAGCATATCAGCGTTTTTTGTTTCTCGATTAAGACAATTGACCGATCGGTACGAGTATTTACGATTGGCTTCCAAGACGTTTATAATAATAATAATAATAAAGATGCTCGAGCTGAAGTTAATTCACGTGACGAATTTGTTGCTATGTCATTGGGTATGATATTAAAATGTACACTGAAGAAAAAGAGTATGCTAGGATTATACACAGATGGGAATTATTGTAATCTCTTCACAGTAGTATATATACAAAACTAGATGACCAGGCGAACTTCTTTCCGTCCCGCCTCTTTGATCAATTATGCATTGTCCGTAATAGTGTCCTTCCTCGGGCCAATATACATCCATCAAGTACAAGATCGTGAAAATCAAACCATCTATTCTAGTGTGATGCGTCGACTAACGGACGTCATTCTCTTACATAAGTATACATATATCAATACCTCCATTCTAAAACATGCTAAGTCGACTTAGTTTAGCTTTAGGGAGATTTCTAATTATTCCAAATTATATTCAGTAAAAATTTGGTGGTTATCCGTTTTGCACTTAGCATAGTTTAGAATGGAGGTATCGATATATAGGTTTGTCATGTTTTATAAGAGCATCAAGCAATAATTACAGGACCTATTTAAAAAATCTTTTATTTAAAGCTATGTAAATAGTAGATCAAAGTGGGCGTGGTATTATTTCAAAATCAAAGGTTCCAGAAAATATTGCGTGTAAAAAATAAAATTTGCTAGGTGGTGAAAGCGACATTTGGTTTATATGTAAGTCAATACAACCATCTTCACAAAAAAGGGGCGATTCCAGAGTATTGGAATTTAATGTGAAATACAGCTCTTCTATAGCGCTAAAGGGCCAAATCGGAAGTTACATATATATGGAGGCTATAACTAAATCTGAACCGATTTTGACAAATTTAAAAAGGGTTCTTCCCTGGGGTGCCAATTATCAGCAAGAATGGACTGAAATTGCGACCGTACAGGTTAACGAACTTAGGATGGACCGAAACACAGTGGGAGGAATTAACAAAAAGGGTAATAAATCGGCCGTTTCTTAACCAGACTGCCGATTGCGAAACTTTCGAAGAAAGAACGGGTCAAAAATATTCTCTGGTATTGTTGTCAAGATTCTCTAATTTACAACAAATTTGAAAAGTAAGCCCCATTTTCTCCAATCGCAAAGCTAGAAGGAGTGGTAAGGAGTTGCACGTTGAAATGCAAATGAATAAGGTGCCCGGCATTTAGTACAGTAAATATAGGGGAAAATGCAAAAATTTAATTTTTGGGCATTTTCTAAATTATTTTGGTAATTGACTTTTGCAAATATAATGATTCGCGAATTGCTTTAGATAGGTGATGCCAAGACCTACAAACTAAAAAATTCTGAATTTTTTCACTGTGGAGATGAGCTGAAGATCAAAGAGTTCCATTCTAAGTGAAGGAAGGTATTTGAATAGTCAACTGAAAAAACTGAAAAAACGACCTTGAAACCCAACACCTATGATGCTTTTGTAAAAATAATGTTATGGGTGTCTAAATGGTAAGTCATTATTTCTTTTTAATTTGACTTACCCGCCAGGTTACCTGGTAATGAGAGTTTTTACTGGGTAAGAGTCCTATGGCGAAAAGGACAAACTTTTTTGCAATCACTTCTTTTTGTAATTTTTTTTATTTTCATAGAAAACTTCATAGAAAACTCCTCCAATAAGTGTCCTGGAGGGAAAATGATGCGATTTTGTGAGGAGTTTTTTTATTTTCTAAGCACAACTTTAAATGGTTATATCTCCTTAAATAGGCGTCTCAGAGGATTTAGTGTGCACTTATTTTTTGATAAATTTTTGATTTCCTGAGCAAAAATTTAAATGGATCTATATCCTTACATACGATTTCGGAGTACACTTTAAAGAATTTGGACTTGGTGGAGTTCACATACTACCAGCGTAGGATTGCTAGGCTGCCATCAATTCTGTGGAGTCCACATATCCAAATTCACAAACAACCATCGACTGCCAACGAGAAACACATATACCTCATATGGGGACCTGGGAATAAGAATATCCCGGGGAACTTGCTAGGAAAGGGACGACATTACAAATTCTCGAAGAATTTTCATATATTGGTGCTCCACTGTACACATGCAAGCTTTGGCTTGGGCAAGAGGCAATCAGGCAGTCCAGTGAAAGATGGACAGAAATCAGCACCTGTAGGGTAGCTAGACAAATCTGGCCAAGATATGACCTGAGAAAGTCTAAATATATCCTCGCACTAGAGAGGACAACACTATATACGTTTGTGTCAGTTCTGACGGGATACTGCTTTATCGGCGAACACGCCAGAAGATTGGGTATTGACTCCAAAGACTTGTACAGAAGCTGTGGAGATGAAGAAGTGGAGAGCATTGAGCATCTGCTATGCTACTATCCCGCATTAACTAAACGACGATTGGATCGGTCCTTCTAGGAAGTTTAACACATCTTTCATTCTCGAAGTGCGCCACCGTCCACGTGCAAGCATTGGCCTAGAAGCCCAATCAAAGATGGACAAAAATTAGAGCCTGCGGGGTAGCTAGACAAATCTGACCAAGATATGACCTGAAAAGGTCAAAATATCTCCTCACACTAGAGAGGAAAGACTATCTACGTTAGTGTCAGTTCTGACAGGGGTATTGACTCCATTGACTGCAGAAGCTGTGGAGATGAGGAACAAGTGGAGAGCATTGAGCATCTGCTATGCTACTACCCCGCATTGACTAAACGACGTTTGGATATATTGAGGTCGGTCTTTCTAGGAAGTTTAACAGATATTTCCGGTACCGATATTCGTACTATTGATAAATTTGTATATCAAACACTTTAGTTTTGTGAGCATTTGTTTTTGTATAAACAATTTGGATTGGCTAAGCAAAACTTTAAAAAGATCTATGTATATCCTTAAAATAACGTCCTTGAGCGAAATAGATGAAATTGCGGGCGAGGTGTGAATGTGTGTAGGGCTGCCACTGAGATTTTTTCCTGGTAGATACTGTTCGGAAGGTACCGGTATAGGGTGACTGCCTTAAGCCGTGAACTGATTTGGATACATTTTTCTGGGAATATTATAGGGTAAAATAAAATACTATTTGACAATTGTTAGTTGGATCGGTTTGTTTCGGATTCGTCCTTGACCCGAAGAAAGTCTATGAGAAGATTGGTTCATATTTGCGAATTTATTTATATTCCTCTTGTATTTGTTATCCATAATACTCGTTTCTCTGAGTGCACATTCTTGTCGGCATGGATGAATGACACACAGACAATACGATTATTTAAAAGTTATCAATCTTTAGGTTGCAGATAATTTTGGAATTTTTGAAAATTAAAATATTTACTTATCATTCAATCATTATAGAATTATAAATGAATGTGTCCGATGTCATTATATTCGATATGGACATTGATTGGTTTTTTGATGGTATATTTACAAATATGTTCAAAATAGCGTATATAATTAACTCTCGGAACAGTGGAGTTATTGGAAATTCCTCCCCCATCCAAAATACATATGTAAATTATATGCAACATCTATATATAGCCCATCGAAGCATTTAACATCCCATGTGTTTCCGTCGTGTTGGTGCACAGATGGAGGATATCCCGTGATACCTGTTACAGACCACACGTATTGAGTACTGTCTGTGTTAAGCGTCGTGTTTATGGCGTATGGCTTATTGATTAATGATTATTTGAAAGTGTTACAAAGATTTATAATTGTTTTCGAATTAACATAAAATATGTAAAATATTTTTTTAGTTACTATGTATAATGATGAGCATAACGACGTCGACAACAAGCAACACAACAGCCACAAAGCAGCTGATGATGAATAAATTATAGTTATTTGTTGCTGTGGTCTGGCCCTTACAGTCCGTCTGTCCGGTCGTACGTCTGCCGGTTAATCTGCTAGTGATGATGGTGATGATTATAATGTTTATTTTGTTTTATGTTTATCATCACAAAGCAAGCATTAACCTTTTTTCGAACATTGTTAACAACAGAGCCGCCAAAAACTTTAAATGGTCAATACAAATTTTAATATTGTGCGATTCATTTAGACATCAAATAAAAATCCTATTATAAGTATTCATAACAATGGACTTTAGGAATCTTGTTTTATTTTTTTTTTGAATAGGCTTAACGTTTGAATGAATTCCAGTTCAAAAGATCGTGAGCTTGAACGATATATTGTCTCCGAGTGTTCTTGTGACAATTTTATTTATATACAGGTTGTCAAAACATTTAATTAGACAATAAAATATAAAATTAGTCTTTTGACAATGTAGTTCTTCGAACATCTTAAAGATACCAGTCGTAAAAATGTTATCCATGACGATGTTATTAATTATATCAAGTGCATCTACAACCATCGATTCCGTGTTTCAAGGACCATTTTGAGTGCAAAAAGACTTTCAAAATTATGTTAGCATTGCTTCGAAATAACCCAGTAGGCAAAAAAGTCGTTGAAGATATTGTAATCATCGATTCGTCAGAGACATGTTCCTGAAGACGCATGTCGCTTTTATTGCTTTCACGATCATACAAGGGCATTCGTTCTTTACGACAAATTACAAGAGAAAGTACTTATACCATTACCGCTGATGGAAAGTTCAGCCAACTCAAACTCTCGACGATTCCGTTGAAGACAACTTACGAGTAAGCGGCAATGTAATCTATCTAGCTTTCAAATCAGAAGGGTAGCGTAGTGCAAGTACATGCTATTGTTAATACGAAGAGTTTAACTTGGATTACAAGCCGAGTCACCAATGTTATAAGACAGATGCAAAAAAAAAATATTTCAATATTTAAATATACAAATAATCAAATTCTTGTCCATATTCTTAGCGACAATGTCGCCTAAGTGTCATACCATTATCTCAAGTTTCGTACCATTTCCTTTAAATCTCCTTAATTACTTATTTATATTACTTATATGACCAACCGGGAAAGTTAACATAACTTCGTATCAATAAGTCGGTTGAGGACAAGCTGACTAACGCCAATCAGAGTAATATTGGAGTACTTACCCTAAGAAAAAAAATCGCTTCTGTAGTATTTTTTCTGGAAACATATTATATTTGGGAAAAGATACTTTTTTGCTATAGGTAGGAAAACAAATTCTGTAGCCGATTTAAATATTTTCCCGTTTTTAAAGATAATTTGCACCAAAACTCCGAAAAAAATAACATTGATAAAAGAGATATTCAAACTTTTTTTCCGGTATGTAAATATAAAATATGTGCACCAAAGTATATTTTATTTAAATTTTGATCCCAAAAATATTATGTTTCCTGTTTTTTTCTCGGTGTACTACATATAGTAGCGAAATTTCATGCGTTTTGCAGTTCGAATGTTCTGACTTAGAAGATCAGCCGAGCTTTAATTAAAAATTAATTCTGTAAATTAACCCATCAGAATTATAAGAGGAAGTTATGATAAGATTTGTGACATCAGGCAATGTCATAATGCTGATGAAAAACAAAAATTTGTCAATTCATACAAAGTTTTACTCTTCTTGTAATAACATTTTTATTAAACAATGCTTCTGTTTCGAATGTTGATCCTACTCATACTCGTACTCCCACTCTGACAGGTACTACATCTCATATTTATAATCGAAGTACTACTCATTATAATACCCGTACTCTTACATCCACTCCCATTCCTATTCCTATTCCTATTCCTATTCCTATTCCTATTCCTATTCCTATTCCTATTCCTATTCCTATTCCTATTCCTATTCCTATTCCTATTCCTATTCCTATTCCTATTCCTATTCCTATTCCTATTCCTATTCCTATTCCTATTCCTATTCCTATTCCTATTCCTATTCCTATTCCTTTCCTATTCCTATTCCTATTCCTATTTCTATTCCTATTCCTATTCCTATTCCTATTCCTATTCCTATTCCTATTCCTATTCCTATTCCTATTCCTATTCCTATTCCTATTCCTATTCCTATTCCTATTCCTATTCCTATTCCTATTCCTATTCCTATTCCTATTCCTATTCCTATTCCTATTCCTATTCCTATTCCTATTCCTATTCCTATTCCTATTCCTATTCCTATTCCTATTCCTATTCCTATTCCTATTCCTATTCCTATTCCTATTCCTATTACTATTCCTATTCCTATTCCTATTCCTATTCCTATTCCTATTCCTATTCCTATTCCTATTCCTATTCCTATTCCTATTCCTATTCCTATTCCTATTCCTATTCCTATTCCTATTCCTATTCCTATTCCTATTCCTATTCCTATTCCTATTCCTATTCCTATTCCTATTCCTATTCCTATTCCTATTCCTATTCCTATTCCTATTCCTATTCCTATTCCTATTCCTATTCCTATTCCTATTCCTATTCCTATTCCTATTCCTATTCCTATTCCTATTCCTATTCCTATTCCTATTCCTATTCCTATTCCTATTCCTATTCCTATTCCTATTCCTATTCCTATTCCTATTCCTATTATCCATTAGATTTGTGTAGTTCGTGAACGGGTTTTCCAACAAGAGGTGTTATTTTGGTATTCAAAGAAAAATGCCATTTTTGAGATAAATAATCGGATGTTTATTTCATAATAAAGAGGAAGGTATGCCCTTGATCATGAAAAACAACATCACCCAAATGGCAACCACGACCACGCTTACAGGACCATATCCTTTTCATGAAATTTTCCATACCCAAATCGCAAAGTGGCTGCCCTATGTCCTCGATAGCCTCACGAATTCTCAACAATATCTCTTGGGTTTTCCGAGTCCCAGATGCGACAATTTTGCTTGTTGACGTAGCCACCGAGGTGGAAATGGGCGTCATCAGTCAAGATGATTTTTCGATGATTTTCGAATTTTAATAATTTCAATGCGTTGTTGAATCGTGTATCGTTCCATTTTTAGTAATGGCGTAGTTTCTACTTGTCAAATGTCAAAGAATAAAAGCTTCAAAAGTGACAGCTACCGAAATACCGGGTGATTCAAAATAACACCTCTTGTTGGAAAACCCGTAGTTCAATTGAACGGGTCACTTTACTGAATAGTATAAACTAGTTCACACAACTCGTTTATTTCAGCTAAGTAGTTCGCTGTATCTTTTTTCTTCAACTATGTCATTTCGTGCTCTGTTCTTAGCTGTTATGTGTTGTTTCCATTTTAATTTTATCATGACTCGTATATTCACTCATTCCATTCATGTTCCAATCAGATTCCTTAAATAACGGCCGATTATAACTGGTGATCTATTGAACGAAATAAGCTGTTGAACTACAGAGAGCTAAAGAGCTGGTGAATTAAAGAGCAGTTGAACAAAAGTGCTGCTGAACTGAAGTGAGCTTGTGAACTAAAGAGCTGTTGAACGAAAGAGCTGTTGAGCTAAAGAGCTGTTGAGCTAAAGAGCTGGTTAACTAAAGAGCTGTTGAATTAAAATGAGGTGGTGATCTAAAGAGGTAGTGAACGAACGTGTGAACTAATGTAAACTAAATCAGCGAACTAGTTCACTCAATTGAACTGAAGTAAAATAAGCGATCACTTGAAAGATCTAAAGTGCTTAACTCTAGTATTCATTACAGTTGAATTTTGAACTACTCAGCAATCTCTTCAAGCAATAGTAGAGAATATCCCTGATATCGGAGATTAAATTTATTCCATCCTTTGTCAGCACGTTATACGAGTAACTCACTCATTTTGCTATTTCCCTAATAGCCAACATTTTAGACTTGTAAATACTGCAGTAATCATGCAGCCTATGAGTTATGGATAGTCCCATGTTTTTGGAGTATGTAGACCCCGAGGCCGACTCTGCAATTAAGTTTGGAGCAGTCATTATAGAAGTCCACATGTCTATACCAACAGGGGGAGGCTTTTCCATACATCCTTGTCTGGTATAAGTGGGTGGTACTTCTAGTTAATTTGTGGATCAGATAAAGACGGACAGAGAGACATAACAAAACATCAACATATTTTGCACAATCAGTAAAATATTATATGGGTTTTTCACTGGTGGTGGTATTCCTCGCCATTGCCACCGCTCTATCCAGCTGTGTACTCCACGTGTGTGTAGGTCTTTCTCTTTTGCTGTCCTGCGGGATCCAATCAATGGCTGTCTGATGATATTAAATAGAAGAGGTGTCTTCACACATGCTTGTCGAACCCCGGATTTTTCTGCTGAGTTTATTATTGCAAAATACATTAATGTGAATTTATGATATAAGTTTATACGTCAACTATTCGTTGAAAAAGCAAAACTGTCTATCGACAGGATTTATTCTGTAGATAATACGGCTCGAAGGACCAATTGAAGCTCTCAATCACTAGAAAGAATGATATGTTTGTGAAAGAAAGACGAAATTGAATTTTCTGCTCTGCTTAATTTTTAAAATTAAAGTAAATTATGAATATTTTGTTTAGTGCGTTTTCAGCTATAAATCCTTTTATTATGTACCGATTGACAAGAAATTATGGTTTATATTAATTATAAACCCGATTGACTTATATAGCTAACTAATTTAATTTTGCCTTACTTTTTCTCCCACAGATACAACAAATATACCGTTTATCACGACAAAGAAGATGCTTTCCAGTATATGGTTGATTTACAAACACAAGATGTTGATCTGGATTTCTGGCTATTATCGCGTAACATGTCTATCGTTTCTGTTAGTCCCATAATGCAACCGATTTTCGAAGAACGTCTCAATCAACTAGGAGTGACTTATCAAACCATACCGCTCATGGAGGAAATGCGATCATTCAATACAACAATTGACGCATGTGAAGGAGCTGAATGTGGACACAACAGATCCAAGAGGCAGGCACGTGGTTTCTTCTCCCATTTCCCCAGATACACTGAGGTGAGTAGAAATTAATGAACCGACCATAGGAGATGGTTAAAGTTTTATTTCGTTTCACAGATTTTGAGTTTCATGAGTACTTTGGCTTCACGTTATCCTCAATACTGCCGCTACGAATCTTTGGGTCGCACTTCAGAAGGTCGTCATTTGGCTGTGCTATCGATTTCCTTGAATAGTCGTATTCGTACTCGTCGTGTGGCCTATATTCAGGCTGGTGCTCATGGTCGTGAGTGGATCACTCCTTTGTCGGTGTTGTATTTTGCCAATGAAATCTTGTCAAATATTCGGGCTTTCCAAAAAGTTCTCAACGATGTGGAGCTGTATTTGGTACCCTTGGTTAATCCTGATGGTTATGAATATTCCTTTACTACTGTAAGTAGTATACGCCCGCTCCTCTCTAAGGTGGTGACAATCCTACTTTGAATTTCTTAAATGTTTCTAACTTTCAGGATCGTTTCTGGCGCAAAAACAGACATCATTATCCCGGTCGTTCTTGTGTGGGTGTTGACATCAATCGTAATTTCGCCAATAATTGGAATGCTCGTGGTGCTAGTCAAAATGTAATTGAAAATGGCAAAAAATGTTCCAAATTAAAAGCCAACAGATCTAACTTTGTTACATTTCTTTCAGCTTTGCTCCGAAGTCTTCTCGGGTACTTCGCCAGCTTCAGAACCGGAAACAGCAGCCATTTCCCGCTACTTGGAATACAATCGTCATCGTGTGAAACTCAGTTTGGATGTTCATTCATTTGGCAAATTCATCTTCTATCCTTTCGGCTATGCCAGGTACACAACCGAGCGGAATGAAAAACTATTTCAAAACGGAAAATGTCAATTAAACAATTATTTCCTCTTTTTTTTGTTTCTTTGTAGAAATGCTAATGCTCCCACACGTAATTTCTTGCATCAGGTGGCTCTCCGTGCTGGCAGTCAGATAGCCAAGTATCGCGGCACCGTCTATACCGTGGGCACTTCAGCCAACATTCTGTACGAAGCTTCCGGTGGCCTTGATGACTATGCCTATGGCAATTTGGGCATCCCCATGTCCTTTACCCTCGAATTGCCCGGAGAGAATTTCCAGGTGGCCTCTTCGGATATCATACACATTTGCAAGGAAACATTTGCTGGTTTTGTCGAATTCGTTAGACATGTTAGTTTGTATTAAACTATTGCATCATGTCTAACACTTTGAAGAGTTCCCTCTCCCACTAACATTCGGTGACTGCCCATTGACTCAGTTAATGTTAGATGACTTCTCTAGTTTTTAGTAATCTCAATTTATTTATATATACATACTCTATAGTTTTGTGCTACTTTAGAAGCATATTTGCGAGATTTTTTTATACTCATATAGATTTTTTTGTTGAAAATTATATTAATCATACATTGGATGTGTATGTGAATATGTAATTTTCTTTAGTAAATTTCGAACTGTCATTTATATTTGTAATTTAGTCTTTTAATTTAATTGTTAATTAATTTTAAAGAAATAAATAAAAGAAAAAATTTCAATATAAAATTAGGTTAAATGGGTTGATTATTTCAACAAGACTATATTTGTAATGGGACCGATTGCAAAAAAGTGGGAGTAGTACTACAATTTGTGAGCAGGTCGTTTCACAAAGTACTAAATATTTATAGAGGAGGAGATTGGCTTTCAGCAAATACATAATTAAACCATCTGCAAAGAAAGAATGTGATATACTTATCGTTTTTGTGTTCTTCTGATACAAAATATTTTGAGGCTTGTAATTTCCAAGCTACTTTTTTAATAAACGAAGATACTGCAAATATTACAATAAATAGAAGTATAGAAGGGCTGAAGTTAGGCACAGCCTACTATATATTACCCTGCACCACTGTCTAGACCGAAAGAGTCGAACACGATTACACTATGCAACAAAATCATTTTTTTCTAAACTTGAAATTTTCATGGATATTACCTTTAGTATTTAGGTCAAATTAAAGGAAATTATGAGGGCTAGAAATGCTGAAAACAACACTTTCACGTAGAAACCGAAGTTTATTTACCGTCGTTAAAACAATTAGAATAGATTTTATCTTTTTTAAAAAAAAGTAGTTTTTTTTCTGGCACGAAAAAAATAAAAATATAAAAAATCTCAAAATATTTGTTTGTTCTATTTTTTGAACGCTAGCTTCCAAACGAAAAAAGCAATGATTACTTGTAATAAATTTGGATAAATGTACACTGTACAAATAGGGAAATAAAAAAAATGTTACATATTTTTTATTTATATATTTTAACCGGAAGAGATTCAAGAGCTGACATTCCACCCAGAAAAAACAACGGTTTGGGGGCCGGTGGAATCATCGGTCCATATTTCTTTAAAAATGATGCCGGTGAGAACGTAACCGTCAATGGCGACCGTTATAGTGCCATGATAACTGAATATTTGAAGCCTGAAATTGAAGCTTGTGATCTCGGCGACATTTCGTTTCAACAAGACGGCGCCACTTCCCACACATCGCATCAATCAATGGATTTATTGAGAGAACACTTCGGTGAGCAGATAATTTCACGTTTTGGGCCAGTCGATTGGCCACCAAGATCGTGTGATATCAAACCGTTAGACTTTTTCCTGTGGGGATATGTAAAGTCTAAAGTTTATGCGGACAAACCCGCTTCGATTCAGGCCTTGGAGCAAAACATCACGCGTGTCATTCGCCAGTTACCAGTCGAAATGTTGAACGAGTCATCGAAAATAGAACTCAACGGATGGACCATCTGAGACGTAGCCGCGGCCAATATTTGATAGACATATCTTCAAAAAATAAATGCCAAAGAATGTTCTTTCAAATGATACGAGTAATAAACATTCCCTATTTGAATGTTCTGTGTTTTTTTTTCTTTAAAAAAGTAGGGAACCTCGAAATGGATCACGCTATATATATCCTTTTTTATTTAAGTATATCTTAATAATTGTAACACAATTATTCCATACGTAAATAAAACGTTCACTGAGAACATTGGGCTTTAACGGATTCTCTCCAAATACACATATCTCTGGCTAACGATTTGACATGATTCCAGGTGAGTTGAGCTGCTTCATGTTCTTGTCTGACGCGATGTCCTTGTGGATTCTATTCCAGCGTAGGTCTTGCAATTTCTGATGTAGGCCGTCTGAGGGTATGGCCGATCCATTTTCTTTTACGTATTTCTAGAGAGATTGGACTGCAGTTCGCCATCTGCCAGAGGGACTCATTGGATACCCAGTTTGACCAGTATATATGTACGTAATATTTGTCTGAGGCATCGATTTACAAAAGTCTGTACTCTGTTTTGCGTCGCTTTTGTGAGACTCCATGTAGTACTGCTTTTGAATATCTTTATTTTCGTTTTCTTCGAGAATATATTGGCACGCCATATTTTGTGTAATTTAAGGAAAACCACTTGCGCCTTGTTTATACGATCGGAAATATCATTTGCGGAACCTCCATCTTTAGATAGAGTACATCCAAGGTAATTGAACGATGAAACGTCCTCAATTACTATACCGTCGACAGTGAATGGAGTGGACATTTCTGTACCAATCCGCATTAGTTTTGTTTTTCGAAAGTTTATTCTATCGTAATCCTATCTTTTTTACATTTTCGGATAATTTAATAAATTTTTTTTAAATCGATATCGTTAAGATATTCAGCCATGTTCCAGCGGATACCGATAGGAGCTTCTGTATTTGTTTCTTCCATCACACAGTCCAAAACGATGAGAACAAGTGTGGGAGATAATACACATCCTTGTCTCACACCTGCGGTGGTACTAAAAGGGTTGCTTTCTTTACTGTTTAAACGGACTTTATATTGAGCTTCTTTATACAGCTCTCGTATAAGTGTGACTATTTTATTCTCCAATTTTTATGGATGTTACCTCCAATTGTTATGGATGTTACCTTTAGTATTAGTATTTAGTATAAATTAAAGGCAATTATGAGGGCTAGTAATGTTGAAAACAAAACTTTCACGTAGAAACCAAAGTTTATTAACCGTCGTTAAAACAGTTAGAAAAAATTTTAATTTTTTAAAAAGACGTTTTTTTGCTGCCACGAAATATCCGTAAAAAATAGAAAAAATCGCAAAACATTTATTTGTTTTATTTTTTGAAAGCTAGCTTCCTAACGAATAGATTTTAATTTTTGTAATAAATTTGGTTAAATGTATAAGTTATAAGCCATATTGTAAAAATAGGGAAATTACAATAAAATATTTTACATATTATTTATTTTGGCAAAAAGTTATTAAAAATTAAATTAATTTATGAATATATTTTTGGGACTCAATGTGAGGGGTTTCATAAGTCGGTTTACCCGACTGAACTTTCTTACTTGTAGCAATGTCCGTCTGTCTGGTTGGTGCGCACGATAACTTTCGACAGGATTAACTGATTGACTTAAAATTTGGTATATGGACATATCCGAAAAACTGCATACCAAACATGTAAAAAAATGCCAGGTGTGTAATGAAATCATTACTTTTCGGTGCATTCTAATGATCTCACCAATGAAATGACACGGTCAGCGGGTTCTGTAAAATATAAATTATAACATTATGTATACAAAAAATTGCCGCAGAATACTGCCGTGAAATTAATGTGTAACATCTGCAACATAAGAATTTCTAGTTTTTGGATGAACCACCAAGTGTTTTGTTCTAATAAGAGCTATTTTAATATCCTTAAATATTCCTCTTTCTTTAATGTATTTCGATTTTTGGTAAAGCTAAAAAAACATGCAAATTTACGTGGACAAAAGCACGGCACAGCTGACTTGTTGTAAAATAAATATTACAACAAAACACTTAAAGCAATAAGAAAAAAGCTTTTTACTATAAAGCTTTACTCTTAATGTGTAAGTGATTTCTACAAGTAAATTCTAATTGAATTTCTTGTGGACATGGCAAAGTGCTAGTATTTCATTGTGTTTGATAGTTTGATCGATAGCCGAAAAGTGAGTCTTTGGGTGCAATTCTCATTTGCTCGTGTGAGTCGCCCCGTGATAGGCTTTGAGAGTTTGGTTATCGAATCATCAATCAAAGGCTTTTTTGAAAAGCCGGCCATGTAGACTACTGATGACGGGGGTCACGCCCCAGAAATCATGATATAGCCTGTGGGCACGCAATGAAATACTTGCAATATATTTTGCCATGTAAAATACTTGCTTTCTATCACTGTATAGAAGCAGGTTGGTCTATAGCCAAGAGAGTATCTCAGTTTAAATCATAACGATTACAGACCGAAATAATAACGGGCAACCGACATTTAGGTAAATATTTAAATGTGATTTCAAAGAACTCTGAAATAATTGTTGTTGCTGAAGGTTATATGAAAATATTGCATTCAGAACGCCAACGGGATGAACATCAGTAAAACAAATTGCGTAGGAATGTAACGTCCGCAACCCAGGATTTGCCCATATGTCAATGTTTTTTCTATCACAGGCTAAGGTCAAAGATGAACTATGTTGGTCCACTCCATCGAGTACCTCCCCCACGAAGGGTCAACATTTAGTGCAATATTGATTATCTCATAACTTCTATACAACTACTCAGAATCTTGTATGCTCCAATAAAATTGTATGCTCCAATATACGCAAAAAAGTTTTTAGGTCTCGGAGACAAAAAAAAATTGCATAGTGTAGTTATATACTCGTAAGCACATTCAAACACATCTAGCTATATGGGGTCAGAATTTTTAATATCGCCCTATGAAGTTATTTTTGTGAAAAAAGTTGCTAAATGGTAATCATTTACATTGTCACTATCATTTATATTAAAAAAAATTAGAAATTGAAAAAAAAAAAAAATAAATAAAAATGCGTTTTTGGGTTTTACGGAAATTGTAATAACATTTGAACGGCTGAACCGATTTTTACATATTCTAAGTCGTTTTAAAGAGAACAAACACCAGGCGTCTGTTTCTGTGTTTTTAAAATTTATAATTGCTTTTGTTATTCAGTCAGAATTTATTTGGTTAAAGACCTTATGTTTCAGTTAGATTCGTGAAATATGGTATTGGTTGGTAGTTCTTATTAACAAAAAGTTACTGCATCCATAAGTATTTCAAGCTGATTTAAACTAAAGACATACATTATTGCTATTGAATTCTGACAATGATAGAGTGGTGTCGATCGAAACTGCAGTCAATTCTAGAAAATTTCACCAAACTTGTTTTTTTTAATTTCATCAAATATTTATTTTAGTACATAACACAGTACAAAATTTTTCAGCAAAAAATCCACCTTGAGCAAAAAAATTCGTATGGTCATTCAATTATTATTTGAGCCAACTTGACTAAATGAATGATCCTGAAGTTCATATTTTAGGGGCTACTTTCGCGTTCGCGTTTAAATAAATTTTTTCGAAATTTCGCCGAAATTCATTATAATAGATAATTCCTTCAAAATTTTATTTTAATAGAAATAATAATAAAAATTAATATCAATTTCATTAAAATGCAATTTGTATAGAAAATTTCATTGAAATACAATTTTTATAGAAAATTTCATTGAAATGCAATTTTTATAGAAAATTTCATTGAAATGCAATTTTTATAGAAAATTTCATTGAAATGCAATTTTTATAGAAAATTTCATTGAAATGCAATTTTTATAGAAAATTTCATTGAAATGCAATTTTTATCGAAAATTTCATTGAAATGCAATTTTTATAGAAAATTTCATTGAAATGCAATTTTTATAGAAAATTTCATTGAAATGCAATTTTTATAGAAAATTTCATTGAAATGCAATTTTTATAGAAAATTTCATTGAAATGCAATTTTTATAGAAAATTTCATTGAAATGCAATTTTTATATAAAAATTTCATTGAAATGCAATTTTTATATAAAAATGTCATTGAAATGCAATTTTTATAGAAAATTTCATTGAAATGCAATTTTTATATAAAAATGTCATTGAAATGCAATTTTTATATAAAAATGTCATTGAAATGCAATTTTTATATAAAAATGTCATTGAAATGCAATTTTTATATAAAAATGTCATTGAAATGCAATTTTTATATAAAAATTTCATTGAAATGCAATTTTTATATAAAAATGTCATTGAAATGCAATTTTTATATAAAAATGTCATTGAAATGCAATTTTTATATAAAAATTTCATTGAAATGCAATTTTTATATAAAAATTTCATTGAAATGCAATTTTTATATAAAAATTTCATTGAAATGCAATTTTTATATAAAAATTTCATTGAAATGCAATTTTTATATAAAAATTTCATTGAAATGCAATTTTTATATAAAAATTTCATTGAAATGCAATTTTTATATAAAAATTTCATTGAAATGCAATTTTTATATAAAAATTTCATTGAAATGCAATTTTTATATAAAAATTTCATTGAAATGCAATTTTTATATAAAAATTTCATTGAAATGCAATTTTTATTTAAAAATTTCATTGAAATGCAATTTTTATATAAAAATTTCATTGAAATGCAATTTTTATATAAAAATTTCATTGAAATGCAATTTTTATATAAAAATTTCATTGAAATGCAATTTTTATATAAAAATTTCATTGAAATGCAATTTTTATATAAAAATTTCATTGAAATGCAATTTTTATATAAAAATTTCATTGAAATGCAATTTTTATATAAAAATTTCATTGAAATGCAATTTTTATATAAAAATTTCATTGAAATGCAATTTTTATATAAAAATTTCATTGAAATGCAATTTTTATATAAAAATTTCATTGAAATTCAATTTTTATATAAAAATTTCATTGAAATGCAATTTTTATATAAAAACTTCATTGAAATGCAATTTTTATGGAAAATTCCATTGAATGCAATTTTTATAGAAAATTCCATTGAAATGCAATTTTTATAGAAAATTTCATTGAAATTGAATTTTTATAGAAAATTTCATTGAAATGCAATTTTTATGGAAAATTTCATTGAAATGCAATTTTTATAGAAAATTTCATTAAAATGCAATTTTTATAGAAAATTTCATTAAAATGCAATTTTTATAGAAAATTTCATTAAAATGCAATTTTTATAGAAAATTTCATTGAAATGCAGTTTTTATAGAAAATTTCATGGAAATGCAATTTTTATAGAAAACTAGCGGACCCGGCGAAATGTCATTGAAATGCAATTTTTATATAAAAATGTCATTGAAATGCAATTTTTATATAAAAATTTCATTGAAATGCAATTTTTATATAAAAATGTCATTGAAATGCAATTTTTATATAAAAATGTCATTGAAATGCAATTTTTATATAAAAATTTCATTGAAATGCAATTTTTATATAAAAATTTCATTGAAATGCAATTTTGATATAAAAATTTCATTGAAATGCAATTTTTATATAAAAATTTCATTGAAATGCAATTTTTATATAAAAATTTCATTGAAATGCAATTTTTATATAAAAATTTCATTGAAATGCAATTTTTATATAAAAATTTCATTGAAATGCAATTTTTATATAAAAATTTCATTGAAATGCAATTTTTATATAAAAATTTCATTGAAATGCAATTTTTATATAAAAATTTCATTGAAATGCAATTTTTATTTAAAAATTTCATTGAAATGCAATTTTTATATAAAAATTTCATTGAAATGCAATTTTTATATAAAAATTTCATTGAAATGCAATTTTTATATAAAAATTTCATTGAAATGCAATTTTTATATAAAAATTTCATTGAAATGCAATTTTTATATAAAAATTTCATTGAAATGCAATTTTTATATAAAAATTTCATTGAAATGCAATTTTTATATAAAAATTTCATTGAAATGCAATTTTTATATAAAAATTTCATTGAAATGCAATTTTTATATAAAAATTTCATTGAAATGCAATTTTTATATAAAAATTTCATTGAAATGCAATTTTTATATAAAAATTTCATTGAAATTCAATTTTTATATAAAAATTTCATTGAAATGCAATTTTTATATAAAAACTTCATTGAAATGCAATTTTTATGGAAAATTCCATTGAATGCAATTTTTATAGAAAATTCCATTGAAATGCAATTTTTATAGAAAATTTCATTGAAATTGAATTTTTATAGAAAATTTCATTGAAATGCAATTTTTATGGAAAATTTCATTGAAATGCAATTTTTATAGAAAATTTCATTAAAATGCAATTTTTATAGAAAATTTCATTAAAATGCAATTTTTATAGAAAATTTCATTGAAATGCAGTTTTTATAGAAAATTTCATGGAAATGCAATTTTTATAGAAAACTAGCGGACCCGGCGAACTTCGCCTCGCCCCAATTTAACGCCTTCAGATAAACTCCAGAGTGATAATAAAACACAGATAGTTAAAATTTTAATGCGATTTGTTTAAAAGGAATCGAAATCAGTAGAGATAAATCGAATCAGATGATAAACAACAAACAACGAAGACAGAAGACAGGCAACGTACAGATGACCGTGCGAAAAATAGGGAAATTCGAGATTAATTCCACAGACTTCCTACGATTGGTTTTGAGATTTATTGATTGTCATCGCAAAAGCCAATCGTACAGGGAACTGAATCCGCTTGAATTGGAATGAAAGATCAGTTGGAATAATCGGAATTCGTGGGATAAGGACTTCCTCTCCTTTGAATTTTCCCTTGATGATCGTCGCCTGAATCACATTGTCCATCAGTTTCATAATGGACAACCGCGAACTATGCACAATTTCGGATGATTCAGATTCCGCAACATGATTATGATCGATTCCACCTTCAGCTGTAAATTATGCGGCGGAGCTCCTGGCACATCAAGCGAGTTCGATTTTACTTTGAATAATAAAATTCATGCTATCGACGTCCTTATTCTTCGCTGCTAATATTGCCCATTCACTAATCTAATCGAGATTTGGAAACACTTTGGTGATGAGTTCCTCGTTCGACGATGTGAACTCGCAAAAATTTGCCGGGAACAATATCAATGCAGTGGAAACATCAATAGTAATTTGGCCATTGCCAAGCGCCAACAGTTGTTTCGAGAATTCAAGAGCCGATGAGTCGTTCTGCAACGCGACTCTCATGTTCGTGGTCAATTTCAACTTCTTGACATAACTTCTTGACATGCAGCCACAAAGACCACTATTTCAGGCATGCATTAATTTCGTCGGCAGTAGATTTCGGGATGACGGGAAGCGTTTGACGAAAATCTCCGGAGAGCAATATCAGACTCACCAAATTGTCTCAAATCACGTCGTAAATCCTTCATCGTTCGGTCAATTGCCTCCAGAGCTCGTTTATGCGCCATCGTGCATTCATCCGAAATTATGATTTTGCAATGCCCGCAATCCAATAAGATAACCTTACCTCTTATACTCAAACTTATTATCTGAAAAAATGTTCGAATTGATAAATATCGCGTTGAATTTTAATTGATCGTAATGCTTGTACCGTTTGCCGATGTGATACGCGAAATCAGTGTAACAATACGCAAAACTCGAATGAATTGCAGCAAGAAAAATAGCACATACTCGTACATATGTTTAATAGAAAACTTTTTTGTTTAATAGAAAATTAATAAAAAAATTTGGATTGAAAAAGAGAGCAGTAGATAGGAACAGTAGGAATCTCGCAAGAAATAGCAATTTTCGATTTTCCCAATTTTCCGACTTTTCCGGAGGGTTTTCCCAAAATTTTCTTTCGTAACAACCTTCTCCAGGCAAATACGAAGAACTGAAAAAAAATTGAGCCAAATCGGTCCAGCCGTTCTCAATTGATGAATTACTATACATTTTTCACACCATTTTTATATATATAAGATAATCGTTCTTCAATTGCAACTTTTCGTGCTCTAAGTCCATTTGTTTTAAATCCAAAATAAAAAAACACTTTCCAGTCGACCCACGACCTTGACACCCAAGAGCAATATTTTAGCTCCCGTTAAGAGCTATCTTTTTGCCATTGACCGATTGTGGCTACGTGCCACACAGCAAATGAAAAAATTGAATTGTTGCGAGAAATGTTTGGAGATTCGATTATTTCAAGAAATTGTGATATTGAATGGCCTCCAAGAAGTTGTGATTGAACACCATTAGACTATTTCTTGTGGGGTTATTTGAAGTCATTGGTCTTTCGAAATAAACCAGACTGTCTTCAAGCTTTACAAGTCAATATCGAACGTACCATTCATGACATACGACTTGATTTAGTGGAAACCATATATGGGGGGCTATATCTAAATCTGAACCGATTTTCTCCGAATTCGGCAGTATTCCTTCGAGTAATAAGAAACATCTTTCTGCCGAATTTCGCACTGATCGGATATAAAATACAGTTTCTACAGCATTTACATGTCAAATCGGGGGTAACATATATATGGGGGCTATATCCAAATCTGAACCGATTTTAACCAAATTAAATAGGGATCGTCCTTGGGCCAAAAAAAGGTATGTGTAAAGTTTTGTCAAGATCGGGCCATAATAGCGACCTGTACTTTGATTACAAGAATACATCTACAGACAGACGGACAGACAGACGGACATAGATAAATCGACAATGGATCTATCTCTTCTCCTTTTGGGTGTTACAAACAAATGCACAAAGTCATAATACCCACAGTGTGGTGTAGGGTATAAAAAGTGGAGGCCATTTGAATGACGTTTTATTTAGAACTTAATTGTATCGATTGTAATTGTATTGATTAAATAAAAAACTGTTGAATTTCCTTAGAAATAAGTGTTTTTTTTTTAAAGAAATCATATCACTCTTATTGGAAAACCCTGTAGTTATCTTATATATTAATCGAGATATCTGAGTTTGAGCAGAATATGCACCGATTTCTTTCACTTTTCTTTCAACTTTTCTGAACTTTCCAAAAAAATCTATATGATGAAAAACAAAAATTGATCCGATATAACTTATAAGACAAAAGTTATGGCCATTTGAAGAAATATTTAAAAAAAAAGATTTGTTGTAATTTTTTTGGGGAAAAAGTATATGCCGTATTTTGGAGTTATAGAATAAGTTATTTAAAAAAGAATAAAATATTTGTATTCATCTTATATTGTATTCATCTATTCATATTTTTATTACACCATTTTTTTACACTAATTTCAAAATTAAGCCACATTATATCCAACCGCAAAGCCAGAACATTAAAACCTTTACTGTTTTTATGGTGTTGCTGGTCTAAATGCACTCGGAATTTGGACCCCTTCTTTTAGTATAGTAGATATAGGGGAACATTAAAAATTCCATTTTTGGGGATTTTCGAAATGATTTTGGCAATTATGGGAAGTTTCGTAAATATAATGATTCACGAATTACTTTCGATTTGTAATGTCAAGGCCTACAAATTAAAAAATATTTTATTGAAATATATGTCCATTTTAATTTTCAAAAGAGTTATTACATTTCTGTCTGCATTTGAAAATTTTTTTTTTTCCCCGACACTGTCTTAGCATTTTCTTAAAATCAGTGCAGAATATAAAAGGATTTCAGTCGCATACATTTTTCTAAATTAACAAGAAATTGGACAAGAGATTTTTTTCTTATTATATTTTCTAATATTTCTGATTGGGCTATACCACCACACTTTAGTTTGTGAATTTAAAAGTGGCTTTGAACGCTAAAACGCCTTTGAAATTTTATGTTCGCCCTATCCCGCGGTAAGGAACTGATGTAGGCTTTGGTAAGGGTGGCAGCCGAATTTACCAGCTCACATAGACCAACTAAGGTCGCTACAGCTACAACACGTGGTTTCTACACAAAGTTATCAATAATGCCAATATCCGTACCGGCAAGATCTGTCAGACTTCCTAAAAAGGCCGACCGCATTGTATCCAGACTTCGTTTACTCAATGCGGGGCAGTAAGAGAGCAGGTGCTCAATGCTCTCCACTTCCTTCTCATCTTAACAGCTTCTGCAGAAGTCATTGGGCTCAATTCCCAAACTCCTGGAGTGTTCGCCGATCAGGCAATGTCCCGTCAGAACGTCTTCTCCTCTATATATATAACAAGGAGATATTTTGAACTTCTTAGGTTGTGTTTTGATCCGCTTTGTCTAGCTACACTACAGGTGCATATGTCTGTCCATCTCGCATTGGACTGCCAAAGCCAAAGTTTATAAACGGTGGTTAAATTTTAAGGGCCGATGTTGATTTTGTATAAAACATTATACAAAATCATATTATTTAGGAAATTATTGTCATTTCTTTTTATTATGATAATATTTGTATGGTTCAATTATGCATGGAACAAAATATCGGTCAAATGGCCGCCGCGACCACGGCGGCGCACCACCATCCGATGGTTCAATGTACTGAGTTATGTCATCCTTTAGCTCTTGAATTGTTGCTGGCTTATCGACGTACACCTTTTCTTTCAAATAACCCCAAAGAAAGAAGTCAAACGGTGTCAAATCACACGATCTTGGCGGCAAATTGACATCGCCACGATGTGAGGAAACACGGCCATTGAATTTGTTGCACAAAAGAGCCATTGTTTCGTTAGCTGTGTGGCAAGTGGCGCCGTCCTGTTGAAATCACATATTGTCCGCATCCATATCTTCCAATTCGGGCCATAAAATGTTCGTTATCACCTCACGATAGCGAACACCATTCACTGTAACTGCCTGACCGGCCTCATTTCGAAGAAGTATGACCCGATGACGTCGCCAGCCCATAAGCCGCACCAAACGAACTGGGCGAGCATACTCAGGTGTTTTCACATCTCCTGCTGAAATTTGCGCACAATTCTCCCGATTGTGGACACATTTGGTTGATTATGCTGATCAAAAAACATCACGAAGTGCACGAAATGCATTTTGATTCGAACGCCCATTTTCGTAAAAGGCTTAAAAAACTTTAACGCGTTGCTCGATTGTGTATCGTTCCATGGTTCAAGTTGAGTTAGTCTGAAAGTGAGAAACGTCAAATGAAATGCAGAAAGAAACTTGACGTTTAGGTGTGGTTCACATTCACATTTAACCACCCTTTATGTGCATATTGGTGCACCAAAATATGCGATTTCTTCGAGAATTTGTAATGTGGTCGGTTTCATAGGAAGTTCACCAGCTTTGAAGTTGAATTGAATTTAGGGATATAGTCTCCAGAGATTAAAAGGCAGCCTGGCTGTCATGGTAAATGTCGACGACAGAGTTGGTCACTATGTTGCGACTCAGTTACTTAACAACTCCCCTAATTTCCATTATTGCGGCCTGCAAGTATCTGGTAGTCTGTGAGCTATATCAAAACTATGTTATTTACAGTGTTATCCGAAGCCAAGGTGCGACTCGGATATATACGGTATTACTAGTCGGATGAGGATCTTGACTCTCTGCTTTTAACTCAACAGCAGACCAGTATTCAGCACAAACTAAATCAAGTCCAGGTGAACGCGAAAAAACAGGTCTTGCAGTCAATAGCTCCAATACCAAATCCATGCTCATAAATGCCGGAAATACATCAACACTAATCTTAGACAACAATACACCACTGGTGAAAGTGATGGAAATAATTATCTCGTGACATATAAACAACAACCGGTGGCGCAAAAGTAACCTTTCGATGTTTTTTGGCTGTAATTTAAAAAAAAAAATGAAAAACTTAGATTCTTCTTGTGGATTATTTTTATTTGGTCTTTTAATTTTTTTTACATCAAGTCGAGAATATGATGTCATGTAAATGGCCGCCGCCACAGTTGATTGTCATTTGAGCCCTTTTTATGGCATTTCCCATCACTTTGGCCAAAACTTCCGGCGATAGGTCCTCACATTCTTGACGGATGTTGTCTTTAAGAGCTGCAAGAGTCTGAGGCTTGTTGACATAAACCCGCGACTTCAAAAAGCCCCACAAAAAGAAGTCTGGAGCGGTCTTTCAGTGCCCCAGAAGCGTAAATTTTGCTTATTTACGTACCCGCTAAGATGGAAATGGGCCTCATCACTCATGATTATTTTTGATGAAAAATCATCTTCCTCTTGGTGGTGATTAAGGATGGCTTGAGCGTATGTTAGACGCGATTGGCGGTCAGCAGCTAACAGCTGATGCACCGTCTGGACTTTGTACGGAAACATATTCAAATCTTGTACCAAAATTCGCTGTAGAGACCGTCGACTGATACCCATTTTCGTGGCACGTCGTCTGGTCGATGTCGACGGCGCTTCCATGACATCCTCGTCTACAGCAGCAATATTATCTGCAGAACGGCTACTCCGGGGTCTGATAGGAGGATTACTTTTGCGCCACCTTGTATATAAGTAACCGGTTGGAAAAAGCAAGACAAACAATTATAGCCTTGAACTATGTCTGGAAATTGACACAGATTAAAAGTAATACCAAAATACGTATATTCAACTCCAATGTAAAATTTGTATTGCTATATGAGTACCTAACATGAAATACATCTGCAAGAGCAAATTGCAGAATTCAGGCATTACTGGAGAATCTTGCGAATCCATTGATCAATATAATCTCGATCCTACATCTATACGAAAAGTGCAATCAAAAGCCAATGAATAGTGAAATTAAAACCAGGAAGTGGCGATAGATGGGTCATACGAGGGTTGCTATTTATATTTCGGGTTCTGACTAGTGTTTCCAGATGCAAACTGGAACTTCCATTGGAATAACTTCACTGAGGACGTTTTGTGTTGAAAAATTCATCTCGTCAAAAATATGAATTAACCCGTGAACATTTTCGTGATTTCTTACGATTTTCGGCATGGATAATCGAGACAAAGGTTTTTCAATCAACTTTTTTCGGCTTTTGGTGATGAAGCACCATCAAAACCCACTGTAAATCGCTGGTACCAAGAGTTCAGTCTCGGATGCCGTTCGCTCCAGGATGAATTTAATTGCCGGAACCCATCGATGCTGTGCGTGAACTGAGATTGAGTCATCCTTGGGTATACGTATGACAAGCTGATGCTTGTCATATGGTATCTTCATTTGGCCGTGAAAAATATTTGTTCACGTTGGGTCCCAACACAACCGCGTCAGCTCAAATGCAGTGTATAACATCATCACAGGAGACGAATCATGGAACTATGCATATGAGCCTGAAACAAAACAGCAATCAACTGTATGGGTCTTTGATGATGGATCGTTTACAAGTTGCCGTCCACCACACCAGAATAGTAATGTTCAAACTTCTGCTATATACATATATCCAATGGACAGCTTTAGGAGAGAGGTCCCTACAGTCTTCCCATAGAAAGGAAGGAGATGCTTGGCCTTATTTACACATTGCAATACATTTGGGCTGAAGGAGAATTTCCTATCTAGGATTATACCAAGAAATTTTGCAGTTTTAGAAAAGACTAGCTGAGTTTCATTTAGCCTAGGATGGTCAACATGTGGAATCATATACAGGGTGGCTGATATGTATTGCAACCAACTTCAGGTTGCTATCGTTTCTAAACCGCTAGTCTGATAGCTGACAGATTTATTTCAGTGACAGTTAATTTTATTGTTTACAAGCTTACAAAAGCATTTTGATCTATTGCATTCAGAAAAAAGTTATTCGTGATGGAATTCAAGCGTGATAGTGTGATTGCTTCATATTTGGGTGGAAAAACACAAGTGGCTATCGTTAGAGCCCTCCAGCATTTAAATGTGAATAAATCTTTTGTTTCTCGTACCATTGCACGTTACCGTGATACTGGCAGTGTTGCATCGCGTCCAAAAAGTGGACGAAAAAAAAACGTTAACAACACCAGAAATGATCCGAAAAGTGAAGGCCAGATTTGATCGAAATCCACGCCGCAGTGGTAGAAAAATTGCTCGTGAGATGAACATATCGCGAGAACGGATACAACACATATTATAAAATGAGCTTGGACTAAAGCCATTGCACGTTGCACAAAAAAAGTTAGACTGGAAAGAGCCAAGGAGTTGCTTCGCTTGCACGAAAGTGGCCAGTTACCGAATTTGGTTTTCTCCGATGAGAAGCCATTCCAAATTGAGCAGTTTGTGAACAAACAAAATGATCAGGTTTACTTGCCAAAGAGGTCAGCTGAAAATTTACACCTTCGATTGGCCACCAGAACTCCCCGCTCGTATTCATCGACCATGGGGTCAAAATAAATGCCGAATATTATCGGGAAAATGTCCTAAAGGCAGTATTGAAGCCCTGGGCAGACAAACATTTCGGCCGCAGACCATGGACATTCCAACAGGACTCAGCATCATCGCACTCAGCACGCGTCAACCAAGAATGGCTTAAAAAGGAGGTTCCTCGCTTCATTTCTACCGCACAATGGCCACCAAGATCTCCGGATCTCAATCCGTTGGACTTTTGCGCCTGGGGCATTTTAGAGAGTAAGGTTCGCACTAAAAAATACCAAAGTATCGATCATCTCAAGACGGCGCTTCGCCGGGAATGGGCCAAAATACCGCAGAGCCACTTTCGTGCAGCGTGTGATGGCTTTGTCGGCTGTTTGAAGGCCATAATTCGTGCCCATTCGAACAAATCTAAACTGTTTCTAAAATTGTATGTTATTTCCGACATTATTTGCTTTTGAACAATAAAAATTAAAAAAAATATAGCGCTTTACTTTGTTGCATTACATATCAGCCACCCTGTATTTCCTAGTTAAGAGAACCAATTCTGTCTTGTTTGGGTTAAAATCAAAGCCACTACTTCTGGCCAATTTATTCAGATCCACTTGTATATGGTCTCTGAAGACGTTGTGAAATTTCTATGAAATTAATCTAATAGCTTTTCTAGACCTTTTAATAGGAACGAGGATATACTTACTGGCCTGAAAAGTGTGTGACATCTTTCCCGCTTTGGGTATGAATACCACTTTGGTGTCCCTCCATCGATTGGGTCAATAATTTAGAGACGTTTGTAGTCCACTCGCTTCTTCTAGGTCCTGCTATTCCACGAGTTTTTCAGGGAGTTCCCCGGGAAATGTGTGTTGAAAATAACCTGTAGTGACTGCTAGCTATTGTTTTGTCCATTTGTTATCCTCAACCAGCACATAACACTACAGGTTATTGTTGATAGTATCTTAGTCAGCAGTTTTCGGAGTCTGGGACCTTTTCCACTTCTCGACAGAAGGCATACCAAGAACCTATTTGGGCTTTCCTAAAGCCGTCTTATAGATTTTGATTTGCTGTTTATAGGCATCCAGTAGATTTCGCTTTGTTCAAGGTCTAGTCGTTTGGAACAACGTCGATAACCATTACAATTTCGATGTAGTAGAAGATGTTATCTACCTCGGTTCTGCCGTAAACAAAAATAATGATGTCAGCCTTGAAATCAAAAAGATAATATTGCTTGAAAACAGATGCTACTTTGGACTTAGTAGCCACTTTCGTGATAAAGGGCTCCCTAGGAAAACAAAGACCCAGCTTTATCCTCTCATTATTTATCCTCTCTCATACAATTAGTTTTGCTTTGTGACACGTAAACATGGGTCATATCTAGGGTGATCAAAAAACCGGTTATTTTGAAAATACGGTTTTCGGTTTCTTCGAAAATTAAGTTAACTCTAAAACCGGTTTTCGGTTTAACCGAAAATAAAAAACCGGTGAACCGGTCAACTTTGCAAATATTATGTTGTTAGAATTACCCTCGATTTCTGATATCAATACGTACTGCTTAGTCGAAAAAAAGCGTTGGGTCTACTCTCCTAAAATCATCCACTGGATATATAGGGTGATCTAAGTAAAGATACTTTTTCATGCTGTCATGTTACTTTTGTTAAGTATTGTTTGGCATATCATCATGGAAAGACTTGACGCCTGAACAACGTTTACAAATTATTCAGTTTTATTATCAAAATAATCGTTCGCCAATTGCGCTAAGTCAATTTTTTTTAAATCAAAAAAAACAGTTTCCAGTCGACCCACGACCTTGACACACATGAGCAATATTTTAGCTCTCGTTAAGAGCTATCCTTTTGTCATTGACCGATTCCCGATCTGATGTACCGGAATCATCGGTCCATATTTCTTCAAAAATGATGCCGGTGAGAACGTAGCCTTCAATGGCGACCGTTATCGTGCCATGATAACCGACTATTTGATGCCTGAAATTGAAGCTCGTGATCTCGGCGACATTTGGTTTCAACAAGACGGCGCCACTTCCCACACATCGCATCAATCAATGGATTTATTGAGAGAACACTTCGGTGAGCAGATAATTTCACGTTTTGGGCCGGTCGATTGGCCACCAAGATCGTGTGAAATCACACCGTTAGACTTTATCCTGTGGGGATATGTAAAGTCTAAAGTTTATGCGGACAAACCCGCTTCGATTCAGGCCTTGGAGATAAACATCACGCGTGTCATTCGCCAGTTACCAGTCGAAATGCTCGAACGAGTCATCGAAAATAGGACTCAACGGATGGACCATCTGAGACGTAGCCGCGGTCAAAATTTGATAGACATAATATTCAAAAAAGAAAGAATGGTCTTTCAAATGATAATAAACATTCCCTATTCAATTTGAATTTTCTGTGTTTTTTTCTTTAAAAAAGTAGGGAACCTCGAAATGGATCACCCTATACATTCATACATTGTTCGTTCAATACTATTGTACGGCATGGTCGTTTGGTGGACCGTAACTCCTAATCGATACATCGTCAGTCAATTACTGAAGGTTCAGATAATAGCCTGCCTAAACATAAGCTGAGACATAAGGACTTCAGCGACACAAATCCTACTCCATCAATTGCCGATTGATATTGTGGCATGAGAAGTTGCAAAACGAGCGGCATTTAGGTTAAACTGTCTATCGATGTGGAGGTACAGCAGCTACGGCCACATGGGGATATTACACTGTAGAGCAAAGTGGTAACAATGTACACCTTCGAGTGGAAAGAGGCTATGGTCTGCCGCTGCAAAACCTAGCCACATGACCTTTGTAACCCGGCTTCCCTGGACCGTAAAATTAGATTATAAATTTACTTTGTATTTTAATTCATATAAAATAAATAAATAAACGATCTCTACTTCTATACAGAAGTTCGAAGCTTGACGAGAAGAACTTAGTCTTGATATAGCTCACAGACTACCAGATTCTTGCAGTGCCTATCAATCAGAAAAAAGGGAAATCGCCAAGTGGCTGAGTCGCAACATAGTGACCAATACTGGCGTAGGCATTTACTCCGACTGCCAGAGAAGAACTTAGTCTTGATATAGCTCACAGACTACCTATCAATCAGAAAAAAGGGAAATCGCCAAGTGGCTGAGTCGCAACATAGTGACCAATACTGGCGTAGGCATTTACTCCGACTGCCAGTTTACCAATAAATCTCTGGAAGCTACATCTCTATATTCACAAAAAGACCTCGCCTGCCGCAGATCTCTCAACGAGATGGCTGAGCAGTTAAACATATACCCCATATGGGCGATCTCAAAATTAGCCGAGCTGACATATAGATGGCGGTAGTAGTTTGAAAAATACTTTCGGGAAAAGTGGCAACCTTCTAAGACATATGTTTTATGTTTTAAGCCGGAACGTTTTTTTGTTCTTTTGAGCACTCAAAAGTAAACGATCTCAGTGAATCTGTAAACATGAAAACAAATTGGTCACCGATATGTAATACAAAACTTTTATTTGAACGGTATCAGTCCAACCAATATAAAAACCGAGATAGATTCTACTTTGGAAGAGTTCCTTCACAAATATGAACCAGTAAGGAAAGGCAGAAATTCGGGCGGGGCCGACTATATAATACCCTACACCTCCCTAACAGTGCGATAAGGGTCATTGCCATAATAATTTGGAATAATTGGTAAATGGGTAGAAACATATTATCTAATTCTGAAACGATAATCGCTAAATTAAGCAATATTCGTTCCTAAATTGAGAAACATCTTTCTGGAAAATTTTAATGATCGGAAGTAAAATACAACTTCTATAGCGGTTTGATACCAAATCAGGAGGAACATATATATGGAGCTTTAATATAAATCTGAACCGATCTTCCCTGAATTCATGTAAAAAGACCTCCTTCTGTCGAATTTCGTAGTGATCGGATCTCTATGTACAGCGCTTACATGTCAAATCGGGGGTAACATATATATGGGAGCTATATCTAAATCTGAACCGATTTTCTCCGAATTTGGCAGTATTCCTTCATGTAATAAGAAACCTCTTTCTGCCGAATTTCGCACTGATCGGATATAAAATACAGTTTTTACAGCGCTTACAGGTCAAATCGGGGGTAACATATATATGGGGGTTATATCTAAATCTAAACCGAGTTTCTCCGAATTTGGCAGTATTCCTTCATGTAGAAAGAAGCCTCTTTTTGTCGACTTTCGCACTGATCGGATAAAAAATAACATTTTTACAGCGCTCAAATGTCAAATCGGTGGTAAGTATATATGGGGGCTATATCTAACTCTGAACCGATTTTTTCCAAATTTAAAAGTGTTCATTCATATAATAGGAAACCTCTTTCTGACGAATTTCATACTGATCGGATATAAAATACAGTTTTTACAGCGCTTACATGTGAAATCGGGGGTAACATATATATGGGGGCTATATCTAAATCCGAACCGATTTTCTCCGAATTTGGCAGTATTCCTTCATGTAATAAGAAACCTCTTTCTGCCGAATTTCGCACTGATCGCATATAAAATACAGTTTTTACAGCGCTTACATGTAAAATCGGGGGTATCATATATATTTGGGGCTATATCTAAATCTGAACCGAATTTAGCAGTATTCCTTCATGTAATAAGAAACCTCTCTTTGCCGAATTTCGCACTGATCGGATATAAAATAACATTTTAACAGCGCTTACATGTCAAATCGGGGGTAACGTAAGTATATATGGGGGCTATATCTAAATCTGAACCGATTTCTTCCAAATTTAAAAGTGTTCATTCATATAATAAGAGACCTCTTTTTGCTCAATTTCATACCGATCGGATATAAAATAACGTTTTTACAGCGCTTACATGTCAAATCGGGGCTAACATATATATGGGGGCTATATCCAAATCTGAACCGATTTTAACCAAATTAAATAGGGATCGTCCTTGGGCCAAAAAAAGATATGTGTAAAGCTTCGTCAAGATCGGGCCATAATTGCGACCTGTACTTTGATTACAAGAATACATCTACAGACGGACAGACGGTCAGACAGACGGACATAGCTAAATCGACTCAGAAAGTGATTACAAGTCGATCGGTATAATAAACAATGGATCTATCTCTTCTCCTTTTGGGTGTTACAAACAAATGCACAAAGTCATAATACCCTGTACCACAGTGTGGTGCAGGTTATAAATATAATAATTCACAATATGACAAACACCGTATTGGCCGGGGTTAAAATAATGATTAAAATGATATTGGATGCCCGTTGGTTGACGGAAAATTTGATGATGAGAAAGCTGTGCGCAAATGGGTGCGGCGTTTACTCACAATCAAGACAATGCACCAGTTCACACATCCACTATTGCGATGGCCAAAATCAATGAATTAAAGTTCGAATTGCTTCGGCACGCACCTTTTTCGCCAGATTCAGCTCCATCGGATTATTTTTTGTTTCCAAACTTGAAAAAATGGCTCGGTGTAAAAAGACTTGCCAGCAATTAAGCATTTGCTTTGTTACGGTCCCGCATTAAGTAAACGACGTCTGGATATACTGGGGTGGCCTTTCTAGGAAGTCTGACATATCTTGCCTTAGTCGGTTTAATTGTTACATATAATACTTTACTGATATCCCAGAGTCAAACCATAGTTTTATCTATGAACTCCATTCTCACTCATTGCTTTGTTACTTACCCTTTACAATTTGTTCCAAATATTTCATTTCACCCAAGCAGTCATAAGTCAAGATATCGTTATATTTCCTCATGACTCTGATGATTTCCTGACGAGCCTTCTCTTGGAGTTCTTCGTGTCGAGCTAATTCATATAGAGCAAAGGCCAAAGTATACGCGGAAGCTTCGTAGCCCGCTTGAAAGAAGATTATTGTTTGAGCGGTTATTTCATTTAGAGACAATCTCGACGAATCCGGTTTTCTCATGTTATTCAAAGTTTCTATTACATCTTTAGATTGCACTTTGTCATGCATTCGTGTCTCGAGAATATTTCTCACTAAATCCGTATAAAATTCCATCATATATTTAGGCATATATTGCAGTCGGAACCATCGGGCTACTTTGGGTAAAGAAAACATTAGCAATTTCTCTAGGCTTCCATTATCTTCACCAATCACAGTTTGTTCCTGAGCCATTCGAGAAAATTCTCCATTGGGATTTATTAGACTATTCGTTTGAAGGCCAAAGGCACAAGAGCCAATAATTTCAACGGTAAATCTTTGCATGAGATATTTAATATCCAAAATACTGTCCCCGCCAATGATGTCCTCTTCCATGACACCCACCAACTCTTTGGTGGCTTTAATAAAATTCGGTAGCATTGTTTTCAATTTACCACTAGTGAATATGGGCGAGAGGTTAGTACGATATGTTTTCCATTTGTCATAGTCCAATGTGAAGAGATTCCCCGAAAGGTCCTCCGGGTTATGGTACAAACCACGATTGCGAAAATATGCTAAATCCTGCGTTAAGATGCGTTTGGCAAGTTGTGGATCTGTGACGAGGACAGCGGGCGTTATGAATAAGTACACTCCCAATATTGGCCAGGAATTATAACGATATTTCCGATAGTAATTGTGAAAAATATCATTAAACGTTAGATTTCTTCTTTGGTAGCCATCTAGGTGTCCCCACAGCCAATGACGTGTGGGACTTGGCACCCCACGCCGTTGCCAATAGTGAACTCTGTTCCAGTACAGGTGCACAACATATAATAATAAGAATCTATATATATAAAAGAAAGTGATGTTAGTTACTACGCTTATAACTCGAGAACGCCTGGACCGATTTCGGTGATTAGCACCAATTCGGACAGGTCTCCGGCCAAATAAGAAGAATACACAAGAAAATTTTGGAAAAAAAGTCGGAAAATTGGGAAAATCGAAAATTGCTATTTCTTGCGAGATTCCTACTGTTCCTATCTACTACTCTCTTTTTGAATCCAATTTTTATACCCTCACTTTAGTGTGACGAGGGTATATATCATTTGCTACGGAAAAAAGTGTAACACGTCGAAGGAGTGACCTAAGACCCCAAGTATGTTCGGAGGAAATCCGTTTTGGGTCATTTTAAGTCGAATGAGCAATGTCCGTCCGTCCGTCTGTCTGTCTGTCTGTCTGTCTGTCTGTCTGCTGGCTGGTGCGCACGATAACTCTCGAAAGGAGTAACCGATTGACCTCAAATTTGGTATGTGGTAATATTTTTTTCTATCTCCGGCTAAGTTCGAAGATGGGCCATATTGGTCCACTCCTTCTAGTACCTCCCCCACAAAGGGTTAAAATGTTGTGAAATATTGATTCTTTAATAACTGCTATACTACTTATTCGAATCTTTTGAAATTCCACACATAGTATTAGCTTATTAGTCGCTATCAACTCGAGAAAAATGGGCGAAGTCGCCACGTCCCTTTTGGTACCTCCCACACAAATGCACCATTTTGCACCAAAAGATAACAGCTTATAACATTAATAACAGTGTATAAAAATACTTGAAATTTTGTACAGTATTATGCTTTTATATTGCCTACAGTCCAGGGAAAAATGGGTGTTGTTGCCACGCCCCTTTTGGTACCTCCCACACAAAGGTACCTTTTTGCACCAAAAGTTAACAGCTTATAACATTAAAACCAGTGTATAAAAATACTTGAAATTTTTTACAGTGTAATGTTTTTATAGTGTCTATAGCCCTGTGAAAAATGGGGGTTATTGCCACGCCCCTTTTTGTACCTCCCACACAAAATTCCCAAATCATACCACAACTTAATGTCTCATAACGTTTATACCAGTGCACATAAATGCTTATAAGTCGGCACAGTGCAATAAATTTAAAGTATCTAATGTTCAGCGAAAAAAAGGTGTATTTTATAAACCCCTTCTGGTAACTCCCACACAAATTGACAGAATAATTCGAGTAATATTCAATATTACATTACTCACAAAGTGAGGGTATACCTTAGTCGGTTTACCCGACTGAAACTTTCTTACTTGTTTTTATTAATTTTCTATTAAACAAAAAAGTTTTCTATTAAACATATGTACGAGTATGTGCTATTTTTCTTGCTGCAATTCATTCGAGTTTTGCGTATTGTTACACTGATTTCGCGTATCACATCGACAAACGGTACAAGCATTACGATCAATTAAAATTCAACGCGATATTTATCAGTTCGAAAAATTTTTCAGATAATAAGTTTGAGTATAAGAGGTAAGGTTATCTTATTGGATTGCGGGCACTGCAAAATCATAATTTCGGATGAATGCACGATGGCGCATAAACGAGCTCTGGAGGCAGTTGACCGAACGATGAAGGATTTACGACGTGATTTGAGACAATTTGGTGAGTCTATGATATTGCTCTCCGGAGATTTTCGTCAAACGCTTCCCGTCATCCCGAAATCTACTGCCGATGAAATTAATGCATGCCTGAAATCGTGGTGGCGTGTGGCGGCATGTCAAGAAGTTGAAATTGACCACGAACATGAGAGTCGCGTTGCAGAACGACTCATCGGCTCTTGAATTCTCGAAACAACTGTTGGCGCTTGGCAATGGCCAAATTACTGTTGATGTTTCCACTGCATTGATATTGTTCCCGGCAAATTTTTGCGAGTTCACATCGTCGAACGAGGAACTCATCACCAAAGTGTTTCCAAATCTCGATTAGATTAGTGAACGGGCAATATTAGCAGCGAAGAATAAGGACGTCGATAGCATGAATTTTATTATTCAAAGTAAAATCGAACTCGCTTGATGTGCCAGGAGCTCCGCCGCATAATTTACAGCTGAAGTTGGAATCGATCATAATCATGTTGCGGAATCTGAATCATCCGAAATTGTGCATAGTTCGCGGTTGTCCATTATGAAACTGATGGACAATGTGATTCAGGCGACGATCATCAAGGGAAAATTCAAAGGAGAGGAAGTCCTTATCCCACGAATTCCGATTATTCCAACTGATCTTTCATTCCAATTCAAGCGGATTCAGTTCCCTGTACGATTGGCTTTTACGATGACAATCAATAAATCTCAAGACAAATCGTAGGAAGTCTGTGGAATTAATCTCGAATTTCCCTGTTTTTCGCACGGTCATCTGTACGTTGCCTGTCTTCTGTCTTCGTTGTTTGTTGTTTATCACATCGCTCTCTACTGATTTCGATTCCTTTTAAACAAATCGCATTAAAATTTTAACTATCTGTGTTTTATTATCACTCTGGAGTTTATCTGAAGGCGTTAAATTGGGGCGAGGCGAAGTTCGCCGGGTCAGCTAGTATTATAATGAATCCGATTACTAAGAACAGCTCCATATTGACACAGTTACCGTTTTAGATGTGAAATACTAAACCTAAACTAAGCACGGGAAAAACATTTATATTCATTTATACTCTAGTATTTTTGTTCCCAGTTATAAACAAAGAAATCAATAAAATCAATTATAATTAACATTTGAACTTTGTTAACCGGCTCAGAACCGGAATATGTATTCCAATAATTAAATATTATTATACTCGCACATGTGACACATGGTATTATGACATTGTACATTTGGTTGTAACGTTCAAAAAGAACGTCCGAAGGACACAGAATCACATGTTGAGTCGAGTTTGAGGATGACGCCTGCCGTATACAACCAAACGTCTACTGATACAATATTTGATCCATTGTGATTACACATACTTTTCCACTTCTCCAAAGTCAGTTAACCTTAATGAATTATAGAAAAATGAAGCCAGTATCTTGTTTCTTTTGTATACAAAATTTGACATTTGCAGAGGAAATTGAAGGAATTAATATATATTATTAATCGGCGTAAAATTCTAAGACGATTTAGCCATGTCCGTCTATCCGTCCGTCTGTTGTAATCACGCTACGATCTACAATACTTGAGCTAGGTTGCTGAAATTTGGTACATATACAGGGTGGATGATATGTATTGCAACCAACTTCAGGTTGCTATCATTTCTAAACCGCTAGTCTGATAGCTGACAGATTTATTTCAGTGACAGTTCATTTTATTGTTTACAAGCTTACAAAAGCATTTTGATCTATTTCATTCAGAAAAAAAGTTATTCGTGATGGAATTCAAGCGTGATAGTGTGATTGCTTTATATTTGGGTGGAAAAACACAAGTGACTATCGTCCTTTGTTTCTCGTACCATTGCTCGTTACCGTGATACTGGCAGTGTTGCATCGCGTCCAAAAAGAGGACGAAAAAAAAACCGTAACAACACCAGAAATGATCCGAAAAATTAAGGCCAGATTTGATCGAAATCCACGCCGCAGTGGTAGAAAAATTGCTCGTGAGCTGAACATACCGCGAGAACGGATACAACACATATTAAAAAATGAGCTTGGACTAAAGCCATTGAAGTTCCAAAAAGTGCAAGAGCTCACCGATGCACAAAAAAAAGTTAGACTGGAAAGAGCCAAGGAGTTGCTTCGCTTGCACGAAAGTGGACAGTTACCGAATTTGATTTTCTCCGATGAGAAGCCATTCCAAATTGAGCAGTTTGTGAACAAACAAAATGATCGGTTTTACTTGCCAAAGAGGTCAGCTGAAAATTTACACCTTCGATTGGCCACCAGAACTCAAGCGCCGCCGATGGTAATGGTGTGGGCCGCCGTAACGGCCGATGGTCGCTCCCCGCTCGTATTCATCGACAATGGGGTCAAAATAAATGCCAAATATTATCGGGAAAATGTCCTAAAGACAGTATTGAAGCCCTGGGCAGATAAACATTTCGGCCGCAGACCATGGACATTCCAACAGGACTCAGCACCATCGCACTCAGCACGCGTCAACCAACAAGGGCTTAAAAAGGAGGTTCCTCGCTTCATTTCTACCGCACAATGGCCACCAAGATCTCCGGATCTCAATCCGTTGGACTTTTGCGCCTGGGGCATTTTAGAGAGTAAGGTTCGCACTAAAAAATACCAAAGTATCGATCATCTCAAGACGGCGCTTCGCCGGGAATGGGCCAAAATACCGCAGAGCCACTTTCGTGCAGCGTGTGATGGCTTTGTCGGCCGTTTGAAGGCCATAATTCGTGCCAAAGGTGGCCAATTCGAACAAATCTAAACTGTTTCTAAAATGTTATGTTATTTCCGACATTTTTTGCTTTTGAACAATAAAATTTAAAAAAAAATTAAAAAAAATATAGCGCTTTACTTTGTTGCATTACATATCAGCCCTGTACTTCTTATATCTGCAGGTATGTTGGGATTGAAAACGGGCAATATCGGTCCAATTTTGGATATAGCCCCCATATATGGCATCTTCCCGATTAGATTTCTTTACGTCATAGAGACCACAAATGTCAACTGATCTGGCTAAAGTTGGTAACTGGGGTTTATTTATACCCGGTATCCTTCACACGAGCAACGGTAGTCATAGGTTCATGTTTTGAAACAGGCCCTAATACAAAGGTCCCTTTAGATTTGACTTCCTTATGCCACACAAACTTCAAATTTCAACGAATTGGGCTGACATTTGGTATAATGAGTTTATTAGTACCCGTAACCATTCACGTGCGATCCATGGTGGAGGGTATATAAGATTCGGCATGGCCGAACTTAACGCTTTTACTTCTTTTATAAATTGAAAAAAAAGGTTCTGTATTTCAATAATAAGGACATTTAATTTTTAGCAGTAAAAATATTGTACATGCATAAGCTTCTTTGTTGCATGCAAATTTTCATTAGTTTTCGCTTTACAATATTTAGGTGAGTTATCTAGATTTTTTCTACGACAAAATATTTTTCTTTACGAAAACAAATTATGAATTTTTCTTATTGAAACACCTTTCTATAGAATTGCATCATTCGAATTTTGAAAAGTTATTGCCGAAAAATTGCTTTTGTGCATCCAAAATACCTTTGTGCGACGGGGTAATGACACATGCGCACAGTGGAAGGAATTCAAAAAGGGAAATAATTCTGCCTTTTCTTAATCAGACAACCGATTGCGTCAAAAATTGGAGTGTGTGTAGAAGAAGTGTTAGAGATCTAAAGTTCTAAGTTTGGGCCCTCTATGGTAAACAGGGGGCTCAACATTCTTTGTCGAAAATACAGGATGGCTGATGAATATTGCTACATTAGGAAACTCAAATAACTTTTTTTCAGTGTATGGAATTCAGTTTTCTTTTATTCATGTTAAAGCTAATTAAATTCAATTAAACATAGCTTAATTAGTTTTAAAAATAATGGAATTTAAATGCAAAATTAAATCCAAAAAGTTGTTCATTACTGCTTGGAGAGTTGAGACAGGAATAGCCGCAATTGTTTCTCGAATGGATTGCTTTAGTTCATTCAAATTTTTTGGTTTTGCTTTGTAGATTTCCTGTTTGCAATAACCCCACAAGAAAAAGTCAGGTGCAGTAAGGTCAGGCGACGTGGGGGGCCAACGCACAGTGGTTGGGCTTGTATGGAGCCGCGGCCATAAATACTTCTAGTTGTTATATCGTTATGAAATTTTCACCAAAAATGTAGAAAAATATTTTAAATTTATAATAAAAAAATTGGCCATATCGCACGACTGTATCCTATAGCTACCACAGCAAATATCGGACCAAATTTGAATAACTTTGTTTTTTTGGATTGAAACTTTTTTATTGCATAATTATCACATTTAAAATAATATTTTTAGGGAAAAATAATTACAAAATATTTTAAATTTATGTCATGCAGTAGGTCATATCGCTCACTCACTTCAAGAGTGACATAAGTCAAAATTGAAAATTGCCAAGATGTTTAACTTTAAGTCCGTATAAAAAGATAAGTAACATGAAATAAGATGTTAAAGAACTCTTCAATAAACCGAAATATGGTTGTTTACTTATATACCAAATTTCGCTGAGATTACTTTGTGGACATTTGCAAAATTCGCATTTTTGTAAGGCAACCTCAAAAAATTAAATTTTGAGTTATGGCACTCTTTAAGTGAGTGACCGATATGATAATGTTCATAATACTGACTTTTTGAACGTGGGAGCTTTCTTTAGCCAGTAATAAATGGATGTGAGCTCAAAAACAATCTAGTTATCAAATCGGTATTTGTTGTAATCCGAGAGGTCTTTCGCTTGTTCTGCCTCCTGAACATTTTAATGCCCTTTTTTTAGACTTTAGACGGTTTTTGAAAGCTCTGTAATTCTTCGTCGCTTTGTTCTCTTTGATGACTCATTAAAATCTACTTTCGGACGTCCATCTTGAGCACCTTTAACTATTTCTGAACTGATGCCTTCAATACATTTCGTTAGCTCGGTCATCTCGGGCGTGTAGCCGATATTTTCAATATTGCTTCTCACAGCATTGATCGCCTTTTGTAATTTTTCTGCATTGGTACCAATTTCTTTACACCAACAATTGAATATGTACAAGCGAGTAAACACACACTGATAGGAGTCATTTACCAAAATTAAATTAAAAAAGATATAACGCAATCAAAATTAAAATTTGAACTTATTATGAACACAAAAGACGAACACAAAAACATAGCACAACACAATGCAAAACAGCTGCTTTGCAAGGCAAATTTGACTTTGAAGAAAAAAGATGGTCTTAGTATATCCTTGATTATGCACACATCTGCAAATATCTGCAGCTAACTTTAACTTTTGTATTACCTTAAGACACTCACAAATACACTGAAATAAAAAATAATCGGGGGAACTTGGGGGAAAGCAGCTAAAACTTTAAGTAAACATAATAAAGACTCACACAAAGTGTACAAAAAACTGAATAAACTAAAGCATTAATTTCAAAATAACTACAACACAAGTTAGTTTTTATTAATATTGCAACATAAAATAAATACCTTTAACTTCTAAATCCATTTCAAATAATTTAAATTCGGAGACTTAATTAATTGACTGACCACTTTGAATTTCGCTTGTGTTGTGAAATATTCGTGATGCGTGCAGTTGCGCTTTGCAAATCAACTCGTGTTCACATCTTCAATTCTATTTTTAGAATGTACAGTTAGATTTGCAGAAAAAAACGGTTTGCCATAAAAGAACTTGGACATTTTAGAGACAATTTGGTTACTTTTCGCAAATTTTTGTTGTTATGATTTTTTTGAATTTTGGCCTATGGGCGCAACCACTGTGCAACGGAATGTGGAGTTTCTGGATATCAGCTTATTGGGAAATTTTCGCCGCAATTCTGTCATAACAGGCCGGGCTATGTGAGGAGTTGCACCATCTTGCTGAAACCACACAGAGTTCTGGATAGAAAAACTCTCTTAACATGCTCAAGTAACGGCCTCCAGTAACTGTAACGGTGTGACCGTTTTCTTCGAAGAAGTAGGGCCCGACAATGCAGCGTGATGAAACTGCACACCACACTGTGACACGAAGTGGATGCAATTCCGTCTCATGGAGTATCTGTGGATTGGAAGCACTCCATATTCGACAATTTTGTTTGTTTGTGTTGCCGTTTAAATCCATGCCGTCCGAACTGAAGGGTTTCGATGGTAAGGTCTTCTGTTGACTGTCCCATGCTAGGAATAATTGTTAACAAGTCTCTTTATGGTCCATCTGCTCGGAGGATTGCCCCTATACACTCTTTGAACCGAAACTACGGATTTCAGTGCGTAATAGCGGCGGACAATACAAATTCTTGTTTCAGTGTCCCACTTATCCATTTTTGTTAAATCTGAAAATCAATCTGCAAAATAAAAAAAAAATTAACCAAATTCATTAAATAGAAAAAAAGTTATTAATTTTTTTTTTGGTAGCAGCTTTCATCAGCCACCCTGTACAAAAAATGACAAGAATAATTTTTGAGACTAAAACTTCAAATGGCCATAACTTTTGTCTCAGGGGGTATATACAGGGTTTTCCAATAAGCGTGATATGATTTCTTTGAAAAAAACACACTTATTGCTAAGGAAATTTAAATGTTTTTTATTTAACGTGAAGTACAATTAAGTTCTAAGTAAAACGTCATTCAAATGGCCTCCACGACTTCTTCTGCAGGAACGAATTCGATGAAACCAAGTTTCGAGCACTTTTTCCACTAAATCTAGTCGTATGTCATGAATGGCACGTTCAATATTGACTTGTATAGCTTGGAGAGAGTCTGGTTTATTTTTAAAGACCAATGACTTCAAATAACCTCACAAGAAATAGTCTAATGGTCACAATTTCTTGAAATAATCGAATCTCCAAACTTTTCTCGCAACAATTCAATTGTTTCATTTGCTGTGTGGCACGTAGCCACAATCGGTCAATGGAAAAAAGATAGCTCTTAACGAGATCTAAAATATTGCTCATGGGTGTCCAGGTCGTGGGTCGACTGGAAAGGGTTTTTTGGATTTAAAAAAAATGACAGCATCATTTTCAAATGCGAACGGAAAGTTTATTTTTGCTCTAGCTCCTTAACGGTACGTCGGATCGGGAATCGGTCAATGGCAAAAAGATAGCTAAAATATTGCTCATGGGTGTCAAGGTCGTAGGTCGATTGGAAAGTGTTTTTTTTTGGATTAAAAAAAATGGAGTTAGCGCACGAAATGTTGCAATTGTAAACGTTTTTCTTGCGTATATCTCTCCATGATGAAATTGTAAACACTACTGAATACAATTAAAAACAAATGACAGATCATGACATATTACAAATGGCCGAAACGTCACTTCAAAATCATATCATCCCTATTGGAAAACCCAACTGTACTCCCAACTGTATACCAGCCAAGGTCAGTGTATACCAGCCAATTGTTACAGAAAAACTATCCAAACTTAGTATACACACAACCGAAGTGTAGCACTCATCGTTTGACACCAATTGATAACACTGAAGTTATTAAATTCAGCACAATGCTCTGCAATTTTATTCAGTTCATTGAGTCGATATCATTCCGTGGCAAAGAACACAATAATGCGAGTTCTTAACTTTTCACACATCATACTAATAGTTGTAGCATTGAAATTAAAACCGGCAATTGCGACAATTTCCCCCGCATACCACCAACAATATGAGGGGTAAGTCTTGATGAACTAACAATGCCTTTTAAAAATAAGCAGCTCTGTTTCCCACGTTTTAGATATAAAATTTTAGACATTTTTATGGAAAGTCCAGAGCAATCCTATGGATTTAGAAAACATTTTCAAAATTCTATCGATGTGATTGGTGGGGGACAACAACCATCGCAAGCGGTACGCGTTCTACTGCCACCCATCAAGGTCAAAGAAGTCGAAGAGTACCTGAGCAATCATAATTTGAAATTTATTCTTATCAATGACAATGTTGCGGAGAGTGTACGAACAGAAAGAGTGATTCAGCGTTCTCGTCGTTCCGCCCGTAACAGCAACGTCATTGATTTCCAAAGCTATCAGCGTTTCGACGCTATCAATAATTATATGGATTCATTAGCCGAGCAATACCCTCAGCAGGTGAACATTGTAGAATTGGGTAAGTCATACGAGGGTCGACCTTTAAAGGCTATTCATATAAGTCAAAGTGATAGCAATGGAACCACCACCGCCACCACAAATAAACCTTTGATACTGATTGATGCGGGAATACATGCGCGGGAATGGATAGCTCATGCTACAGCCCTCTATATTATGCAGCAATTGGTGGAAAATTCTACATTTTATCAACAGGAATTGTCAATGTATGATTGGCTTATATGGCCTGTAGTCAATCCCGACGGTTATGAATACTCCCACGAAGAGGTGCGATTTTGGCGTAAATCTCGTCAGCCCAGTGCCAACTCGTCTTGCGTTGGTGTGGATTTGAATAGAAATTTCGATTTCTATTGGGGCTATGTGGGCAGCTCTAGCGATCCGTGTGAAATTGATTATCGTGGAGATGAACCATTCTCTGAACCTGAGGCCGTAGCCTTGCGGGATCTTCTCTTCAAAGTGAACGGCACCTGTAAAATGTACTTGACTTTGCATTCTTATGGAAATTATTTACTCTACCCCTGGGGTTATGATAAGTAAGTTTGAATTTTATACCGTTTTAAATCAGTTGAGTGTGTGTGCTGAATTTTTGTTAATGTGTTTTGAATTTAAATTGATCCGTTTTGTCTTGTATGCTTTGCTATTGTCTTTTGAATGTCAACTATTTACTTACTCAATTGATAATGGGGGATTCAAGGTCTATCTCAGGAATCTATTTCCCAAATACGCAAAAAACAATTTCGAATTTTTAGTCTGCGTATGTTGATTTTTTAATTTCTTCAAAATTGCATGTTTTGTTCAAAAGTTGATCGAAATTTAATTTTTTATAATTTTTTTTTTTCCAAATTACACTTTTAAAATGTCGACGATATTATTTTTTTAGGTTAAATATTTCGTTGATGTTGTTTAGGTTTAATTATTTTAGGAAAATTTTGCAAAAGTGTATATTTTTAGATTTTTTTTTCCAAATTTCATCTCCAACAAAATCTTATCAAAATTGTGTACCAAATTTAAGTCAAAATTTATTTTATTTTATTTGGAAATTTTATCACAATTGAGTTTTTATTAATTTAGTTATTTAGTCGAAATAAAATTTTATCACAATTGAGTTTTTATAGAAAATTTCGCCGAAATTCCATTTTTCTAATTAATTTAGTAAATAAGACGAAATAACATATTTCTAGAAAAAAATATTTTTTTAGAAAATTTCGACGAAAGTGTGTTTCTCTTGAATATTTCGTCGAAATTGCCAAAGTTTAGTTCTCAACATAATTTTTTGAACATTTTTATAGCAAATTTTTGTCAAAATCACATTTTTCTAGCAAAGTGCCAAACATTTGTTTTTTTTTTTAAATTTGTTGAACATTTAATTTCTATACTTGGGTTTTTCTGAAAATCGCGTCGAAATTGCACTTTTTAATGTCGTCGAAATTATGTTTATTTATATAATTTGTAGAAAATATCATCGCATTTTCTATTAAATTTAGTACTTTAGACGAGATAAAATTTTACTTGAAAAAATTATTTTTTTTTTGAAAATTTCGAAGAAAGTGTATTTTTCATGAATATTTCGTCCCAATTGCCGAAGTTAAATTTTCAGCAACATTTGATAGCAAATTTTGTCAGTCACATTTTTCCAGCAAAATGCCAAAAAATAGTTTTTTCTAAATTCCGTGAACAATTAATTTTTATTTGAGTTTTTGTAATTTTATAGCAAATTATTGTCAGCATTTTCTTTTAATTAAAAATTTCGTCAAAATTGAACTTTTATAAATTGTTTATATTGTATAGCATATTGCGTTTTTAGAAAACAATTCTGTCAACATATCTTCATATACAATTTTGCCGTATTTTCATTTTTTAGAAAATTTTGTCAAAATTTAATTTTATAAAAAAATTTCGCTGAAATTGTATTTTTTTTGAAAATTTTGTCGAAATAATATTTTTCTAGACAGAACTGCTGTTTTTCTAGAAAATTTCGACTAAAGGGGAAGTTTCTTAAATATTTCGTCGAAATTGTTTTTAAAATATTGTCATATTTTGCAAACAAAATTATTTTTTTAAGCTTCAGAAAAATTTCATTTTTATGCAAATGTTGTCAAATTTGATTTTTATAGCAAATCTGTAAAAATATTTTTTTTTTAGAAAATGTTGTTAAAATTGTATTAATTAGAAACTTTTCATGATGTCAAAATTGCATTTTTTGTAAATGTTGTAGAAATATATATAACTTTTTACAAAATACCATCGAATTCTATATCCATAATTTACAGCAAATTTTGCCATAAATTACATTTTATAGCAATTTTTCGTCATCATTTTATTTTTATTGAAAATTTCGCTATAATTCCATTTTTATAAAGAAATGCAAAATTAAATGTCGTCAAAAATTCATTTTTATAAAATAATTTGTCAAAATTACTTTTCTATTAAAAATTTAGCTTTTTGTACAAAATTTTTTCAAAATTGATTTTTATAGAAAATTTATTTTTTTTGTATAGAAAATTTTGTCAAAATTAAATTTTTATGTAATATTTTGTCAAAGTAAAATTTTTATAGAAAATTTTGTCAAAATTCAATTTTATGAAAATTTTGTTAAAATTGTATTTTTCTAGAAAATCTAATCGAAATAAAATTTTTCTAAAAAAAAATTAAGAAAATTTCGTGTTGAATATTTCATCGAAATTTTAGTTTAATTTTTAACAATTCAAAATTGCATTTTGAAATGAAATGAATCGAATACAATTTTTATTTTATAGCAAATGTTGTCAAAATTGTAATGTTACAGTAATTATATGTCAAAATCTTATTTTTTTTTAGTAATTTCATCGAAATTGAATGTATGTAAAAAATTTCATCTGAAATGCATTTTTGTAGAAATGTCGACAATCAAAATTGCCTTTATACATTAAATGTCTGAAAAATGCATTTTATTCAAATTGCATTTAATATTTTTATTATTTTTATAAAAAAAATGTCACTAAATATGCATTTTATTAAAAATTTTATCAATGAATGAAATTGTCAAAATTTCATATTTATAGAAAGTTTTGTCGAAGTTGCATATTTTATAGAAAAATTGTCAAAATTTCTTTTCTATAGAAAATTTGTCAAAATTTCTTTTCTATAGAAAATTTAGCTTTTTTGTAGAAAGTTTTGTCAAAGTTGCATATTGTTTTTATTTTTTTTTTCAAAATTTATTTTTATAGAAAATTTAGTCAACATTTTGTTTTATAGAAAATGTTATCAACATTTGTTTATATTTATAGCTATGTAAAAATTTTGGTATTATAAAATACAATACTGTCAAGTAAATGTATTTGTTTCACCGTTTTTTTAAAAAGCTTTGCAATTTGACAAACCAATAATGTTTCAAAATTTAATTTTTATAGAAAATTCAATCAACATGTGTTTTATAGAAAATTTTGTCAAAATTTCCTTTTCATAGAAAATTTTGTCAAAATATCATTTTCATAGAAAATTTTGTCGAAATTTCATTTTCATAGAAAATTTTGTCAAAATTTAATTTTCATAGAAAATTTTGTCAAAATTTCATTTTCATAGAAAATTTTGTCAAAATTTCATAGAAAATTTTGTCAGAATTTCATTTTCATAGAAAATTTTGTAAAAATTTCATTTTCATAGATAATTTTGTCAAATTTCATTTTCATAGATAATTTTGTCAAAATTTCATTTTCATAGAAAATTTTGTCAAAATTTCATTTTCATAGAAAAATTTGTCAAAATTTCATTTTCATAGAAAATTTAGTCAAAATTTAATTTTCATAGAAAATTTTGCCAAATTTTTAAAGAAAATTTATCATTTTTAAGCAAATTGTTTTTAAATTTTTATACCCTACACCACACTGTGGTACAGGGTATTATAACTTTGTGCATTTGTTTGTAACACCCAAAAGGAGAAGAAATAGACCCATCGTTTATTATACCGATCGACTTAGAATCACTTTCTGAGTCGATTTAGCTATGTCCGTCTTCCGTCTGTCTGCCTGTCCGTCTGTCTGTCTGTCCGTCTGTCTCTCTGTCCGTCTGTCTGTCTGTCCGTCTGTTCATGTATTCTTGTAATCAAAGTACAGGTCGCAATTACGGTCCGATCTCGACGAAACTTTACACATATCTTTTTTTTGGCCCAAGGACGATCCCTATTGAATTTGGTTAAAATCGGTTCAGATTTAGATATAGCCCCCATATATATGTTAGTCCCGATTTGACATGTAAGCGCTGTAAAAACTTTATTTTATATCCGATCGGTATGAAATTCGGCAGGAAAAGGTTTCTTATTACATGAATGAACTCTGTTAAATTTGGAAGAAATCGGTTCAGATTTAGATAGGCCCCATATATACGTTACCCCCGATTTGACATATAAGCGCTGTAAAAATGTTATTTTATATCCGATCAGTGCGAAATTCGGCAAAGAGGGGTTTCTTATTATATGAAGGAATACTGCTAAATTCGGAGAAAATCGGTTCAGATTCAAATATAGCCCCCATATATATGTTACCCCCGATTTGACATGTAAGCGCTGTAAAAACTGTATTTTATATCCGATCAGTGCAAAATTTGGCAGAAAGAGGTTTCTTATTACATGAAGGAATACTGCTAAATTCGGAGAAAATCGGTTCAGATTTAGATATAGCCCTCATATATACGTTACCCCCGATTTGACTTGTAAGCGCTGTAAAAATGTTATTTTATATCCGATCAGTATGAAATTCGGCAGAATGAGGTTTCTTATTATATGAATGAACACTGTTAAATTTGGAAGAAATCGGTTCAGATTTAGATATAGCCCCCATATATACGTTACCTCAGTACGAAATTCGACAGAAGGAGGTCTTTTTACATGAATGAGTATTCAGGGAAGATCGGTTCAGATTTATATTGATTGTTCCTCCTGATTTGGTATCAAACAGCTATAGAAGTTGTATTTTACTTCCGATCATTAAAATTTTCCAGAAAGATGTTTCTCAATTTAGGAACGAATATTGTTAATTTAGCGATTATCGTTTCAGAATTAGATAATATGTTTCTACCCATTTACCAATTATTCCAAATTATTAGGGCAATGACCCTTATCGCATTGTTAGGGAGGTGTAGGGTATTATATAGTCGGCCCCGCCCGACTTTCTGCCTTTCCTTACTGGTTTAAATAACTAAAATTTAAATTTTTGGAAAAAAAATTTTATTCCGTATTTGATGATATACCACATTTAATAAGGTACATGCAATGACCCTTGATGTAGTCATTGACCTTCAATCCTGTCAATTACCCTTAATCCGCGATGAACGACCAATAACATTTAATCCTCAAAGTGATCGTTAATCCGGCACTTAGTTCGGATTAAAGGCAATTGTAGGATTGAGGGCCACTGAAACAGGAAATTCGATGACCCAGGATTTATGGATGGATGGATTAATTTTCGATTGGAGGATTAAATGTCGATGACTCCGGATTAAACACCAATGACCGGATTAAAGATAGATGATCGGATTAAGGGTTTATGGCCTCGGATTAATAAAACTGATCGTATTAAAAATCGATTCCAAGAAAAAAGAATTTCAATGAATTTTCTCGATAAATGCCACATTTTTCGTCACATTTATCATTCGACTATTTCTAAAAAAATAAATTTCGAAGAAATTTTTTAGAAAATTCAAATCGTCGAATTTTGTTTGAAAAAAAAAACGCTTCGTGAACAGTTTTTAAGAAATTTCGACAAAATATTCTATAAAGATGAACTTTTGAAAAAAATTTTCCATAAAAATGCAATATCTGTGATTTTTTAATAAATTTGTCAAAATTTTCTAGAGAAATGCTTTTTCAATTAAACTGTTCTAAATATGAAAATATTTTGAAAGAGACTGAATCAATATTAGTAGCAAATTGATGCAATTTTCTAGTAAAATGTATTTTCAACTAAATTTTACTAAGAATGCAATTTCGATGATATTTGCAATAAAAAATGCAATTTCCATTTCTGGATTAAATTAAAATTTTCATGAAATTTTCAAGAATTTTTTATAAAGTTTAAGTGTGAAATTACAGGAGATGGCCAATACAACCATCATCTAAAACAATATTTGAAACCAGTCGTTACGGAGCTATGTGGGTATAATGGCGTAAAAGGTCTTTAAAGGGATTGCCATCAAACATTTTTATGATCTTTAGTAACTCCTTCGATGTGTTTCACTTTTATACCCACTTTAGCAGAATCTTCATCATTTTATGTATACATAGTGTATTATAGGCTATTTTTATATTGAGGGGACGATTTACTCTTCATTGATAGGGCGTATAATATCTAATATATTTAGGTACATACATTTCAGTTGATGTCCTTCAAATTTCCATTAATTCTTTGTGTTATCGTCTATATTATGACTCAATTAGTATTTTGTATTATCGTTTATTTCTGTGTTGAATTCGATGTCTTTCATATGTACGTATTTTGAATTTGAAAATAAATGTAAAAATTTCAATTTCAGCTCCTTACCTCCCAGTTGGCGGTATTTAGATGCCGTAGCTCGGGTCGGAGCGAAAGCAATTAGAAAATACAGCGGGACCTATTACACTTTGGGCAGTAGTACCAATGTCCTCTACCCCGCTTCAGGAGCCAGTGATGATTTTGCTTTTGGCGTTGCAAATGTTCCCGTGGTTTTATGCATGGAACTTCCCTCGGGTGGCAATGGGTTTGATCCTCCAGCTGATCGCATATTGCCATTGGTTACGGAAAGTTGGGTGGGTATACGTGCCATGACTATGGAAGTGTATGAGTATCCTTTGCGTAATGGGGGAAATCGCAAAGCCATGAATTTATTTAGCAAAATTTTAGTAATAATATCAATTTTGAAAATTGTAAATTATTGTACTACCACAAAATAATGATGTCGATGTGGTTAAATAAGTGATCTGTTATAGTATTATTATTTTATTTTTTTTTAATTGTTAATAAACCTGACTCTTTGCAAACTCGTATTTATCTAATTACACTATGCAAGAAAATTTTTGTTCAAGGGATGTGGATAACAGTTTCTGGTGCAATTAGGTGTCACAAACACGAAAAAAAATATTTAAAAAAATGTGTATGGTAAATTTTTTTTTTAATTTTTTTTTATATTCCAGCTTTCATGGAAAGTTCATTCAGTATTTGGACCATAATGGACCAAGTATAAGCCTGATTGAGCCGTGTTATGCCTCAATTAAAGGGAAAGGGAGGGCTACATATGCTGCAAATATTGCTTTCACGTAGAATCTTTGGTTTAGTAACAGTCGTCAAAAATATGAGAAAAAATATGGGACAAAAAAACCATAAAAAATAGAAAAAAATCGAAAAAAAATATTTAATCGCATTTTTAAAAAGCCAGCATGATAACGAAGAAAACACTGTCTATTTGAAAAAAAATCTATGGATAGATGTAAAAGTTATGAGCCATTTTGTAAATGTTAGGAAAATTCAAAAAACTCTTGTTTCATATTTTTTCGTTTTTAAATGATGTTTTTGCTTATATGGAATTCGCCATAAGTGAGAGAGACATATAAGAGACATTTCACTTGCATTTTATTTTATGAGGATTGATGTCTCTTATAAAATTAAAGAGAGGACGAGGTTTTATGGCCGTTCGTAACCCTCCATAAAACCTGATATGCTATGTTAGTGCTATATTGGATGAGATCCGCTCAGATAGAGGGTCATTCAACAATATTTGTGTTTTTTTTATTTATGAGGTTTCCATTCAGTTACGCCTTTAAGGGGCATGGACACCTCAGTCGTATACACAAGTAGTAAAATTATATGTACGCAATACAAAGTAGTACGCGGCAGTGTTGAAAATATTGGGTGTCTACTTTCGAAGCAAACTATATGTCAGCTACAGGTACTGCAACATATGAACATTAAACCCGGAATTTATGAATGAAATTTCTTATTAATAAATTAGTGTAATTCAGCGCCTTAAAGAGATAAGTCGATTTCTGAAAAATTTTACAAAGTTATATTTCGAAGTATGAGTAAATGACAAAGAACTTTTCAATGTGTAAATGATCCCGACAATTTCTGCTACATCTGCGGAAATATGTAATTAAAAAATCGACGTACGTTTAGTAAAATAATAGAAGAAATATATGTGTAATATTTTGGTATACGAGTTAAAAATATGAACGAAGCGTGGACACCTAGTATTTTGTGTAATTCGTGCCATGTAAATCTTACACGATGGACAAGTGGAAGAAAGCGGTAAGAACTTTAAAATTAATGTATTACAATGTTTGTGGAATAAAACGTTTTAATGTTAGACTTGACGTGCAATTTTTAATGCCGATGATTTGGAGACAATCATTCATTTACGATACGAACTGCTATTTTTGTCTAAGTTAATAGATTGGAGTAGGAAGTGTCCAAGTATAGCTAACAGCCTAATAACGGAAACATCATCAAGTTCAACTGAGTACTCAACTCTGAGCGATTCAAGTTTGAGTCAGAAGTCATCGCTTTTAACTCAGTTTCAACTAATTGATCTAGTGAGAGATTTGGAAGTGACCAAAGATAAGGTAGAAGGTACAATATTTTGGCCCCAGATGTTAACATATCATATTATAGAGTCCGTGATATACCTTACAAACAATTTTATGCAACTGTGGATAATAGATGCTTTTGCAAGGACATCCACGGCATGTTCGAGGAACTTAATCAAACAGACAATTCAAAGGAATGGCGGTTACTTGTTGACAGCAGTAAAGAAAGTTTGAAAGCAGTACTTTTACACAACGGAAATCAGAAACCGTCGAGCTCATGCTGTCAACACTAAGGAATCATACGAAACAATGGCTGAATTGAAAAAATACATAAAATATGAACATGACTGGAAAATTTGTTGCGATTTAAAATAGTTGGTATGTTATGCCTCTGGGATAGCCGATATTTTGCCACCACTGCATATTAAGCTGGGCCTCTTTCAAAATTTTGTAAAAGCCTTAAGGAAAGATGGCAATTCACTCTCATATTTAAAAAGTTTATTTAAAAGTCTTTCTTTTCAAAAAATCGAAGAAGGCGTTGATGGGCCTAAAATAAGGAAACTGATGAAAGATGTGAATTTCGAAACATCTTTGACGTAGGATGTAATTGCAGCATGGTGGTCGTTTAAGCTTGTAGTTTCAAATTTCCTTGGATCCAATAAAAGCCCGCAATATAAAACAATGATTAATGATTTGTTAAAAAAATATGAAAAAATTGGTTAGAAATATATTTTTTTATATTTATGTATATAACATGTGGCGAAGCCATAATTTGAATAACGTAGTTAGCTTTTTATAATTTTTTGTTTTTCATGTCAATCGAAAAAAAAAAATTATTTCCATTAAAATTGTTCATTCTGATTTCTGTCCTAAAAATAACGAGTTGAAATATTGTACATTCTATTTTCATTTTAATTTCAAATAAATGTTAATTGTGATTTTTATAAATAACGCAATTGTTTTATTGGATCGCAAAGAACTTGTGTGACCTCGCTCGCTGATAATAGCCTTGGGGATTAAAATTGCTGTCCAGGAACTCCTGAATACCATTCCGTTACATTGGTGACCCCGACAGGGACAATAAGACGCATGAACAAGCGGAGGAAAACGTTTTGACGGAATTGTCTAGTCCCGCAAGAAACTTTGATTATATATATAACCGCACTGTTGCAGATGAGAAACCCATTGGCTGGCTATCAGTAAAACGCAATTTCAGCGACCAATATATTTGGAAGGAGAGAGAGAGCAAGTAACAAAGCTTATCAGATACTGGAAAGACAGAAACGAACCAAAAAGAAAACGCCATTTTGGTAAGGAATCAAATTTTGAGCAATACGAATGTATCGGACCTGTCGTTGGTAATCCTGTATAATTATTTAGCATTTTAAGTATTTATTTGATCGCGGTAGTTGTCCTTTGTGAAAATGTATATTTAGTGCCGAAATTAACGTAGATTCATTTCTTTTTTTTTTAATCTAAACTTTTAAAATTTTGGTGGAAATAATTTGCGTGGCGATTGTTTTTTTGCTTGTTCGAACCGTGGTAAATTTGAAAAACATTTTTAAGATGAATGACACTAAAGGTGATGAAACAAACGCAGAACAAACCCTGACTGTTGGTGCTGTCGCGGTGAAGCTTCCTCCTTTCTGGACGAATTTTCCTCAAGGATGGTTCATGCGGGTAGAGAGTATGTTTAGACGATCAAATATTGTGAGTGAGGAGACCAAATACGACTACGTTCTCTCAGTTTTACCGGAAGAGACAATCGCCAACGATTTTGATATTATTGAACAGAATAATAAGTATGCCACCGAGTATCCAGTTCTAAGATCTCAGGATTCCAACACTCCTGCACCAACTCCTTACAAAACTCTTAAGTCTGCGCTTATTGGTCGGAACACCTTGTCAGAGCATCAGCGTTTGGAGCATATTCTATATCGAGAGACTATAGGAAATAGGAAACCTTCTGAATTTTATAGGCATCTTCGTCAGATTTCTGGAGATTCTAAAGTAGTGACAGATGAGTTGTTAAAAAGCCTTTGGCTTCGTAATCTTCCTCCACAAATACATCAGTCTTTGATATCTTCCGGAAAAAGTGATTTGAATGAATTGTCTTCTCTGGCGGATACACTTTTTGAGGTCGCTCAGAATGCTTCTCCTTCGGTGTTTTCTACCTCCACCAACGCGGACACGGATGACCGTTTATCTCGTTTGGAGACCAGTATAGCCACGTTGGCTGAGGCAGTGGAGGCGATAAGTTTGACAGGTTCATCTCGTAATCAAACCGACAATGGTCCTCGATCACGCGGACGTAGACAAAATTCGCACCGAGGTGCTGACAGGGTATGTTTTTACCACAGAAGATATAAGGATAAGGCTAATAGGTGTGTTAGTCCTTGTAGTTTTAAGTCGGAAAACTAAAGCGGTCCACAGTCACGGCGGCGGACGGTGGACCAGCTTTTGGTTCGCGTCGCTTATTTATTTTTGACCCATACACGAAATTTAACTTTTTAATTGACACGGGTGCAGATGTATCAGTTATTCCATCCACTTTTGTTCATCCACTACCAAGAAACTCAGGTCTTTCATTTTCTGCTGCTAACGGCACCACAATTGATGTCTATGGTTCTCGACTTTTAAAGACGAATTTTGGACTTCGAAGAGAATTCATCCACCCATTTTATATTGCGTCGGTGAGTAAACCTATATTGGGTGCTGATTTTATTCATAAATTTGGCTTGATAGTGGATTTGAAGAACGGAAAACTCGTGGATCCACTCTCGAAAATTGAATCAATAGGAAAGTTTAGGCAGGACGATTCGCCTTCTCCAAAGACTTTTTCCTTGGATGATTCTCCATTCAGTTCTATTCTGAGGCAGTTCCCTACACTTACCAAGGAACTTGATTTCAACGAGACTCCGGTGAAACACAACGTGGTCCATCATATCCACACTAAGGGAAGATTGCCAGTTTCTCGGGCTCGGCGTTTGAATCCAGCGAGATATAAGGCAGCTAAGGATGAATTTGATTATATGATGAAGATTGGCGTTTGTCGGCCTTCGGATTCTCCTTATAGTTCGCCGCTGCATATGGTTCCCAAGGCGGATTCAACCGACTGGAGACCTTGTGGAGATTACCGTAGACTCAATGCGGTAACGACTCCGGACCGATACCCGATACCATTTATTTCGGATCTTTCCCCTAATATGTATGGGTGTCAGGTTTTCTCAAAGGTTGACATAGTACGTGCATACCACCATATTCCTGTCGCCCCTGAGGACATTCATAAGACGGCTATCATAACCCCATTTGGGTTGTTTGAATTCCCCATGATGACTTTTGGACTTAGAGGAGCTGCTTCTACATGGCAGAGATTTATGAACAAGGTGTGTCAGGGTTTGGATTTTACTTACACGTATCTCGATGATATTTTGGTGATGAGTAAGGACGAGGAACAACATAAGGAGCATTTGCGTTTACTATTCGAGCGTCTTGAAGAATATGGTCTCCGACTGAAAGCATCCAAATGTATTTTAGGGTCGACTAGACTTAATTTTTTGGGGCACGAAATTTCTAAGGATGGAATTCTTCCTGCTAGAGATCGGATTGAGGCGATAGCTAGTTTCCCAGAACCTACTTCCATTAAACAGGTTCAGAGGTTCGTTGGCATGGTTAATTATTATCATCGATTTTTCAGGAATTTAGCTCATAATTTGGCCCCGATACACGCACATGTTGCGATGCTCCAAATCAAGGTATAATTAAGGGTGGACGGAAATCCAAAACGGGTTCGGAATATATAAGGGCAACCAGGAGGAAACCAACGCCTTTCACATGGCCAAGTGAATGTAGGCAAGCTTTCGGGAATGTCAAGAAAGATTTGGTTAATATTACTCTTCTAGTTCACCCATGCGATTCGACATCTACTGCATTTTCGTTGACGACAGACGCATCCGATGTAGCAGTCGGGGCGGTTTTACAACAAAGAGTTAAAGGGGTATGGCATCCACTTGGTTTTTTTAGTATGAAGTTGTCTCCCGCTCAGATGAAGTATTCTGCTTTCGACAGAGAGTTATTAGCAATATACTTGGCTATTATTCACTTTAGATATTTTCTAGAAGGAAGAGATTTTCATATAAACACGGACCATAAACCCCTGACGAATGCGATATCTTCTAAGACAGATAGGAATCCAAGACAGTCTCGATATTTGGACTTTATTTCGCAGTTTACAACGGACATTCGCTACCTCAAAGGAAGGGACAATGTGGTGGCTGATTCTTTGTCTCGGCCTGGGGTGAACATATTGGAGTTTGCTACAACTAGTTTGGAAGACTTGGCTAAATTGCAGGTCAGTGATTCTGAATTGATCACCCTGCGACTATCACAGCCTGTGGGTACGATATTTGATCTTAAACCAGTTAATATACCACGGACCGATGGGGTAATTTGGTGCGATATTTCAACTGGCCGTAATAGACCATATATTCCTCAGAGCGAGCGTCGGAAGGTTTTTCAATCTGTTCATAATTTATCTCACCCGGGTATAAGGAGCACAAGGCGTCAGATATGTCAAAGGTACTTTTGGCCCAAGATGACGACTGACATTAATGGATGGGCGAGGTCATGTTTACAGTGCCAACGGCAGAAGGTTTTTCGTCATACAAAAGCGAAGGTTGAGAATATTCCTATCCCTTCAGGAAGGTTTAGGCATATACATATGGATATTGTAGGTCCCCTTCCACCAAGCGATGGCTTTTATTACATTTTGACCATTATTGACCGTTTCTCCCGTTGGCCTGAGGCCTATCCTCTCAGGGACATATCGGCTCGCACTGTGGCGCAGAAATATGTGGGCGAATATGTTTCTCGTTTTGGTGTAGCTGAGGTTATAACCACAGACCAAGGCGGACAGTTTGAGTCCACGATGATGCAGGAGCTTTTTAACTTACTTGGGTCTAAACGCATTAGGACTACGGCTTATCATCCACAGGCTAACGGAATGGTGGAACGATTTCATCGTTCACTTAAGGTCGCCATTCGTGCAACTGGCGATTCTCCTAACTGGTCTAGGCGGTTACCCTTGGTACTTTTAGGGTTAAGGACCGTGATTAAGGAGGAAATCAATGCATCCCCGGCGGAATTGCTTTATGGGGAAGAATTGATGTTACCAGGAGGTTTTTTTTGTGGAATCTCCTAATGAGGACGGGTGTGAGCCAACGGACTTTGTGAGGACACTCAAACAAACAATGAAGAACATTAGGCCAAGTGAGACAAGGAAGCAGGAGGGTGGAGTGTTCGTTCCAAGATCTTTAGCGGACTGTGAAAATGTGTTTGTGCGGGTTGATCGTGTAAAACGTAGTCTTGAACCTCCATACGAAGGACCTTTTCCGGTTAAAAAAAGGAGTGCAAAAACATTTGTGATTGTCAGAAATGGAACTGAGATAACGATATCTATTGATCGTCTAAAACCAGCATTCGATTTGCTCGATTCCCCCGTGGACGATTCTGCTAGGAAGAAAGTTCGCTTTAATATTCCGTGCGATACACCGAGAAGAACTAGCATGGTTTTAAGGTCAACGAAAGGTGTTTCATCTCGATAGCGACTTCGTCTGGGAAGGGAGTATGTGGCGAAGCCATAATTTGAATAACGTAGTTAGCTTTTTATAATTTTTTGTTTTTCATGTCAATCGAAAAAAAAAAATTATTTCCATTAAAATTGTTCATTCTGATTTCTGTCCTAAAAATAACGAGTTGAAATATTGTACATTCTATTTTCATTTTAATTTCAAATAAATGTTAATTGTGATTTTTATAAATAACGCAATTGTTTTATTGGATCGCACAGAACTTGTGTGACCTCGCTCGCTGATAATAGCCTTGGGGATTAAAATTGCTGTCCAGGAACTCCTGAATACCATTCCGTTACATAACACATATGTATGTATTCTTCCAATTTATTTTTCGCTTTATGTATTCCAACAGGAGTAAATATGTCCCTCAAAATTAATTTCTTGCATTCTCATTTAAATTTTTTCACCGAGAATCTTGGCGACGTAAGTGACGAACATGGCGAAAGGTTTCTCCAAGAATTGAAGTCCATCGAGCGGCGTTACCAAGGGCACTGGGATGAAAGAATGATGGGAGATTATATTTGGTTCCTCATTAGAGAAACCGATTCCGAAATCTACAAACGTCGACAAAGAACTCACAATTACTTCTAATAAAACTTGTTCATGTAAATAAACTCAAATGTACATAATATAAATAAAAGTAATAAATAAAATCGCTATTTAAACAGAAATTTCAAAAAAAACGATTTTTTGACATTCCTTTACCTCTACCAAAAGGGCTATATTTTCTACATTTATCCAAATAGGCATTATTTTCATTGCTAGGATGCAAACTTTTAAAAAATAAAATAAAATATTTTTTTGGATCTTTTTTCTATTTTTTTTTATGTTTTTTTTTTGTCCCAGGATTTTATTTTTTTTGTTGAAAAAAATCAACTTTTTCCAATTTGTTTAATGACTGTTACTAAACCACTGTTTCTAAGTGAAAGAGATATCCAATATTGGTAGTCCACATTAATAGCTTCAATTTAACGTATATGTCGACTTGATCGGGCATATATATTTCAAAAATTATAGTGCAAATACTAAGGGTACCTTCGACGACAATAGTATTTTTAATAAAAAATTTTTTAAAAAAAATGTATCCATAAAAAAATTTTTGGTTTTGATTTTATATAACAGTATGCCACAATATATACAAAAAATAATTTTTAAGTCTAGGACACAAAAAAATTTTTTTGTTGCGTAGTGTAATCAATATTTCACTAAATGTTAACCCTTTGTGGGGGAGGAACTAGAATGAGTGGATCAATATGGTCCATCTTCGAACTTAGCCGGGGATAGAGAAAAATATTACCGCATACCAAATATGAAGTCAATCGGTTACTCCTTTCGAGAGTTATCGTGCGCACCAGCCAGCAGGCAGACAGACAGACGGACGGACATTGCTCAAATGATATAAAACAAGTAAGAAAGTTTCAGTCGGGTAAACCGACTAAGGTATACCCTCACTTTGTGAGTAATGTAATATATAACATTACACCAATACATCTGTCAATTTGTGTGGGAGGTACCAGAAGGGGTTTTCCATATAGACATATTTTTCGGTAAACAGTACATTCTTAAATACATTGCATTGTGCTGAACTATAAGCGTTTATGTGCACTGGTATATTAAAGTTACGAGCTATGTAATTTTGGTATGATTTGTTCATTTTGTGTGGGAGGTACAAAAAGGGGCGGGGTGATAACGCCCACTTTTTACAGGACTATAGACACTATAACAGCATTACACTGTACAAAATTTCAAGTATTTGTAAGCACTGGTATTAAAGTTACAAGCCATTTACTTTTGGTACGAAACGGTCCATTTGTGTGGGAGGTACCAAAAGGGGCTGTACAATAATGCCCATTTTTTACCGGACTATAGGCGCTACAAAAACATTATACTGTAGAAAATTTCAAGCATTTGTATTAAAGTTATAAGCAGTTAAATTTTGATGCAAAATGGTCCATTTGTGTGGGAGGTACCAAAATGGGCATGCCAACTTCACCCATTTTTCTCGAGTTAATAGCGACTAATATACTAATATTATGTGCAGAATTTCAAAAGATTCGAATAAGTAGTATAGAAGTTATTAAAGAATCAATATTTCACTAAATTGTAACCCTTTGTGTGGGAGGTACCAGAAGGAGTAGACAAATATGGCCCATCTTCGAACTCATCCGGAGATAGATCAAAATTTTACCACATACCAAATTTGAAGTCAATCGGTTACTCCTTTCGAGAGTTATCGTGCGCACCAGCCAGCAGACACACAGACAGACAGACAGACGGACGGACATTGCTCATTCGACTTAAAATGACCCAAAACGGATTTCCTCCGAACATACTTAGGGTCTTAGATCACTCCTTCGATGTGTTACACTTTTGGCTTGTAGCAAATGATATATACCCTCCTCTCTAAGGTGAGGGGATAAAAATGCACATGCGTCGAAATTTCCTATAAAAATGCAATTGCATCGAAAGTTTCTAAAAAATCAAATATCGAAGACATTTTCTTAAAAAATGCATTCGACATTTTTAATAAAAATGCAATTTCGACGACTTTTTCTATACAAATGCAAAATATACAAATGTAATTTCTACGAAATTTTCTATAAAAAAGCAATTTCGATGACATTTTCTATAAACACGCATTTTCGACGAAATTTTGTATAAAAACGCAATTTTGATATTTAAAATATTTTAAAAATGCAATTTCGTCGAAATTTTTTATAAAAATGTGATTTCGACGAATTTTGTATAAAAATGTAATTTCGACGCATTTTTCTATGAAAATGCAATTTTGACGAATTTTTCTATAAAAATGCAATTTTCTATAAAAACGCAATATTGACGAATTTTTCTATAAAAATAAATATTCGACGAATTTTAACATAAAATGCAACTTTGTCGAATTGTTTTATAAAAATACAACTTCGACGAATTTTTCTATAAAAATACAATTTCGACGAATTTTCCTATAAAAATTGAATTTCCTCGAATTTTTCCATAAAATTGCAATTACGACGAATTTTTCTATATAAATGCAATTTCAGAATTTTCCTATAAAAATTGAATCTGTATAAAAATTAAATTTTGTCGAAATTTTCTATAAAAACGCATATTGGACCAAATAAAAATTGAATGTCGACAAATGTTTGTTATAAAAAACAATGTCTGAATTTTTCTATAAAAATTAAATTTGACGAAATTTTGTATAAAAATAGAAATTTCGACGAAATTTTGTATAAAAATGAAATTTCGACGAAATTTTGTAGAAAAATGAAATTTTAACGAAATTTTGTATGAAAATTAAATTTTGAAGAAATTTTCGATGAAACATTAATTCGACAAAATTTTCAATGAAAATTAAATTTCGACGGAATTTACGATAAAAATTAAATTTCGACGAAATTTACGATGAAAATTAAATTTCGACGAAAGTTACGATGAAAATTAAATTTCGACGAAATTTACGATAAAAATTAAATTTCGACGAAATTTTCGATGAAAAATAAATTTTGACGGAATTTTCAATGAAAATGAAATTTCGACGAAATTTTCTATAAAGTTGCTGTTGCGTAGAAATTTTCAATAAAAATTCATTTTCGACGAGATTGTGATTATTAAATGGAAATTTTGATGAAATTGTGTTTATTAAAAGACAATTTTGACGTAATTTTCTATAAAAATGCATTTTCGATAGCATTTTGAATATAAATGCAATTTACAACTTTTTGAATAAAAATGTAATTTCGACGTAGTTTTGAATAAAAATGTAATTTCGACGCATTTTTCGATGAAAATGCAATTTCGACAAATTTTTCTATAAAAATGCAATTTTCTTAAAAACGCAATTTTGCCGAATTTTTCTATAAAAATAAATATTGGACGAATTTTAACATAAAATGCAACTTTGTCGAATTGTTTTATAAAAATACAACTTCGACGAATTTTTCTATAAAAATACAATTTCGGCGAATTTTCCTATAAAAATGAAATTTCCTCGAATTTTTCCATAAAATTGCAATTATGACGAATTTTTCTATAAAAATGCAATTTCAACGAATTTTCCTATAAAAATTAAATTTCGACGAAATTTGTATAAAAATTAAATTTTGTCGAAATTTTCTATAAAAACGCATATTGGACCAAATAAAAATTGAATGTCGACAAATGTTTTTTATAAAAAACTATGTCGATGAATTTTTGTATACAAATGCAATGTCTGTGAATTTTTCTATAAAAATTAAATTTGACGAAATTTTGTATAAAAATGAAATTTCGACGAAATTTTGTATAAAAATGAAATTTCGACGAAATTTTGTATAAAAATGAAATTTCGACGAAATTTTGTATAAAAGGAAATTTCGACGTAATTTTGAATAAAATGAAATTTCGACGAAATTTTCTATAAAGTTGCTGTTGCGTAGAAATTTTCAATAAAAATTCATTTTCGACGAAATTGTGATTATTAAATGGACATTTTGATGAAATTGTAAAGACAATTTTGACGTAATTTTCTATAAAAATGCATTTTCGATAGCATTTTGAATATAAATGCAATTTCGAAAACATTTTGTCGAACGAACAAAATGTTGTCGAACAACATGTTGAATAAAAATATAATTTTCACAAAATACATTGGTGTCGAAATTTCAATAGAACAGTAATTGGGTCGAAATTTTCAGTTAACATGCAATTTCGACATAATTTTTCTTAAAAAGTAATTTCGAAAGTTTTCTAAAATATCAGTTTCGAGAAAGTTTTCATAAAAAACAATTTCGATAAATTTAAAAAAAAAATAAATAAAAAAAAAATAAATGTATAAAAATGCAATATTGACGAAAAGTTTTATAAAAATGCAATTTTGAAAAATTTCAATAAAAATGCAAAATTGAAGAAATTTTCTATAAAAATGCAATAAAAATAAAATTAATAAAAATGTCAATAAAAAATAAATTTAAAAAAAAATAAATAAAAAATTGCAAAAAAATTTCAATAGATAAGAAATGTTATCAAGAGATTTGATAAAAATGCAATATCAAAGGATATTACTGTCTTCAGATATTTATTTCGTTGAACTTTTACAAAAATTCAAATTTCGACAAAATTTTCTATAAAAATCCCAATCCCAGCGACATTTTTATTAAAAATACGATTTCAACGAAAATTTCTATAAAAAGGCAATTTTCAACGAAAATTTCTATAAAAATTCAATTCAATGAAAATTTCTATAAAAATGCAATTTCGATCAAATTTTTTAATCAAAATGCTATTCGACAAAGTTTTCTACAAAAATGCAATTTCGTATAAATTTCAATGGAATTTTCTGGAAATATGCAATTTCGATGGACTTTTCTGCAAAAATGCAATATCGACGACATTTTCTAGAATATTGCAATTTCGACGAGCTACTAAATTTTTACATTAGAAACATAGTTTGTTCCTGAGTTAACCGAAATTTCCCCAGAAAAATTCCATAAAAGTGGTTTGAAAAGTAAATTATACTCGTACTGCAAGGTTTCCAAATGCGTATTCGGTGTTATATATCAATGTCCCACTGTAAGTGTTAGAACTTTACTATGAACAACAACGCCTAAAAGTCTACCCTCATTTATGGGTTATTCGAATTTATTTCAAATTTCGAAATGAGTGAATTTCAATGGTGATATGGGAATATATCATAAAGTCTATATCTATAGTCTAATATCGCGTCATTATTGGTCATCATAAAATGATAAAACGCTTTGTGCACCTAAGGTAGCCAAGAAATCAATCATGGTGCCAATGAAATTGTTTTGAAGAATTTAGTTTTTCATAAAAACTTGAGACGATCATGTGGAGGCAGAAGTGGCATTTTGGAATTATTATAGGGCTTTTAATCGCCACAACCTTTGTACGTTCTCATGAGTTGTACAAAAAGTAAGTTCAAAGAGAAACAAAAAATTAAGAAGAAATCAAAAATTTAACATATTTCTATTGTTTATTTAATAAAGTTACAAAGTCTACGACATTTATGCGGAAAATGAGGAACAATTGCGTTTGTTGCGCAAAGTGCAGAAAGAAAATAAAGATTATGATTTTCTCAATTTAGCAAGACATACGGGTGGGGTTTCCAAAGTCCTTGTATCACCTTTAATGGATGGCCAATTGCTAAATACTTTGGAAGGATATTCATTTAATTTTACCCTAATCGTTGATGATGTTTCGGAGATAGTTGTGAAGGAACGAAATGCGAATAAACGTGATACTACTCCGGATTATCCCGTGGATGTATTCGAACGTTATTATCGTCATGATGAGATCAACGAACACATGGAAGTCCTGGCCAAATTGTATCCTTCTCGGGTATTTGTGAAAACCTTTGGACGTTCCTATGAGAATCGCCCCTTGAAAGTGATCACCATTACAAATGGTGATGATCGTAATGACAAGAAGGTAATTTTCATAGATGCCGCCATGCATGCTCGCGAATGGATTACTCCAGCGATGGCTTTGCACATTATGGACCAATTGACCGAGAACTATGAGGAAAATAAAGAATTTTTGGTGGATTTCGATTGGGTTATTCTTCCCGTCGTCAATGCCGATGGCTATGAGTATTCTCACGAAGAGTCTCGTTATTGGCGCAAGACACGACGCCCCAGTGATTTGGAACATAACTGTTATGGCACCGATCCCAATCGTAATTTCGATCATTATTGGGGCTGGGAAGAGGGAGCTTCACCCGACCCCTGCGAAGAAACCTATCATGGTGAGAAGGCTTTCTCGGAGCCGGAAACGCTGGTTGTTCGCGATATAATGCATCATTATGGTTCACGTCTCAAATGGTATTTGACTTTGCACTCATATGGCAATTATATTTTACTACCTTGGGGTCATACAGGGTAAGTTTATCGGGATCACATTTGCGATTTTTTTTGCTTCTTATTTTTTCTTGTTGGGGTGATTTCAGAGATTTGCCCGAAAACTATTTTGAAATGATGGATGTGGCCGATGCTGGAGCTATGGCTATTGTCCGGTCCACCGGGGGCATTTATTCATATGGCAATACCTATAAGTTGATGTACCCTACTTCTGGTGATTCAGCCGATTATGCTGTTGCTGTTATCGGTGTTCCCGTTTCCATGTGTATAGAAATGCCAGCTGGAGGTTTTCTCGGGTTTGATCCACCCGTAAGACAAATCGAACAAATTGTTGTCGAGACTTGGATTGGTGTTCGAGCCATGGCTGAAGTGGTGGTGGAAAAATATTAGTTTTTCGTCTTATTTTTGTTTTACTTATTGAAATAAATGGGTTTGAGGTAAAAAATTCTACATAATTTGTATCTAAAAAATACTATGGAAAATTAAATGAATAGATGACCAAAAGCAGAGAATAAACTATGGTTGTGGATATTGGAGGATCATTTTTTCTTAATATAGGGTTTTCCATTAAGAGTGATATGATTTCTTTGAAAAAAACACACTTATTGTTACGGAAATTGAAAAGTTTTTTATTTAATTTGAAGTACAATCGATACAATTAAGTTCTAAACAAAACGTCATTCAAATGGCCTCCACGACTTCTTCTGCAGGAACGAATTCGATGAACCCAATTTTCGAGCACTTTTTTCCACTAAATCAAGTCGTATGTCATGAATGGCACGTTCAATATTGACTTGTAAAGCTTGAAGAGAGTCTGGTTTATTTCGAAAGACCAATGACTTCAAATAGCCCCACAAGAAATAGTCTAATGGTGTTAAATCACAATTTCTTAAAGGCCATTAAATATCACAATTTCTTGAAATAATCGAATCTCCAAACTTTTCTCGCAACAATTCAATTGTTTCATTTGTTGTGTGGCACGTAGCCACAATCGGTCAATGGCAAAAAGATAGCTCCTAACGAGATCTAAAATATTGCTAATGGGTGTCAAGATCGTAGGTCGACTGGAAAGTTTTTTTTTCTTGATTTAAAAAAAAATGGACTTAGCATAATTTTCAAATGTGAACGGAAAGTTTTTTTTGCTCTAGCTCCTTAAAGGTACGTCGGATCGGGAACCGGTCAATGGCAAAAAGATAGCTCTTAAAGAGATCTAAAATATTGCTAATGGGTGTCAAGATCGTAGGTCGACTGCAAAAGTATTTTTTTGGATTTAAAAAAAATGTACTTAGCGCACGAAAAGTTGCAATTAGAGAACGATTATTTTGATAATAAAACTGAATAATTTGTAAACGTTGTTCTTGCGTACATCTCTCCATGGTGAAATTGCAAACATTACTGAATACAATGAAAAACAAATGACAGATTATGATATACAAATGGCAGAAACGTCACTTCAAAATCTTATCATCCCTATTGGAAAACCCTTTATAATATAATATGTTTTTCATGTATAACTATGGTTGTGGTGAACATATTGGAAGGGCTGCATTGTTCTTAGAGGAATACGATATATTTTCTATTGCTAAAAAATCATAATATGGATAATCTAGATCATTATTTAGTCGTAGGATATCACAGTATTATCAGTTTTGCACTAATTAATTTAGCATGGGGTTGTCCCGGCTAAGATGCCATTCCTTTGTGGTAAATTTGCACTAGTGATGAGAAAATATAGGAATTTTGTTATTTTTTATGTTCTCAGGAAGTGAAGATACTTTCACAAAGAATTGTTGTACTCTCACCTTACAGAGTATATATTATTTGCTACGGTTAAAAGTGTAACACATCGAAAGAGTGGCCTACGACCCTAAGTATGTTCGGCGGAAATCCGTTTTAGGACATTTTAAGTCATTTCAGTAAGGTCCGTCCGTCTGGCTGGAGCACATGATAAGTCCTCAAAGGCGTTACGGATTGACTTCAAACATTGTATGCGATAATATTTGTTTTCTATCTCTGGCAAGATGGGCCATATTGGTCCACTACTTCTAGTACATCCCTCACAATGGTTAAAATGTAGTGAAATATTGATTCTCTAATAACTTCTATACATACTACTTAGCCGAATGTAATTCTTCACATAGTAATGGTTTATCCGTCGCTATCACCTTGAGAAAAATGGGAGAAGTGGCGCCACCTCCTTTGGTACCTCTCGCGCAAAGGGATCATTTTGTACAAAATGTTAACTGCTTATAACTTCAATACCAGTGCATATAAATACTTGCAATTTTATGCAGTGTAGTGCTTTTATAGTACATACAGTCCCGTAAAAACTGGGCAGTATTTCCACGCCCCTTTAGGTACCTCCCACACAAATGGACCATTTTGCATCAAAAGTTAACTGCTTATAGCTTTAATATATGTTAATACATACACTCAACATTTTGTACAGTTTAATGCTTTTATAATACCTACAGCCCAGTGAAAAGTGGGCGTTATTTGTACGCCCTTTTTGGTACCTCCCACACAAATGCACTATTTTGCACCAAAATTTAATTATGGTTGCTGATATTTTTTTAAAATTTCTGGTTTTATTGGAAAGGTTGAACTTTGTCTTTTAATAATATACGGGGTGCTCCCGGGTACATTTTACTAAAAATTGTGACATTTTTGAATATAAACATAATTTTATAAAACATATTAAATATCATAATTCAATCAAATTATTCTTTTGCGACAATCGTTTTCTCATTTATTGTTAAACTGACATAGCTTGTGACAAACACAATGACCGTTTGCAACAAACGTTTTACAAGGTTTGGGATAAACAGGCATTGCTTGTGACAAACACAATAAACGTTTGCACCAAACGTTTCACTGGGTTTGTAATAAATATAAATCATTTACGATAAGTACACTAACCGTTTGCTATAAACGTTTCTTTGGGTTTTGGGATAAACATAAATCGTTTGCGACAAACATACATTAGACAAACGAAATTCGTTTGTCTAATTTTTCGTTTGGGAATAACGAATTTTTTCTTTGCTTGTCTAAGTTTCTTCCGATTTGGCTCTTTAGGCCTATAGAACCTGTTGAGTTCGAACCGAAACAAACAACTTTTCCTAGCTGCCTTTATATTAAAAACACTTTGAATTAATTTTCATTTAGTTAAGTATTTATTAATATTTCGTTAATCCGATGGCGTTTCGCTTAAAAACAATTTGTTCACTCCGTATTAACATTCGAACTGAACTCAGCTTTCGCCTGCGTTGCCCTTTACAACTTATTTTCCAAAAGAAGACACTGCCGTTATTAAACTGCATACAATGTATATCAAAGGGCTACGCACATACATACACACATGTATGTACGTACATATGACCGAATTGGTAAACAAACAAGAGGGCAACGAAGGAATAGAAAATAAATAGATTTGTAAAATGAGAGTAATGACTACATAAACAAAGCATGAAGATTTGAGGACATAAGAAATTTGAATGTAGTATTAGAAAATAATTGAAAGTAATAAATAAGACAGTGGCGGTGGTAACATTCCCCCCTCGTAAGCGAATTAGGTCTTCATGAGCTTGCTGTCATCCTTCTTTATACCGACGTCTAACACTGCAACTTTAGCTACGGGCCTCTCGTACGTACTGGAACTCGTTCTGACTTTGACACTGCGGACTTGACCATCTTTAGCGGGGAACACGTTGGTGACAATACCTTTGGGCCAACTATTGCGAGGAAGTGTGTCGTCAACTATGACGACTATATCGCCAACTGATGGTGGTTGTACTTTATCGAACCACTTACTTCGCCGAACCAAAGTTGGACCATACTCACGCACCCATCTTCGCCAGAAATGATTTGCAAATTTCTGCGTTTGGTGCCACCGTTGTCGCAAATCGTAGTCGAACTCAACTAGAGGTTTTTGCCCGGCTGCTGAACCAAGTAATAAATGGTTTGGTGTTAGGGCATCGTCGTCACCTGAGTCTAGGGCCACAAATGTCAATGGACGAGAGTTGATCATAAATTCAATTTCGTACAGGGCACATCTTAGGGTCTCGTCGTTAAAATTGAAAGCTGGACACATTGAGTAGAGGATAGACTTTAATGACCGGATTAAACGCTCCCATGCACCGCCCATATGCGGGGCTGCCGGAGGGTTGAATCGCCACTTGATTTCATCGTACTTGGAGAGAGCTTTTTTAAAGTCGATATTTTGTTTCTCTTCACGAAGAATTTTCTCCACTGATTTAAAATTAGTCCCGTTATCGGTGTATACCTCTTTCGGAGAGCCACGACGACTGATGAAATTTTGTATACACATTATACAAGAACTGGTGTCAAGACTATGAGCTACTTCGATGTGAATTGCGCGTACTGTCAGGCACGTAAACAGAACACCCCACCTTTTTTCCTTATGTCTTCCTACGGTAACGTATAAGGGTCCAAAAAAGTCGATACCGACGTAGGTAAATGGACGTTCAAAACTGGAAAGTCTCGCCAAGGGTAGAGTTGCCATTTGTGGTGGTCTGGGTACGGCTGCTGCATTCTTACATCGTTGACATTTGCTTCGTACATTTTTGTAGAGGACTCTCAATTTGGGGATATAAAATATGGACTTTATTCTGTTGCTTCGTGTAGACAATGATGAAAATTTTCATGATAATATCGGACCACAAGGAAAGTAATGTAGTGACTGTGCGGTAAAATGATTGCATTATTGCAGCTTAATGTGTCGGCTCTGCCTGAGGCACGAATTACACCATGTTCGTCCAGATAAATATTTAGCTGTCTTAGCTTGCTGGCCTTTTCAATAGACTTATTATTCTTGAGGCACCAAATTTCTTCAGAAAATTCGGTTAATTGCGCATTTTTAAACAAAATGTTTTTTGCTTTCTGGATACATTTATATTGTGCTTCGGATGGTACTTTATTGCTACGGACCACGGACTTTAGTTTTTCTATGTAAAACAGAAACAGGGACAGCGCTCTATAAAGTCGTCTCCAGCATGAAAAATACTCAATATTCAGAGTGAGGTTACATGATTTTGTAATATGTAAAATATGATGACGTACCTCTTCTTTATTGGTGCCTCCTAAATCTGGACATTTCGGCCAATCACTTTTGTTGAATTTGAGAAACTCTGGACCTCTGAACCACATGTCGTCGTTGGGTGTACAGACCTTCGTAGAGAAATCTGCTGGGTTGGATTTCGATGGGACCCAATTCCATTGAGTCACATTAGTTAATTCTAAAATCTCGCCAACTCGGTACATCACGAACGCCTTAAAGTTTTTCGGATCCATGGACAACCATCTCAAAACCGTTTTAGAGTCGGACCAGTAAAAACTTTCTGAGCAGTGTAGACGTGTCGTATTTTTGATTTTCGTGGCCAGCCGGGTTCCAATTAACGCCGCTTGGAGTTCCAATCTAGGTATTGATGCAGGTTTCAGTGGGGTGACCTTGGACTTGGCTGCTACGATACTGACGTCGACCTCATCCTTGTGTTGAATGCGGAAATAGCATACAGCAGCGTATCCATTTTCACCAGCGTCGACGAACGTATGCAGCTGCACATCAAATGTATATTTCAGTAAGGAAGAGTAACACCTTGGGATCTTGATGGAGGATATTTTTTCCAGATTTGACAGCCAAGAGGACCACTTCATATTCAATTCTTCATTTAGTTCGTCGTCCCACTTTATGGCGGAACGCCATATGTCTTGAAGTAGAATTTTCAGGCCAATTGTGTAGTGGGAGACGAACCCGAGTGGATCGAAGATGGACATCAGGACTTGGAGGACTTCCCTCTTAGTGGGGACCACGTCGTCTTGGAACACATTTCTTCTGAGCCTCGAGAATCTAGAATTATACTGAAACACGTCATTATTGGACTCCCAATACATACCGAGAATTTTTTCAATAGCTCCAAAACTGTTTTCCGTTACACCGCCTTCACCCAATTGTTGTCGTACTATTTTCGAATTTGAGGCCCAGTTCCTCATATGGAAACCGCCCGCAGCATGGATCCTTTTAACATGGGAAGCTAACTCCACTGCTTCTTCTTCCGTCTGCACACTGTCGATAAAATCGTCCATATAGTGGTAAGTCTCTACCGCTTTGACCACTCGAGGATATATATTTCGAAATTCGTCCGCATTTTTATTACGAACAAAATGAGCGATACAGGGGGCGCAGCTTATACCAAATGTTAGGGCCTTCATCACAAATACACTCGGCTTGGTCACCTCATCATTTTCGAGCCACAAAAATCGTTGAGCATGCATATCTTCGTCTCTGACGTTTATGCGGTGAAACATTTCAGCGATGTCACCACATACTGCAATTTGGCCAACTCGAAATTCGATTAAAATATTCACTAGTGATGTAAGCAAGTCAGGGCCACTCATTAAAAAATCATTGAGCGACTTATCGTTGGATTTGGCTGCTGCATCCCACACCAGACGAATTTTACCAGGTTTGTTTGGGTTTAGGGCCACAAAAATCGGAAGATACCACGTACGACTGGGATATGAATTCAATTCTGTGTCCAAAACCTTTCTAGCATATCCTTTCATGAGAAGTTTGTCGATCTCCTTTTGCATAGTCTGCTTTAATTCAGGGTCCTTCTTGAACTTCCTTTGGAGACACTTCAATCTATGACACGCGACATCATAACTTCCAGGCAACTCTTGCGTGTCGTTTTTCCACAGCAAACTTACTTCAAATTGTTGTTTTCTCCTTACACAATTATTCTGAAGAATTTCTATGGCCTTTTGATTTTCCGATGACAAAATATTCTTCTCTTGGGCCACTTCCAGGGCGAAATACTCCTTTACTTCGTTATGTAAACTTTTATATCCGTCTTCACAATCACACGTGTGAATATTTAACGAAGCACTTCTTCTAAAGTCAGAGCCACTACCTTGAAGGGTCCACCCCAGACGAGTTTTTGTTGCAATCAGTTGATTGCGTCCACCTTCTCGAATTTTCATAGGGACGGCCATCCTCCAGTTGTTGACACCAATTAAAATCATCGGTTTGGCATTGTCGTAAGATTCAATGGGCAACCCTTTTAAGTATGGATTGACCTTGACAATGTCTTCGAAGTTTACGGACTGTCTGGGCAGACCAAGATTATTTACCGTATGCACATCGTGGAGTGTAAAACGCGATTCACCTTGTGTACCGGAAACTTCCAAATTAATTTTTACCGATTCGTCTTCACATCTTGTCGTATTACCGGTCCAGCGCAACTCAAGGGGCTCCTTTTTACCTTTTAGGTCAAGCTTTTTGAAAAACTCCTGATCCATTAGGGTCACTGAAGATCCTTCATCCAGAAAGGAAAACGTTTTAATTGAACCACCGTTGAAGAAAACACGAATTGGTAAAATCCTGAAACACGGTCTTTCTTTGTCACCGTCACTATGCGCATTTACACTTCCACGGTGATCTTGCGTTGATACATTACTCGTACTAGGGCTGGCTGTTGTGGCATATTTATGTAATAACGGGTGATGTTTTGCTGCACATCCACTAACTCCACACTGTTTATTCGAGAAACACTTTCGACGATGTAAATTCAAGCACTGGCGACACAATTTGTTTTCCTTTACTACATTCCACTTGGCGTCCAAATTCATGGATTGAAACTCACCACAGTTCTGGATTTTATGAGCCTCACTCTTGCACGAAAAACATATTGGTCTGCTTGGGCTACTTTCTCGATGTGTGTTCACTGATGCTCCTTTTTTACTGATTACAGGGGACACGACTTGGCTGGCAGCAGCTGCTATAGCATATATCCAATCACTGAACACTTTCACAATGGGAACCTTATCATTTTTAACATGCATGGCCCAGTTTAGCTTATGATTATTTGGCAATTTATCGACCAAAGTTTTCACAAGCATCGGATTATTTAAATGGGCCACCATATTGCATGCCTCCATTGTTGAACAAATATTCTTTATAGATAGCGCGTACTCAATTATACTCTCCAGTCTGTCCTTCAAGGGGCGAATTCTTGTGGCCTTCTCGATCATGCTGTCCAGAATATGCTCTGGACGACCGAAACACATTTCCAGAGTCTGGATAATTTCACCCACCATTGAAGGAATTAACAGTTTACTTTTCACCAATTCTTTAGCACGACCACGGAGACACGACTGCAAACGCATTAAATTTTCACCATCAGTGTAACCAGCAATCTCAGTACTATTCCTATAGTTACTGATGAACAGGGGCCAATCTTCTGGATTTCCGTCGAAATTAGGCAGATCCTTTGGAATTACTTGCCTGGCTGCAATCTGCAACGCTGTTGGTTGGAACGACGAGAAGCTGTTCGAAAAAGAACAAGATGGCTGGCTTACGTTGCCTTGCGAAAGAATTTTGTATTTCTTTTCCAAATACTGCCGTTGAAGTTCTTTTTCTTCTTCCAACATTTACAACTGCAACTGGGTCTGGGACAACATGTTGGATTCGATCCGTTAGGGTTAACAAAATGGCGAGGATCATACTGATTTTTATGCGAGTCGGTTGGTAGCGTCATCGTTGTTCTTGTTGGCGGAATTACGGTGGTTTGTGACATCGTTGTTGTAATCGACGAAATGGTGCTGGAGCCATGACTGCTTAAAATCGGGTTATGTGCTTTTTTATATGCACCGTTGTCATGTCCCGCATCCATTTGTCTTTGTGGTGGTACATTTCCAGAAAACGACGGACCGGGCATTCCCATCACACCTTCTGCTGGAACTATGTTTGCTGGTGATGAGGAAGCCTGCCTACCGGCGGAGAAATCTGCGGTGTTGTTAACGGGGGGCATCTGCTGTGCTGCATTAAACTCGTCACTTTGGACCACGGGTTGTTCACCACAGCACGAGCAACTCCAGCTGACGTTGGCTACGTTACTGTCCACCTTAACACACTCGAAATGGAACCACTTGTCACAGGAATCACATTGCACCATACGTTCGGTGTCTTTTAAATCGCACTTGTTGCAATTAAAATCGGTTTCTGACATTATTTTGGCTATTTATGAAACACGATTTATTTATTTATTATTTTTAATTTTTTGATTAGAAAAACACTTGTTCCGATTTTAATATATCTTTCACGGCTATTTGGTTTGATTTCCACAGCTCTTTTATTTTTATTTTCTTTGAACCACTTTATGTTTTCTTAAAGCACCGCTTTTGTGGTTGTTTCGTTTAACACAAAGAAAAATTATTTGCCGAAGCCGCGTTTCACTTTAAAGCCGGTGTTTATTTTAAATAAACGCAAAATTGTTTAACTTAAATTGTTTTTAAGAATGTTGAGTTCGAACCGAAACAAACAACTTTTCCTAGCTGCCTTTATATTAAAAACACTTTGAATTAATTTTCATTTAGTTAAGTATTTATTAATATTTCGTTAATCCGATGGCGTTTCGCTTAAAAACAATTTGTTCACTCCGTATTAACATTCGAACTGAACTCAGCTTTCGCCTGCGTTGCCCTTTACAACTTATTTTCCAAAAGAAGACACTGCCGTTATTAAACTGCATACAATGTATATCAAAGGGCTACGCACATACATACACATATGACCGAATTGGTAAACAAACAAGAGGGCAACGAAGGAATAGAAAATAAATAGATTTGTAAAATGAGAGTAATGACTACATAAACAAAGCATGAAGATTTGAGGACATAAGAAATTTGAATGTAGTATTAGAAAATAATTGAAAGTAATAAATAAGACAGTGGCGGCGGTAACAGAACCTATAGTTTACATCCAATCTTTTTGAAATTTAGCATGATAGAGTTTCCTGATCCATGGAGCAACATTGCCGAAGTTGAATAGATCGCTTTTTAGTTTTTACATATACATATATATGTATATGTTTCTAATCTAATTTCGTTCCTTGTTGGACTGAATCGTTCCATTTGAAAATCACCTCCGAGATAACTCTCTGATTTCCCATCATATTTTTGTCAAATATTTCGAAAACAAGAGCTAACCTAGAAAAACCGCTAACATCAATGGAATCAGAGTTGTCGAAATAGGTCTATCCATAGGATCTCATTTCGGTAAAGTTTTTAAAGTGACCTTTTCGAGCACAGCGTTTTTATATAAATTTAAAAAAGTCTCAAAAGAAGTTTATGGCATTGACAATAATCCGCAAGTTTAAATTTTAATACTTATTTTTAGTTTAATTTTATTATCAAATTTTATAAAAAATTAAATTTTTATTATGTTATTTTCAGGTATAAAGATGTTGCGGAAAACACTTTCAGTCGTTTGCAATCATTATAAGTATATTCTCGTAAGTATAAATTCAACTAATTTCAAATATAGGGTGATCTAAGTAGAGATACTTTTTTCAATAGCCTTTTTTGACAGATCACCGTGAGTCGTGTCATGTTATTTTTCTTAAGTATTGTTTGGCATTTCATCATGGAAAGACTTACGCCTGAACAACGTTTACAAATTATTCAGTTTTATTATCAAAATAATCGTTCGCCAATTGTTCTAAGTCCATTTTTTTTAAATCCAAAAAAAAAAAAACACTTTCGAATCGACCCACGACCTTGCCACCCATGAGCAATATTTTAGCTCTCGTTAAGAGCTATCTTTTTGCCATTGACCGATTCCCGATCCGACGTACCACAATTATCGGTCCATATTTCTTCAAAAATGATGCCGGTGAGAACGTAACCGTCAATGGCGACCGTTATCGTGCCATGATAACCGACTATTTGATGCCTGAAATTGAAGCTCGTGATCTCGGCGACATTTGGTTTCAACAAGACGGCGCCACTTCCCACACATCGGATCAATCAATGGATTTATTGCGAGAACACTTCGGTGAGCAGATAATTTCACGTTTTGGGCCGTCGATTGGCTACCAAGATCGTGTGATATCACACCGTTAGTGTTTTTCCTTTGGGGATATGTAAAGTCTAAAGTTTATGCGGACAAACCCGCTTCGATTGAGGCCTTGGACATAATCGTCAAAAAATAAATGCCAAAGAATGTTCTATCAAAAGATAATTAACATTGCCCATTCAATTTGAATAGTCTGTGTTTTTTTCTTTAAAAAAGTAGGAAACCTCGAAATGGATCACCCTATATATACATCCTCGTATTTGCATTACACTTATACACGTATGCTTTCTGGCAATCAAACCAGGACAACTTAAACCATGACTTACCAACATAAAGTCGTTGGGAATTATTTCCATAAACGCTCTAACTCATATACTCGTACACTAAATAACTATTCCGTTTTGTTGTTTTGAATGAATAGTGGTTTGTTTGGCTTTCATTGGCTAGTAAGCCCCAGAGGGGGTGACTGTGTGCTTAAATATGTGCTTGTTTGGTTAGCAAACAGAGCAAGAAGCATTCGTGGTGTGATGCAAGTGATATAGACTTCCAAGCAGGAGGTCGAGAGTTAAAACCCCGGCGCAGGCAAATTTAATTTGTACTTTGTACAGCGACAATATATAATTTTTGAAAATAAGAGGATTGAAGATCATTTCGAAAAAATGAACAAGTACGAGGGCGGTTCGGAAACTTCTTAGCCTAGCACAAAAAGCGCGGTATAAACAGAAAAAAGTTAAGTGTTTTGGAAACTTCCATCTCTGCTATGAACACATGTTAAATTTTGTTTCGATCTGGCAACTCCTTCATATAGAAACAGGTGTTCACAAAAGACGCATCCGCGATTTTTTTACAATGGAAAAATTAGAAATGCGTGGTGTCATTAAATATTTACATAAAAAAGGTTTATCGGGACAAGAAATTCATAATGATATGGTGAATGTGTTAGGTGAAAGTGCTCCTTCATATGCAACAGTAAAAAATTGGGTTGCTGAATTTAAACGTGGTCGTACAAGCATTAAAGATGAACCACGTAGTGGACGTCCAAAAACAGCAACAACAACAGAAATTGTAGCCAATGTGCATGATATGGTATTAAATGATCGACGAATAAAAGTGCGTGATATAGCTAATATCATGGGCATCTCAAATGATCGAGCCAATTTAATTTTGCATGAAGAACTACAGATGAACAAGTAAAAAAGTTTCAGTCGGGTAAACCGACTAAGGTATACCCTCACTTTGTGAGTAATGTAATATTGAATATTACACAAATTATTCTGTCAATTTTTGTGGGAGGTACCAGAAGGGGTTTAAGAAATATACCTATATTTCGCTGAACAGTAGATACTTTAAATACATTGCACTGTGCCGAATTGTAACCGTTTATATGGACTGGTATATTAACGTAGAGATATTAAATTGTGGTATAATTTGGCCATTTTGTGTGGGAGGTACAAAAAGGGGCGTGGTGATAACGCTCATTTTTCACTGGACTATAGGCATTATAAAAGCATTACACTGTACAAAATTTCAAGTAATTCTATACACTGATATTAATGTTATAAACTGTTAACTTTTGGTGCAAAATGGTACCTTTGTGGGATAGGTACCAAAAGGAGCGTGACAATAACGCTAATTTTTCAATGGACTGTAGGCACTATAAAAGCATTACACTGTACAAAATTTCAAGTATTTCTAAACACTGTTATTAATGTTATAAGCTTTTAACTTTTAGTGCAAAATGGCGCATTTGTGTGGGAGGTACCAAAAGGGGCGTGGCAATTTCGCCCATTTTCCTCAAATTGATAGCGACTAACAAACTAATACTATGTGTGGAATTTCAGAAGATTCGAATACGTATAATAGCAGTTATTAAAGAATCAATATTTCACAACATTTTAACCCTTTGTGGGGGAGGTACCAGAAGGAGTGGACCAATATGGCCCATCTTCGAACTTAGCCGGAGATGGAAAAAAATATTACCACATACGAAATTTGAAGTCAATCGGTTACTCCTTTCGAGAGTTATCGTGCGCACCAGCCAGCAGACAGACAGACAGACAGACAGACAGACAGACAGACAGACAGACAGACAGACAGACAGACAGACAGACAGACGGACGGACATTGCTCATTCGACTTAAAATGACCCAAAACGGATTTCCGCCGAACATACTTGGGGTCTTAGGTCACTCCTTCGATGTGTTACACTTTTTTCCGTAGCAAATGATATATACCCTCGTCACACTAAAGTGAGGGTATAAAAAGCTTTCTGCAAGATGGGTGCCGCACTTGTTAACAGTCGACCAAAAACGCATAAGAATGAACATTTCTCACGCTTGTTTGGATCGTTTTAAGCGAAATAAAATGGATTTTAAGCGTCGTTTCATAACTGTTGATGAGACATGGATCCACCACTATACTCCAGAGACAAAAGAACAATCCAAACAATGGACTGAAGCTGGAGGAAGTGCCCCAAAGAAGGCAAAAACAATTCAATCGGCTGATAAGGTTATGGCAACGGTTTTTTGGGACTTCAAAGGTATTTTATTGATTGACTATCTGCAAAAGGGTAAAACAATAAATTCAGAGTACTATTGCAACCTTTTGGATCAATTAAATGTACAAATTCGAGAAAAACGTCCTGGCTTACAACACAAAAAAATAATTTTTCATCAAGACAACGCACCAGCGCACAAGAGTGTTTTAACAATGGCTAAAATCAACGAATTAACGTACGAGTTGCTTGACCACCCACCTTATTCTCCTGATTTAGCTCCCAGTGACTTTTACCTGTTCCCAAATCTAAAAAAATTCCTTGCTGGCAAGCGTGAAGATGCAATTACAGTTGTAAACCACTATTTTGAAGACCTTGAGGAAAACCATTTTAATCAAGGGATAGAATTGCTAGATAAGCGTTGGACTAAGTGTATTGAAGTTTCAGGAGATTATATTGAAAAATACAAATATTTCTGAAAAACTAACTATTCTCTTTTATTGATAGGCTAAGATGTTTCCGAACCGCCCTCGTAAATGCGTTAAGTTCGGCCATGCCGAATCTTAGGCAGTTTAATCTTAGTGCCGCTTTGGTTGCAACTTCTCTCGCCACAACATTAATCGGCAGTATATTAAGAAGGGCTTGTAGAGACTCAGTCGCTGTAGTCCTTAACGCTCCGCTTATGCACAGGCAGGCAGTTCTCGGAACCCTTGATAGCAGGTTTGTGATGGTTAGTTTGTCAGTTGCCGTCCACCATACCACAATGCCGTATAACAGTATCGGACGAACTACTGCTATATATATCCAATGGACAATTTTAAGAGAGAGGCCCCACCGCGACCCATACAGCCTACCTGCAGGAATATAGGGCGATGTTGGCCGTCTTTATACGTTCCAGTACGTTTAGTCTGAATGACAGTTTCCTATCCAAAATTATTCCTAAAAATTTTGCACTTTCAGAAAAGATTAGATCAGTTCCATTTATCCGAGGAGGAGGGTCCACATGAGGGACATTATTCATCCTAGTAAAGAGAACCAATTCTGTCTTGTTTGGGTTAACACCCAAACTGCTGCTTCTGGCCCATCTAGCCAACTTGTTCAGAGCCACCTGTAGAATATCTCGGAGGATGTTTTCGAATTTGCCACTCTCTGCGATTGCCAGCTCGTCCGCATATGCAACGACCTTGCAGCCACAACGTTCTACATCTAGGATGATTTCATTCACGGCTAGGTTCCAAATTAGTGGAGACAGTACTCCTCCTTGTGGGGTCCCCCTGTTTACAAACCATGTTAGAGTTGTCGACCCAAGACATGCTTTTATGCGTCTTCTGTTGAGTAGTCTTTGAATTAGTCTAATCAAGCTAGAGTACCACTTTAGAAGTGACAATCCCGCGATTACCGCATCTGGTTGTATGTTGTTAAAAGCCCCTTCTATGTCAAGAAACGCCACAATGGTGAATTCTTTGAAATGTAGGGACGATTCGATAGTGCTCACAAGTTCGTGCAGGGCGGATTCTGTAGACTTTCCTTATTGTAAGCATGATCGTTTCCCGACACGGGTTTTGTATCTAGGGTTTGGCTAATGAAATAGTCTAAAAGTCTTTCCAGACCTTTCAATAGGAAAGAGGATAGGCTAATTGGTCTGAAGTCTTTTGGCCTAGTGTGCGATATCTTCCCCGCTTTGGGTATGAATACCACTTTGGTATCCCTCCATCGATTCGGAATGTATGAAAGCCTAATACAGCCTACATAAACTTTCTGCAGCCAGGGGATAATGTACTTTAACATTTTCTGCTGGAGTCTGGTCCAGGTCCAGGTGACTTGAAGGGCTCAAAGCTGTTTATAGCCCAGCAGTCCACTCTCACTCTTTTTGGTCCTGTTGATCCTCGGGCTCTATTGATGAGTTCCCCGGGAAAATGTGCTCGGTGTATTTTGTCCAGTTGTTTGCCTTGCGGCGTCGGAGACCTTTTCCACTTCGCCACAGAAGGAATACCAAGAGCGTCTTTGCGCCTTCCTAAGCTCCTTCTTATAGATCGTGAGTTGCCCTTTATATGCATCCCAATCATTAAAGGTTCCAGTAGATTTCGCCTTGTTGAATAGCTTGTTGCAGGTCTTTTTCCTTGCCGTTAGCTCAGAAGTACACCATTGAGGCTTAGTTTTACCCTTGTACCCTGTTGTTGGACATGCTTCTTCAAGGGAACTATTGAATGATGTGGTGATATGCTCGAACAGATTATCCAGACCGGCTCTGTCATTCGGTTCATAAAGAAGTTTAGAGTTGAGGACCTTTTTAAAATTCTTCTCATATAGGTGCCACTTTGTCTTCCACACATTTATGTGGAAAGCAGGTTTAGGCGCTTTTTCAGCGAGTTTGAACTCTATATAATGGTGATCTGAGCATGAGTGGTCGTCCAGTACATTCCACCCAATAATTTTGTCTGACACCCGGTCAGTAGCAAACGTTACGTCTAGTACTTCTTGTCTGTCTTTAATTGTAAAGGTCGGTTTATTGCCAATGTTACAATAGTTAGTAAATAAATTTACGAATATATTTGGGACTGAAGTTGAGGGGATTCGTACCCGACTGAACTTTCTTACTTGTTTTGCTTTCATTAAATTCTAACCAAATTTACTATGCCTCTCTCGTTGTGATGCATTGATTTCCGACATTGATTTTTATGACCACTCGAAAACATCACAAACCAACAGATTTCCCAACTCAACGAAAGTCATGGAAATAATAAATATCTCTTGGCTAATAAATAATCGAGTATTAGTTTATTTAAACTTTTAAAGAAACCCCATGAAAATTATGATTAGTATTTGTAACAAAATTTATTTATTACTTATTAGAAATATATATTTTTGTTTGATTAGATAAACGTTAGAATAAGTCTGTTTAGGCGAAGTGAGTTTAAGATATATATTAGTGTCGCTGCTCGTGATCACAGTGAAGACAGTCGCATAGTGTAGTCTTACACGAACAGATCACAAAATGTTACGTTCAGCTGCAGTTTTATTGGTCCTGGGCACAGTGGTGGCCTTATCGAATGGCATTGCCTATGATGGGTAAGGAGACATTACACTGTGAAGTGCATTGTGAAGAATTGTGAATTAATAGAAATTTAATAATACTATTTTAGTTATAAAATCTTTGAAGTTATACCCAAGACTCAGGAACAGGCCGATTTCCTATTCGAGCTTTCCAAGTATGAGGAATTCTATGATTTCTTGGCTTTGAAGAAAATCCCAAATCATGCGTCTCGTGTTATGGTCAATCCCAATGAGGAAGAGAACTTCTTGAATGCCTTGTCCCGTTTCGATTTATCCCATCAAGTGCTTAATGAGAACGTTGGACGTACCATCGAACAGGAGTTCCAAGTGAACAAATTGATGCGCAATTTGACTCCCTTCAGCGGCAAAGGCCGTTTGAGCAACGAACGTTATTACACTCACGCCGAAATCAATGCCTACATTGAGGATTTGGCTGAACGTTATCCATCCCGTGTGTTCGTCAAGAAGGTGGGTAACTCCTACGAGGGTCGTGACATCAAGACCATTACCATTACCAATGGCGATGGCCGTTCGAATAAGAATGTTATCTTTGTGGATGGTGGTTTCCATGCCCGTGAGTGGATTTCTCCAGCTGCCGTTTTGTATGCCATCGATCAATTGGTTGAGAATTTCTCCGAGAATGCCGAACTCTTGTTGGATTACGATTGGATGATTCTGCCCGTGGTCAACCCTGATGGTTATGAACATACCCAGACCGGTACGTTGGCTCGTATCTGGCGTAAGACGCGTCAACCCTACACCGTCTTGGGTCAAACTTGCTATGGTGCTGATCCCAATCGTAACTTTGGCTTCCATTGGAACGAGGAGGGTGCCTCCAGCAATCCCTGTGCCGATACCTATGCAGGTCCCAATGCTTTCTCTGAACCCGAAACTATTATTGTGCGTGACCTCATGCATTCTTTGCAGGGACGTGGCATTATGTATTTGACCATTCACTCTTATGGCAATTACCTGTTGTACCCTTGGGGCTGGACTTCGTAAGTTATATTTCTTACTAAGCAGTTCTTGATTTTAACTTTCTTCTGCATTTTAGTGATTTACCCGACACCTGGGAAGATTTGGATGAAGTAGCTATGGCTGGTTACAATGCTATCTATGACGCTACCGGCACTGTTTACAGCGTTGGCTCCTCCACCAATGTCTTGTACATTGCCGCTGGTGCCAGTGATGACTACGCCTTCTATGCCGGTTTCCCCATTTCCATTACCATGGAATTGTCCGGCGGTGGCTTGACCGGCTTCGATCCTCCAGCCTCGAAAATCGATGAATTCGTCACTGAGACTTGGCTTGGTATTCGTGCCATGGGCATGAAAGTCGTCGAAAAATATCCCACTGAAAAGGTTGAATTTTTGTAGATTATTTGCCAAATGGATTTTAATTAAAATACAAATATTATTTTTCTAAGAAATTGTTTATCTAAGTGTTTTCGATTCCGTTTATCTACTCAAATTAGCTGTCTAGGCGCAGAGCTCATTGATGTGCGCCCGCCATCATTAAAGTCTGAGGTGCATTGGTAATTAAAAATTCCTAGATAAAATTGATAGATAGTATACTCGTACATAGATAAAATACATATATGATATAAATATGTAATTTATATTTTTATATTAATGCAATAGGTCGTATTGGTTTTAGGAAGAAAAAAATACTTTCGGCAACAAACTAATTTGTTTAAGAAAATTTTATTATCAAAGCCTCATCCAATATTTATTGCCATATTCTACTGTTTGAAAATAAAAATGTTTACGTTAATTATTTCCATTCATTTCTAACCATTTCAATTTATTGTTGATATGGGTTGTGTTGGATTTTTGGATGATAAATCTTAGTACTTTTATCAAATATTCTATCTTAGACTTGCAAGAGTCCGCGGTGTGTTCGCATTATACCACTGACAACTATTTTTTGACAACTAATTTTTTGGTAGAGTTGACGGAAAAACCATCATATGTTATGTGAAACTGATCAGCCATCTCGTTAGGAGATCTACGAAAGTCGAGGGCCGAATAAATGACGACGTCAGTGTTGGTCACTGAGTTACGTCTCAGCCACCTGGCGACTTCCCTTATTCCTTTAATTGGACTTGATATATTCTGCATGTATGTGATAGTATGAAGACTAAATTCTTTACAGAGTAATCCGAAGCCAACCTTCCCAACAAGCTTCGAATCATCTCTATAGCAGTGGATATAGTTTATATTTCCTGGTATTCTGTTAAACCATTCCTTCCTGGTAGATACCTTAGTTCCTCTCGAAGGCGTACACTGTTGGTATGTAGTCCACTCGGTCAGTTATCTTAGGTTAAGAGTGGCAGCCAGTGTAATAGACTGACTAAGACTATACAGTCCATTGTGTTACCTCAGGGACGAAATGGAAAACATAAGTTATCCCTAGCCCCTCCCGATGAACAAAAGTTGACGGATTCCACCATTAGCCAAATTAGTAAACTTCCCAAAGAATTTAGAGCCTACGATTGTATGCCGTGTTCTAGAGAGAGCGGGGCACATACACATAAGGTCTTCTATTGATTTCTCCTCTTCTTCGTCTTCACAGTTTCTGCAAGACCTTCAATCTCTCTGTATGCCGTCCAATAAGGCAGAAAGCCGTCATGACAGACACGATAAGTGAGACATCGAAATATTTGCGGTGAATGCAAAAGTTTATCGTAAACGCAGTTTCTCTTGCTGTAAACTAACATTCTTTCATTCCAAAATTTTCGTAATTTATTTTATGGTAAACGAAAAACGTTCACGGAACCATATTGTATTTTAACATGATTGAATATATTAAAGAGAGTTGAGAGAACAAAGAGCTAAACTTGTTTTCATTTTGTGAGAGTGCGGTTTATAACTTTTTTATTATTTATGTGACGGATAATATGTGCAGATGTATGTGTACAGAACTCAAAAGATGCAGATCTGTGTGTATACAACACTAAAAGTGACGTTGCAACGTTTCTGCAAAAAGATGGAGATGTGTGTGTACAAAACACAAAAAGAGTAGAGTCGTATGCTGGTGGGCCTTTAGTTTTGTACTGGCGCTTGTGGTGTTTGGTATTTGTGCGCGTGTTTTGCCACACAATATTTTTATCAGTGAACTCAAAATGATTTCATTCAAAGAATTAATTAAACCAAAAAATCTAAATTATCGGAGGTGCCATATCTCGCAAATATACTGCGGACTCCAATTTAATATTATAGGTAAGTGAAGTGAAGACATGTGGGAAAATAACCAGCAAAAAAATGGATCGAGCACTGCATGAAAATATTGAATATTTTGTGGAAAGCCGGAATAACAAAAACAATAGATTTTAACAGAAACTGAGACCATCTAATGCTTTTGTTAACGACTAACTGGTTATTTTTCAACACGCCTTAAATTGAGAATAAGCAAATTAAAATCATTAACAATCTATCATCACACGTTTAGGTACTGAAGCTGCTAATGGTAATTGTGAAATAAATTTATTCAGGCACAATGCAACTGGATACTTCTGGAAACTGCTGATATTTTCAACACTAAACAGTTAAATTTGGTTTTTTAATGACACTATGCAACACTTTTTTTCACCCAAAATTTTCATGTTATTTTCTGATGTAGTTTAGTATTCTATTCATGGACGGGGAAACTTTTGAATTGTCAGCATTAGGTCATATTGACCTAGAAAATTCACTTTTGACTAAAAAGTTTAATATATGGTAAGATAACATCTCGCTTTGATCCATACAATGGATAACTAACTTTTTAAGGTGTTCTAACATACATGCTTTCTTATTTACAGTTTGTAGACAACTCAATTAGAAGATAGCAGCCAAATAATAGCAGAGGTGTTTGTCGGGGAGCTCTCGGGTACATTTTACTATTATTATAATTTATAAAATTTTATAAAACATATTAAATATCATAATTCAATCAAATTATTCTTTTGGAACAATCGTTTTCTCATTTATTGTTAAACTGACATTGCTTGTGACAAACGCAATGACCGTTTGCAAAAACGTTTTACAGGGTTTGGGATAAACAGGCACTTCTTGTGACAAACACAATAACCGTTTGCACCAAACGTTTCACAGGGTTTGTAATAAATATAAATCATTTACGATAAGTACACTAACCGTTTGTTATAAACGTTTCTTTGGGTTTTGGGATAAACATAAATCGTTTGCGACAAACAAACACCACAAACGAAATTCGGTTGTCTAACTTTTCGTTTGGGAGTAACGAATTTTTTCTTTGCGTGTATGCAGTTCCTGACTAGTGACCAAATGTTATTTGTTGCTGTAAGGGCACTATCTCTCAAGAAGAGCTTGCAGGTCGCTAGAGGCATACCCACATATTTCAATCCTCCGTAGCGTGTAAGGTAGTTCTAAGTCTTGTATGTTTATGTACTTTGCAGTTCCCTGGCATGTCTCCGTGGCCCCGAACCTCTATCAGGGGAATATTGAACTGTTCAGCCATCTCGGTAATATACCTGCGACAGTCGAGGGCAGCTTTTGAATTCAGGAATGCAGTTCCCTGGGACTTGATAGCAGCCTGACTGTCGGAGAAAAGATTGACACCGACTTTGGTCAGAAGATTAATTTTCAGCTATTCCGCTAGCTTTTTAATAGCTGAGATTTCTGCTTGGTAAACACTACAGTGCAAATTTAGTTTTTTTTTGCAAGTGAGAGCTCAAATTCCTCAGGAAACACGCCAAAGCCTTGCTTGTTGAGTTTTGTACCGTCTGTATAGAAGTTAGTGGATCTCGTATGTCCTGTGATACGACCATTCCATTCTGATCTGTCAGGAATACGAGTGGGACACTTCTTGTCAAAAAATGGTTCAGTCATAGTGTAATCAACAATGTCCGAACCACACTAAGAGTTCCCTAAGTCTAATCGAAATTGTCTGGTCGTGAAAAATGGAAAATATTGGCAACCGATATGTAATACAATACATATCCCACGGCAGCCGGTTCTTAGTACCGGATTGACCCGAAGCACCAATTCTTCGGCCAGGGTCTGCCACCTCAGTACTACGTGTTTTATGTTCGTCCATTTTTTCGCCTACGGAGAGGCACATCCCGGAGTGTCTGCCCCGAATTCTACTGGTCCGTGCCGGGACCGAACAAAATCTCGGACCACACATGGTCCTACATGGCAACTCTACATCAGTAGTACACAGGAGTGGTTGAATCTCATGGGTTGTTCTGGCCTTAGGAACGCCGGGGAGTATCGCCGCATAGGGAGTTATGTTGGAGCCTGCTGTGCCTCTATACCTCTCAGTGTGCTTCAAGGATCGCAGTCGTCAGTGTCGTCGGCCTCGTCGTCCCCGTCGTCCCCGTCGTCCCCGTCGTCCCCGTCGTCGGCGCCTTCCCCTACAGCAACATGCACAGCAATCAACACCACAATTAACACCACACATTGCTGTACCAACCCCCAAACATGCATCCTTCTTGCAATTTAATAGCAATGGTCTCCGCGACAAAATCAACGAGATTGTAGATTTTATGAATCGGAAGAACATCAAGGTCGCTGCGATCCAGGAAACAAGGCTGAGAGACACACGCAGCTTGCACAGTTGTCAGGGTTACAATGTGCTACGTAAAGATCGCACTAGAAGTGGAGGTGGGGGACTGGCTTTCCTATTACAACATTCTGTGCAATACAGAACTATCTCGTCTGAGCTTGACTCTAGAGAACCATACATTGAATGTATGGGGGTAGCAGTTAAGTCCGGGACTGCCGAGATAGATCTGTACAACGTATATATACCGCCGATTGGTAGCTGTTCTCCTCGTTATTTACCGGACATCAGTCCGTTACTACAGGCCAATAATCGCGTGGTCCTAGGTGAGTTTAATGCCCATCATGAGCTTTGACATTCTCTCCTAGCTAATGACCATAGAGGCATAGCTTTGGCTGAGCAGATAGATGGCTCTACGTTCTGCACAGTGAATGAGGACGCCCCCTCACGAATTATGGGTGATTGCAGCATGTCGCCAGATATCACCATCGTGTCGCCTGGTCTGACAAATGACGTCACCTGGCAGCCCGTCATTTCATTGGGATCAGACCACCTCCCCATAATCCTCTCCCAGAGACCAGCCGATTTCATTATCTCTGAACGCTGTACTTTCCTGAATCAAAGGAAAGCGGACTGGAACGAGTTCAGAGAATTCACCAATTGCAGCTTCAGTGAACTATCCATCGCCTCAGATGTTCGGGTAGCTGAGAAGAAATTCCGAGGCATCATCAACGCAGCTTCCGCTTGCTTTATCCCTGCTGGTCGAATACCCGAGATACGACCTAATCTCCCAGCAGATGCAGCGGGACTAGCAGACGAGCGTGATGAAATTCGTCACTGAATCTAGAAATCAGTAGGAAAGTCAACGAATATAAGAGGAATAAATGGCTAGATCAACTGAAGCAGTTTAACTTAAGTTCCGTTATTGGTAAATTGTGGGCAACGGTTAAATCACTCTCGAATCCAGACAGGAAAGACGACCGGACGGAAGTCACTATTGGTGCCACCACTGTGACCGACCCGAAGAGGTGCACGCGTTATTTTAACCGACAATTTATTGAGCACCCCGTGAGTGACAGAGCGAAAAGGAGAGTAATGAGTCGTATCCATGCTCACCGAGCTGAAGAAGTACCACCACAATTTACAGTTCGCGAAGTTGCAGATGTCATCCATAGCGCTAAGTCATCCAAAGCGCTTGGCCCCGACATTGCGATGTTGAAGCAGTTGGACATACCGGGAGTTGAGTATCTGACTAGGGTCCTCAATTTGTCCTTGACCACTCTGTGGTTCCGCTACTGAAACCGGGCAAAGATGCGAGCAAGTGAGAATCCTACAAGCCTATCTCCCTTCTTTCGCCAATAGCAAAGACGTTTGAGGCGTTATTGGAGCCTGATTGTTCATTTTCCAATTACTGATCATCAGCACGGATTCCGAAAACAGCATAGTACGACTACTGCTTTACACGCCATATCCACGAATGTGAGCCGCGGTCTTAACCAGAACAAACCCGGTGACAGGACCGTCCTCCTGGCGCTAGACCTATCGAAGGCCTTCGATACTGTCAGTCACGCCACGCTTTTTGAACACATCGCCAACACGTCCATCCGAACAGTTTGAAACGTTGGACCGTCAATTTCATGTGTGGGCGCCAGTAGTATGTGGAATTCAGAAACAAGAAGTCCAAACCCCGTAGAGCGAAACAGGGAGTTCCCCAAGGTGGGGTGATATTTCCGGCGCTGTTTAACCACTATCGTATCATATGCTGATGACTGTACGATTCTGGCGTCGGGCCCTTTGATCGATGACATATGTGGAAGGCTGAATGTCTACCTGGCTGAGATTGCCAATTTCGAGGAACCAACTGCGAGGAACCTGAAAATATCCGCCACCAAATCATCGGCCACACTGTTTACTGCATGGACACCGCAAGTGATAGTCGATGGCACAAGAATACCGACCAACAAATACCCTAAGGTTCTTGGTGTCACATTTAATAGCCTCTTCAGGTCTAACGCGCATGCCACAGCTATTTGCTATAAGAATAGAAGTAGGAACAAGGTTCTCAAGTTGCTAGCCGGCAGCGCTTGGGGCACAGATAAAGAAACCTTGTTGACCTCTTTCAAAGCGATAGGTCGGTCTATGGTAAACTATGCAGCACCAGTGTGGTCACCGAATGTGAGCGAGACGCAGTGGAAGAATATACAGACCTGCCAAAATGCCGCCCTGAGAACTGCGGCAGGGTGCCTCCTTATGTCTTCTGTGGACCACCTACATGAGGAAACGAAGATAATAACCGTGCGACGACACAATTTTTTGCTGTCAAAGCAGTATCTGCTTGGTTGGTACCGTCCCAGCCATCCCAATCACCATCCACTGGATAGGCGCCCACCTCCCAGGCAGATCAGGAAAGACCTTCATGATCTAGAGCGCGAGGTCCAACGCTACAAGCGAGAACCTCTAGATCAAAGAGCTTACCAAGCAGGTCTGGCAGACATACATTCTGACGCAGTCGCTCAAGCCGTGAATAATTGCAGAGTCAATGTCGTGCTAGGAGACCACCCTCCACCAGTGGCCTCAGAGGAAGAGGAATTACAACGACAGACAAGAGTACTTTTGGCCCAATTAAGATCTGGCTGGTGTAGCCGCCTCAATTCATACTGGGCAAGGATTGATGGCACCACGTCGATCACATGTCCCGCTTGTAACCACACGACACACTACACCTTTTTAACTGCCCTGCCAAACCTACTCCACTTGTTCCCAGGTCTCTTTGGACCCAACCAGTGGAAGCTGCCATCTTCCTCGGTCTGGAAACAAATACAGCAGAACCCACTATACAAGGCGAATGAAAACAACTAATGGACGACAAACACATATACTGCTACAACAACAACAACAATACACTCATTTAAATGATCTCAGTACAACAAATATTACAACCGAGCTAGATTCTACTTTGGGGCAGTCTGCTCCATCGTTTACATTTATAAGAGTGGCCGTATAAACCTTACGTCTTGCCGGCTCGTACTGGGCAGTACGAGCTTACTTTTACTTTTTATTTCCAAACTCGAAAAACTGGTTCAGCGGAAAAAGATTTGCCAGCAATGAAGAGGTGGAGGTTGCGGTTGATGGCTATTTCCAGGAGCTAGACAATTCTTACTATAAACAGGGTATCGAAGCTATTGAAAATCGCTGAAAAAAATGTATCGAGCTAAAAGGAGATTGTGTTGACAAATAAAGAAAAATGTTCACAAATTTTTTGTTTTCTTTTTTGGGTCGTCTAACAAAGCCCTCGGCTCAGGTCATGCAGGGCAGATCTATTGCAAGCATGTTGGTTCTCCAACAAAGGTTTTGTATCCAGGCTTTCCCTAATAATCTTTCGAAATTTTAAGTTTTGATATCCTCACTTTAGTGTAGAAGGGAATATATCACTTGCTACGAAAAAAGTGTAACACATCGAAGAAGTGACCTAAGACCCTGATAATGTTCCGCAGAAATCCGTTTTAGAACATTTTAAGTCATTTGAGCATTGTCCGTCCGTCTGTCTGTCTAGCTGTTGCGCACGATAACTCTCGAAAAGAGTACCCAATTAAAATATTGCAAATTTGTTGTCTTTACAAAGATTTTACGAATTTGCTGGTGTCTTGCATTAACACGAATTTGATACAATTAATATTGTTTCCAAAATACTCACAGCAGACTTTTGGGCGTTACCACGTTAATTCTTATCTTCGTAATTAATTTTCTAAGTTTCGTTAGTTATAAATTTTAAACTTTATCTGTTAGATCTAATCATTGTTTCTATTTTTGATAGCAATTGTATGTGCTCAATGAAGACAAACACTTTAGTATATTTTGCTTACCGAACCATCTTTTAGTAGAAGTAGTAGATATTGAAAACACCACTTGATATTGAGGGCTGAAGTAGCATGCAAATTTTATTAAAATGCACACAATACTCAGCTTCTAATCGCAAAATAAATTGACAATAATATTGATATGCTCTCTGAATATAAAACAAAAAATGTTTTACGACGTCTCACCGAATAGAAAATATATTTTAGACCAGAATATTTTCATATATTGCATGAATTAGTCAAGAAATATCTTTGAGATGCAAAAATATGTTTCAGTTTAGAAATTTAGTGAAGATGATTCTCGTGATGGTCGTAATATTGAATGAAAAATACAAATCTATAGACCTCAAGCATAAATATTTTATATCCGACTTCACATGAACTTCCACCCGACGTGATAATATTATAACCATTATATTGTTGTATCGTAACCATAATTTGGACATATTGCGGAAAATTATTTATTTGATAAATATACACCCAGGAAAATAATTGGTTGGAATTCGATAGTAACAATAAAAAAATAGTACTAGCAACAAAAAATCTGTTGCATACGCCGTGTACCGGTTGTATTTATTATATAAATAATTTATACATAGTTTATATAAATTATATATAGTTTATATAAATTATATATAGTTTATATAAATTATATGTAGTTTATATAAATAGTTGAAACAACAATAATAACATAGATACGATCAAATGAAAATGCTTGCATCTAAATCGATGGTTGTATCAATCAATTTAAGATTGTTTTTTCATTGACACTCGGTTAGTTGTGGTAACTACTTTTAAATTTTCATTATAGTACCATATGACAGATTTTGGGTTGTGGCAACCAATGTTTTATTCTTGACAACAGAAATTGTATCAATTGACCAAAGATTATTATTGCAACGAATAATTGGTTACTACAATAAAAAAAATATTAATAAATTTTATTTTCGGATAGTTCGGCATGAGGTCAATTGTTGGAAATTAAAACTCGCTAATTTTCGATTGTTAATTTTTTTATATAAATAATTTTCAATTTTTAATTTATTTATATAAATAATAAATTAAAAATCGAAAATTAGAGTGTTTTAATTTGCAACAAAGGACCTCAAGCCGAACTATCCGAATATCAAATAAAATTCTACAGGTCTACAATAAATAATACCAATATTAATTAATAATCGTTTTTTGGTTATCCTAATAATTTCCCAAATATTTTGGGAAATACAGCCGAAAGATTGATTGCTGTTCTTTTGCTCATACATGACAAACAAAAAATAAAATTATTCGGCGAAAATAAATCTTTAACATTTTGTTCAAGAACGGTACATGTAGTCAAATATAATATCGTGTGGGTAAAAATGTGTGGAATGCAGAATATGTTGTGCAAAATCTTTTACATACATAAAAAATAAAAGCAACAATCATGAAATTGACAGCACAGGGTTAAGCGATATTTGCATAAAATCTCGTGTACTAAAATTTGTGTCAAATATTCCACATCTCATAATAGTGACGAATTTTTAATATGGGATTTTTAATTTTGTTATGATTGGTTTTTTGTTCAATAAATAAAATAAAAATTAATGAAAACGGGTTTTAATTAATTGTCGGTAGTATATGACTGACAAATAGTCAGAACAACCAATTTTTAAAAACAGTTGGTTGTGGCAACATACAACAGATAATTTTAGCCACCATTTTCATAGTTGGCGCAATCAAATATGATAGTTGTCAACATGGAAGCAGAAGTATACCACAACCAAAATGTTGGTTGTCCCGATGGAATCGCATGATATTAGACAGAACTACCAAAATTCGGTTGGCAAATAATGCGGTTGAGGAAACCAAATTGTATTCTGTGTGTAGTATTGTTCTGCCGGATCTATAAAATAAACCCCAAGAAATAAGCCCACAAAAAATTAAATAAGTCCCCAATTTCAGTAATGAAATAAATCCCCACAGATTGAAATTAGACGCCAAACTAAAAATAAATAAATAAATAGATCCCCAATTTTGAGGACTTATTTAATAATGAAATAATACCCAATTTTTAAAGTGAAATAAATTCCCAATTTTCTCTTTATTTTTTTTTTCAAAAAAATATTAATAACTTAAGTATAATCTTGTATGGAATCTTCAACAGATGTCAAATACATTTCCTATCTGTGTCATTGCTACCACTGTGTCCGTTATCAGTTAATGGTTTTAACATGGTTCTAAATTGTTTTCCAATTGTAGTGATTAACTATTAATTACTCGTAGAATCGATAAGATTTTGATAAATACGTTTTGATGAACAATCGCCTGAAAGTGTCTACATTCGAAAATACCACTGGTCTCATAGTTTAATTCGGAAAGTGTTTGGGATCGGAACTAGAAATTCCGAGAATTAATAACGATGAGAGGCATTCGAGTGGCTGAAGTAGCCATAATTTGCTGTGTTTTGATTGCCGTGGAAGCAGTTAATTATGAAGGGTAAATATGTATTACCATTTAAAGAGATATACAAGTGAATTTGTTCTAATTAATGGATGTGGCATACAGTGATAAACCGAGCAAATTATCTGCATGGTAGGACTTTGTAAATAAAAACATAGAATTTATTGAGTGACTTCATTTGGGATAAAACATATTGCAAATGCTGCAAAGTTAATATACCAAAAGGAAACTTTTTTCACATAAATGAACGAACTTTTAGCATCTTTACATATAAAAAATAAAAATTTTCTTTTTTAATCAAAAAACCAGTAAGAAAAGATCTCCAGAAAGAAAGTATCTCCACTGAGATACACAACATACAAGAACCAAAGGGCCCACCAATACATGTGGAACTATCTAGCGACAATTATTGCTAAATTCGTTGCAGGTTAAATAGAGTAAATTTGTAGATTTCAGGCACAGCGGTTGAAAAACGTAGGATCTACAACGCCAACAAGTCAAAAAAGGGGGTTAGATTAAAAAATGCCGCTATACTCCATTTTCAATAGTGACGATTTAATGCAATATAAAGTACAAATGCTTAGATTTCGGCATGATCGGTTGAAAAATGCGTCCCCTAGAGCGCCAAAAGTTTAATAGAAAGGGACTATATCAAAACATGGAACGATGTTCCCCATTTTCACTTGGGACGATTAAGTATAATATAAATTATAGAGCTCTTCAGCAAAAAAAAAAATAAAAAAATATGGTTTTTTACAAAAATTAATAATTAAATTAATTAGTTAAATGCACATTGAACAAATTGGCTTCTGCTATATATTGTCCCAAATATATTCTGCTGGAAATAAAGGGTCCGCCATCTAACGTTTTTTTTTCAACTAGTGCTTATTTCGTGAATGGTAACACTTAGCTCATGTCTGATTTGACAGATAATTAGTTGTATCCTTCCGCTGAACGAATATGGTTGTGTATACGCTTGAACAACGCTGGAAGCGATCGACTTACAGAAGATGCCGATTTTGCCAAAAAAAACCTATTTTCAGATGAAGCTCATTTTGATCTTGGCGGGTATGTAAACAAGCAAAATTGTCGCATTTGGGGCACAGAAAACCCGCACGCATACATTGAAAAGCCGATACACCCAAAACGAGTCACTGTTTGGTGCGGATTTTGGTCCAGAGGCATAATTGGGCGATTTTTTCTTCGAAAATGAGCAAGGAGTGGCCGTTACAGTCAATGGCGATCGTTATCGGACCATGTTGAACGATTTTTTGTTCACAAAAATTGAAGAGGAGGATATTGGCAACATTTGGTTTCAACAGGACGGCGCTACGTGCCACACAGCCGAAGCTACACTCGCTTCAAAAAAAAGTTATTTGGCGGACCCTTTATATAAATGTTTACGGTTCACTTGAAATATATTATATTTGCACATACAAATATCCTATATTTGGGAATATGTTGTTCCAAACAAATATTTGTTCCGTCCAAAAGCTTTTTATTTGGGACTATTATTTAGAAACAAATATTTATTTGTGTTTAAGTATTTATAAAATATATCAATGACTTAATTTCAATACAAGTTTTATGTTTTCAACGTATATCAACGTACAACTTTTCAGAAATTTTAAATATTCGTAAGCTGCATTTGTAATTGAAAAGATACATTGTTTCATGGGTTGACAACAAATCGTCGGCTTAATGCTATTTTGTTCCATACGCCATTTTTTATGAACGGAGAAAAACGCAATTTATTGTTTGAGTAAAAACGGGACTGAAGAGTTACACACTTTTTATTTCATAGGGTTCCCAACAGTGTTTGTATGATTCTCATGCATTGCTATGCCATTACATCCAAAAATAAGCAAGTTATAATAATTTTTCTACTTGGCATTTTGGTCCATATCCACTTTTATTTTACTATTTTTTCGTATTTGTATTACATGGACCACAAAAAGGGTCGGTATGGATGGACACTAATTTACATATTGTGATCGAAAGAACGTAAAATACTGAGTGAAAAATATAGGGCGATAGAAAAATTGAGACATAGAACAAAAATATCGAAATTATTTCCCGTTATTCAGAGTAAAACAAATTTACCCTACCAATATCTTGAAAACTAGGCGAGATAGGAAAAAAATGATTGCAGATTCTGAAAGAGCATGCTTGGAACCCATATTATCAACTTCTAACTCAAAAAACACAAAAATGGCGTATGGACCAAAATAGCATTAAGCCGACGAAATGTCGACTTGGAATGAAAAGAAATTACAAATTAGTGCTTTAAAACAAGAGTTATTGCTACTTATGTAATTTTAAATTGTAAGGTATAACTCGAAATCAAAAAAAAAATTAAAATCCAAAATTTGAAAAGTTTTTTAAAGAAAATATATTTCGAGAAATTCCTTAACAATAATTTTATTTGTATATAAGCACATATTTAATTTGTGCACAAAAAAGACACATTTTTATGATTTTTTTGACGAAACGGTTACTATTTTTTGATTGAAACCAATGGTACATTAAGGCATAACTTTCAAAGTTTATTGTGTAAAATTTTCATAAAAAAATATTAAAAAATAGGGCAACGAAAGCATTTATGCAGAAGCGTCAAAAAGTCGAATTGCGGTGCCCCTCTTAACTCGATACCGGATAATCTGATATTAAAATAAGTAAGAAAGTTTGAGTCGAGTAAACCGACTAAGGTATACCCTCACTTTGTGAGTACTGTAATATGAAATGCACGAATTAATTTGTCAATTTGTATGGGCGGTACAAGAGGAGGTTAAACAGATACTCTTATTTTTCGCTAAACAGTAGATACTTTAAATATATTGCGCTGTAAGCATTTATGTTCATAACTTTAATATGTGGTATTAAAGTTATGATCTTTTCAATTTTGGTATGATTTGACCTTTTTGTGAGGGAGGTGTGGGAATAACCCCCGTTTTTCACTGGACTGCAGGCACTATAAAGGCTTTACACTGTACAAAATTTCAAGTATTTTTATGCGCTCGTATTAATGTTCTAAGCTAGGAGGTACCAAAAGGGGGCGTGGCAAATTCGCCCATTTTTCACTGGACTATAGGTACTATAAAAGCATTACACTGTACACAATTTCAAGTATTTGCATGAAGTGATATTATTGTTATAAGCAGTTAACTTTTGGTGCAACATGGTCCATTTATGTCGGAGGTACCAAAAGGGGCGCGGCAACATCCCCCATTTTTCTCGAGGTGATAGTAACTATTAAACTAATATTATGTGTAGAAATTCAGAGGATTCAAATAAGTAGAATAGAAGTTATTAAGTAATCAATAATTCACTAAATGTTAACCCTTTGTGGGGGAGGTACTAGAAGGTGTGCACCAATATGGCCCATCTTCGAACTTAGCCGGAGATAGAAGAAAATATTACCACATACCAAATTTGAAGTCAATCGGTTACTCCTTTCGAGGGTTATCGTGCGCACCAGACGGACGGACATTGCTAATTCGACTTAAAACGACCCAAAACGGATATCCGCCAAACATACTAAGGGTCTTAGGTCACTCCTTCGATGTATTACCCTTTTGGCTCGTAGCAAATGATATATACGTATTACCTCGTATCACTAAAGTGAGGTTTGAGCTTTCGTTAGTAGTATCTAACTAATCAGGGGGAATATTTAATATTGTTGTAACAAAAATAGTGCTTCACTGTGTGAGCTTTCGTAAGTTAGGTAGTTACTAAATATATTTCCCCCTGATTATTTAAATTTTTTCACAAAAACTTAAAAATTTTTTCTCGCAAAAAAATTGAAAAATTTTAATTTGGAAAAAACTCGACAGCCTTACCTATAACGATTATCTAACTAAATAAATTTATTTTTGTTGGATATATGTATTGTAGACCTCTTTGTTGTTATGGTTGGATTGTTTGTTTGGCGGGTTTTGGCAGGCAATATACTTTTTGTTACTAGTACTATTTTTTTTATTGTTACAATCGAATTTCAACCAATTATTTTCCTGGGTGCATGTATTCGTATATCGTCCCACGTTTTTGTATAACACCCATATAAATGTCCTTTAATATTTTAATTATTGACATTGATATCGGAATATATTACTTTGCCTAAAACTACCGCTAGTAAAAATAGGTAATATTGGTTGTGAATATTTGAATTCTTAACGCTCTAATGACTACATTCTTTAATTTAGATATAGGCCCCATATTCCCCAGGTTCCTTTCGATTTGACCTCTAAGCGCTGTAGAAGTTGTATTACACTTCCGATCAATACAAAATTCGGCAGAGGAAATTTTCCTAATCCAAGAAATAACACAGTAAAATTTCATGAAAATCATTTCAGATTAAGGTATAGCCCTCATATAAATGCTATTGCCAATTTGGCATCCAAGTGCTATCTATATAAGTTACATTAACTTCCGAACAATACAGAAATATGTTTTTCAATTCATAAACGAATACTGCCAATTTTGGGGAAAGTCGCTTCAGATTCAGCTATATCCCCCACATATATGTTCCTCCACAATTGCCCGACTGTAGTCATTTTAGTGGAGGAGGGTATATATCATGTTTAACCCTTCAAAGAAGTGACCTAAGAAAGACCCTAGTATGTTCGGTGGAATTCCTTTTCAGGACATTTCAATTAATGTGGGCATTGACTGAGTAAAATATTTCCACCTTTCTGGCCCCCACATAAAGTACATACCATATTCCATATTCCATTACTCACAAAGTAAGGTTACACCTTAGTCGGTTTACTCGACTAAAATTTTCTTACTTAAATTTTCTCTTATTTCAATGAAGTAAAGCATGTGGTCTGCAAAGCCCTCCGGGTTACAGCTAGTATCCACAACCACAATTTCCCCCTCGGACATTTTTATCTATGCCATAAACTTTTTTCATTGCTTTTTTATTATTAAAGTTTCATAAAATTTAAACATTATATCACAGGGTTGCACACGATTCCAATACGATATACAAATGCATTTAGTATAGTCCAATTTATATCTCAATTATTTATTTACTTTTCAACAGTTACAAACTTTATGGGTTATCGGCAATAACTGAACGTCATTCGGACATTCTGAAAAAATTGTCATTAAATGAAGATGTCTATGATTTTCTAACCCCAGAAAGGGTCATTGTACGTCCCAACGAAGTCAAAGAATTTGAAGAGATATTACAAGAAAATGGAATAGTCTTCGAACTGGTCGATGAGAATGTGGGCGAATCTATAAAACGTAATTTTGAAAAGAATCGAGCGATGAGATCGCTTTTCCCCTATAAGGCACAAGGCCGTCTGGGCACTAATCAATACTACAGTCACACCATAATCAATGCCTATTTGGAGTCTTTGGCCAAAGAATATCCTCACCGGGTTTTTGTGAAAAAGGTGGGCTATTCATTTTATGGCCGTGAATTGAAGACTATAACCCTAACCAACGGAGATGGTCGCAATAATAAGAATGTCATATTGGTCGATGGTGGTTTTCATGCCCGCGAATGGATTTCCCCAGCTTCGGCCATTTATGCCATCCAACAATTGGCAGAGAATTTCGAACAGAATCGGGATCTCTTGGAAGACTTTGATTGGGTTATATTACCGGTGGTAAATGCTGATGGTTATGAATACAGCCAAGAATCGGCCGATACCCGTCTGTGGCGTAAGACACGCAAACCTTTGTTCCACGAAGGCGAAATATGCTATGGCACTGATCCAAATCGCAACTTTGATTTTCACTGGATGGAAGAGGGAGCCTCAGCGAATCCCTGTTCGCAGACATTTGCCGGACCAAAAGCTTTCTCAGAGCCTGAGGCTATGGTGGTGCGGGATCTGATACACACCTTCAGCAAAAAGGGTCAAATGTATTTGACATTGCATTCGCAGGGTAAATTGTTACTTTACCCATGGGGTTGGACTTCGTAAGTGTTTTTTTGTTGTTGTTCTAATTTGATTCAGCACAGAGTATAAGATAACACATATTCCCATTAATATTTTCAGTGACTTACCTGACACGGTGGACGATTTGCATGAAGTTGCTGTAGCTGGTGCTGAGGCCATTTATGCAGCCACCGGTACCAATTATACAGTAGGTTCGTCCACGAATGTTTTATATGTGGCCGCTGGTGCCAGTGACGATTATGCCTTCAATGCTGGATTTCCCATTTCATTTACCATGGAATTGCCGGGTGCTGGTTCAACAGGTTATGATCCTCCAGTCGAGATGATTGATGAATTGGTGAAGGAAACCTGGGTTGGCATTAGAGCAATGGGTTTGAAAGTTATCGAAAAATATCCTTTAATTGTTTAAATGTTGGTTCACGATTGTAGTAAATAAGTGAAATAAAAATATTGAAAATTACCATGTATCATAAGTATCAATTATAATTTTTATTCTCTGTTGTCAATCTTGTGTGTCAGAACGAAACGGCTTAATGTCAAGTCCGATCTAGGTTGAATACAGTGAATGCAGACACTGATTAACCAGAGCCATGGCAACAATTCAGTATTTACCTGAGCTATAATGTGGTTGCAGCAGTCATATAATTATAACAAATAATTTCGTATAATATTCGCATTATCTCCTTTGATAAAGTAATGATTGTCAGAGCAATATTCGTAATATGTTTACAAGGGAGAACATTATGATTACACACAACCGTATAGGATCAGAATATTTCATATCGATCTATGTACTTTATTTTTGCCTAAAATGTTTATAAGCGGTTAATATCGATCTATGTACTTTATTTGTACGGTTACAAATAGGTCAAATAACATCTAGATAACATATTTTTAAAATTTTTTTTTAAAAAAATTTATGGACACTTTAATTTTTAAAAAATTAAATAAAATAGAGATTTTGTGTTTTACGAAATTTGTAATTGCTCTCGAACGGCTGAACCGATTTTCGCACTCTCACAAATCCAGAACAGTAAAAAATTTTTGGGAGACCAATATTTGTAAATGTTATGGACGAAATACAAAGACAAGTCTGACAATTTTCGTCTGTTTTTGCAAAACAATTAGTTTCTTATCCAAGGAACCGCTTGCGACCAAACTTAGCATGAAGGGGTGTTAGAGAAATTAAGTTTTATATTTGGGCCCCCTATGTCAGACAGGGGCAGAGCTAAAGGTCCTCAAAGTTGGCCACATCGGGTGAAGAAAATCTTCAAGCACGTGTAACTCGTGTTTCTCTTCCAATTTATAAAATTTCTTTTTGTGTGTGTTCTACTAACTGAGATCTACAAAAAAGGGAAAAAATGAAAAATTAAATTTTCAAATATCTCAATAACTAAACGAGATAATTCTTAGGTGTAAAACGTTTTTGTGTAGACCTCAGTTAGTCTTGGTATTTCGTCCATAACTTTTACAAATATTGGTCTCCAATTTTTGTGGGAGCAATTTTTTCTACAAAGGTTTTTTCAAAAAAAAAAAACATCCGTAAAATTTTTTTTTTAAAAAATTTCCAAAGAAAATGTTACAGAAAAATGCGCATTGTGTCCTTTTTACAATAAAGTAAACTTTGCAATAATCGGTTCAGCCGTTCGAGAGCAATTACAAACTTCGCAAACCGCAAAAACTCATTTTTTTTTATTTTTTTTTTCAAAAATTAAAATGCCAATAACATTTTTTGAAAAAAAAATGATAGTGAGATCTTATTTTACCCATTTGTAACTGCTTATAAGCATTTAAGCCATAAATAAACTTCATAGTTCGATATTAAATATTCTGACCCTATAATGATTACAAGGCAACCATATTATGGTCGCAGGAACCCTATGTCGGCAGATTCTGGCCATAATATGTTATGGTCATGTTGATAATAATACTGTTAGGCTGTAAACATATTATTTTTAGGAGGTAACCATATTATATGATTGCGACCGGACCATATAATGGTCGCAAGGATAATATTATGGTCTTATGGATAATATTATGGTCAAGCATGGTTATAAATTATCGGGTAATTACTATAAACAAGTGAGCAATTACAGTTGGGTAAACCGTTGTGCGCACTGTAAATATGCACTGATATTTGTACTAATATTATGAGCTATTTAATTTTGGTATGTCTTGTAGAATTGTGAAAGATTCACGATAGTAGTATAATAAAGTGTGGTTAAATTTTAAGGGCCGATGTTGATTTTGTATAAAACACAAATTATTTAGGAAATTATTGTCATTTCTTTTTATTATGATAATATTGGTAAGGTTCAATTATGTACACTGAAAAAAAAATTGTCATAAAATTAAAGAATTGCTCCAAACACGTCATTAGTTTTAAAATAAGTAAATTTTGCACTTAAAATATAGATAAATTCGTTAATATTAAGTAATTTACTTAATTTTAAGTACATTTTCTTAGTTTTAACACAAAATAGAGCAATTCTTTAATTTTATGACAATTTTTTTTCAGTGTATGGAACAAAATATCGGCCATAATGGCCGACATCGGTGGCACACCACCATCCGGCATAATTGAGGTTCTATGCCGTTAATGTGCCGAATTATCTCATCTTATAGCTCTTGAATTGTTGCTGGCTTATCGACGTACACCTTTTCTTTCAAATAACCCCAAAGAAAGAAGTCCAACGGTGTCAAATCACATGTTCTTGGCGGCCAATTGACATCGCCACGACGTGAGATAACACGGCCATTGAATTTGTTGCGCAAAAGAGCCATTGTTTCGTTAGCTGTGTGGCAAGTGGCACCGTCCTCTTGAAACCACATTCATATCTTCCAATTCGGGCCATGAAAAGTTCGTTATCATCTCACGATAGCGAACACCATTCACAGTAACTGCCTGACCGGCCTCATTTCGAAGAAGTATGGCCCGATGATGTCGCCAGCCCATAAGCCGCACCAAACGAACTGGGCGAGCATGCACAGGTGTTTTCACATCTCCTACAGACCCGGTTTGCTGAAATTTGCGCACAATTCTCCCGATTGTGGACACATTTGGTCGATTATGCAGATCAAAAAAACATCACGAAGTGCACGAAATTCATTTTGATTTGAACGCCCATTTTCGTAAAAGGCTTAAAAAACTTTAAAACGTTGCTCTATTGTGTATCTTTCCATGGTTCAAATTGAGTTAGTCTGAAATTGCGAAATGTCAAATGAAATGCAGAAAAAACTTGACGTTTAGGTGTGGTTCACATTCAACATCGGCCCTTACAATTTAACCACCCTATAATAAAAGACAGAAATATTATTTTTTAAATATGATTTGCGGCATATGTCCTCCGCGTCTACGAGTTACATGGTCCATTAGATCTGTCCAAGTTTTGTCTACTTTCTCCAATAAATCTGGCCGTATGCCATCAATGGTGGCTTGAATATTGGTTTCCAATGCTTCAAAAGTTGCTGGTTTGTCGACATAACCCAATGACTTAACATAGTCCCATAAAAACAAAACCAGAGGCGTTAAATCGCACGAGGGGTCTAGTGAACATGACCACTTCTGGAAATAAAGTTGTCACCAAATTGATTTTGTAATAAAACGATTGTTAAGCGTGCTGTTTGGCAATATTCGCCGTCTTGTTGGAACCAAATGTCGTTGATGTTTAGCTGATTAATTTTTGGATAATTCTATCTTTACACTATTTATTTTACCAACTATACATATTAGCTGAGACTGAGCTATAACTCAGACTACTGCAGACTACGCCTCACTGTAGCCACTTTCCTTGATGAATTTCTTCTGAATTGTTGTCGAACTACTTCAGTTTTTGCTTCCATTAATGAAGAATACCTTCGTTTTAAGTGTTCAACACTTGACTTCAAAAGCTTTTCAATAGAAGTTTGCATTCCGTAAATGTGTTTATTTTAAGAGTCCAGCTGTGCTAAGCAGATAACGCTCCCATTTGGCTATTACAAAAGCATTGATTTCAATGTAAAATGTATGTCACTCGGTAACAACTTCTAATTAGATTAGACCCGATCAGAGGCCAGGGGTATAAACTGGATTTGCTGGTAACATGAAATACATAATAGCTAATAGTAGTAGAAGAGATAAGGTATCATTCCAAACGACACTGTGGGTAATGTGTTATGTTCAATGAAGAGCTAAAAAGGTACAATGCAATGGGATTACGTAGTTTTTTTTATAAATAGAAAGTGTTTGTTTCCCTCTTTTAATCGTGGAAATGCTGAAAATATTAGTCGTACACTATGGGTTTACGGTAACGGAAAATAATTTCACTCAAAATAAGTGAAATACTGCATTGCCAAATCTTTTCCAGAATAGGAAAACATTCGTCATTAGAGTAATGAATTGTCTTCATTTTTAGTGTTTCGAAATGCCGTTCAAACATAACTAAAGTATTAAAAAACTTAGTACGATACAGCGAGTATTTACGAGGGATGTCCCAAAATTAGCCGAATACTTACGTGAAAAGTGGCGACCTTATAAATGATATGTTTTAAGTTTCAAGGCCACACGTTGTTTTTTTTTTGAGAACTCCAAAGTAAACGTTCTCAGTGAATTTGTGAACATGGAAAAAATTGGTCACCGATATATAATACAATACAATACTTTCATTTGAAAGGTCTCAGTTTAACCAATATTAAAACCGAGCTAGATTATACATTGGGTGAGTCTGCTCATTCGTTTACAACTATAAAATATTAAATGTCGTTGAGGGTACCTCAAGTTTTTTTCCAAAACATGTACACAATCATTCTCATGTTGTCCACTAATTATAAAATAAATCTATTTTTTTTGGAACTTTATGGTTTCTATTTTTTTGTAAATTATTCACATTATTTTTTGTTTTGAAGGAGGCAAACAATCCAATAGGTTTAAGATTAAACATCTAGACCGAAATGCTCTTTAAAAAGTAATACGACAGTGTAATAAAAAAATAATTTTAAAAATCTCACGACAATGTTGTTTGCTATGGACTAAAATTTTCCAGAGGTCAATCTTCTTTAAATATTAGACTCCATTTCGAAACTTTTTGGCTCGCTAGATTCAAATATGATGTCAGAACTACTTTACCGCTTCGCGTTTCTGAAGTACTTATATCAAAGTCTACCTTCATAAAAATTTAATTTCAGCAGAATTTGAATATATACTGCGTCACATTGACTTGCGATTTCAGATTCAAGAAATGTTCGGTTTTAGGTAATGTCAGAGTCAGAACCTGTGTCTATTTTCTTTATTTCTATGCGGATTTTATGGATATGAATAGTTGTCAATTGGCAACCTTAGTGTGTATATCCATAGGTCGATTGGACTATAGTGGGCTTGATGTTGTTCCATCATTTTGTACCCTATACGATTTGAGACGGTAGCCAACACATAATCCAGATTATATTTGGAGGCGCCACCGATGGAACGTGTAACATTCTTGCTGTAGTTTGTAACTTCAACTTCAACTTATGTGATCTATAGGTTTCCTATTGTACCTTTGGGCCTCATGCTCAGGTATGGGCCTCATGTAAGGTATGCATATTCTTCCACAGCGTCTCACGCCCATGCGATGACAACACTGCAGATACAAAGGAAGAGGCAAACAAGGATTCTTTGTCGGTCTACTAATCGCTGACGGCGATCGCAGATAAATCTAAGCTACCAGGAATATTTCGGTTGTTTCTTACTGCAACATCAACTGCGTCTGTACGATATTAATTCAGACCTGTCTGGTATACTTGTTGATCTAGGGCTTTTCTCATGTACCTTTTGACCTCAAGCTCTAGACGAAGATAATTCATGAACTGTCTGCAATAAGGCAACTTTCCCGATGGCTATTAACGTCAGCATTCCTGCAGGTACTGCTTTGACATCATGATGTTGTGTCTTCAGTCATTCTACGAAGACATTTGGGGACAACCGATCGTAGTTCTCTGGGTAACATATTGGCAGATCCGTATATTCTTCCATTCGGTCTCGTTAAGATTCAAGAGGTCGACAAGGTTTCTTTGGAGGTTCCCCAAGCGTTGCTGGTGAGTGGACATTGCTCCTACTTTTCAGCAATAGTGAATCTAATAAAGCTGCCGAATGTAACTACCTTAGGGTAGTTGGTGGTTGCATGTGTTACGTGATTGATTTTCGCACATTCAACTCTAGGAATGTCCCCATTTTCCAACATCAATACAGATACGAGTAACGCGTCAGAGCTCTGGATGGGTAACTCTGTACTGGATGACGTTTGCAACATTGCAAACTTGAAATTGTGGTGATAATTCCGCGGCTCGACAAGCATGAATACAACGCCCGACTCTCCTTTTCGCCCTATCACTCTCCAGGTGCTCTATAATCTGCCTTGTCATAATAACTCGCATACCTCTGCGGATCAGTCACTGTTACTTAGACTTAAGTGACCAATTACCCTACTTGACAGTATTCGAGACTGCGAGATGGTATAGGCTAAGCCCACACTTCAAATATGTATCGGGTCCGTCAAAAAGAGCGCTACAAAAGTTTTTTTAAATAAAGCAAAAACGGTTTTGGATATCAATGAAATTTTTTATTCCTGTGAAAGTACGTGTATGTATGGAACTCGATTTCTTTTGCATGGTCACCACGGGCACGATTGCAGAAGTCCAGACGCTGAACCCAATTTTCGACGGTTTTTAAGCATAAATCGGCCGATACTGCTGCAATTTCACGTTCGATATTCGTACGAAGTTCAGCAATCGTCGCTGGCTTGTTGGCATAGACCATAGACTTGACGTAGCCCCACAGGAAATAGTCTAACGGCGTCAAATCTCACGACCGAGGCGGCCAATCGATTGGACCATTTCGTGAGATAACACGTTCTCCAAACTTGGTTTCCAATAAATTGATTGTGGCATTCGCTGCGTGGCTTGTGGCGCCGTCCTGTTGGAATCACATGTCCTCCAAGTCCATATCATCCAATTGGGGCCAAAAATATTCGGTTATCATTGAACGGTAGCGATTCCCATTCACAGTAACGTGCCGGTCTTGATCATCACGGAAGAAGTACGGCCCAATGACGCCGCCGGCCCATAAACCGCACCAAACCGTAATTTTTTCGGGATGCAATGATGACTCGTGGAGTACGTGTGGATTGCTGTCTGACCAATAACGCATATTTTGTTTATTGACGAAGCCATTCAGCCAGAAATGAGCCTCATCGCTGAAGATGATTTTTCTATTTTTCGCGCTCTTAACGTTGAGGCCACTGACTCCGAATTTCGGTAGTAAAATTTAATAATTTCGACTCGTTGTTGGCTCGTATAAATTTCCATCATGAAATGGCAAACCTTACTGAAGAGAAATGTCAAAAGGGCGGCAAAAAATATGGCGTCGTTTGCTGTCATACATACACCCTGTTGAAAAACCCCTTATTACTTTCCCATAAATTGAATTGTTTCAGATGATACATCTTGGGTTCGATGAAGATCAGGGCTGTCTGGAGCAGGTTGTAGAAACATGTTTATTTGAAGGTTTTCTACATTTTGTTCTTGGACGTGGATCAATGGAAAATTTACTAACCTCTTGGTCAGAATATTTAATATCGACCTATGTAGTTTATTTTTGGCTAAATTGTTTATAAGCAGTTACAAATAGGTAAAATAAGATCTCGCTATTATTTATTTTTTTTTAAATTTTGTGTGTATTTTCATTTTTTAAAAAATTAAAAAAAATAGTTTTTGTGTTTTACGAAATTGGTAATTGCTCTCGATCGGCTGAACCGATTTTTGCAAAGATTACTTTTTTGAAGAGGACACAAATCGCCATTTTTGCCCACAAAATGTTTTCGATTTTTTTTTTAATAGCGAGATCTTATTTTACCTATTTGTAACTGCTTAACCAAAAATAAACTACATGGGTCGATATTAAATATTCTGACCCCTCTGTGATTACCCAGAAAAATTTTATTTTTAACTCGAAAGGGGAATATTGCTTTAAAAGAAATGGCTTCTTTGGTTACCGAATATAGGTTACATTTACTCCCAATTTCACAACCTTCGGTTAGAGCTAACTTACAGTCAAAAAATAAAAATTTCATACAAGTTGACAGCTAAAACTGTGGGTTAGCTCTAACTGTAGGATAAACGGAGATTGTGGAATTGGCCGTTAGTCGAATAAATGCTCATATCGAAATGCAAAAAAAAACGTATATTTTAATATATCTAATAATTTGTAATTCGCATACTAATACCTTCTACCGTTCCATTAGAGTAACAAAGTTAACAAGGGATGAGGAATCGGGAAGAACTAATTTTCTTTCAACTTCTTTCAAGTCAATTTCTTAGGTAGTTTGAGTTTATTCGGTAATGAATTATTTTCGGTATACTCGTACTTTAACATAAATTATGTAAAATGTTGATATCTTCCCATTTTATTCAATGCCGCCCCCACCTGATTAGATTCTTTGGGATTCTCTTAGACCACAAATGTATATCGACATTGTCTAAAATAAATATCAGAACATACTATAGTCTAATTTCGAATAATCTCAATTTATTTCGTTGTTCGTAAAGATAACTTAATATTTAGCGATAACTTTTTCAGCCATAGCCTTAATACCAGTCCAGGTTTCAGCGACGAAAGGTTGGATTTGGGCGGGAGTGGGATCGAAACCGGTACCACCAGCGGGCAATTCCATGCAAATAGCGATGGGGATGTTGGCCTTGGCAAAAGCGTAATCATCACTGCCACCAGCAGCAGCATACAAGACATTGGTGGAGGAGCCGACGGAGTAGCGGGTACCGGTTGAAGATCTGATGGCAGTGGCACCAGCTTGAGCAACTTCATCCAAATCGCTGACGGTATCGGGAAGAGCGCTGCAAAACAGAAAAGAGCAAAATTCATATATATATATATTCAACTTAGAAGAATCCTCTTTTAACTTACGAAGTCCAGCCCCAAGGATACAACAAATAGTTGCCATAAGAGTGGAGGGTCAAGTAGAATTGAGCACGGCCACTGAGGGAAAGCATCAAATCGCGGATAAGTTGAGTTTCGGGTTCAGAGAAAGCAGTTTGACCCTTGAAGGTATCGGCACAGGACAAGCTGGAGGCACCAACCTCTCCCCAGTGGAAATCGAAGTTGCGGTTGGCATCGGTACCAACGCAGGAGGTGCTCGCTGGTTTGCGGGTCTTGCGCCACATGCGGGAGGTGGTGTGAGTGTATTCATAACCATCGGGATTGGCAACGGGCAAGATAACCCAATCGTAGTCCTGCAACAAGTTGGAGTTGGCTGCGAAATTCTCAACCAATTGGTAGATGACATACAAAGCACCAGCGGGAGCAATCCATTCACGGGCATGGATACCGGCATCCATGAGGATGACCTTCTTGTTGGCCTTGCCGTCACCGTTGGTGATGGTGATAGCCTTCATGTCACGCTTTTCGTAGGATTGACCAATAGTCTTGACGGTCACACGGGTGGGATAGGACTTGGCCAATTCATCGAGGTATGCATTGATGGCATCGAAACGTTGGAAGCTGGCGAAGCTGATGCGACCATTGGTGTCAGCAGATGTACGAATGAAGTTGTTCTGAGCAGCTTCTTCGGCAATGCTTTCGGCGACATTTTCGTTGATGACAACAAAGGAAATGCCGAATCTGTTCAAGGTGGCTTCGAAATCGACTTGGTCTGCGGGTTGGATCATGACACGGGCAGGCTTGCCCTCGATTCTAGGCAAATCGAAGAAGTCGTAGTTCTCATTGGAGGAAAGACGCAACAAGATTTCCTTCTCGAAGGCATTGTTGGTATTGATGTCGTAGATTTTGTAGCTAAAAAAGGAAATAAGGACGATTATATAGTTGTTCGTCTGGCCTACGTATGTAGTTGTAGTTAATGACTTACCCTTCATAGGTTTCCCCGGCGGCCAAAGCAATGCTGCAGAACAGCACGCTCAAAGCGATTTTGAAAAACATTTTCTTGGAGTTTGTCTAGACTTTACCTGGACTGTCTCTACAGTCGTATTGTGTTATTTTGCCGTAAACGCTACCCTTTTATACCAAACTCCGAATTCACAGTCAATACATTTTCCCGTGAAGTTTCTTATCAATTCTCGTCAATTTCAGTAGCGATTTGTTGGTCACAAATCACTGGTTTTGTATCGGTTATGGCAAAAAATCGTTTTGTTTTTTATCAGTACAAATATCGACGAGTGAGTACATAGGGGTATATTGAAATCATAGGAAAAATTTAGTTATCTTCTGTTTTGGGACATTCAAAATGTCTATAGATTTATGACCTTTCTTCAGTGGTGTCTTAAATTTGCACTGTGAAACGTAAACAAAGTCAACGGAGTGACGTCAGTCACTTATTCTACAGACATTCATTTTTAATAAAGGTAAAAATAATAAATATTAGATATTATAATATTTAGATGCATTTTTAATAGTAATGCAAATCTCTAGATACGTTCGAGTTCGACCAAATATTCATATGGGATTTTGCGTAATATTCGTCTTAAATTCGGTATACGGCTACAGAAATACATGTATCTACACTGAAAAAAAAATGTCATAAAATTAAAGAAATGCTCCAAAGACGTCCTTAGTCTTCAAAATAAGTACATTTTGTACACCACACTGTGGTACAGGGTATTATGACTTTGTGCATTTGTTTGTTCACGTTCTGAGTCGATTTAGCTATGTCCGTCTGTCTGTCTGTAGATGTATTCTTGTAATCAAAGTACAGGTCGCAATTACGGTCCGATCTCAACGAAACTTTGCACATATCTTTATTTAGGCTTAAGGACGATCCCTATTGAATTTGGTTAAAATCGGTTCAGATTTACATATAGCTCCCATATATATGTACCTCCGATTTGGCATATATGCAATGTATAAACAACATTTTTGAACCGATTTGTACAAAAATTGACAGAGAGTAGTCTCGTGATACACTTAGAGACAATACAAAATTTGGGGGAAATCGGTTCAGATTTAGATATAGCCCCCATATATATGTTACACCCGATTTGATATGTAAGCGCTGTAGAAACTGTATTTTATATCCGATCAGTACGAAATTCGCCAGAAAAAGGTTTCTTATTACATGAAGGAATACTGCCAAATTCGGAGAAAATCGGTTCAGATTTAGATATAGCCCCCATATATATGTTACCCCCGATTTGAAATTCAAGCGCTGTAGAAACTGTATTTTATATCCGATCAGAGCGAAATTCGGCAGAATGAGGTTTCTTATTACATGAAGGAATGCTGCCAAATTCGGAGAAAATCGGTTCAGATTTAGATATAGCCCCCATATATATGGTCGCCCCGATTTGACATCTAAGCCCTGTTGAGACTGTATTTTATATTCGATCAGTACGAAATTCGACAGAAAGAGGTTTCTATTTTACATGAATGAGTATTCAGGGAAAATCGATTCAGATTAATATATAACCTCCATATATATGTTCCTCCTGATTTGGTTACAAAGCGCTATAGAAGTTGTACTTTACTTCCGATCATTACAAAAGTCTCCAGAAAGATGTTTCTCAATTTAGGAACGAATATTGATTAATTTAGCGATTATCGGTTCAGAATTAGATATATCCACATATATATGATCTTACCCAATCACCAATTATTCCAAATTATTATCGCAATGACCCTTATCGCATTGTTAGGGAGGTGTAGGGTATTATATAGTCGGCCCGCCCGACTTTCTGCCTTGCCTTACTGGTCTATTACAGACTTCGTTCCGGCATACCTTATGTTGTTTTCATCTACTCAATGTTGTCCGGTTGTAAATTAACATTCGTCTGTTCATTTCAGGGAATGGATGTTATTTTAGTGATACCGATTCTATTCTCCACTAGAAGCGCTGCATTTCTGTTAATAGTCGTCATGGTGTTATGTCTATTTTTAGCTTCCCTGTTGACTTGTGTGATCAATAGTGTTGTAAAATATGGCTATTTTTGACTACTCGGTACTACTCAATACCTTTTAATTGAGTACTCGATACTTTCAGTAGTTTCAGTGTAATTGAGGTTCAACTTATTTAAATCATACTTATTGGAAAAAAGCATGAAGTTATAAACATTTTTTTTATAAAAATAGTGTTAATAAACCGACAGATTTATCTCATATACAAACATAATTTATTATTACGTATTATAGATGTATTTTATAAATTTTTCAACAGTTAATTCAGTCATATCAAATATATTTGATTTTTTATAATTACACTGTGTTCGAAATAGACACGTTGAAAATTGAACAGAAAGTAGATTTGATTGAAATTTTTCACCGGTAAGGGGGTGAGAAGCGGGTACGACTGTTTAGACAAAAATAATTCTCCAAGGGTACTCTATTTTTCATTCTTTGGAATGAAGCGTGTATTACGAAGTCTTAAAATTCAAAATCATCACCAGGTTAGCTAACCTCTCTGATTTCCTAGCAAACGTTGTGGTCGAATATCGCGAAAACAAGAGCTAACATAGAAAAACGGTTAATACCACCGGAGAGACACTATGGAGCGACCCCATAGTCTATCCATTGGGTCTACATCTGTTGCATTTTTGGACTAGCACAGTCTTATTATAACAAAAATACTTGATCATGGCTTTTTATTCACTGTGAACGATGCAAAAAATGTTTCAACATTTGTGTAATTTGAAGTATTTTTCCTATTACTGACTAGCTTCTCTGCAATAGTTCGCTAGGAACAGATGTTGCTACTACTGGAAGATACTTCGTTGAGATTGAAGATAGTCCAGGATAAATTGACTCATGTTTTTCGCACCAATCTAAGGGACCAGCCTTTCTTTCTAAAACTCTTGCATGTCCAAAATGTATAATCTCAATAATACATGTTGATGTTCTTGTTGTTGACACTGAACTTTGGTCGAATTCTATCAAACAGAATTATTATTACCCTCCGATATATTTTGTGGCGATCCTAGTTCAGAAGTTTGTTCCCCTACATTGATGTTATTTTATCCTTTACGTTTTGCAGAGATGTTGGAATAACCATTACATCATTATATTCCACACTGTAGAAGCGCTTATTTAAATTCCGAGTGAAATTATTGATATTGATATCATTCTTCCCAGCTTTATTAAACAAAAACCACACCGTACGACTGACAATACGTACAAGCCGAAATTATTGAGTAGTTACTTTTTTGTATTGAGTACCCGAAGAAACAGTCGGTATCGAGCACTCAGTACTCAAATACTCGATACTTTCCCAACACTAGTGATCAGATGTTGTTGTAGTGGTAGTGCGCCCGGTGGGTTATTTTTAGCTGTAGAAACTCGAATTATGATGAAAACATGAGTTGGGAGTTGAACCCAGCACCTTCGGGATCCAAGTCTAATGCACTAACCACTGAGCTACCGAAGGCCACGTACGAGCTTTCTCCAGGTATTTGCTGGTCTACCTCTACCTTCAATTTGCGGAGTGTTCGTTCTTATATCAGTAATCTCATTAACATATTAATACATATCTGTTGGAATATGTGACTTCAGGGATACACTGCAAAAAAGAGTTTCTAACGTTTCGTACACGCTGAAAAAAAATCGCTTCTGTAGTATATTCTTCCAAACATATTCGGCTTGAAACATATATATGTTTAGCGTACACTCTAAACATATAATATTTGGTAAACACAAAAATTATATATTTGGAAAAATATTGTTGTTTTTAACAAATCTTTGTTTCTATCCTAATATTTTGTTATTTTAGACTATTATTTCTAAAGCAAAGATTTATTTGCATTTAAGTGTTACATTTTTCAGCACTTCAAAATTAATTTTACAGTTTTTTTTTGTTTTTAAAAAAATAAATATTCGCCCATGTGATGACAATCGCGTGAGTTCAAATCGCAAAACGAAAAAATTTCCCCTTCAATTTTAATGGTCTTCGATACTAAATTTTAATAAAATGTACATATGGATGTAGTTATTTATCACTGTAATCTATAATTTGATTTTAATAAATCCAAATTGTTGTGCTAAAAAAGAACTCAGAACATGCGTTTTGCGACTTGAAATCACAATCGCCAATTTTAGGCGAAATGGGATTACCATCACATGGGCGATTGATAATTTAAATGTTGAAGGATTGACTACAAATGATAACTTGGAATAAATTTAAAATGATCGATTTAAAATAGAAGTTAATGCTACATATGGTGTTATGACTGGGAGGTACTATTCGAATTAAAGAAAAAAATTAAAACTGAAATTTGAAGAAGTCAGCAATGTTTTGAAAATCTTTTTAAATAAAATATATTTAGAGAAATTTCTAAACAATAATTTTATTTGAAATTGAACACATATTTTATTTGAGAAATTTAGTGTGCAAATATATTTTGTTGTAATATATTAATATATACGTTCCAAATAAATTGTATTGATTTTCAAATAAAATTAATTTGTTCAGAAATATATAATATTTCAAAATTTGTGTTCCAAATATATTTACTTTCGATTCAAACATATCAAAAAAGGCGATTTTGCTCCGTGTAACTAAAACGAAATACATTCAAGGAATATATGTTAATGCCACATCTATATTTTCTTAATCCAACTAATACATTTGATGCAACAACATATTTGTTGATGCAGATCAAACTAAATCCACTCCTCCTTAAAGGAATCCATCATTTGAGCAGCTTTTATTATTATACAAAATAAATGAGGGGCACTCATACTTACATCCTTCACGTGCCGAATTATTTAATCCATGTACTCTAACAGCAAAATCGTACATCAAAATAATGTAAAAGAGTCAATAAATGATTTATTGAATTGATGTACTAACTTCATCGATTTAATACATACCTTCTTCAATTTGATGACCAATAAGTAATGACTATAATGTAAAAGTGGCATTACTTGTTATTTATTGCATTGACTAAATAATTGCAGCGATTTAAGGAATACCTTCTTGAATTTCATTTAAATTTTCCACTAGATCAAAGTAATTAAATTTCTTAGATTAATCTTTTTTACCCTCCACCATAGGATGGAGGTATACTCATTTTTTCGCTCCCTTTGTAACACTAGAAATATTGAGCAGATACCCCATAAAGTAAATAGTCAGTCGTACAAATTAAGACTTTTTGATTGGAACAGAATAGCGACCCTATGTTGAATAGATCATTTTTGGGGGTCAAAATTTTCATTTTTTGGTTGAAGGTAGCATTACATATGGGTAAAATTTTTTGAAAAAGGCCTAAAAAAAACTTTTGTCGAATTTTGTGATGAAAATTGGTATGCGTGGTCCGGAGGGCAAATAAAAAAATACAATTTGAGTAGTTTTGCAGAATTTTCATTTTCGCGGATGTTATGACCTAAAATGTCCGCTCATGCCACATTTTTGTTTTTTAATTTTCTTGAGATCTACTGTACGGATTACGCTGAATTTTTGCATGCACATAAAGCGTAGATGCTACATATAACTAGTAATTTATATTTTGCAAAACGATTTCGGATGCGGCAAAAATTTGAAATTTTCACAGAGATTTGCATTTTTTGCAACTTTCTCTAGCTGCGTTTTGAAATATTTTGTATCTTAAATATTGCACATTTTGTTGTTATATATATTCAAGAATAAAAAGTTTGTACTCTTGATACGGACATTTAGATTTCCATGTTTTTCTAATATCACTTCATACCACATTTTACTTTATCGGCAGCATTATACGTAGTAAACGTCTATTATGATTGAATACATTTGTTAGATTTGATGTAAAAATGCAGCCAAGTTATAAGGACCAGCTTTAAAAAAACGGCCTTTAAAATTTCTAAAGAATGGACTTTAAATGACCGCTGGCTAAAATTTATCTTACGCAATATATATTAGACTCAATTTCAACTGAATTAGGTACGCTGAAGTCGAATCTCACCTCTATATTGCTAAAAAATTTCGCGTTCGGGAGTTATATAGATCCAGATTATAACTAAGAACATAGTTCATTTAAAAAGGAAATAATTGTTGAACTTTAGTTCGGTAGGTTTAGTTTTATTTGGAAATATTATTTTTAGTAAGTTACTAATGTTTGGCTATTGATTCAAAAAATATCTTGCAGTTAAGGGTATTTTTGGAGGCTGGATAAAAAGCGTGATATTGACGAGTGTTTTTAATTGTTTTCACATCTTTATAGCGCAATTCCAAACTTCCTTTACATTTAATGTGAACATCCGTCGTCGAATAATCAAAATAAATATTTACTGCGCCGCTGCAACAGCAAGATATGTTCTGAATTGACCCTTAACTACAAGATATTTTTTGAATCAATAGCCAAACATTAGTAACTGTTACTAAAAATAATATTTCCAAATAAAACTAAACCTACCGAACTAAAGTACCACAATTATTTCTTTTTTAATGAACTATGTTCTTAGTTATAATCTGGATCTATATAACTCCCGAACGCGAAATTTTTTTGGCAATATAGAGGTGAGATTCGACTTCAGCGTACCGAATTCAGTTGAAATTGAGTGTAATATATATTGCGTAAGATAAATTTTAGCCAGCGGTCATTTAAAGTCCATTCTTTAGAAATTTTAAAGGCCGTTTTTTTAAAGCTGGTCCTTATAATTTGGCTGCATTTTTACATAAAATCTAACAAATGTATTCAATCATAATAGACGTTTACTACGTATAATGCTGCCGATAAAGTAAAATGTGGTATGAAGTGATATTAGAAAAACACGGAAATCTAAATGTCCGTATCAAGAGTACAAACTTTTTATTCTTGAATATATATAACAAAATGTGCAATATTTAAGATACAAAATATTTCAAAACGCAGCTAGAGAAAGTTGCAAAAAATGCAAATCTCTGTGAAAATTCCAAATTTTTGCAGCTTCCGAAATCGTTTTGCAAAATATAAATTACTAGTTATATGTAGCATCTACGCTTTATGTACATGCAAAAATTCAGCGTAATCCGTACAGTAGATCTCAAGAAAATTGAAAAACAAAAATGTGGCATGAGCGGACATTTTAGGTCATAACTTCCGCGAAAATGAAAATTCTGCAAAACTACTCAAATTGTATTTTTTATTTGCCCTCCGGACCACGCATACCAATTTTCGTCACAAAATTCGACAAAAGTTTTTTTAGGCTTTTTTCAAAAAATTTTACCCATATACTAAATGAAAAGAATGATGTAAGTTAATGTCTGAGAGATTTCTCATTGTCAGAGTTACATAGTGGAATTTTATGAGGATCATTTTTATGGAAGATCTTAAACCTCTAGCTCACCTTTTAATGGGTCAATTTGGCCCTTTTTTTTCGAAAAAAAATAATAAAAGTACTTTCAAAAAGGACGTTTAAGGATTAAAAAATTCTACGATCTTTGCCGGAAAATTTCAGTGGGGGTCGCCAAGGACACCAAAGGTGTAATTAAAGTTCTTTACGTTTAATTAGCAAAATTACATGCCAACTTATACAAAAAAAAAATACTATAATGTAAATTTAAAGCCGTGATATATTTGGAATTATTGGAGCAGAAGAGCGACTCTATAAGTCTGAAGGGGCATGTTGAGTAGATTTATTTTACTATGTTACTCTGACATTGAGAAATCTCTCAGACATTAACTTACATTAAGTTATTGTTTTGAGACTCAATTGTGAGAATTAGTCGTGAAAAAGCCCCAAAAATGAGAACTTATGCATCACTCGTTTAGTCAAGTTGGCTATTTAATGGCCCTACTTTTTTGCTCAAGGTGGATTTTTTACACTTTTTCTATATTTTTTCTCGCGCAATTAGGTGTCACAAACACGAAAAAATATTAAAAACTATTTTTATTGTAATTATACCTTACACCACACTGTGGTTCAGGGTATTATAAGTTTGTTTCACGGCTGATGTTTGTAAAACCTGAAAATAACACAGCTAGACCCACCTTAAAGTATATCGATCGACTCAGAATCACTAGCTGAGTTGATTTAAGCATGTCTGTCTGTCCGTCTGTCCATGTAAAGATGTTCGTCGACTACAGGTCGCAATTTCACTCCAATCGTTCCGAAATTTTGCGGTTTAGAGTATTTCGGAGCTGTTAAGATCCCTATTGAATTTGGTTGAAATCGGTTCAGATTTAGATATAGCTCCCATATATATCTTTCGTCCGATTTGGCCCTTTAGTCCTATAGAAGCTGTATTTTACATCCAATCGTTTTGAAATTTAGAATGGTAGAGTTTCTTGATCCAAGAACCAACATTGCCGAATTTGAAGAAAATCGGTTAAGATTTAGCTATAGCTCCCATATATATGTTTCGTCCGATTTAGCTCTTTAGTCCTGAAGAAGCTGTATTTTACATCCAATCGTTTTGAAATTTAAAATAAACAATAGACCATTTATTATTTTTTCGGTACTGATTTCCGGGCCGAAAAAGTTTCCGTTTGACCTACAAACCTCCAATAAAAAATTTGGTGCCGATTGGATAACGCTAAGGTCTGCCCAAAGTTGTTTGAAAACACAAAACTCACTTTACATGAACAAAATTTGGGTTTTTATCAAATGTCACATGTTCAAGTAATTAAAAAATATTTTATTAGCATGAAAAGTTTTTAAATGGTCTTTGAATAAAATTTTCTTTCTTACAAGTCGTAAACAATCAAAATCGACCGAGAAACGAAAAAGTTACAGCAGTTTTCATTTGAATTTTACGTCATGACAGGGCATGCATGCACACCGACATGGCCTCTATGTACATACGAGTATGTAGACGTAAGAGCAATCACAATAAAAATTGGATCATGCTTGTGCATGCATGAAAAAAAAAACAACGGATTGGTATGATAGTTGATTTTTCGCATCAGTCTGACATTTTCTACTGGTCAAATAAGAAAACATAAGCAGAACTTTGCAGCGCGCTATACGGCCATGCAGTAGGGTCGTTTACAGAACGCGCTCTGCCTCCAGCCTAAGTGAATTGAGAAAGGGACATCTTCGCACAAAATTTAATTTTAGTCATATTCTTATTTGTCTCCAGACCGACCACATCCAAAATTGTTACTAGATCCAGTGATAAATTTCGCACCGTAGAATCATAGAATTGGGCATCTATCACATACAATATCTGGAGCCAAACTGCCGTCGAACAGACAGATATTTCATGATGTGATAACTGTAATGTATAATGCTGCGACGCCTCTGACCACTGTTGGTGAGCTTGTGATTAATCGATCTACACTAGAGTTGGGTCGTTCCGGAACGAACTCGTTCAATTGAACGATTCCCTTGAAGGAACGATTGGAACTGGTTCCTGCTTTGTTCTTTTAGTTCCATCGTTCACTTCGGATCTTTTGCTGTTATGCATCTTTCGTTCATTCGCTCGTTCATTTTACCATTCTTCTCTTTTGAACAGCTTTTTAATTGTTGCCAAATTTACCTAACAATGGTGTCTCTAGTGCTATCACACTAAATTTTTACAAAATTAAATGCTGGTGTCGTTGGGAGCTATTGATTTTTTACCTTCATTAGACTTTTTCACAGGGGTGCACAGATACACTCATCAAATACAGGTCAAAACACTGGATCGTGCATTTTGTTGGAGAACAAATTAGATCGAAAAGAGCCCGTCGTAAATCTGGAAAACGATCGAAAATTCTCCGACCCGAAACTATTGCTGTGTAATAATTTGATCGATTTCGTCTCATACAAAACCAAAAATTTTTTCGGTGCTTTTGGATTGAGTACTGAATTTTTAAAGCATGACCCATCCATTTGGGAAGATTATCAAGATACTCTCGATGTTTGTCGTAATCTGTTTGTTGTTAACGACACTGCAGAACGCGGTGTACAATTTATGAATGATTACAACAGAATACTTACGAAAGACGAAGAACAAAATCAATTTATATTACAGTGCATTGCAGGATATCGTAGAAAATGTCCCTCAAATAACAAGTCAGATCTAATATAATATTGAATTAATTGTATTTTGTTTTTTTCACCGATCTTAATATTTAAAAACTATTTATTAATTAATAATACAAAGAAATGTAATTTTACTTATTTACACATACGATTTTTGAATAAAAAAAATATTTCCCCTATAAAGCGTGTTCTAAATTTTGAATGAACTTTGGGCAGACCTTAGGGTTATCAGATCGGCACAAAAATTTTTATGGAAGTCTTGTAGGCCAAATGGAAACTTTTTCGGTCCGGAAATCAAAGATCCCAGCAACTTTCACTTTTTGCATCATGTGCTATAAACGGTCTAATAAACAATTTATACATGAATTACAAAATTTATATTTCAGAGTTATTCAATATTACGAGAGTGGTGTAGGGTATTATTTAGTCGGCCCCGCCCGACTTTAGCCTTTCCTTACTGGTTAAAGTATAAGATTGAGCCGTGTTATGCCTCAAATTATAGGGAATTATGAGGGCTACATATGCTGCAAATATTGGTTTCACGTATAATCTTTGGTTTAGTAACAGTCGTCAAAAATATGAGAAAAAAATTATTTTTTAAAAAAAAAACACTTTTTGCTGGTACAAAAAAAAAACAAAAAATTGAAAAAAAAAATGGAAAAAATTATTTTATCACATTTATAAAAAGCCAGCATACTAACGAAGAAAACACTGGCTATTTGATTATGTTAGGGAAATTAAAAACAAATCTTCTTTCATATTTTTTCGTTTCTAAATGATGTTTTTGCATATATTGAATTCGCCATATGTGAGAGAGACATATAAGAGACATTGCACTTGCATTTTATTTTGTGAGGATTGATGTCAGACATTATAAAATTATAGAGGGGACGAGGTTTTATGGCCGTTCGTAACCCTCCATAAAACATGATATGCAATGTGAGAACTGTATTGGATGAACTGTATTGATGATCCGCTCAGAAAGAGAGTCATTCAACAATATTTGTGGTTTTTTATTTATGAGGTTTCCATTCAGTTGCCTTTTAGGGACATGGAGATCCCAGTCGTATATGCAGGTAGTAAAATGTACGTAATAAAATGTACGCAAAGCAAAGTAGTACGCGGCAGCTTGAAAATATTGGGTGTCTACTTTCGAAGCAAACTACACTGATAGAAAAAGCTTCGTCATGACGACGAATTTCTACATCATCACGATTATTTTTTCGTCAAAAGTCAGTTAACGTACGGAATAATCCTCTTGATGAATTTGTTCGTCACCATGACGAATTTCTGTTTCCAAAAACTTTCGTCCTCAGGATGATCCATTCATCACCACGACAAACCCCATTCATCATCATGACGAACCCCATTCATCATCACGACGAATAGCATGCATCACCCCGACGAACTCTATTCATCACCATGCTGAACTCCATTCATCACCACGACGAATTCCATTCGTCACCACGACGAATTCCATTCGTCACCACGACGAATCCCATTCATCATCACGACGAATTCCATTCGTCACCACGACGAATCCCATTCATCACCACGACGAATTCATGCCCACGACTATTTAAATTATAAAAATTCCAATAAATGTTCTTCTAGCTTTAAACCATTTAAAATGGTATGGAAAATAAAATTATTTGACTGCATTGCTAGGTTCAGTTGTGAATATTCGTATCGAGACGCAGTTCTTATCAGGTAAGGCTGAAATCAAACAAACGAGAAGTATTCATTACTTCTGCTATTTTAAATCAAAAATGATCACATCAAGTAATGTATTTGCCAACAAACCACTAGCACAAATGTTTCACACTAAGGCCTGCTTACACACATCAGTTTTGTCGTACAACTTGTGTGATCCATGGATTTATCCACAGTCTAAGGAGCTGCATGATGAGTGTTCATGGATGTTGGACGAAAATTAAAACGATTTTGATATTTTCATGTTGGCTCATGCAAATCCACAATGTAATGGCAGGTATGACAACATTTCGTCAGTTCAAAAGAAACATTGTGGTGGAAACACGAAAAGAGAACAAAGTGCCGTCGGCAAAATGACATTTCAGTAGAAACATCATTGAGTAAAGATGCGTAAAACTGAAAATGGAAAGTGATAGGCAATTTTGGTTGGATTTTCTTTGAATTATACAACAGTATGCCAGAATTATGGAAAATTAAAAGTGAAGACTATAAGAATTGTTATTATTCTTTCAAAAATATTTACGTTGATTTTAAATTTGAAAAAATAAGTTTCGCTTAATTTTCCTTGAATGACCGGCTTGTTAAAAATTTATTTTAAAAACTAAACTAATTTTTTATATTGGTTTGAAGGCAATATACAATTTCTTGTGGAAAATAAATATGTACATATGTAAATATTTTTCGTAGATTTGTTAAGCATTTTAATTTAATGAACACTTTCATTTACTTCAAAAGTATACAGAATTTGTGTCTGTCTCTCCCAAACATAATTTTTGGAAGGCAATATTTGTAAAAGTAATTAAGAAACAACGATATTGGCATGACATTTATTTACTTTTCTCCTCTGTTTCGGCATATATTATTTTGTATGAAAACATGAAAAAAGTCAGGTAAAATTTGTATCAGGTACATTAAAAATATAACGCACGACGCACACTCATATGGAATGTGGGTATAAACAAATTCTTTCAAAAATTCCCTAATTATTCATTAAAAAAGGTTGAAGGAAAATACCCAAATTTTTATGGTCGCATATTTTCATTTTGCCGACGGCATTTTGATCTTTTTCTTCGCTGCACACGCACTACCGACCACGTTGCTGTCGTAGATGAAATGATGTTGTAGAGATTGCATGAGTAATGTAAGGGCAAACAGTCGTCGAACACAACATCTGAGAGAACATGATGCTTGACAACAAATCCACAATGTAAGGTGCCCTTTATACAGCTTGTCGAGCTGCATGTACGAGTATGCATGTGTTTGATTTTTTGTTAAACAAGCATCAGTTACGCCGTGCCAGTGCGGTTTGTTTGAACCAATCGGTGCTGCATGGAACACACACGTGGACGAACATAACAACGTCGCATGTCTTAAGGCCAGCTTACACACATCAGTTTTGTCCTACAACTTGTGTTATCCATGGATTTATCCACAGTCTAAGGAGCTGCATGATGAGTGTTCATGGATGTTGGACGAAAATCAAAACGATTTTGATATTTTCAAATCCACAATGTAATGGCAGGTATGACAACATTTCGTCAGTTCAAAAGAAACATTGCGGTGGAAACACGAAAAGAGAACAAAGTGCCGTCGGCAAAATGACATTTCAGTAGAAACCTCATTGAGTAAAGATGCGTTAAACTGAAAATGGAAAGAGATAGGCAATTTTGGTTGGATTTTCTTTGAATTATACAACAGTATGCCAGGATTATGGAAAATTAAAAGTGAAGACTATAAGAATTGTTATTATTTTTCTTTCAAAAATATTTACGTTGATTTTAAATTTGAAAAAACAAATTTCGCTTAATTTTCCTTGAATGACCGGCATGTTAAAAATTTCTTTTAAAAACTAAACTAATTTTTTATGTTGGTTTGAAGGCAATATACAATTTCTTGTGGAAAATAAATATGTACATAAATATTTTTCGTAGATTTGTTAAGCATTTTAATTTAATGAATACTTTCCTTTCATTTTCTTCAAAAGTATACAGAATTTGTGTCTGTCTCTCCCAAACATAATTTTTGGAAGGCAATATTTGTAAAAGTAATTAAGAAACAACGATATTGGCATGACATTTATTTTACTTTTCTCCTCTGTTTCGGCATATATTATTTTGTATGAAAACATGAAACAAATGTATTGAAAAAGTCAGGTAAAATTTGTATCAGGTACATTTGTATATCACATTAAAAATATAACGCACGATGCACACTCATTTGGAATGTGGGTATAAACAAATTCTTTCAAAAATTCCCTAATTATTCATTAAAAAAGGTTGAAGGAAAATACCCAAATTTTTATGGTCGCATATTTTCATTTTGTCGACGGTATTTTGATCTTTTTCTTCGCTGCATACGCACAACCGACCACGTTGCTGTCGTAAATGAAATGATGTAGATATTGCATGAGTAATCTAAGGGCAAACAGTCGTCGAACACAACATCTGAGAGAACATGATGCTTGACAACAAATCCACAATGTAAGGGGCCCTTTACTTTGTTAAAAGTATGAAATGAAATTTCTGATTAATAAATTAGTTTAATTCAGCGCCTTAAAGAGTTAAGTCGATTTTCTGAAAAATATAACAAAGTATGAGTAAAAGGCAAAGATCTTTTCATCTGCGGAAAATATGTAATTAAAAAAATCGACGTGCGTTTAGTAAAATAGTAGAAGAAATGTATGTGTAATATTTTAGTATATAAATATATGAACGAACCGTGGACACCTAGTATTTTGTGTAATTCGTGGCATGTAAATCATACTCGATGGACTAGTGGAAGAATGCGGTAAGTACTTTAAAATTAATGTTTTTTTTTTAAATAAATAAAACGTTTTAATTTTAGACTTCACGTGCAATTTGGAATGCCAATGATTTGGAGACAATCATTCATTCACGATACGAACTGCTATTTTTGTCTAAGTTAATAGATTGGAGTAGGAAGTGTCCAAGTATAGCTAACAGCCTAATAACGGAAACATCATCAAGTTCAACTGAGTACTAAACTCTGAGCGATTCAAGTTTGAATCAGAAGTCATCGCTTTTATCTCAGTGAGAGATTTGGAACTGACCAAAGATAAGGCAGAACTACTTGCATCTGGGATGAAACAGTACAATATTTTGGCCCCAGATGTTAACATATCATATTATAGAGTCCGTGATATACCTTACAAACAATTTTATACAAGTGTGGATAACAGATGCTTTTGCAAGGACATTCCCGGATTGTTCGAGGAACTTAATCAAGCATACAATTCAAAGGAATGTCGGTTATTTGTTGACAGCCGTTAAGAAAGTTTGAAAGCAGTACTTTTACACAACGAAAATCTGAAACCGCCATGCTGTCGACACTAAGGAATCATACGTAACAACGGTTACATTGATAAAAAAACATGAAATATGAACATGACTGGAAAATTTGTTGCGATTTAAAAGTAGTTGGTATGTTATGCCTCTGGGATAGCCGATATTTTGCCACAACTGCATATTAAGCTGGGGCTCTTTAAAAATTTTGTAAAAGCCTTACGGAAAGATGACAATTCACTCTCATATTTAAAAGCCTTTCTTTTCCAAAAATCGAAGAAAGAGTTATTGATGGGCCTAAAATAAGGAAACTGATGAAAGATGTGAATTTCAAATCATATTTGACGTCGGATGAAATTGCAGCATGGAGGTCGTTTAACCTTTTAGTTTCAAATTTCCCTGGATCCAATAAAAGCCCGCAATATGAAACAATGATTAATGATTTGTTAAAAAATTATGAAAAAATTGGTTAGAAATATATTTTTTATATTTATGTATAGAACACATATGTATGTGTTGTTCCATCGCTTTATGTATTCCAACAGGTGTAAATATGTCCCTCAAAATTAATTTCTTGTATTCTCATTTAAACTTTTTCTCCGAGAATCTTGGCGACATAAGTGACGAACAAGGCGAAAGGTTTCACCAAGAATTGAAGTCCATCGAGCGGCGTTACCAAGGGCACTGGGATGAAAGAATGATGGGAGATTATATTTGGTTCCTCATTAGAGAAACCGATTCCGAAATCTAAAAACGTCAACACAGAACTCACAATTACTTCTAATGAAACTTGTACATGTAAATAAACTCACATGCATATAATATAAATAAAAGTAACAAATAAAATCGCTATTTAAACAGAAATTTAAAAAAAGATTTTTTGAAATTCTCTTACCTCTACCAAAAAGGCTATAATTTCTATTTTCTATTATTTTCTTCGATAGGATGCAAACTTTTAAAAACTGGAAAAAATATTTTTTTTATTTTTTTCTATTTTTTATGTTTTTTTCGTCCTAGGAAATTTTTATTTTTTTTTTTAAAAAAATATACTTTTTCCAATTTGTTTAATGACTGTTACTAAACCACTGTTTTTAAGTGAAAGAGATATTTCCAACATTGGTAGCCCACATTAACAGCTTCAATTTAACGTATAAGTCGGGCATATACTCCAAAAATTATAGTGCAAATACTAAGGGTACTTTCGACGATATTAATATTTTTAATAAAAAAATTTAAAAAAAAAATGTGTTCTTAAACAATTTTTGGTTTTGATTTTACTGTTATTAATTGAGTCTCAGAATTGAGTCCCAAATCAATGAGCTGAAAAATGCTGTGCTGTGTTATGTTCCTTATTCGGTCACAGTTACCTCGAGAAAGAGAAAGACACTATGAAGTTAGTTCATATCCATGCACTAAAAAAAAGCGTACTGAAAATCAAAGAATTTGTCTTAAAGTTTAAGATTTCGGCAATGATTTCGAGCCAAAGACAATCGCTATAAAAATAAGAAGGTTTTATAGTTAATTTAAAGACGTGAGTAGTACTTGGTTTGAGGATGCATTTCATAGAATTAAGAATTTTGGGTAATAAAAATAATTATGTTTGGTCTTAAACTAAGCACATTTTGGCGTAAATTTAAGTTTGCCGCGTGCTTATTTGTAGTAAAATATCATATAATTTAAAACATTATCGTTATAAAATTTAAAATGTCTGTCATTGATATAAGAATATACTGGTATTAATTTAACGCATACATGGATTTAAATATAGTTTTTTAAAATATGTATGGAATATTCGTTACATGGTATTATTAATTTATTTTTATTTATTTATTTGAATTACAATACAAAGTAAATTTATATTCTAATTTTAAGGTCCAGGGAAAGGCCGGGTTACAAAGACCATATGGCTAAATGTTTGCAGCGACAGACCAGAGCCTCTGGTGGGAATCGAACCCACGACCCCCAACTCATAGGCGAGTACGCTACCAACTCAACTACTGGGGCGCTCATACATGGTATTTATTATAATGTTACTCTCATTAATGAGTTATTTTCTTTGAAATCATTTAATATTCATAAAAAATATGCTTCATGCAAGTTAAAGTGTTAACTTATAAATTCAAAACACAACGTTTTCTCTTTCTAAAGATTGGATTTATTATATTTTATATTGGAATATACAAAAAATGTATCATACGTACTACGGATAACATTGAACATTTTACAATTTAAAACAATATTTCAGTTGTATAAAGACAAACCGGCCAACACACTATCGTAATATTGTTATTATTGGTATGTATCGATTTGTAAATCTATAGTTCTCCATTTGTTGACCAAGAACAATTTTCATTGGAACTGACATTAATTTTTAACATGGAATTTGGCTGGAATTTAAATACAAATTGTATAAAATAATTGTTATATAATTAGTTTTACATATCATATAGTTTGTATGCTCACTTATTTGCTGTAATTTGTAAATTTCATTCCCCACTGAATTTTTCATATATCCAAATAAAGTTCATTACACGATCTAAAATTAAAATAATCTAAAAAGAAATCAAACGGAATGATTTATATACGAAACAGTATAAAAATAAATTGTATCATATCACAGTAAAACAAGTAAGAAAGTTTCAGTCGGGTAAACCGACTAAGGTATACCCTCACTTTGTGAGTAATGTAATATTGAATATTACACAAATTATTCTGTCAATTTTTGTGGGAGGTACCAGAAGGGGTTTAAGAAATACACCTATATTTCGCTGAACATTGGATACTTTAAATACATTGCACTGTGCCGAATTGTAACCGTTTATATGGACTGGTATATTAACGTTGAGATATTAAATTGTGGTATAATTTGGCCATTTTGTGTGGGAGGTACAAAAATAGGCGTGGTGATAACGCTCATTTTTCACTGGACTATAGGCATTATAAAAGCATTACACTGTACAAAATTTCAAGTAATTGTTTACACTGATATTAATGTTATAAACTGTTAACTTTTGGTGCAAAATGGTGCCTTTGTGGGAGAGGTAACAAAAGGGGCGTGACAATAACGCCCATTTTTCAATGGACTGTAGGCACTATAAAAACATTACGCTGCACAAAATTTCCAGTATTTTTATACACTGGTATTAATGTTATAAGCTGTTAACTTTTGGTGCAAAATGGTGCATTTGTGTGGGAGGTACCAAAAGGAGAGCGGCAATAACGCCCATTTTTCACTGGACTGTAGGCACTATAAAAGCATTACACTGTACAAAATTTCAAGTATTTCTAAACACTGGTATTAATGTTATAAGCTTTTAACTTTTAGTGCAAAATGGTGCATTTGTGTGGGAGATACCAAAACGGGCGTGGCAATTTCGCCCATTTTCCTCGAGTTGATAGCGACTAACAAACTAATACTATGTGTGGAATTTCAGAAGATTCGAATACGTATAATAGCAGTTATTAAAGAATCAATATTTCACAACATTTTAACCCTTTGTGGGGGAGGTACCAGAAGGAGTGGACCAATATGGCCCATCTTCGAACTTAGCCGGAGATAGAAAAAAATATTACCACATACGAAATTTGAAGTCAATCGGTTACTCCTTTTGAGAGTTATCGTGCGCACCAGCCAGCAGACACACAGACAGACAGACAGACAGACAGACAGAAAGACGGACGGACATTGCTCATTCGACTTAAAATGACCCAAAACGGATTTCCGCCGAACATACTTGGGGTCTTAGGTCACTCCTTCGATGTGTTACACTTTTTTCCGTAGCAAATGATATATACCCTCGTCACACTAAAGTGAGGGTATAAAAATGTGAAAAATAAGAGATATATTTAAATCTTTGACATGTAATACTTACAGTGAAATATTTGGTACAATTGGTCACTCTTCTACGACACAAATACTCATAATAGATCCATTCACAAATTGCTTTACTAAAAATTGTAAAAATATTTTTATATAATATATTATTAATTATTTGGACTGTGTGTTTTGAAAGTGACGTTAGCGACATTTTTACATATAAATAGAGTTAGTGATGGACTCGGCATCAGATTAGCCGCATATAATTTTATCAAAAATAATTTTCTCAAAAAAGTCAAACGTGACTTAGATTTTAAAATCCTTAAGTTTTGTTAGCAAACAAAACTACAAAAACGTTTTTTTAAGTACGGTGAATATTTAAAGTATTAAAAAAACCCTGGATTGTTTTGCAGAACATATGATTTATTATTAAAATATTGTTAATATACTACTACAATTTTATGCACTTTTGATTATTATTCAGCTTAATTAAAATGCAACTTCTTAAAAGTACATATAACTGCAACAAAAATAAAAAAAAGGTTTTCATTTAAAATTGAATTGTATCTACTCTTTTTTCATAAACATTAATTTAAATAAAAATAATGGTCATTTCTTTTGTGCCAAAAAATGATAAATTGTTTCTGCCTTTCGCCCTAAAACGATTTTTTGATTTCGTTTATGAGAAAATACTGCAATGCGAAAGGGGTTTAAAATGCTGCTCTCTGACAGGGCACCACAATTTTTTAAAAAAGAAAACATCATAATATTATACTATTCCATGAGGTTGCTTATTAAAGATCATTCATAGGTAGGTAATGCATATTTATCTTATGTAAGAACATTTTATTAAAAGCGGAAAACAAACCGCCAGGAACATTTCCTAAGTTACTTAAAATGATTCACTGACGTATTTAATTTAAAAAGTTTGTTTTGAATGTGGCTTAAGTACATTTACCATTGAAAAAACGAGTTGATAGAACTTAAACGGGAACAATTTTACACCATACAGAACTTTGAAGTCTTGCGATGAGCTGAATATAAATATTTAAATTCTATTATTCACGAATTGGAATATTTATTAATTAAAAATTAGCTCCGTAAACCAGAAAATAATGCTGCTTATGACATTCTTAACTCTGCTGTTAGATTAGCAAATATGTACTAATCCTAGATTAAGATACTTTTCGGTCCATATTAAATTTTTCATACAAAATATATCTTTCTTTAACCCAATAATTTATATTTATTTTTATTCAAAACATCACGATAAGAAAGCAGCTTATCTACAAATTATTTTTAAGCAAAAAAGGCTTATTATTTTGATTTCAGTAAAACAAAAATTTCCCTTAGACCAAATTATAAGGTAATATATATTACCGTTCTTAAAGGAAACGATACAAAAATTCAACCAATTTGGCCTAATGTAACAGCAGGTTTAACTATAAAGTACGAGTATAACACGAAATCGAAAAAAATTAAATTGTTTTTTCGTTTGCTTTGTATTTCGCTTGTAATTAGAAAAAGTCAAAAGTTTTAACTCTTTTTTAAATAAAATATATTCGGAAAACAATAACATTGTTGGTGTGATTTTACATATTTTATTTTGTTTCCAAGCATATTTTCGTTCCCCTGTGTAGGGTGATGTTTGAATTTATGAATTATTTGTTGTAATTTACAACAAATAATTACATTTATCTTTTATCTTCAAATATTTCGCGATATAAAATTAAAATTGTTCTGAAAAGATATCAAATAGAATGATTAAAGAAAATACAAATAAATGTCATCATATCACGATAGGAAAACGCTGAAAACTAAGAAAAATATTTCAATCGTTCATATATAATACTTACGTTGAAATATTTGGTAGAATTTGTCACTTTTCTACGTCAGAAATACTTCTAAAACACCCATTCTAAAATTGTTTTACTAAAAAATAAAAAGATAGTTGTATAACTATTAATAACAAATTTCTATATCGCCAGAAATAATTTTACATTTCTGCTTTATGCGCTGTTAGCAGTTATTTTTAATAAATATATAATTTCCAATTAAAATGTGTTTTGTTAATTTTGTAATTACCATGGTTGTTTATTTCAGGACTATATATTATATTTCACTCATGTAAACATTTTCCTATTGCCTCTTCCAGTATTACAAAACCTATTACCCGCATTTTTATTGTCCATTTTTTAATGTTCGCATAAATCTCTTCACCGGACTTTCTAACAAGATCACTACAAAAATGTATGTACATACATCACCATATAAAACATACAGCAAAAATAACTACGATGCACGCACTCCCTTATAACCGAGATCGATGGAGACGCCGACGGCATAACCACATACATACGCACATGTACACGAATCCTCGTGATTCACAACTGCCGTTATTTTGAGTTTCAGTTCTTGTTGTTGCTATGATATGGTGCGAAGCAACATGCACGTATACTTACATATTCACCGCAATTTCATTTTTTTACAATCCGCGTCTCAAAACACACAACCACTTCCCTCCATAGCTTCCAAGTAACTGATTTGAAAGAAAACGAACAACAGAATATTCTCTATACTCAGAGGGCTCTTCTAACATTCCATCACAACTATTTATCCACACATTAACAAACAACTTTAATTCTCCGAAAGAGAGAGAGAGAGATAACATAATTCTCTCGTATGTATTCTTAAAAATAATGGCAATAATCATAAAATTTATTACCAAGACAACTTTTCTTTAAAGGGGAGCATAGCCTTAAATTTATTACTCAAATATCTCATACTGTCAATTAAGTCCGATTCGACATTAAAACTATGACATGTCTACGTCATAGTTTTAATGTAGAAAAATCCTTAAAAGTATTGAAATATTACATAAAATAATGCGGATTGTCACAAAAATAATGATTTTTTTCTTTAATTTAAAGGCGTACATTTAAAGAAGGGCGTACACAAAACTAATGATTAGATAGTCATTAATTCAAATTCAAAAAACTTTAGATTAAGGAAAATTTCGTAAAAAACATGTAAATTTTCATTATTTTAATGAAAATTGTGATTGAATTTATGCCGAGGCCGCATACTTAATTTAAGAATGTGTCGTCATTAATTTTATTACTATTTTTTTTTCAGTGTGCAAATAGCCTATTTCTGTACTATTTGTACATCCATCCTATTCTATTATTGTTAGATTTTGCAAACAAATTCTCAAGTTAATTTTCGAAAAATCTCAATTTATTTCGTTGTTCTTAATGATAACTTAGTACTTAGCGATAACTTTTTCAGCCATAGCCTTAATACCAGTCCAGGTTTCAGCGACGAAAGGTTGGATTTGAGCGGGAGTGGGATCGAAACCGGTTCCACCAGCGGGCAATTCCATGCAAATAGCGATGGGGATGTTGGCCTTGGCAAAAGCGTAATCATCACTGCCACCAGCAGCAGCATACAAGACATTGGTGGAGGAGCCGACGGAGTAGCGGGTACCGGTTGAAGATCTGATGGCAGTGGCACCAGCTTGAGCAACTTCATCCAAATCGCTGACGGTATCGGGAAGAGCGCTGCAAAACAGAAAAGACAACAATTGTTTATACATATTCATCTTAGAAGAATCCTCTTTAAACTTACGAAGTCCAGCCCCAAGGATACAACAAATAGTTGCCATAAGAGTGGAGGGTCAAGTAGAATTGAGCACGGCCACTGAGGGAAAGCATCAAATCGCGGATAAGTTGAGTTTCGGGTTCAGAGAAAGCAGTTTGACCCTTGAAGGTATCGGCACAGGACAAGCTAGAGGCACCAACCTCTCCCCAGTGGAAATCGAAGTTGCGGTTGGCATCGGTACCAACGCAGGAGGTGCTCGCTGGTTTGCGGGTCTTGCGCCACATGCGGGAGGTGGTGTGAGTGTATTCATAACCATCGGGATTGGCAACGGGCAAGATAACCCAATCGTAGTCCTGCAACAAGTTGGAGTTGGCAGCGAAATTCTCAACCAATTGGTAGATGACATACAAAGCACCAGCGGGAGCAATCCATTCACGGGCATGGATACCGGCATCCATGAGGATGACCTTCTTGTTGGCCTTGCCGTCACCGTTGGTGATGGTGATAGCCTTCATGTCACGCTTTTCGTAGGATTGACCAATAGTCTTGACGGTCACACGGGTGGGATAGGACTTGGCCAATTCATCGAGGTATGCATTGATGGCATCGAAACGTTGGAAGCTGGCGAAGCTGATGCGACCATTGGTGTCAGCAGATGTACGAATGAAGTTGTTCTGAGCAGCTTCTTCGGCAATGCTTTCGGCGACATTTTCGTTGATGACAACAAAGGAAATGCCGAATCTGTTCAAGGTGGCTTCGAAATCGACTTGGTCTGCGGGTTGGATCATGACACGGGCAGGCTTACCCTCGATTCTAGGCAAATCGAAGAAGTCGTAGTTCTCATTGGAGGAAAGACGCAACAAGATTTCCTTCTCGAAGGCATTGTTGGTATTGATGTCGTAGATTTTGTAGCTAAAGAAGGAAATAAAGACGAATATATAGTTGTTCGTCTGGCCTACGTATGTATGTAGTTGTAGATATTGACTTACCCTTCATAGGTCTCCCCGGCGGACAAAGCAATGCTGCAGAACAGCACGCTCAAAGCGATTTTGAAAAACATTTTCTTGGAGTTTGTCTAGACTTTACCTGGACTGTGTCTACAGTCGTATTGTGTTATTTTGAGGCAAATGTTAGCATTTTATACCATTTTGATTTGTACCCATTTTTTCACATTGAAATTTGTTATCTACGAATATTATCGTCACTTTCAGTAGCGATTACTCTGTCACAAATCACTACTTTAGCTGTGGGAAAAATGATTTTGACTTTTATCAACTCAAATACCTATAAAAAGTCGAACTTTGTTAGTATCTCCTTTTTTGGGGGGATATTCAAAATACTTTCAGATTTATGACCTCTCTTTAATGGAAGCTTTATTTTGCACACAAAAAGTTAAGCAACTATGTATAACTATGTACTGACTAACACTTTGTCTTTATACCCGACGGCACACTGTAGTACAAGGTATTACCACATAAAAAGAGAAGATATAGACCCATAGTTTATTATACCAATGGACATAGAATTAAATTTTGAGTTGATTTAGCTATGTCCGTCTGTCTGTATATTCATATATAATTGTGATAAAAAATATTTCTTAGGTTTTTTTTTTCTATTTTTCGTAAAAAGTTCAATTATTTACTAAAATTTTTAACGTGTTTGTCATTCACAATTTTGAAAATTTTAAAATCTTTAAAAACAATTTTCACGGCGGCGGGCGATTGACTTGAAATTACTCTTACTTGAAAAACAATTCCTATATGTAAATTTGGAATAACTTTCGTATAAGTAGAAGTAATGACATGTGGACCGCAGGCCAAAAACAACATTACTGCATCCGAAGAGTTGACTAACCACCAACGAAACGTCATGCATTGGTTGATGTTGGATTTCAAGGTCGTTTTCTTTTTCACTTGACTATTCAAAAATACCTTCCTTCACTTTGAAGGAATTCTTTGATCTTCAGCTCAACTCCACAGTGAGAAAAACCATAAAATAACATCAATAACAGATCAATCCCGCATAGGGAAACATCAAAATGTTCAGGGTTGTTGACAACACTTAATATAACCATTACACCAAGTTTCACTAATCCAAAACGGTAATGTTTTACAACACTCGTTGTAGTGTTGATGTAGACTTTGTAATATGTACGAGTATATCCTAAACCACTGTGAGTTATATGGAATTCTAAGTTTGTTTTGTGTTTGTAACGTCCTAAAATATTAGAGCCTAGACCAGTTATAAAGTATACCGATCGACTCAGAATCTCTAACAGGGTCGATCCAGCCATGTTTGTCCGTCCGTGCATCCGTTCGTCTGTTCATCTTAAGTTGTCCGCATCTTAATTTACTCCGATACTGACGAAATTTGGTAAAACACACTTTTTCACGTCAGGGACTGGAATCTGGCCAAAATCAGTTCAGATTCAGATTTAACAGCACATCTCAAAAATCTAAATGTTCAGGAGAACCAAAATTCTTTCTCTCCCTCAGTTTATTTGATATGATTTAAAAAAACACATACAATTTATTGAAATATATGAAATCTTTACTTAAGTCGGTAGAACGTCAATGTTTAAAGAAGTTGTAGAAGGAACCAGCGCTACAGCTGGCTCCAGCCAGCAGGCAGACAGACCAACGGACATTGCTCAAATGACTTAACATCGAATTTCCACCAAACTTACTTAGTGTCTTAGGTCACTCCTTCGATGTGTTACCAACGGAGCATCTCCATGTTACGTTCATCACATATTTTGATGAAACTTGGTATGATGGTTGTAACAAACAATGCTAATTATTTTGCAAAAAAAAAACAGGCCTACTATGAAGAGTTTAAAATTTGCGAAATTGTGAATTTTGAGGAATACTGGGTTTATTAAAAAATAAAATCTTTTTATGGGCAAAAGCTGTCAGTATGTGACTTTTTGCAAAATGTTAGTAATTATTTGTACTCTTAACGAAAAATTGAAAATAAATTGAAAAAGAATTTTTATTCTAAATTTTTTAAAAAAAAATTATTAAAATTGATTTTTTAAAAAATCTCCTTTTTATTTTTTGTATTTTAGGCCAAATTGTCCTCTACAATAAGAGGATAATTTGTACCGAAAGGAATCAAATCTAAAAAATGTCCATAAGGTCGCGAAAGTACAATCTTTGAAAAAAGTCGAATTTTTTTTCTTTTTTCATAGCTTTTCTTTAACCCTCAAACACATGTATCTGGCCAGACACACTGTGTATTTCAATACATTTATATGAAAAACGTGGTATTTTAGTGATAAGATTACATTGTTATATTGTTATCACGCCAGGCAGATATATATTTTCTATTTTAATAAAACAAAAACGAGGAAAATGAGATGAAATGATGTGAAAATGAGATGAAATGATGGGCAAATGTGATATCAATCAAACTTACATTTAGTGGTAGCTAAACTGTTTGCTGATGTGAATGTTGTTCATTCGGTTTTCCCAGCTACAACCATGCAGAGTGCATATAAAATCCCGTTTGAGTTGAAAAATGCAAATAGAGTGCATTATTCTTCATACAAAATATGTGTGTATCTGGCCAGACATATGTGCTACGTATCTGATGTGTAGATGTAAAAATCCTCATATATTGTTTTTGTTATTTTTTATTTTAATGTGTTTTTTCATAAAACGATAAGTAAAACCAGTAAGGAAAGGCAGAAAGTCGGGCGGGGCCGACTATATAATACCCTACACCTCTCTAACAATGCGATAAGGGTCATTGCCATAATAATTTGGAATAATTGGTAAATGGGTAGAAACATAATATCTAATTCTGAAACGATAATCGCTAAATTAAGCAATATTCGTTCCTAAATTGAGAAACATCTTTCTGGAAAATTTTAATGATCGGAAGTAAAATACAACTTCTATAGCGGTTTGATACAAACTCAGGAGGAACATATATATGGAGCTTTAATATAAATCTGAACCGATCTTCCCTGAATACTTATTCATGTAAAAAGACCTCCTTCTGTCGAATTTCGTACTGATCGGATATAAAATACAGTCTATACAGCGCTTACATGTCAAATCGGGGGTAACATATATATGGGAGCTATATCTAAATCTGAACCGATTTTCTCCTAATTTGGCAGTATTCCTTCATGTAATAAGAAACCTCTTTCTGCCGAATTTCACACTGATCGGATATAAAATAACATTTTTACAGCGCTCACATGTCAAATCGGGGGTAACGTACGTATATATGGGGGCTATATATAAATCTATGGGGCTATATATAAATCTGAACCGATTTCTTCCAAATTTAAAAGTGTTCATTTATATAATAGGAAACCTATTTCTGACGAATTTCATACTGATCGGATATAAAATACAGGTTTTACAGCGCTTACATGTGAAATCGGGGGTAACATATATATGGGGGCTATATCTAAATCCGAACCGATTTTCTCCGAATTTGGCAGTATTCATTCATGTAATAAGAAACCTCTTTCTGCCGAATTTCGCACTGATCGGATATAAAATACAGTTTTTACAGCGCTTGCAAGTCAAATCGGGGGTAACATATATATGGGGGCTATATCTAAATCTGAACCGATTTCTTCCAAATTTAACAGTGTTCATTCATATTCTAAGCAACCTCATTCTGCCGAATTTCATACTGATCGGATATAAAATAAAACCAGTAAGGAAAGGCTAAAGTCGGGCGGTGCCGACTATATAATACCCTACACCACTCTCGTAATATTGAATAACTCTGATATATAAATTTTGTAATTCATGTATAAATTGTTTACATAAATTTACTTTTGGGACATTTTATACTTAAATAATATCCTGTACCACATTGTGGTGTAGGGTATAAAAAACGATTGGATCTAAAGAGCCAAATCGGATGAAACATATATATGGGAGCTATAGCTAAATCTTTACCGATTTTCTTCAAATTCGGAAATGTTGGTTCATGAATCAAGAAACTCTACCATTCTAAATTTCAAAACGATTGTATGTAAAATATAGCTTCTATAGAACTAAAGGGCCAAATCGGACGAAACATATACATATATGGGAGCTATAGCTAAATCTTAACCGATTTTCTTCAAATTCGGTAGGGTTGGTTCATGGATCAAGAAACTCTACCATTCTAAATTTCAAAACGATTGGATGTAAAATACAGCTTTTATAGGACTAAAGGGCCAAATCGGACGAAACATATATATGGGAGCTATAGCTAAATGTTAACCGATTTTCTTCAAATTCTGCAATGTTGGTTCATGGATCAAGAAACTCTACCGTTCTAAATTTCAAAACGATTGGATGTACTGCTTTTATAGGACTAAATGGCCAAATCGGACGAAACATATATATGGGAGCTATAGCTAAATCTTAACCGATTTTCTTCAAATTCGGTAGTGTTGGTTCATGGATCAAGAAACTCTACCATTCTAAATTTCAAAATGATTGGATGTAAAATACAGCTTCTACAGGACTAAAGAGCAAAATCGGACGAAACATATATATGGGAGCTATAGCTAAATCTTAACCGATTTTCTGCAAATTCGGCAGTGTTGGTTCATGGATCAAGAAACTCTACCATTGTAAATTTCAAAACGATCGGATGTAAAATACAGCTTCTACATGACTAAAGGGCAAAATCGGACGACACATATATATGGGAGCTATAGCTAAATCTTAACCGATTTTCTTCAAATTCGGTAGTGTTGGTTCATGGGTCAAGAAACTCTACCATTCTAAATTTCAAAACGATCGGATGTAAAATACAGCTTCTATAGGACTAAAGGACCAAATCGGACGAAAGATATATAGGGGAGCTATATCTAAATCTGAACCGATTTTCTTCAAATTCGGTAGTGTTGGTTCATGGGTCAAGAAACTCTACCATTCTAAATTTCAAAACGATCGGATGTAAAATACAGCTTCTATAGGACTAAAGGACCAAATCGGACGAAAGATATATATGGGAGCTATATCTAAATCTGAACCGATTTCAACCAAATTCAATAGCGATCTAAATCTGAACCGATTTATTCCAAATTTAACAGTGTTCATTCATATGATAAGAAACCTCTTTCTGCCGAATTTCAGACTGATCGGATATAAAATAAAGTTTTTACAGCGCTTACATGTCAAATCTGGGGTAACATATATATGGGGGCTATATCTAAATCTGAACCAATTTTAACCAAATTCAATAGGGATCGTCCTTGGGCCAAATTAAACATATGTGTAAAGTTTCGTCGAGATCGGACCATAATTGCGACCTGTACTTTGATTACAAGAATACATGCACAGACGGACGGACAGACAGACGGACATTGCTAAATCAACTCAGAAAGTAATTCTGAGTCGATCGGTATAATAAACGATGGGTCTATTTCTTCTCCTTTTGGGTGTTACAAACAAATGCGCAAAGTTATAATACCCTGTACCACAGTGTGGTGTAGGGTATAAATATTTGTAGAGTGTACCTGAAGACTCAAACCCCTAGCTAAATTAGAAATATATTTAAATCACAGTTAAATTCGTAAAATATCTGGCCAGATACATGTGCATGACGAAGGGTTAAAGACGTACTTAATGATGAAGTTGGGTTTTGTAATTGATGCTAATGCTGCATTAGTCATTAGAATACATTGTAAATAGGTTTTAGGGTAATATGACATAGCCTTTTACTTTTTCTGCAACGTTGAATTTAAACATTTTGAAGTAAGTAAGAAAAACGTGCTATTATTTGGTCCATGGCGTCGAAACCAAATTAAGCCGAGATTTAAGCCTTTCATCCGGTATTAAAGTCGCTAAATCTGTAGGCTATTTAAAAAGTTTTGTACTTTTTGTTCGCAAAAATGCAACAAATAAAACAATTTTTAATTGGAAATTTACATAACATATGAAAACCAGTAAGGAAAGACAGAAAGTCGGGCGGGGCCGACTATATAATACCGTACACCTTCCTAACAATGCGATAATAATTTGGAACAATTGGTTTCGTTTCAGTTAACAAAGTACTTAGCTCCACTTCCTCATCAAGTCTTATTCCAAGGAGGAGTTTAAGATGTTGATCATTTCAAAACAGATTTTCATCAATTTGGATCAAAAACCGCATTTCTACCAAATAATAAAGGCTGGTCCTACCATAATTCTCTGAAAACTTTTTGTTTTATTTACAATTAACATCGTGCGTTTAATATGGACCACCCTGTATAAAGATCGGACGTAAAATACAGTTTCAATAGCGCTGAAATACTTAATAGTAGATATGTAAGTTGAAATGCACAAGGCTCTAACTGACATACTGTGATCACTTAACATGGAAATGCTCCATTGATAAAACATATATTTCGTCCACTATATGTAGATCTTAATGAGGTGTTTCTGGCAAACTAATATTCCTTTACTGAAACCCAAAATGATTTATTATTACACAGGTGGAAGTTATCTACAATTTCAAGCCTGTGGAAAGTGAATCAACTTTGAACTAACATATTTTTCTTTCACTTTTAGCCTACTGAATGCGGAAACACAGAGAAAAGCTATTGACGTCATGGTAAGTAAGTTTCCATTTCCAGACTAATGGTAGTCGTATCAACTGATATTGATGCCTTCCTTGTTTACTCACAAACTATTCTCAAACATTTACCCAAAAAAGCAAAAACACGTAAAAATATAGATTAATATTGTCTCGGCTGGGAAATAATCAGCATCATAAATCGATCTCCAAAATCGGCCTTATTTTGTTGACATTTGGCGAGTGGTGCCGACGTGTGCGTGATAAGAAAAGCGTGTGATTTTTTCTTTTAAAAATAGTTACCACTAAATAAAAATTATATTAGCAAATTTGTTTGTTATTCTGATAAGAACTTAGGTTTTGGTACTAAACATATATTTACAATATTGACATTGATATATCGTTCATTCCATGTCAAACCGAAAACCTTTTTTGGGTCACCATTCCCGATTACAGCTTCTGAAATCTGAGAATGGGGAAATATTCACAAGAGGCATACGTTTCGAGTCATGTATTATTCGAACGTCTGGACGAATTTTTACAAATAATGGCTTATTTTAAAGGTCATAAGTTGTTTTTTGTATAAAACAAATTCATTATCGCCACTTCAAAATTCTGTGAAATACATAGTTCTGTAGGTTAATATATTCTAAATGTACCCTGAAAATTTCACTATGCAACAAAAATGTTGTCCAAGGGATGTGGATAACAGTTTCTGGTGCTATTTGGTGTCACAAACACGAACAAAATATTAAAAAAATTGTTTATGGCAAATTTTTTTTTTTTTAATTCCAGCTTTCATGGAAGATACATTTAGTATTTGAACCATAATTTTTCAAGTATAAGCCTAATTGCTGTGTTATGCGTTAAATTAACTGGAATTATGAGGGCTACATATGCTGAAAATATCGCTTTCACTTAGAATCTTTTAAAAGAATCATTTTTAAAAAGTTAACGAAGTAAACACTGTCTATTTGAAAAAATCTATGGATAGATGTAAAAGTTATGAGCCATTTTGTAAATGTTAGGGAAATTAAAAAAAATCTTGTTTCATATTTTTTCGTTTTAAATGATCTTTTTGCTTATATTGAATTCGCCATATGTGAGAGAGGAATATAAGAGACATTGCACTTGCATTTTATTTTATGAGGATTGATGTCAGACATTATAACATTATCGAGAGGACGAGGTTTTATGGCCGTTCGTAACCCTCCATAAAACACTATATGCAATGAGAGAGCTATATTGGATGAGATCCGCTCAGGTAGAGGGTCATTCAACAATATTTGTGGTCGTATATATAGGTAGTAAAATTATATGTACGTAATACAAACTAGTACGCGGCAGTCTTCAAAATATTGGGTTTCTACGTTCGAAGCAAACTATATGTCAGCTGCAGGTACTGCAACTTATGAACCTTACCTTACCCGGAATTTATGATTGAAATTTCTTATTAATAAATTAGTGTAATTCATCGCCTTAAAAATATAAGTCGATTTTCTGAAAAATATTACAAAGATATATTTCGAAGTATGAGTAAAAGGCAAAGAACTTTTCAATGTGTAAATGATCCCCACAATTTCTGCTACATCTGCGGAAAATATGTAATTAAAAAAATCGACGTGCGTTTCGTAAACTAATAGAAGAAATATATGTGCAATATTTTGGTATACGAGTTAAAAATATGAACGAACCGTGGACACCTTGTATTTTGTGTAACTCGTGCCATGTAAATCTTATGGTGATTTCGTGTGTGCAAAAAAATGTAAAATTTTGTCTACATTTTACACTGAAACCACATTTTTAGGTTCGTTTGTAAAAATGGTGCAGCCGTATGAACGGGGTTTGATTTCGTTTGTAAAATTATTACTATCCGCAAATGTGAAAATATCGCATTTTCCACATTCAGCCCAGTCCACAGTGTGGAGTGTTGCACCGTCAAAAAGCAAACTTCAGAACCAAACCTAATTGAAAGCGTACATTCTTAATGCACTATCAAATGGTTGTGCCATAATGTACGTATGGGTTTTACTCACCGAACGATTTTTGTTCGATTGTTCGCATGCAAAATGCGAAATTAGCAGTGGGTGCAGGGGAAATTTTTAAAATGTCGCAACATGATGTGGTGATATTATTTTTCAGAAACGAAATCACCATTACTCTCGATGGAGTAGTGGAGGCATGCGGTAAGTACTTTACAATTAATGTATTACAATGTTTTGTGGAATAAAACGTTTTAATTTTAGACTTCACGTGCAATTTGGAATGTCAATGATTTGGAGACAACCATTCATTCACAATACTGACTGATAAAGTATAAAGCCTAAGTAAACAGATTGGAGTAAGAAGGAGCATTCGCTGGAATTACGCTGAAGTAAAATCTGTCAATTTGCCAGTTGCACATTCGGAAACAATACCAATTCCCATGTGTCCACGTATAGTTAACAGCCTAATTACGGAAACATCAGCAAGTTTAACTGAGTACTCAACTCAATTATCTAGTGAGAGGTTTTGGAACTGACCAAAGATAAGGCAGAACTACTTGCATCTCGGATGAAACAGTACAATATTTTGGCCCCAGATGCTAACATATCATATTATAGAGTCCGTGATATACCTTACAAACAATTTTATACAACTGTGGATAACAGATGCTTTTGCAAGGACATTCCCGGATTGTTCGAGGAACTTAATCAAACATACAATTCAAAGGAATGGCGGTTATTTGTCGACAACAGTAAAGAAAGTTTGAATGCAGTACCTTTGCAAACCGGAAATCAGAAACCGTCGATTCCCATTGCTCATGCTGTCAACACTAAAGAATCATTCGAAACAATGGCTATATTGACAAAATACATAAAATATGAACAACATGACTGAAAAATTTGTTGCGATTTAAAAGTAGTTGGTATGTTATGTGGAATGCAAGGCGTATATACAAAATATAGCTGTTTGTTATGCCTCTGCGATAGCCGTGCTCGCGAAGATCATTACAGAAGAAAGAAATGGCCAACAAGACAACACATTACATTTGGTGAAAACAACATAAAATACACACCGCTCGTCCAAAAAGAAAACATTATTTTGCCACCACTGCATATTAAGCTGGGGCTCTTTAAAAATTGTGTAAAAGCCATAAGGAAAGATGACAATTCACTCTAATATTTAAAAAGTTTATTTAAAAGTCTTTCTTTTAAAAAAATCGAAGAAGGCGTTTTTGATGGGCCTAAAATAAGGAAACTGATGAAAGATGTAAATTTCGAATCATATTTGACGTCGGATGAAATTGCAGCATGGAGGTAGTTTAAGCATGTAGTTTCAAATTTCCTTGGATCCAATAAAAGCCCCCAATATGAAACAATGATTAATGATTTGTTAAAAAATTATGAACAAATTAATAAGAAATATATTTTTCTATATTTATGTATATAACACATATGTATGTATTCTTCTAACTTATTTTTCGCTTTATGTTTCCCAACAGGTGTAAATATGTCCCTCAAAATTCATTTCTTGTATTCTCATTTAAACTTTTCCCCCGAGAATCTTGGCGGCGTAAGTGACGAACATGGCGGAAGGTTTCACCAAGAAATGAAGTCCATTGAGCGGCATTACCAAGGGCACTGGGATGAAAGAATGATGGGAGATATTATTTGGTTCCTCATTAGATCAACCGATTCCGAAATCTACAAACGTCAACAAGGAACTCACAATTACTTCTAATGAAACATGTACATGTAAATAAACTCAAATGTACATAATATAAATAAAAGTAACAAATAAAATCGCTATTTAAACAGAAACAAATAGGCATTATTTTCGTCGCTAGGATGCAAACTTTTAAAAAATAAAATAATATATCTTTTTTCTTTTTTTTTATGTTTTTTTTCGTCCCAGGATTTTTTTCTATTTGAAAAAAATCTACTTTTTCCAATTTGTTTAATGACTGTTACTACTGTTTCTAAGTGAAAGAGATATTTCCAACATTGGTAGCCCACATTAATAGCTTCAATTTAACGTATAAGTCGACCTTATCGGGCATATACTCCAAAAATTATAGTGCAAATACTAAGGGTACCTTCGACGATAATAGTAAAAATTTTTTTTTAAAAAAAGTGTATCCATAAAAAATTTTTGGTTTTGATTTTATGTAACAGTATGCCACAATTTATACAAAAAATAATTTTTAGGTCTGGGACACAAAAAAAAATTTTTTTTTGTTGCATAGTGTTTTAAGACGTTGTTCAGCTCCGTTCTTTTTTAAAAAGTATTTGTTAAAAAATTCTTAAGATGTGAACGGAATAATTTAACATCTGAATAATTTAACAACTTTAAATTGTTCAGCACAAATACACTATGCACCAAATTACTTGTCGAAGGGCTGTTCTTTGTGGTGTTTTATTGTGTCCTAAACACGAATAAAATTTTCCCAATCTTTGTGGTATATACACTTGTTGAAGGTTATGTATCTTTAAAGTCCATTGGACAATAAAACGAAAATAAATTTTATTCTTCACAATTACAAGTTAATTACTTTATTTGTGCACAATTATGAAGCCTCCAACAGAAACCACTTCCCACACTATGGCTTCGGCACAATTGAAATTAATCCCTAAAACATACATCTGGAAATCGTCTTTAAAAGTAAGCCAACACAGAAGACGGACGCCTTTAATTTCCTCAACAACATCCCTTTTCAATTTTATTATTAATCATACCGATGAACATCATTAGATGACGTCGACGACAGCGACGACGACTCTCTAACGTAACAATAGTCTTTTAGCTTTGGGCGGCCGTTACATAGAGAATTAAACTAAGAGACGCTGACACCCAGGACAGCCATTCAAGAACACATACGACTGAATGACTATATCCTTTGGCAGTTAATGTGGCAGTGGTGGTGATGTTGACGGTCGGGTAATGCCATATTAACTTCAGCCACTAGTGAGAGTCGAGGCGAAAGCAGCAGTACTTTTCACTACATATATAGCAGAAGACAGACCCAGAATGGTTCTGGATGATGGCTGGCAGAGCTAAGGAAAAAGGGAAAAAAGGATTTTAATTAAAATTCATCTTCAATTTTAATCAAATCATTCTTGTCCTTGAGGCTTGTCGGTATGCGGGGTATTGTCAGCCACGAGTTTAGGAGTGAGTGTTGAGGGCATTGGCATTGTTTAGGGGAATTCTGTCGAGGAGTGGCGTTGGAGGATGGTGGTGTTTTATTCATTTCTAATTAAGTGCGAAATTCGTTAAGTGTAAAATCAAATCGGGTCTAAATGAAATGAAACCACTATCATCCAACCGCACATTCCGGGAAAGATGTGAGCGGTGGCATGATGAGGTTTTGAGTTAATAAAGGAAGAAAGAATAAAATTTGATTCGGCAAATAGAATTTTACGTTCATTTAATTTCAAGTACAGCTTTTTTATACAATATCTCGAAAACAAGAGTTAACCTAACGGCGTTTACAAAAATTATTAACGGCTGATCAACCGAATTCAGCGTGGTGAAGATATGTATACCCATATTGTCTCATTTTTGGACTAGCACAGTAGAATAAAATACATAAAAGTAGGTTAGTCTGATTGCAAATTTGACAAAATAACAAGTAAGAAAGTTTCAGTCGGGTAAACCGACTAAGGTATACCCTCACTTTGTGAGTAATGTAATATGGAATATTAAACGAATTATTCTGTCAATTTGTATGGGAGGTACCAGAATGTTTTTAACAAATACACCTATTTTTCGCTGAATAGTAGATTCTTTAAATACATTACACTGCGCCGAATTATAAACGTTTTTGCACTGGTATATTAACGTTATGAAATATTAAATTTTGGTATGATTTGGTCATTTTGTGTGGGAGGTACAAAAAGGAGCGTGGTGATAACGGCCATTTTTTACAGGGCTATAGGGACTTCAAAAGCGTTACACTGTGCAAAATGTTGTTGCATTTTCGTGCATTGGTACTCATGCTGTGAGCTCTTAACTTTTTGTGCAAAATGGTACCTTTGTGTGGGAGGTACAAAAAGGGGCGTGGAAATAGCGTCAATTTTTCACAGTGCAAAAGACACTATAAAAGCATTACACTGTAAAAAATTTCAAGTATTTTTATACACTGGTATTAATGTTATAAGCTGTTAACTTTTGGTGCAAAATGGTGCATTTGTGTGGGAGGTACCAAAAGGGGCGTAGGAACATGGCCCATTTTTCTCGAGTTGATAGCGACTAATAAACTAATGCTATGTGTGGAATTTCAGAAGATTCGAATAAGTAGTATAGCAGTTATTAAAGATTTAATATTTCACAACATTTTAACACTTTGTGGGAGATGTACTAGAAGGAGTGGACCAATATGGCCCATCTTCGAACTTAGCCGGAGATAGAAAAAAATATTACCACGCACAAAATTTGAAGTCAATCGGTTACTCCTTTCGAGAGTTATCGTGCGCACCAGCCAGCAGACAGACAGACACACAGACAGACAGACAGACAGACGGACGGACATTGCTCATTCGTCTTAAAATGACCCAAAACGAATATCCGCCGAACATACTTAGGGTCTTAGATCACTCCTTCGATGTGTTACACTTTTTTTCGTAGCAAATGATATATACCCTCGTCACACTAAAGTGAGGGTATAAAGAGGGTTTCTGTCCATACAAGAACGATCTCTCGATTTGGAATAAATGGAAGCACAGAAACTGGGATTTCCAGTATATCTTTTTTATACCCTCCACCATAGGATGCGGGGTATATTCATTTTGTCACTCCCAGGGATGGTCCGTCGTAAACTGTGACGTATATGACATACATTTGAGACGTATTCGACATACGTATACAACGTCGTAAACCTAATGTCGGAAACTTGACTTTGTCACAAACTGTAAATAATCAGCAAATCCATAGAAAAAAATTGTTTATAAATTAGGTTTCTTCTTCACTCGAATCTTCATCATCAATGTCTTCAAAGTTGTCCTTTTTCGCGTATTTTAAATGAAAAGTAAACTTCCAGCAACTTTTTAGATCGTCCCGATTCTAATCGATTTCGTAAATCAGAATGCACATGGGACCAATTGGAGAAAATCCCTTCTAATTGCGCAGTTGACACCGGGATCATCAGTAATTTTAGAGCAAATGATGCCAGTGCGTTATGTCCACTTTGTGCCATATTCCAGAATAAGTCAGGACTTGTAGTTTTTGCAGCAAGCACAGAAAAAATCCTGTTGATCATTTGAATTCTGAGTAAGATACTAGACCATATTCATCAAGTTTTTCAATTATAAAATCTTCAACAATCAGCAGTTGTTCTGGTGTTAATTTTGCTCCACGATATATGGGATGTACAAAATTTGCTGTGAGGCTGTATTTATTGAACACTTTACTTTGTTCACAGCGATAATTTCTTAGTTCATATAATTCCGTTGATGCATCAGCAAGAAGATCAATCCATGCTTCAGTTGAATCCTCCATTGAATAGTCAGTTTTTATACCCTCACTTTAGTGTGACGAGGGTATATATCATTTGCTACGGAAAAAAGTGTAACACATCGAAGGAGTGATCTAAGACCCTATGTATGTTCGGAGGAAATCCGTTTTGGGTCATTTTAAGTCGAATGAGCAATTTCCGTCCGTCTGTCTGTCTGTCTGTCTGTCTGTCTGCTGGCTGGTGCGCACGATAACTCTCGAAAGGAGTAACCGATTGACTTCAAATTTGGTATGTGGTAATATTTTTTTCTATCTCCGGCTAAGTTCGAAGATGGGCCATATTGGTCCATTCCTTCTAGTACCTCCCCCACAAAGGGTTAAAATGTTGTGAAATATTGATTCTTTAATAACTACTATACTACTTATTCTAATCTTCTGAAATTCCACACATAGTATTAGTTTATTAGTCGCTATCAACTCGAGAAAAATGGGCGAAGTTGCCACGTCCCTTTAGGTACCTCCCACACACATGCACCGTTTTGCACCAAAAATTAACAGCTTATAACATTAATAACGTTGTATAAAAATACTTGCAATTTTGCACAGTGTTATGCTTTTATATTGCCTACAGTCCAGAGAAAAATGGGCGTTGTTGCCACGCCCCTTTTGGTACCTCCCATACAAAGGTACCATTTTGCACCAAAAGTTAACAGCTTATAACATTAATACAAGTGAATAATAATACTTGAAATTTTGTACAGTGTAATGTTTTTATAGTGCCTATAGTCATGTGAAAAATGGGCGTTATCGCCACGCCCCTTTTTGTACCTCCCACACAAAATGGCCAAATCATACCACAATTTAATATCTCATAACGTTTATACCAGTGCACATAAACGCTTATAATTCGGCGCAGTGCAATGAATTTAAAGTATCTACTGTTCAGCGAAAAATAGGTGTATTTGTTAAACCCCTTCTGGTAGCTCCCACACAAATTGACAGAATAATTCGTGTAATATTCTATATTACATTACTCACAAAGTGACACAAATTGACAGAATAATTCGTGTAATATTCAATATTACATTACTCACAAAGTGAGGGTATACCTTAGTCGGTTTACCCGACTGAAACTTTCTTACTTGTTTTTGGCAATTTTTGATAATAATAGCAACAGGATTTAAAAAGTCAAACAGACGTAGGACGGAATGTATGAAGTCTTCTTTGTTTAGCAATTCACTAACGTCTGCCTTCACAACAGGTTTTCCGCAAATGTCTGTTTGGGCACAAAATTTGCTTCATTTTGGAAAGATTATTAATTAACCATGAAACTCCATCTCGTTCACTACACCAGCGAGTACGCGAGGCAATCTAGGCTTAGTTCCACCAAGCATAACAACTTTTTTCTCCAATTTCACTTTATATCTTTTTTTTGTGTTTGCCGCAGAATTTTTCCATCCTTCAATTAATACAACTGAGGATGAAGCTTTGCCCAAACTTTTGACGTTAATATATATCTGCTCTTTATGTAATGCGTCTAACAGAGTCACAGCTAATCGTTTTCTACTTGGTGGTGTATATGACGGTTGCATTTCATTATAAAAATCTTTGAAATATTTATTACTTGCAGCCACAAAAGGTACATTGCACGCGAAAAATAATGTTGCTGCAAGATCCAGTTTATATCTTCTTGTTTTTGAAGTTTTACGGAAAAATTGAGTTATCTTTGGTTGAGGTCTTGAAGTCGGTGATTGGGATATTTGTGAAAATTCAGGACGGTGATTGGGATATTTGTGAAAATTCAGGACGGGAAAGTGAATGTGGTGAAGATCCAATAGCAAGTGGAGTAAAACTAGTTAACTAAAGAACAAATCAAATTAAAGTTATTTTTACAATGAAAAAGTGAATCCGAAGACCTCACATTTAATTGAGACACTGAATTATCAAGCGGTCGTAATTGTACATAGCTATCTTAAATTTTTAGCGACCTACTATCAAAAATGGTGAATTTATTAACGAAATTCATAAGCGCTTAAAACAAATTATTTCTGCTTTCAAAGTTAAAAACCTCAACCTTCAAGCAATTTTCACAAACACGTTATAAATCATGTTCGTGTGTTACAGTTTACGACATTTCATACATTTGAGTCGGGTTTATGACGTATGTGACGTTTACACCTTTCTGACAGTCGTAAACCTAAAAAATCATGTCGTGGACCATCCCTGGTCACTCCGTTTGTAGTACCACTAAATATTGATCTGAGACCCCATAAAGTACACGGGGCAAAATCGCCTTTATGATATGTTTGAATCGAAAGAAAATATATTTATAACACAAATTTTTAAATATTATATATTTTTGAGCAAATAAATTTTATTTGGAAATCAATAAAATATATTTGGAACGCATATATTAATATATTACAACAAAATATGTTTGCAAACTAAATTTCTCAAACAAAAAATGTGTCTAAATACAAATAAAATTATTGTTTAGAAATTTTTCCAAATATATTTTATTTAAAAAAATTTTCAAACTTTTGCTGACTTTTAGAATTTCAGTTTAAATTTTTCCTTAGTGTCGAATTGTATCTCCCAGTTAAAATAACATATGCAGCATTAACTTCTGTTTAAATCAATCATTTCAAATTTCTGAGTTAGTATTCCAAGTCATAATTTCTTGTCAATCCTCCAAGTAATTTGTTTTGATCCAAGATTATACGAACTTTAAAAATTTCTTAAAAAATAACTTTGAATTAGTAAAAAAAATTAACACAATTAACGTATTTTCTGAATTCTTAAGTGCAAATAAATATTTGTTTCAGAAATAATAAAGGGTTTTTCAACAGGAACGCTACAAAAGTAGACCGACAGGGACAGCAAACGACGCCATATTTTTTGCCGCTCTTTTGACATTTCTCTTCAGTAAGGTTTGCCATTTCATGATGGAAAGATATACGAGCCAACAACGAGTCGAAATTATTAAAATTTACTACCGAAATTTGGAGTCAGTGGCCTCAACGTTAAGAGCGTGAAAAATCGAAAAATCATCTTCAGCGATGAGGCTCATTTCTGGCTGAATGGCTTCGTCAATAAACAAAATATGCGTTATTGGTCAGACAGCAATCCACACGTACTCCATGAGTCATCATTGCATCCCGAAAAAATTACGGTTTGGTGCGGTTTATGGGCCGGCGGCGTCATTGGGCCGTACTTCTTCCGTGATGATCAAGACCGGCACGTTACTGTGAATGGGAATCGCTACCGTTCAATGATAACCGAATATTTTTGGCCCCAATTGGATGATATTGACTTGGAGGACCTGTGGTTCCAACAGGATGGCGCCACAAGCCACACAGCGAATGCCACAATCAATTTATTGGAAGCCAAGTTTGGAGAACGTCTTATCTCACGAAATGGTCCAGTCGATTGGCCGCCTCGGTCGTGCGATTTGACGCCGTTAGACTATTTCCTGTGGGGCTACGTCAAGTCTATGGTCTATGCCAACAAGCCAGCGACGATTGATGAACTTCGTACGAATATCGAACGTGAAATTGCAGCAGTATCGGCCGATTTATGCTTGACAACCGTCGAAAATTGGGTTCAGCATCTGGACTTCTGCATGCGTGCCCGTGGTGGCCATGCAAAAGAAATCGAGTTTCATATATATAATAGCATCGAACGTACTTTCACAGGAATAAAGAATTTCATTGATATCCAAAACCGTTTTTGTTTTATTTGAAAAGACTTTTGTAGCGCTCTTATTGACGGACCCGATATATATATTATTAATCGTCGTAAAGTTCTAAGTCGATTTAGCTATGTCCGTCCGTCTGTTGTAATCACGCTACAATCTACTTGAGCTAGGTGGCTGAAATTTGGTACATATACTTCTTATATCTGCAGGTATGTTGCGAATGAAAATGGGCAATATATTGGTCCATTTTTGGATATAGCTGCATATATAGAGTCCCCCCGATTTGACTTCTTAACGTCTATAGACCACAAATGTCGACTGATCGGGCTAAAAATTGGTAACTGGGTCTTATTTATACCCGGACTTCTTCATGCGAACAACGGTAGTCATAGGTCCATGTTTTGATATAGCCCCCATGCAAAGGATCCTCTAGATTTGACTTCGTAAAGCCACAATAAACTCAAATTTCCACGAATTGGGCTGAAATTTGGTATAATGTGTTTATTAGTACTCCTAATCATTCACATGCGATCCATGGTGGTGTGTAATTTAAATTCGGCATGGCCGAACTTACTTGTTCATTACTAAATATTTCTACAAAAATTCTTTACATTTTGAACTTTGTTTTTTTTTGAAAATTTCGGCGAAATGAAATTATATTGAAATTCAAAATTTTATTTAAATTGGACATTTCTAGAAAATTTTGTTAAAATTGCATTTCCCTACAAAATTTCTTAGATGTAATTTTGTTCAAATTTCAAAGATCTATGAATCGTTCAAAGGACTTTAATACGGAATTTAAACGAAATTCTCTAAAAAATTTCAATAAAAATTTATTTTCGGCAATATCATCAAAAACTTCAATTTTGGTGAATTTTTCTAGAAAAATTCGATTTTGAAGAAATTTTATAAAAAATGCAATCTTCCAAATTTTTTTAGAATGCTGCAGTTATGACGTAGTTAGAAAAAATTTTAGACATAATTTTCATAAATAAAATTTTGTTCTATTAGACTTTGCTGCTATTTTATACAAAAATGCAACTTCCACACATTTTTTTTTCAATTTTAATGAAATTTGCAAGAAAATATTAATTTAGGGAAAATTTTTTACACTGAAAGACAAACTATATCAACAACCTTGGCCTGATGAAACTTTTCTTCATTTTTTAACCTACAACATTTTTCACTGTTTTGATGTAAAATGTTACATCAATATTTCTTCGATAAATTACATTGATTCAAAGAATAGTTGGCATCAATTTGAATTTAGTACATTTGGCATGAATTTAAGGTCTATTTTTCCTTGAATTAAAGAAGAGAATTCCCCCTTTTCATGCCAAATTTTACTTCAATTTAATGTTAATTTTCAAAGCAAAATATGTATTGAAAATATGACAAAACTTGATTAAGTGGTGTACGTTTTATATTCAATTAATGTGAAAATTTTATTTTGCTGATGCAAAATTTACTATAAATAATAATCAATATATTCTTCAAAATAATGTAATTATTACATTTTGTCAATGCATAAATTTTGCGTTTATTTATTATATATACAGTGTATATAGCTACGAACTCCTGCTTTCCGGCAAATTTTTTGTTTTACGTTTAGGCTTTACTACACTTATAGTTTCTGAAAACTATGACAACAAAAATGGTAGGTTGTTTATAGGTGTGCTCACCACTCCCCTGGAAGATCGCTAAAGCCAAAAGGGGAGGTGCGTCTTCCCGGTTGGTAATGCCTGGGGCCTAATCACGGCATTCGATATCGAGTACTTTAATCTAAATCAGGTTAAAAAAGGATAAACTTCTTTCGAGTTCAAGTATATTGTTTATATAAATTCTTATACAGCTAATCGGGATAGTTTTAAATTAGTTCCAATGTTCACTTCTTCTTATTAACAAAAATTAAAATGGCTTTTCGACCGAATAGTTCTCGATGTCGAATGTTATGATTTGACCCCTGATCTAATGTTTAAAAATATACTCATCAAATTTCATCACTCTTACAGTTACCACCCTTTTATAGTTAATGACTCTTGTATTTCATATTTCCTTTGTAATCCTGGATGTAAATGACTTTCTTCTGATTATGGTGGCGGTGGTATTTACGCCTTTGGATCAGTTTCAGCCAATGTTTTGTAAAGGACCAGTATCTTTGGTTAAACTGCTGAGTAGACTACTTAAACACCGCCTGCATGCCTCCCTGATGTTTATTTTACAAATCTACGTGAACGGGGTTACGTGAACTTCGGCCGGAAACAAAAGGTGTTGATTGAGGTTAAGTGCTGGTAAAATGGTGTCAATTATATTGTGTGTACAAGTTATTGGTTGTTGGAAATTATTTGATAGAACAATACGAAAAAATTCTTTAAAGACGGAGGTAATTCAGCTTTACTGAATGCTTAAGGTTAAATTGTAGGTAAGAGGGGAAAGAAGTTAGGCACATTATTTTATAACGAATGAAGAGCATATTCCGAATAAAATATATTTTTTAAACGGATAAGGTTATTGTCTTTTTCCAGTATTTATCCTTCATTCAAATAGGATATACCCATTTGCCAAATTTAAATACAATAAATAGTATATAAATAATAAAAATAAATTAATAATTTCGTATCATTAGTTTATTCAAGTATTCAAATTAATATATACTTGCTGCATTCAAACGTACATATATTAATTATTTATTTTGTACAATTTCACCATTCACCTGTGGTTTGTAGAATTGTTTGATTACGAATTATAATAAGAGCATTCCATTTTCATGTTTGTTGGTTCCATGAGTCACCATTAAACTGCCAAATATATACATACTTAATACATTTTTAAAATTAAAATGTATTTCTTGGAACTGTTTATGGTTATTACATATTTAGGCACATTACTGGCAACAATTTAAAACGAATTAATTAATTAAGATTGTTTGTTCGGATATTTGCATTTATTTACAATAAAACCACCTCACCTTAAAGTTGTTTGAATCACGTCTGATTTTTGTTTGTTCGTGTGGCAGTATTGCCATGTTTTCCTGGTATCTACCACTGAAATTCCACTAGTGAAATTGTGAACTTTTCTAAAAGAAAAGTTATCAACCATGAACTTTCCTAGAAGAAAAACTAATAACGATGAACAATGAACTTTTCTACAAAAAAAAAAGTCATCAACGATGAACTTTTCTATAAGAAGAGTCATCAACGATGAAACTTTCTAGAAGAAAAGTCATCAACGATGAACTTTTCTAGAAGAAAAGACATCAACGATGAACTTTTCTAGAAGAAAAGTCATCAACGATGAACTTTTCTAGAAGAAAAGTCATCAACGATGAACATTTCTAGAAGAAAAGTCATCAACGATGAAAAGTTCAATGAAAGTTCATGAATTTTTCTAGAAGAAAAGTCATCAACGATGAACTTTTCTAGAAGAAAAGTCATCAACGATGAACTTTTCTGGAAGAAAAGTCATCAACGATTAACTTTTCTAGAAGAAAAGTCATCAACGATGAACATTTCCAGAAGAAAAGTCATCAACGATGAACTTTTCCAGAAGAAAAGTCATCAACGATGAACTTTTCCAGAAGAAAAGTCATCAACGATGAACTTTTCTAGTGTGTGACCTACCATCGCACACTGTACCTATTACCCTACTCTAGCCGTTTGAAGTTGACGAAGGTAGCATTTGTTCGTTGTGCTATGTTTACGGTCTAAGGACTGCACTTCCACGAAAGTTTCTAATTTTAGTATTTCCAATTTTTTTGGTACCATATTTATCCCTTTTTAATCCACTGTGCGCTTATAAGTTCGGAATTCCAAAATCTGGTCTTGTTCCGAATCTTCTTCCCACGGCTACACTCACACTAAATTTTACTCTTCTAGATCATGTCATTTGGATTTGGTGGTTGTACCTTTTGATCCCACTGTGCGCATTAATTTCCCGATTCTAACTCTTGCCGTTTAGATTTGGCTGTGGTTTTTTATTGCCGGGACGTAGAAGAAAAAAATTCATATTAAAACTTAACAATGTTGGGACTAAGTAGTTGAGATAAAGAAGATTTATTTCCATGTTTATAATGTTATTGTCTTTGACCCATATGACCGCAAATCCATTGATCGCTAGTTAATACTGTTTTATTGTCTCTTTTATATTTATATTTAAATCCAATAACATTTTATATTATGGCTATTATTTTCCATTCTAAAAGTTATCCAAGTCCACCCAAAACATGCTTGCCTCCGCCGGATCCTCCCGACAAATCTTGTGGCTTCCGATCCGCCTGATCTTGATCGTGGCCCCTGTGTGAATCAGCTGTGTTTCCATCATTATCACTCGATTTCCAATTAACATCATCGTAGTCAGCAGGTAATCCAAATGCAAATTGCAAAAGAGAAAATATTAAAATAATTCCACAGATTAGGCGCATCTTGAACATCCAACAGCGATCAGTTTAATCCATTCGACACAGCTGACAAAATCACTTTGAACTCCTTTGGCTGATATCAATGTGGTTTTGTTAAAGCAGCTGTTGCTTTTGTGTGCATAATTTAAGAGGTGTGAAACGTATTTAAACAAAACTTGTTTTGCTTTAAATTTTATTGACAATTTATGATTACTCTGTTGTGACATCTGACAGGAAAATTTGCATTTACTAACTAAATACGTCATTTAGTTTGTAATCCAACGAATGTCTTCATTGATCTAAGATTGGGTGGCGTTTAAGAGCTTCAGTTATACTGGTTAGTAGTATGAGTTTGATTAAAAGTAGATTTCCATATACATGCTATAAAAGAAAAATACTTCTGACTCAGTTATGATATAATTGCTATAATGAATATTATGTGTATTTGATATGTATCGAAAGCGTAATACATTGAAGAAGTGGCCTAAGGCCCCAGGGATGTTTAGGTGAATTCCATTCAGGGACATTTTAAGATACTTGAACTCTCGAAGCAGTGACTACAGGGTGGCTGATATGTATTGCAACCAACTTCAGGTTGCTATCATTTCTAAACCGCTAGTCTGATAGCTGACAGATTTATTTCAGTGACAGTTCATTTTATTGTTTACAAGCTTACAAAAGCATTTTGATCTATTGCATTCAGAAAAAAAGTTATTCGTGATGGAATTCAAGCGTGATAGTGTGATTGCTTTATTTGGGTGGAAAAACACAAGTGGCTATCGTTAGAGCCCTCCAGCATTTAAATGTGAATAAATCTTTTGTTTCTCGTACCATTGCTCGTTACCGTGATACTGGCAGCGTCCAAAAAGGGGACGAAAAAAAAACGTTAACAACGCCAGAAATGATCCGAAAAGTGAAGGCCAGATTTGATCGAAATCCACGCCGCAGTGGTAGAAAAATTGCTCGTGAGATGAACATATCGCGAGAACGGATACAACACATATTAAAAAACCAGTAAGGAAAGGCTAAAGTCGGGCGGTGCCGACTATATAATACCCTACACCACTCTCGTAATAATGAATAACCCTGATATATAAATTTTGTAATTCATGTATAAATTGTTTACATAAATTTACTTTTGGGACATTTTATACTTAAATAATACACTGTACCACAGTGTGGTGTAGGGTATAAAAAAGATTGGATCTAAAGAGCCAAATCGGATGAAACATATACATGGGAGCTATAGCTAAATCTTAACCGATTTTCTTCAAATTCGGCAATGTTGGTTCATGGATCAAGAAACTGTACCATTCTAAATTTCAAAACGATTGGATGTAAAATACAGCTTTTATAGGACTAAATGGCCAAATCGGACGAAACATATATATGGGAGCTATAGCTACATCTTAACCGATTTTCTTCAAATTCGGTAGTGTTGGTTCGTGGATCAAGAAACTCTACCATTCTAAATTTCAAAATGATTGGATGTAAAATACAGCTTCTACAGGACTAAAGAGCAAAATCGGACGAAACATATATATGGGATCTATAGCTAAATCTTAACCGATTTTCTTCAAATTCGGCAATGTTGGTTCATGGATCAAGAAACTCTACCATTCTAAATTTCAAAACGATCGGATGTAAAATACAGCTTCTATAGGACTAAAGGGCCAAATCGGACGAAACATATATATGGGAGCTATATCTAAATCTTAACCGATTTTTTTCAAATTCGGTAGTGTTGGTTCATGGATCAAGAAACTCTACCATTCTAAATTTCAAAACGATTGGATGTAAAATACAGCTTCTATAGGACTAAAGGGCCAAATCGGACGAAAGATATATATGGGAGCTATATCTAAATCTGAACCGATTTCAACCAAATTCAATAGCGATCTTAACAGCCGCGAAATACTCTAAACTGCAAAATTTCAGAACGATCGGAGTGAAATTGCGACCTGTAGTCGACGAACAACTTTACGTGGACAGACGGACGGACGGACATCGTTAAATCGACTCAGCTAGTGATTCTGAGTCGATCGGTATACTTTAAGGTGGGTCTAGCTGTGTTATTTTCAGGTGTTACAAACATCTGCCGTGAAACAAACTTATAATACCCTGTACCACAGTGTGGTGTAGGGTATAATGAGGTTGGACTAAAGCCATTGAAGTTCCAAAAAGTGCAAGAGCTCACCGATGCACAAAAAAAGTTATACTGGAAAGAGCCAAGGAGTTGCTTCGCTTAAACGAAAGTGGCCAGTTACCGAATTTGGTTTTCTCCGATGAGAAGCCATTCCAAATTGAGCAGTTTGTGAACAAACAAAATGTTCGGTTTTACTTGCCAAAGAGGTCAGCTGAAAATTTACACCTTCGATTAACCACCAGAACTCAAGCGCCGCCGATGGTAATGGTGTGGGCCGCCGTAACGGCCGATGGTCGCTCCCCGCTCGTATTCATCGACCATGGGGTCAAAATAAATGCCGAATATTATCGGGAAAAATGTCCTAAAGACAGTATTGAAGCCCTGGGCAGACAAACATTTCGGCCGCAGACCATGGACATTCCAACAGGACTCAGCACCATCGCACTCAGCACGCGTCAACCAAGAATGGCTTAAAAAGGAGGTTCCTCGCTTCATTTGTACCGCACAATGGCCACCAAGATCTCCGGATCTCAATCCGTTGGACTTTTGCGCCTGGGGCATTTTAGAGAGTAAGGTTCGCACTAAAAAATACCAAAGTATCGATCATCTCAAGACGGCGCTTCGCCGGGAATGTGCCAAAATACCGCAGAGCCACTTTCGTGCAGCGTGTGATGGCTTTGTCGGCCGTTTGAAGGCCATAATTCGTGCCAAAGGTGGCCAATTCGAACAAATCTAAACTGTTTCTAAAATTTTATGTTATTTCCGACATTTTTTGCTTTTGAACAATAAAATTTAAAAAAAAATTAAAAAATATATCGCTTTACTTTGTTGCATTACATATCAGCCACCCTGTAAATGATTTCAAATTATGTATGTTATAATACTTTTTCCCGTTATAACATATCTTTGGTTTCTGCAATAACCGAACAAATCAAAAACAAGCAAAGTAAATTTTCAATCACAGTACATTTAAGACTAGACAAATAATTTATATGGAAAAAAGTGAAAAACTGTCTTCCAGATAAGAATGGGTCAACAATGTTTATTAATAGTGTTGCCACGCTTCTACAAATTACACAATTTTTTACGTAAATTTCAAAACATGACCTCATTGTCGTCAATCGCAAAGCTAGAATATGTAAATCTTTGCCATTTTTATATGTAGTACTGTGTTACACGGTAAACTGCGAAAGGAATTTTGAGCCTTTTTTACACATTTTTTACGTAAATTTCAAAACATGACCTCATTGTCGTCAATCGCAAAGCTAGAATATGTAAATCTTTGCCATTTTTATATGTAGTACTGTGTTACACGGTAAACTGCGAAAGGAATTTGAGCCCTGATTTTTTGCATAACAGATTTTTGGAAAAAAGTAGAAAACTCTTTTTTTGGGGATTTTCGAATTTATTTAGGGAATTGTGGGATTTCTGTTGTCAAGAAGTACAAATTGAGGAATATTAATTTTTTAATTTCTATGGATTTACAAAATTTCCTTCTGCTTTGAAAACATATTTTTATGCCCTCACTTTAGTGCTACGAAGGTATATACCAGTTGCTACGGACCAAAAGTGTAACACATCGAATGGGTGGCCTAAGACCCTAAGTATGTTCGGCGGATATCCGTTGTGGGTCATTTTAAGTCCAATGAGCAATGTCCGCCTGTGTGTCTGCTGGCTGGTGCGTACGATAACTCTCGAAAGGAGTAACCGATTGACTTCAAATGTGGTATGTGGTAATATTTATTCTGTCCCCGGCTAAGTTCGAAGATGCGCCATATTGGTCCACTCCTTTTAGTATCTCCCCCCAAAGGGTTAAAATGTAGTGAAATAATTATTATTTTATAACTTCTATACTACTTATTCGAATCTTCTGAAATGCCAAACATAGTATTAGTTTATTAGTCGCTATCACCTTCGGAAAATGGGCGAAGTTGCTACTCCCCACTTGGTAACTCTCACAGAAAGGCACCCTTTTGTACGAAAAGTTAACAGCTTACAACATGTACAACAAGTTCATAAATACACTTATAATTTTGTCCAGTGTAATGCTTTTATAGTACTTACAGTGTAGTGAAAAATGGGGGTTATTACCACGCCCCTTTTGGTACCCACCACACAAAGGAAGTATTTTATACCAAAAGTTAACAGCTTATGACATTAATACCATCGTATAAAAATACTTGAAATTTTGTATAGTGTAACGCTTTTGACTTTCCTTTAGCCCTTTGAAAAATGGGCGTTATCACCACGCTCCTTTTTGTACCTCCAACACAAAATGTTAACGTAACAGTGCACATAAACGTTTATAACTCGGCACATTGCAATGTGTGTAAAGTATCTACTGTTCAGCGAAAAATATGTGTATTTGTTAAACCCTTCTGGTACCACCCACACAAATTGTCAGAATAGATCTTGTAATATTCCATATTGCATTACTCGTGAGGTGAGGGTATGTATACCTTAGTCGGTTTACCCGACCGAAACTTTCTTACTTGTTAATTTGTTTGTATGTACAACTCCTTTCTCATTATATTTTCTGGGTAGACAAAAAAAAATTCTTTTAGGAATATTGAGTCTACAAAATCCACTTGCTGTTTTGAATTTGGGTGAGTCTGTAATTGGAATACCGAAGGGGAGCATTTTTTTCAATTAAAGCTTTAAAAGCTATTTAGTCGAAAAAAGTTATAAATTAAACAAAATCCACAAAAAACTGCCCTTTCAAACGACGTAAACCTTGTACAGGGTGGCCCAAAATGACCGAAGGGGTTTGAGTTCATTATAACTTTTTATTTAATAATGGAGAATATTTTCTTGTTTACAAAATACTGCAAAGAATTAAAAAAACAAGTAAGAAAGTTCAGTCGGGTAAACCGACTTATGAACCCCTCACCTTGAGTACCAAAAAAGTATTAGTAAATTTATTAATATTTTGTTTTTATAAAATTATTATATAAAATTGTTTAAATTAATAACTTAAATTTTTGGTGCAAAATGGTCCATTTCTGTGGTAGGTACCAAAAGGGGCGTACCAATAACGCTCATTTTTAATAGACTGTAGGTCCTATCATTACACTGAACAAAATTCCAAGTATTTGTGTGACTGGTATTAAAGTTATACACAGCTAACTTTTGGTGCAAAACGGTCTACTTGTGTGGGAGGTACCCAAAGGGGTCCATTAACGCGCATTTTTATCTGGACTCTTGTTACTATAAAAGCATTACATTGTTGAAAATGTATTGGTATTAAAGTTATAAGCTGGTAGCTTTTGGTACAAAATGGTCCATTTGAGTGGGAGGTACCAAAAGGAGCGTGACAATAGTTCCCATTTTTCATTGTATTTTAGGTACTGTTAAACCAGCACACTGTACAAAATTTCAAGTAGTTGTATGCACTAGTGTTAAAGCCATAAGCTGGTAACTTTTGGTTCAAAATTGTCCATTTGTGTGGGAGGTACCAAAAGGGATGTGGCAACTTCGCCCATTTTTCTTGTGGTAATAGTGACTAATAAACTAATACTATGTATAGAATTTCAGAGGATTCTAATAAGTAGTATAGAAGTTATTAAATAGTCAATATTTCACTAAATGTTAACCCTTTGTTCTAGAGGTACTAAAAGGAGTGGACCAATATGGCCCATCTTCGCACATAGCCGGGGATAGAAGAAAATATTATCACGTACCAAATTTGAAGTCAATCAGTTACTCCTTTCGAGAGTTATCGCACTACCAGCCAGAAGACAGATAGACGGATGGACATTGCTCATTCGACTCAAAATGACCCAAAACGGATATCCGCCGAACATACCTAGGGTCTTAGGTCACTCCTTCGATGTGTTACACTTTTAGTTCGTAGCAAATGATATATACCCTCCTCTCTAAGGCGAGGGGATAAATATATATTTTAAAAGTTATAAGGAATTCAAACCGCTTCGGTCATCTTGGGCCACACTGTATAAATCAGTTCAGTCGTTCATGAGCAATTAAACATTTCGTAATACCCAAAAATGCATTTGTTTTAAAATTTTTTAAATTTCAAATCCCAACAAATCTCGGAGGAAAAATTTCAAAAAAAATGATAGTGAGATCTTATTTTAGCATTTAGCACACTTACAAACTTTTTAGACAAAAATAAAATTCATAATTTAATATTAAAATATGGACCCATTCCTAAAGATGAAATAATGAAAGATTTTCGAATTTAGTACAGAATAGGAACACTTTGCGATCTAAAAAGGGTCGAGAGATAATGGATTTTTGAATTTCGTATTTTTTAATAAAAAGGTTATTCCAATTCTTGGCGTGATTTTTATACCCTCACTTTAGTGTGACGAGGGTATATATCATTTGCTACGGAAAAAAGTGTATCACGTCGAAGGAGTGACCTAAGACCCCAAGTATGTTCGGAGGAAATCCGTTTTGGGTCATTTTAAGTCGAATGAGCAATGTCCGTCCGTCTGTCTGTCTGTCTGCTGGCTGGTGCGCACGATAACTCTCGAAAGGAGTAACCGACTGACCTCAAATTTGGTATGTGGTAATATTTTTTTCTATCTCCGGCTAAGTTCGAAGATGGGCCATATTGGTCCACTCCTTCTAGTACCTCCCCCACAAAGGGTTAAAATGTTGTGAAATATTGATTCTTTAATAACTGTTATACTATTTATTTGAATCTTTTGAAATTCCACACATAGTATTAGCTTATTAGTCGCTATCAACTCGAGAAAAATGGGCGAAGTCGCCACGTCCCTTTTGGTACTTCCCACACAAATGCACCATTTTGCACCAAAAGTTAACAGCTTATAACATTAATACCAGTGTATAAAAATACTTGAAATTTTGTACAGTGTAATGTTTTTATAGTGTCTATAGCCCTGTGAAAAATGGGCGTTATTACCACGCCCCTTTTTGTACCTCCCACACAAAATGCCCAAATCATAAAATTTAATGTCTCATAACGTTTATACCAGTGCGCATAAATGCTTATAAATCGGCACAATGCAATGAATTTAAAGTCTCTAATGTTCAGCGAAAAAAGGTGTATTTGATAAACCCCTTCTGGTACCTCCCACACAAATTGACAGAATAATTCGAGTAATATTCAATATTACATTACTCACAAAGTGAGGGTATACCTTAGTCGGTTTACCGACTGAAACTTTCTTACTTGTCTAATAATGTTTTTTTTACATAAGAAATGAAAAAATAATGCAAAAAAATGTATAAACATGTTGTCATACTATCTTAACACAAAATAATAGTAAACTGGTATTTGAGGTGTGACATGAGTTTTTTTTATTAAAAACGTTAACAAGTGTTTATAACAGTAATGAAAAAAACAGGAAATTATATTATATAACATCCCACAATTTCAAATTCCATGGCGTTGTGTAAAGTTTGGAATCGTTGCTCTTCCGTGAATTCTTATCCAACGCCACTGAAGTTGGGGATTCTGTCAACATTGGAGGCTAAGTTGCCCGTGGGTAATTCCTGATCTCCTCCACCGCCAAGTGTTCGCATCTGTGGTCCTTCCGAGTTATTTTGTTGATTCGCTTGATCATTGCTATCGGATCCAGAGTCATCTATGGGAAGGGCCGCACAGAGATTTTGTAAAATGCAAATTACCAAAAGAATTCCAAAAAACCACCGCATCCTGTCAAAGAGATGAAAATACAAGCCCAAATACGTCTGGTTAATCCACAGAATTTTGCTGCAATGATAAGGAAAATGTGGCTGCCTTTGGTTTTTATAAAACGCTCCCTAACGACAGTGAAAGTATTTTTGGATACATCTTTGTTTGTTTGTTAAACTGCATTTGATCAGTGGGATTCACGAGTATTAGTCATATCGAGAAGACTTTAACAAAAGGCTAAATCAGGAAATAAAATACAAAGCAAATTTTCCACTAACTGCGTTACATGGTATGCATCTCATTGAGCAGTAAGGGGCAAATTAACAAGGGGAATTACAGGAGAAAAGCGAAAAAAACTGTTTGAAAGGTGTTCTTAAAATACATATACGAAAGGGGAATTTGAGACAAGAGGCGCGTGTTTTTATTAATTACAAATAAAGTTCTTTGTTGATATTTGATATGTTAAATCAAAATTGTGTATGCCCTACAAAAAAATATCATGCATCGAAAGTGTGATTAAATTTTTAACTGTTTTTTTCTTTCTTCAAAATTTTAAGTTTTTAATAATTATTAAAGTGATGATCTTTTTGATATTTGTTTATCGGTAGACAATAAACAAATACGTATTCATATATTCTTTATGGCTCGGGGTATCTGTAAGTTGGTTATGTCCAGCGACAAAAAGTGTTTTTACTTCTTGTGAATTTATGCTTAAATTTGTTGCATAATTTTTGGGTTAATGATTGCTTTAATTTGTGTGTCAATTTTAATACCACTTTGCTGTCTCTGAGTTATTCGTCATGACCTATATATCAAGATTGTACCTTGGTTGCGGTAACCAAATATATTGCAGTTTTTGTCATAACATTTTTCCTGCAACAATACAATTATAAACACTAATGAAAGGCTAACGTAGGGCAGAACCGAAAATATGGTACCCTACACCCAGGGCTCTGGCGTCGATCCAAAACTACTCGACTCCAACTCCCGTAGTCGAATCATTCGACTCCGACTCCAGCTCCGACAGTTAAATAACATAAATTTCTGAAAATATATGTATTTCTACTAAGACGTGAGTTCATGTTATTGAAAATAAGATATAGCTTTGTTAAAAAAACACAAAAAGTAAGCATTCAATACCAGTAATTAAATAAAATTGTATTATTTATTTATCGACGCTGGACTTGCAACTTGCAACTAATATGACAATTCTTTCAACATGGAATAATGATCAGTGCCTCTGTTTGAACATACCGCAATTTTTGGAAATTAGGTTCGCTTCAGGTTTGTTCGTTAGTTATTACACAATACATCACACTATGGTAATACACCGTTATACTCAGAATCACTAGCTGTCCATCTTAAGTTGTTCGTTAAGTACAGGTCGAAATTTCACTTCAGTCCTGGAAAAATTTTACAATAAGACCTCTTTCACACAAGCGAGGAAACCTATTGGAATTGGTGAAAATCGGTTGAGTTCGATATTACCCCCCAGATATAAATGTTTCTTTAGGTTTGGCCTTGTAACGCTATAGAAGCTGTATTTCACATTTAATCATTTTTGAAATTTATTGTGTAGAATTTATTTATCTAAGAACGCATATTGTTGAATTTTAACAAATTCTGTTTAGATTTAGATTTATAATGTAATTATCTCATATTTATATTTACAATATCTGAGATTATTTCTATTTATTTTATTTATTTATTAAAATGTTTCTCCATTACAACAAGATTGAATCTTATAAATGATAGTAATGGAATTTCATTGTTACATTTATGTTATTGCAATGTTAATATTTGAGATATACAAGTAGGTAAAAATAACGCAAAAAAAAGAAATAAATGTTGGGATATAAAAAAATAAAAATAAAAAAAAAAAACAAAACAAAAAAAGGGGGGAAAGACTTATTGAAAAGAATAAGAAATAAATGTTGGGATATAAAAAAATAAAAAAAGGGGGAAAGGCTTACTGATTCCATCGCAATAGCCAGGCTTGGGTCTGTCAGAAGATTATTGGTAAAATCGCCAGCCACTATTACATCATTATATTCTACGCTAATTTCCTCAAGTTTTGTTATTAATGGAGATAAGTCAACTCTACAGTTTGGTCTGTAAACTGAGCCCAGTAATGCATTTCTGTCGTTATTTTGAATTTCCAGAAATAACCATTCAACATTGTTGACAATCTCCGACTTTGAAATAAGCTTAGCAGATATTGAACTTCGTAAGTAAATAGCAACGCCGCACAATGGGGAAAAAAGGGTAAATAAGCGCGCATAGCAGTATTTTTAATCTCACGACTATACCGTTAGAGATAGAGTTCAACGGTTTGGACCATCTTCAAGAGAATTCTTTGGAGAATAATTTGGTGTAGCCAGATTTTTCTAATTTTTATCATTTATCGCACAGTGGGGCTTCAAAATCGACTTTGTGGAAATTAGTGTAAAACTCCGAATATCGTGCCAAATTCAGTGATCTTGATTTTAAATTAAAGCTGACAAAATTTAGTTTAAAATCTGTTTCAGGTGCTTGATTGTGTGTTGCTGCGTTTTAAATATGCAGACCATTGAATTTTTAGGTATTTTCATTAAATGTTATCCATAATAAAATAACACTCCCAAAAAATTGATTTTTGAAAAATGTTTTCAAAGTCCTATGCGCGCATATTTAATCATATTTTCCCATCGTGCGCCGTCTCCATGAGAGATTCGATCCGCTCTGTATAAAGTGTAGCCATTTATACTGCATCATACACTTCTTGATGAAACCATGTCTCAGATATACATATGGCGTCAATACCAGAATTTTCAAAGTAGAAACGAAACTCATAAGTTTATTACACAAGCTTTGCGCGTTTATGTGACAGAAGTTTAAACCGTGAGTATGCCTCGTCAAAATATGGAGCATATGATAATTGCCGTCTTCGAACCTATGTATGTTATTAGACAAATGATTTGTCATAATTTATTCTTAATAACGCATCGCAATAATTCAAGGGAGTGTATGTTTGAAATATCATAATAATAATTACAGATATAATGTACAATAATTTGAGATGTAATTTAATTGATTTTAAGATGGAAAGCGATAAGTTTATATAAAAGTTACGTCTATTCCATAGGATGATTGTTGCAGTCAGGGTGGTCTTCTTCTCGAAAAAAGTGCTGCAGTTGGTCAGGAAACTCAATCAGCAAAGGAGCATCGGAGTTAGACTGTTTTATGTAAACTAATCCTCGTATTGTATAAGTTGATTGAATAATCTTTTGCTTTTTAAGTTTAAGTGCCGATTTGAAAATTCGACAGTTGTGAGGTGTTAATTCACATGCACAGATTTGTTACTATCGATGCCAATTAGGTTTAAGGATAGCTGTCCGTATTCGCGTTTGTATTTTGATATAATTTTAAGTAAATAGTTTCTTTCATATGGTGAATGCAGCTTAACTATAATTACGTCGTCAATTTCATAAGACTTCTTGCGATTTCTTATCTTTTCCAGTCTATAGATGTTATCAATTTTAGGCGTGCATACATTGAGACTGGCACAAAGATTATTAAACATTGCGGTTAAGTCTTCGTTTGACATCTTAGGAATTCCAGTTATGCGTAATGACGAAGAAACAACGGAGTTTCCTTTCGCCAATAATTCTGTGGTCACAAGGTATAACAGCATATGTGTGTTTTTGCAAGTTTTCAGGAGAGCATTTTAAAGGTTTGAATCGATATATCAAAAATATTTATAAACTTATTTTTAATTTTACGCCTGCAATTTCTCAGGACTTGGAAGTGAAATTAATTAATACGAACACATTTATATAATTATTTTAATTATAAATGTTATAGGCTAAAAACTGTTTTATGCTGTTATTCCCTTTTTAAATAAATTAAGTTACAAAACACACAACTCGAGTTGTGTCGTTATTACAAAATTAATTTTATTATATATTGCAGAATATATCGACTTATGCTGATAAATCAAGGGATGATTTCGAAATTTACAACATTCAGTAGTCAATATTAGATTTTGGAATAACAGCATAAGTTGAGTTATGCTTTTGTGCTAGGGCTTAGTTCAACTTGGACTAATAACATAACTCAGATATGCTGTTACGACTTCATTTAATTTACATCTTCAATAGTCCAAAGATAAATGGGGAATAAAAACACAAGTATAGTTTTCAAAGGAAAAAATGTGAGATATGCTGTTATGTACGTTATGAAATGTAGTGATACAGCGAGATATGCTAATAAGTCTTGCCTTGTATCTGAACAACAAAACAAGGTATCATCACCAAAATTTGTCACAATATGTAATCGAATATGGGGAACATCGTGGCATCAAAAACGCAATTTGAGCATAACTCGAGTTATGCTGTTATGCCTTGTGACCACAGAATTGTTTTTTATGTCATATATTTCTTTTTTTTAGACAATTAACTTCATCGCAAACATATTCAATTTGTTGGACTTTTCCTTTTAATTCATCTACTTCCATTTTTATTTCACTTAATTTATTATCTAAGTCCATTCGGATTCTATTTTTAATCACTTCTGTTTGACTTTGTATTTTATTGTTTAAGATCGTTATGAGTTTTTGATTTGGTGAATCGTTATTGTTAATTTTTGGTGTTTTTGTGACATTGGCCAGCAATGGGTTTTTTGGGACCGTTGTGGGGTTAAATTACTCATTTTATATTTTGGGTCACCGTGTAAATGTTAAATTAATTAATTATGAGTCACTATGTAAGCCCAGCTCAGTGTTGTATTTTTAGTACAATCGAATTTAGTACTGGCACTACTTTTTTATGCAACAGTGTACCACTATTACGATAGAAGAGATCAGCTGGCGATGTTTATTTACATTCTATTTTCTTCATCAACCGGGCTCTGCTTTGCCTTTTCTTACACTTGAGTGCTTTTCGCCGCGAATATAAAACTCTTTTAGCTTTTGCAACTAAAATAAAAACGTTAAAAGATTGACAGGACGACAATAAAACATTTTGAACAAACACTCCTCAGACACCCCGAGCAATGTGTTACACGAAGAAAACAGTCTCAACAATTTCCAGATCGATTAATGGCCGTTTACAGAGACTTCAAAGGGAGCCCCACAACAACAATACGTCCGAACAACAGGTATGTTTTATGATTATTCTGCTCTAACAAGGTGTTGTAAAGTATCACATAGTTGGCTTCGCTCGGCCTTTCCTTACTTGTTTTATACTCGCTTAGGAATAGTGTATATGTAGTCTTGCAAAAATACTTATTTTGTTAGCTAAATACAGGGTGGAGCGCGGAATTTTGCTTTTTTGTACTGCAGGCTGTGGCGGCACTGTTGGTCGAAGAGAGTGGAGAGTGTGCGTGGCTTAAGGTAAGTACACACGAGTTGCAGATCGGACAACATTGCCAGAAAAATGGAGGAAGAATGCAACCCTGTGAATTTACAACCGTGTAAACATACAATTTTTGTTTTGCAACGTTAGCAGAAAAGTCATTGCGAGATAATTTGCAGATTGTTATATGTGCGAAGTTTATGCATGTGACAACGGCGCCATTGCCAGAAAAACATTTTATTTGCAACACTGTCTATAACGTATTTTTATTAGCAATCCTGCATATAAATATTTACAAAATATATTGTAAATATATGAAATTGTAATGTTTTCTTGCAATCGTCTGAACTGTCAATTCACATTTGCCTAACAATCTGTCATTGTCCGTATATTTGCAGCACTTTAACAGGGTTGATAACGTTTGCCGATCTGGCAATCGTCTATACTCAGCTTTATAGTGGCTGACGGAAGATTTGTCTTCGTCTGCCTTTCAATTGCCATCATGCATATGACACGTGAGAAGAGGTCATTTTGTGTTGAAGCCTATTTTCACTCGAGGTGATGTGAACTGTTCGGCACGCTCACCAGACTTAGCCCCATGCGAAGGTGTATATTAAACGTCCCAACACCTTGGAAGACCTAATTAATAATATTGAGGCTGAAATTGTCAGAATGAAAACTTCAGAAAACGTATGCAGCAATGTGTGGATAGTAAAGGACGACATTTGCCAGATACACTATTTAAAACCATGTAATTTAAAAATGTCCTTACTGCTCAATATAATTATAATATAAAATAAATTTTTCTAATGTTCATAACTTTTTTATTTCATTCCCAAATAAGCAAATTACCGCGCTCCACCCGTTTAATGCATTTTTGATTTTATATTCCATTTTGAACATCAAAATCCTTCGAGATCGGGTCTGATATCTGTTCACTAGGATTCGATTTGATCAGTACAATATTGTAGGTCAGTGTAAAAAATGCGACTTTGATTTTTTCGAAACAAATTTTTTGTTTTTCAGGTATATCTGGCTATAGAATACCACCATTAAATTTTATTAATCGTGTTTCTGGCCCACATTTTAAAGAAAACATTCTTTATAATACGAAAGAAATCATAAAAAATTATTAGGTTTGACATTTAAAATTTCCACAACTTTTCCCAGCAAAATTTCTCATTACCAAATAATCCGACGAGTATGCAAAGTTCGATAATGGTAAGTACTTATTATTTAGCCACTTTTCTCATTATTTTAACATGAGGATGTCGTTGGAGGAAAGTACTTCCCAATGGCATAAAATAAAGTAGCATAATCAGTACTTATTTGTAGCATAGGCATACCACACAAACATGTGCTTATATTTTCACGATTTTAAGTGCTTGAATAATGCATTACCAATAAGTTGTAAAGAAGGAAGTATATATGGTTGATTTAAAGTAATTTTTTGCATATTGTCGCTTATATTTTTCGAAACAAACAGTTTCCTCATTCCAGATTCGAATTTCTGAACCCAAACCCTATGTGAAACCACTTTTCTCATTATTTTAACAAGTGGATGTCATTGGAGAAAAGCACTACCCAAAAGCATACAATAAAGTAGCATAATAAGTACTTATTTGTAGCATAGGCATACCACATAAATATGTGCTTATATTTTCACGATGTTAAGTACTTGAATAATGCATTACTACATTTCATGTTTAAATACAAAGTGGTTCCGTAAACGTTTTTCGTTTACCATAAAAGTAAATTACGATAATATTGGAATGAAAGAATGTTCGTTTACGGCAAGAGAAACTACGTTTACGATAAACTTTTGCATTCACCGCAAATATTTCAACCGTTACGGGAAAAGTAGAGCGTTTGAGACAAAGAAAAATGTTTGCGATAAACGACGCCCAAACGTTTTTTTCTTTGCGTGTAAGATATACGTAAATATTTATGGTATTTTCATTCAAAACTGCACGTATTATTTGCAAACATGTTAAAAAATAAATAAATCTTTTACAGTAACCCACATATAGCCAAAATTGCATTATATTAAAATTTGCCAAAATTATTTTGATAACAAAAAATCACTTATTTCTGTTATTATTGGTAAGTCATTATTAATAAGCCGAAAGTAATGAGATGGCATTATTTGGTAATGCAGGAAATAATGACAGGTACATACCAAGATTTTGCTGGGTTGTTGTGGTTGCCATCAAATTATGAAAATTTATATTGATATAATAACAGAATGACTTTTGTTTTTGTAGTCTATAGATATAGAATCCCATCCTCAGAACATAATTTAAATCGAGAGGAAATATAAGTCGCGAGAAAAAAGTATGAAAATTAAATATATGCAAACAATTATCAATGTACATTTTGTGCATTTCTAAATATCTGTCATATAAGCCACGGTTCATTCAAATCGGTCCATATAGTCCGGAGATACACCTGTCAAAATTTCAAACTTTTTCACCCTGCATCTTCGTATCCTATCACGTTAGGAAGCGTTATTTTTGGCACACCTCATACACATTATTCTTCTGCAACCCCACCAAGTTTTGACGCGATCGGAATAAAAATGGGCCCTAATTCTGTTACGGTCCTATGTTCCTCTTAGGAACCACCGGAAAATATAAATATATAAATTTATATATAAATAAATATTTCTAATTCTTGAATATGATACTCGTATCGGAACAAATACATTTAATTTGATAATCAATAACAAATATTTGGAGCTCATATGTTAGTATATTACAACAAAGTATATTTGTGAAATAATTTTCTCAAATAAGGTGTTTAAATACAAATATTATTGTTGTATTATTATTGTTTAGGAATTTCTCTAAATATATTTTGTGTTTCGGGTAGTAAAAGTTATAAAGGTTGATTTTTTGCAGCACTCTTTTTGGTAACACTGTTATTGGGAGCTCAACTGTTTCTGTGTAAAATGTTACTGTCAAACATGTTCTATTTGGGCTATAATTTAACCATGAATTGCATTTTATTATCATAATTCATGCTCGGTTAAGTTCTTCCATGTTATGGTCAGTTTGGCGACCTTCTGAGGCGACTTTTCGGAATCTTGTGCATAAATTTTGTACAAAATTTACAGTATTGGACGTTACACCACCAACACGCATACGTAGAGTGCAGAGAATAATATCGTCGGTGCCATCCTTGCACCGTACTTTTTCAAAGACGACGATGGCAGGAACGTTACTATAAATGGCAAGTGATGATTTTGGTCCAAAATGGAAGAGCTGGACTTGACATGTGGTTTAAACAAGACGTTGCAACATGCAACACAGCACGCGAAACAATAGCCCAATTGAGAGGCCAGTTCGGTGAACAGTTTATTTCACGTTTGGGGCCGGTTAATTGGCTGCCTAGCTCGTGCGATTTAACGCCTTTAGATTATTTTTTGTGGGGCTAATTAAGGCTGGTGTCTATAGGGACAAGCCCGCAACGGTTGACGCACTGGAAGCCAATATTGAAGTATTTATTCGTGAGATACCGGCCGATATGTTGGAGAGAGTATGCCAAAATTGGACCCAGCGTATGAACCATTTCATCTTTATCATTGAATTATCTTTAAACATTGAATTATATAGACCGTTCTATCGACTCAAATAAAGATTTCATACATTTCTCCAAATTGTATTTGTTTTTTTTTATTCAAATCCGAAAGCTCTTAATCACCCTTTATAATATCATTAACAACAATTAAGGCGATTAATCAGCTGGGTCAACAGAAATACTGGAGACAAAATAATAAAAGAGAGATGGAGCCACATATTAAAGCATATTCATGAAAGCTATAAAGAATCATATCATATAGCCTTCAACTTCTTCTAATAACACTTTTTAATTCTTTTAGCGGTTTCGATGATATCCTAAATATATTGAAAAATTGCATTTTTTTCTTTTGAGGAAATTTTAATAATTATTCAGTCAGAATTTATTTTGGTATGAGACCATATGTTTCCGTTACATTCTTTCTATCGCAAAAATGTAATAGAAACAAATACTGAAAATGTTAGCGAGTTTCAATTGCTTGTTAGAACTGACTGCAGTTTCGATAGACATCACCTTCAGAGTTCAATACATATTGTACGCCTTTAACTTAAATCAGCTTGAAATACTTTTGGAAGTAGTTAATTAGGTTTAAAGGGAACTACTAACCAAAACCGTATTTCATCGAACTAAATCGACATACTGAAACTCGCATTCCAGTACATTTTTGTTTCTTCTTTGGGTTCGCTTCGCGATCCACTAAAGCAAATCTATATTTTTCAACGCCTGATGCCGACATCGTCGTGCCTCATTTGTTGTTGTTGTTTATTGCTGATATGTTGTTTTGATGTTGCATTAACTGTTGTTACCAAGCCCAAAAATTTTGATAATTTTGCATTCAATTCTTCTTGTTGTTTCCCCTTATTCTTTGAGCGATTATCGGAATTATACAAAATCAGCCGCAAATTAAATGTAATTTTATTTTACTTCATTCGTGGAAAGACTTGTTTCGCTGTGAAACATTTTCACACTAAACGATTAACATGTTTCCTTTAAAAATAAATAAATTATCATTAGACATCTCCAGACGCGTATATTGTGCACATTACGCAAACTGGTTTCAAAGTTTGTCTGCAGAATCATCGGTTATCTTTATCTTACCTTATGCCGAAGGAGACTGCTGTTAGACAGATGGTCTGACACTGGACATGTTAATCAGTGTAAAGACTGGAAACTTTTGTTACTTTGAAGAACACTACTGCTACAGATTTGTTAACCTGATTCGATTTAAGATTAATTGGAAAACGTGTATGAATATTAAGTGGTTCTCGGGTACGTCATCAGAAAACAGAAATTAAAAGAGTCCATTGTATTCATTGGCATTAATTGAATTTAACAGAACATCTTAAAAAAATTTAAGTGAAATTCAAAAGATTCCGTCTGAATTAAAATAATTTCGATAAGATTTATCAATTGCGAGTAAAGCATAGTAAATAATAATCTAAAATACGTCGACTTTAATTTGGTGCAATCGTGTAAGCCGACCAAGAAATACTACTACTTGTGAGTAATGTAATATAGTAAAGGTGAAAACATTTTACTCAGTCCATAGTCATTGTAAAAGTTGTCTAAAATACAGAATATTAAAACATTTAGATGATTACTACAGAAATAATGGGATAGTTTTGTTACAATGATCAATTTGTTTGGAGAGGGAATATATATCGTCAGAAGGGGAATAGATAATGTCAGAGGGGGAATAGATAATGTTGTGATCCTTTGTGTCTAAAGAGAAAGACTAGCCGAAAACCTCGGAATCCCAACACTGCAGACATCTGGTTTGGCGTTCCAGTAGATGACAGGTCATTAAACCCGTCGTTCGACGAATTTGGAGACACAAAGCGCGAGAGGACGAAATACACGACTTCAATTAGGAATACGGTAATTAAATGACTTAAAGCGGATCGGCAGGCTAATATATATAAAGAACAATGTATAAGGGTAGTTATCATAGACGAGAACTGGAGGTAATTGCAAGGAAGACATTTCTTCTCCGCTTCGGAGTGTATTACAGAACGTAATACGCTACTCCATTTTTTGGTAATATTCAGTAGGCAGTATATTCAAGCGGAATTATGTGCGATTGTCAAAACGGCTCTACTTTTCTCGCTGATGCAAATATTTAGAAGCGATATTTGCCAAGAAGTCTAATCGGAAGGGACCTTTATATGGCGGCAATATCAAAACATGGACTGTTACTCCCCATTGTCACTATAAACTATTAAGTTCTATATAAAGTGTGAATTCTTCAATTTCAGCCAGATCAATTGAAAATGGGGGATACCTCAAAAGATGTACCCCATTTTTACTAGGGACGATTAGGTCCAATATAAAGTATAAGTTCCTAAATTTCAGCCATATCAATTAAAAAATGTGTTCTGTAGAGCGTCAAGTAGTCACATCGGTCTGAAACTTTATATGGAGGCTATACCAAAACATGGACCGATATGCCCCTTTTTATACCCTACACCGCACTGTGGTACTGGGTATTATAAGTTTGTTTCACGGCAGATGTTTGTAACACCTGAAAATAACACAGCTAGACCCACCTTAAAGTATACCGATCGACTTAGAATCAGTAGCTGAGTCGATTTAAGCATGTCCGTCCGTCTGTCCATGTAAAGTTGTTCGTCGGCTACAGGTCGCAATTTCACTCCGATCGTTCTGAAATTTTGCAGTTTAGAGTATTTCGCAGCTGTTAAGATCGCTATAATTTGGCTGAAATCGGTTCAGATTTAGATATAGCTCCCATATATATCTTTTGTCCGATTTGGCCCTTTAGTCCTATAGAAGCTGTATTTTACATCCAATCGTTTTGAAATTTAGAATGGTAGAGTTTCCTGATCCATGAACCAACATTGCCGAATTTGAAGAAAATCGGTTAAGAGTTAAGCTATAGCTCCCATATATATGTTTCGTCCGATTTGGCTTTTTAGTCCTATAAAAGCTGTATTTTACATCCAATCGTTTTGAAATTTAGAATGGTAGAGTTTCTTGATCCATGAACCAACATTGCCGAATTTGAAGAAAATCGGTTAAGATTTAGCTATAGCTCCCATATATATGTTTCGTCCGATTTTGCTCTTTAGTCCTGAAGAAGCTGTATTTTACATCCAATCATTTTGAAATTTAGAAGGGTACAGTTTCTTGGTCCATGAACCAACACTACCGAATTTGAAGAAAATCGGTTAAGATTTAGCTATAGCTCCCATATATATGTTTCGTCCGATTTAGCCCTTTAGTTCTATAGAAGCTGTATTTTACATCCAATAGTTTTGAAATTTAGAATGGTAAAGTTTCTTGATTCATGAACCAACATTGCCGAATTTAAAGAAAATCGGTTAAGATTTAGCTATAGCTCCCATATATATGTTTCGTCCGATTTTGCTCTTTAGTCCTGAAGAAGCTGTATTTTACATCCAATCATTTTGAAATTTAGAATGGTAGAGTTTCTTGATCCATGAACCAACGCTACCGAATTTGAAAAAAATCGGGTAAGATTTATCTATAGCTCACATATATATGTTTCGTCCGATTTGGCCCTTTAGTCCTGCAGAAGCTGTATTTTACATCCAATCATTCTGAAATTTGGAACGGTAGAGTTTCTTGATCCATGAACCAACACTACCGAATTTGAAGAAAATCGGTTGAGATTAAGCTATAGCTCCCATATATATGTTTCGTCCGATTTTGCTCTTTAGTCCTGAAGAAGCTGTATTTTACATCTAATCGTTTTGAAATTTAGAATGGTAGAGTTTCTTGATCCATGAACCAACATTGCCGAATATGAAGAAAATCGGTTAAGATTTAGCTATAGCTCCCATATATATGTTTCGTCCGATTTTGCTCTTTAGTCCTGAAGAAGCTGTATTTTACATCCAATCATTTTGAAATTTAGAATGGTAGAGTTTCTTGGTCCATGGACCAACACTACAGAATTTGAAGAAAATCGGTTGTGATTAAGCTATAGCTCCCATATATATGTTTCGTCCGTTTTGGCCCTTTAGTTCTATAGAAGCTATATTTTACATCCAATCGTTTTGAAATTTAGAATGGTAGAGTTTCTTGATCCATGAACCAACATTGCCGAAAGATTTAGCTATAGCTCCCATATATATGTTTCATCCGATTTGGCTCTTTAGATCCAATCGTTTTTATACCCTACACTGTGGTACAGGGTATTATTTAAGTATAAAATGTCCCAAAAGTAAATTTATGTCAACAATTTATACATGAATTACAAAATTTATATATCAAAGTTATTCAAGATTACAAGAGTGGTGTAGGGTATTATATAGTCGGCCCCGCCCGACTTTAGCCTTTCCTTACTGGTTTAAATATAGATCGCCCCTAGTCTAAGAAATGCCTCTGTACCACAGTGTGGTGTCGGGTATAAAAAACTTTGGCATCACTTTTTTCAATAACCTTTTTTGACAGATCACGTGTGAGTCGTGTCATGTTACAACAAATTGACAGATTAATTAGTGTAATGTTACTAATCAATTTGTTGTAACATGACAGCATGACACGACTCACACGTGATCTGTCAAAAAAGGTTAAAAAGGGAGATCCAAGTAGAGATACTTTTTTCAATAGCATTTTTTTGACAGATCACGTGTGAGTCATGTCATGCTGTCATGCTATTTTCGTATTGTTTGGCATTCCATCATGGAAAGACTTACGCCTGAACAACGTTACGCGTGTCATTCGCCAGTTAGCAGTCGAAATGCTCGAACGAGTCATCGAAAATTGGACTCAACGGATGGACCATCTGAGACGTAGCCGCGGCCAACATTTGATAGACATAATCTTCAAAAAATAAATGCTGAAGACTGTTCTTTCAAATGATAATAAACATTCCCCATTAAATTTGAATTTTCTGTGTTTTTTCTTTAAAAAAGTAGGGAACCTGTTTCATTATTAACAGCCTTCCATGCAATGTTAGCAGCAACCAATGCCTGGAAAAGATCGAATTCAAATTTATTTTCATTACAATTGTTGTGTTTTGGTCATTGCTAGTAGAACTTCTAGAGTTATTTGTGTGCTGCATTAAATGAGTTTTTCGGGAGCAAGTAACCTAAAAAAATTTACTTAATATCAGTAACACACTAAAAACATTAAAATGTATACCTTTTTATCACAAATAATGCAATACACTTCCTCTCCATCAAGACTAAAACATTTGTCATCTACTTCATGAAGCCACTTATTTAATAAACATAAAATTTTTTCCCTGATTTTCCCATTGCATCAACTGAATTGCTCAACTAAAAAAGGTATAATAGACAATACTCAAGATTTACATTTCATTCTGTATACCTCGTTTGGATTTTATAACGGTTCTTTTGATTCAGTCTTTCATATTGGCTGTTCACATCGAAAAATCAAACAAACAATCTTGAAACATGAAAAGCCCTATCGAAACCGGTTTAGATGAACTGCTGATAAACTACAGTAATATAAAAATAGTAGAAAGTTGACAGAAAAATGCAATAGCAACAAATCATAGAGTTTTGGGATAATTTTAAGGCATATTAAAGATTGCATATTTTTTGCATATGCAGATTTTATGCAAATATGCAGTTTGCATAAAATATGCAAAAATTTCTAGGTGTATATTTTCTAGTTTTTTGACGAAAAGTAGTTGTGTGTTATTGGTTTTGTTGTACGATCATCCAATCAAAATATACAATTGCATATATTCCGCTGTCTAATCAGGCTTGAAGAGTCAATTTTGGACCACCGCCTAAGCAGCCAATATTCAACGGAAATTTACTAAACTGTGCAGATATATTATTTGCATATAGAGTCAGTCATACACAAAATTTTGACAATTAAATATTTTAGGCAGGAGATTTTTCATGAATTTCACCATATGTACTCGTATATATGGGACTATACATATATAATAAAATCTTAAATTTGACAGTGTTCATTGCTGAAATAATAAGATCCTTTATGCCAAATTTGTGCCGATTTGCTTACATGCGGAAATATACCTCTTTGTTTATAAGATGGTTTCTTTGAATTGGCTCTAGTTCTCGCAATAAACCGCGATATTCAAAAATAGAGAGGTTTACCCATAACTCGGAAAGCTTTGAATACTCCAGAATTAATTAGCTTTCAGCTTCTCCTAATATCATTTTTTCAACCGTTACACGCTTTCGACGATACCTTGCCATATACAGGGTTGCCCATATTCGACGGACCCATGTTTTTTTAAAAAAAATCAAAGAAAAAAATAAAAATTTGGCGGTTGGCAATCTTAATCATTTAATTTGTTCCAAGTAGATTTGTTTACATCAATTTTTGAATATGATATCTCTCAAATGGCCGACTCTGGCGTTGCGTATTGTGCCCTTTTTGCAGCATTTTCCATCGTTTTCGCCAACATTTCGGCCGGAATAGCGGCTATTTCTTCACGAATGTTGTCCTTGAGCTCTTCTACGGTCCTTGGCTTGTTAACGTAAACCTTTGACTTCAAATATCCCCACAAGAAGAAGTCAGGCGGCGTCAAATCGGGCGAACGCGGTGGCCAGTCCAAATCACCACTTTTCGACATCAAACGGCCCGGAAACAAATTCTTCAGAAAATCGATTGTTATGCGACTTGTGTGCGGTGGAGCGCCGTCTTGTTGAAACCAGAACTGCCTCATACGCTTTCGACGAATAATTGGCATCACAAAATTGGTCATCATGTCGCGATAACGCTCCTGGTTGATGGTAACAGCATGGCCATTTTCGTTTTGGAAGAAAAACGGCCCAATGACCGTTTTCGCACTAACGCCGCACCAAACTGTGACTTTTTCGTCATGAAGAGGCAATTCTTGAATCTCCTGAGGATTTTCAGTGGCTGTTCAGTTCATTTTCATTTTCAGTTCTTAGAAGGCGCACTTCTCACATTTTTTAATATTTTAAAAGCACGTTGAGTTTTCACAATTGACTTCTTCTGTTGAATGTAAATTTCAACTATTTCAGAGCGCTCGCGTGGCGTGTATTGTTCCATGGTAAAAATCTGCTTGGACTGACGCTTCAAACGCGGTATGTCATTAAGCGATCTGACATCTCTGTCAAAAGTTATGGCGTTGCCAGATGGGTCCGTCGAATATGGGCAACCCTGTATTGCAAAAAATCATATTTTGGAGAAAATGGAAATGATTTTTAAATAAATGCGTCATAAAACAAGTAAGAAAGTTCAGTCGGGTAAACCGACTAAAGAATCCCGTCACCTTGACACTCAAAAAAAAATTTAGTAAATTTATTTATTATACCCTCACATTAGTGATACGAGGGTATATATCATTTGCTACGGCCAAAAGTGTAACACATCGAAGGAGTAATCTAAGACCATAAGTATGTTCGGCGGGTATTCCTTTTGGGTCATTTTAAGTCGAATGAGAAATGTCCATCCGTCCGTCTGTCTGTCTGTCTGCTGGCTGTTGCGGACGATAACTCTCGAAAGGAGTAACCGATTGACTTCAAATTTGTTAAACGGTAATATTTTCTTCTATATCCGATTAAGTTCGAAGATGGGCCATATTGGTCCACTCCTTCTGGTACTTGCCACACAAAGGGTTAACTTTAAGTGAAATATTGATTCTTTAATAACTTCTATACTATTATTATTAAAATCTTCTGAAATTCCACACATTGTATTATTTTATTACTCGCTATCACTTCGAACAAAATGGCCCCTTTTGGTACCTCCCACACAAATGGACCATTTTGCATCAAAATTAAACTGCATATAACTTTAACACAAAGGCATAAAAATACTTGAAATGTTTTCGTAGCGCCTATAGTCCGGGCATTATTGTACAGCCCCATTTCAAGTATTTATATGAACAGGTATTAAAGTTAAAAGCTGTTAACTTTTGGTACAAAAAGCTCCATTGGTGTGGGAGGTACCAAAAGGGGCGTGCCAATTATGGCCACTTTTCTCTAAACTCTAGGTACTATAAAAGCATTACACTGTACAAAATTTGAAGTATTTGTATGCACTGGTATTAAAGTTATATGCCATTAACTTTTGGTGTAAAACGGTCCATTTGTGTAGGAGGTACCAGAAGGGCCGGTCTCATAACGCCCATTTTTCTCTGGACTCTAGGTACTCTAAAAGCATTACACTGTACAAAATTTCAAGTATTTGTATGCGCTGGTATTGAAGTTATAAGCTGGAAACTTTAGGTACAAAATTGTCCATTTGTGTGGGAGGTACCAAAAGGAGCGTGGCAACTTCGCCCATTTTTCTTGAGGTAATAGTGACTAATAAACTAATGCTATGTGTAGAATTTCAGGGGATTCAAACAATTAGTATAGAAGTTATTAAATAATCAATATTTCACTAAATGTGTACCCTTTGGGGGGGAGGTACTAGAAGGAGTGGACCAATATGGCCTATCTTCGAACTTAACGGGATATAAAAGAAAATATTACCACATACCAAATTTGAAGTCAATCGGTTACTTCTTTCGAGAGTTATCGTGCGCACCAGCCAGCAGACAGACAGACGGACGGACATTTCGCAAAACGGATATCCGCCGAACATACTTAGGGTCTTAGGTAGCAAATAACATATACCCTCCTCTCTAAGGAGAGGGGATAAACATCCAAAAATACAAAATTATTATATATTTATTATTTTATCGTAAAGCCTAATCGGTCATGAGTAAACTAAGACAATTTCGAAGAAAATCGATGAATAATTTAAAATGTTATAATAATAGTTTTAAAAGTTATGCAAAATGGTTAAACGATCATGAAATAAAGAACTTATAAGTAGTATGCACTTTTGTTACTGCTGGGCTATAGCTTCATTTCGAGTTCTTATCGTGTCGCACGGTGTAATTAAAAATCATACATACAGGGTGGCTGATATGTATTGCAACCAACTTCAGGTTGCTATCATTTCTAAACCGCTAGTCTGATAGCTGACAGATTTATTTCAGTGACAGTTCATTTTATTGTTTACAAGCTTACAAAAACATTTTGATCTATTGCATTCAGAAAAAAAGTTATTCGCGATGGAATTCAAGCGTGATAGTGTGATTGCTTTATATTTGGGTGGAAAAACACAAGTGGCTATCGTTAGAGCCCTCCAGCATTTAAATGTGAATAAATCTTTTGTTTCTCGTACCATTGCTCGTTACCGTGATACTGGCAGTGTTGCATCGCGTCCAAAAAGTGGACGAAAAAAAACGGTAACAACACCAGAAATGATCCGAAAAGTGAAGGCCAGATTTGATCGAAATCCACGCCGCAGTGGTAGAAAAATTGCTCATGAGCTGAACATATCGCGAGAAGGGATACAACACATATTAAAAAATGAGCTTGGACTAAAGCCATTGAAGTTCCAAAAAGTGCAAGAGCTCACCGATGCACACAAAAAAGTTAGACTGGAAAGAGCCAAGGAGTTGCTTCGCTTGCACGAAAGTGGCCAGTTACCGAATTTGGTTTTCTCCGATGAGAAGCCATTCCAAATTGAGCAGTTTGTGAACAAACAAAATAATCGGGTTTACTTGCCAAAGAGGTCAGCTGAAAATGTACACCTTCGATTGGCCACCAGAACTCAAGCGCCGCCGATGGTAATGGATTGGGCCGCCGTAACGGCCGATGGTCGCTCCCCGCTCGTATTCATCGACCATGGGGTCTAAATAAATGCCGAATATTATCGGGAAAATGTCCTCAGGACAGTATTAAAGCCCTGTGCAGACAAACATTTCGGCCGCAGACCATGGACATTCCAACAGGACTCAGCACCATCGCACTCAGCACGCGTCATCCAAGAATGGCTTAAAAAGGAGGTTCCTCGCTTCATTTCTACCGCACAATGACCACCAAGATCTCCGGATCTCAATCCGTTGGACTTTTGCGCCTGGGGCATTTTAGAGAGTAAGGTTCGCACTAAAAAATACCAAAGTATCGATCATCTCAAGACGGCGCTTCGCCGGGAATGTGCCAAAATACCGCAGAGCCACTTTCGTGCAGCGTGTGATGGCTTTGTCGGCCGTTTGAAGGCCATAATTCGTGCCAAAGGTGGCCAATTCGAACAAATCTAAACTGTTTCTAAAATTGTATGTTATTTCCGACATTTTTTGCTTTTGAACTATAAAATTTAAAAAAAAAATTAAAAAAATATAGCGCTTTACTTTGTTGCATTACATATCAGCCACCCTGTATAGCATACCAAATTTACTTGATTTGAGGTGATAATTATACTCGAATATCTTTGTCTTCGAAACTTTGCATACGTAGCTCAGTAACAGTGGTTCGTTATTAATTGCTGCAACAAAATACAAAGCAATTATATATTTGCGTTTGAATTAAATTTCGATAAATTTTTTAACTGTGGTGTAAAACTATACTAATATGTATTCTTGAAAACAACGCAAAAAAACTCACGCTAGTAAAAAATTAGCGCATTACCCTTGAACGTGAACTTGGTAATCTGATCGCTGACCCTTATGTAGTCATAATTTTTGTGAAATAAAAAGAAAATGACCAGATTATTGGGTTAGATGGTTGCAGTCACATTTTTATTGCAACAATATGCTCGTATGTATTTTAAAAAAGTTTCAAAATTTTGATTTTGTTGTGGGAGAATTTTTTTTTGAAATTTTTGTTTTACACACTGCTAAATCATTTAACACCGCTTATTTTTCCAATATTTGAAGAAATATATTGCCGTAATAATGCCAACCAAATATTATACAATACTATATTACATAGTCTGTTGACCAATAAAAAAAGAAGACAAGAATGTTTTTCCCCGCCTTGTCGAAATCATTTGACGCTTAAACCTTTGTTATACTTTTGGTTTCAATTTATGTGAACGATTTTCAGAACCACCAGTATTTAAGCAGTTAAGCCATACACAAGAAGAATTAATTTTAATTGGATTTTTTGAATTAACGATGGGGAGAAAAATTGCTACGTAACCGAATGCAATTGGGCCACAATCGGCGCAAAAGGGGCAGAGACAGACGAGAATGATCTGTGACCAGGTATTAAGCAAAAAAAAAAGCAAAAGCTCAAACACATAAACACACAAACACAATGCAATGCAGTGCCCTCTTGTAAAGTATTACACAAACGAACAATCAACAGTTAAACCGAAAAACGAAAGAGAAAACAGACAGAAAAAAACGAGAACGATGCAAGATTTAATCGGGATTTATTCGAATAAAATCCAAACAGAAAGAAAGAAAAAAATCGATTGAAAACGCACACACACTCACGCACACACAAAGAACGAACAATGCAACGAATGTAAAAATGTTGTTAACGACAAATGGTATTATGACGAATGCAGAGAGCAAGGACATTTTGTCAAACTGCCGGAGCTCTCTCCCACCACCCCCCACCTCCCGTAATCCTTAATTGGCTATCAGAGTTTAAGAGTTTTTCAGTTGATGTTTTTTTGTTTTAATATTTTTCATTTAAAAATATTTTTGTTTTCAATATACTTTAATATTTTAATATTTGCCATTAGATGTGGAGAGACGATAGATAAATCACCATTATTAGGCCATCAATCACAATTAGCCGTTAGAGTTCGAAATGCATGATTGGCAAAAATGTTTAATTGAAAGTTCACTAACCAAAGCAGTGTCTCCGATGGTTTGTTTCCGTTTCCTACGTTCTGCCAACCCCCTCCCGTCTCTGTTGTTGTTCGCAAATGTAAGCGAACATAATTTGCATACTCGACAAAGTTTTGTTGACCAGACACAGCCGAAGACGGACAGGGACATCAGACATCATTCAGGACCATAATTATGATTAAAGAGGTAGTGAGTACACTGATATTTGAGGTCATTAGAAGAGGAGTTGAATGAGGGGTATCTAATAAATGAACCAATAATTTGTATAGAGAGCAAATCATTTTAAAGGATAAGAATTATACACAAGGAAATTGTAAGCTTCCTTTACAAATATATGTACACGCTGAATAAAAATCGATTCTGTAGTATATTGTCCCAAACATATTCGGCTTGAAACATATATATCTTTAGGATACACTCTAAACATATAATATTTGGTACACACAAAAATTATATATTTGGGAAGATGTTGTTCTAAACAAATCTTTGTTTACATCCCAAAGTTTTTTCCAAAACAAATATTTATTTTCATTTAAGTATTCAGAAAATATCTAAATTGTGTTAAATTTTTCAGTAATTCAAAGTTAATTTGTTCAAAAATTTTAACGTCTTAAATATAAAAAATAATAATAATTGAAATCATATAATCTTGGATCGAAATATATACTTGGAGGATTGACAACCAATGATGGCTTGGAATACTCAGAAATTTTAAATGATTGGTATAAAACATAAGTTATTGCTGCATTTGGTATCATAACTGGGAGGTTCAAACCAAAAAAAAAAAAACAAAACAAAATAAAATTAAAATTCGAAAAATTCAACAAAAGTTTCGAAAATCTTTTTTAAATAAAATATATTTGGAGAAATTCCTAAACAATCATTTTATTTGTATTCAAATACATATTTTATTTGAGAAATTTAGTTTGCAAATATTATATATTGTAACATATTAATATACGAGTTCCAAATATATTTTATTGATTTTCAAATAAAATTGATTTGCTCAGAAATATATACTATTTAAAAAATAGTGTTCCAAATATATTTTCTTTCAATTCAAACATATCAAAAAAGGCGATTTTGCCCCGTGTAGCCATTTATATTCAAAAAATGCAAATTGAATTTAAAAAACAAATAGACGCCAGAAAGGTGCCGAAATTTTCTACATTCCATGTTAGACTTTGTTAGCCATAGGAAAAAAGATAAGACATTTAGATGATTGCAACATTTGAAATATAATTTCCATATGAATTTGTCAATTTGTCACGCTGAAAAAAATCGTTTCTGTAGTATATTGCTTGAAACATATATATATTTGGGGTACACTCTAAATATGTAATATTTGGCACACACAAAAATTGTATATTTGGGAAGATGTTGTTCTAGTACCTCCCCCACAAAGGGTTTAAATGTTGTGAAATATTGATTATTTAATAACTGCTATACTACTTATTCGAATCTTATGAAATTCCACACATAGTATTAGTTTATTAGTCGCTATCATCTCGAGAAAAATGGGCGAAGTTGTCATGTCCCTTTTGGTACCTCCTACACAAATGCACCGTTTTGCACCAAAAGTCAACAGCTTATAACATTAACAACAGTGTATAAAAATACTTGAAATTTTGTACAGTGTTATGCTTTTATATTGCCTTCAGTCCAGGGGAAAATGGGCGTTGTTGCCACGCCCCTTTTGGTACCTCCCACACAAAGGTACCATTTTGCACCAAAAGTTAAGAGATTTTAACATCAAAACCAGTGTATAAAAATACTTGAAAGTTTGTACAATGTAATGTTTTTATAGTGCCCATAGCCCTGTGAAAAATGGGCGTTATCGTACTCCTCCCACACAAAATGGCCAAATCATGCCACAATTTAATATCTCATAACGTTTACACCAGTGCACATAAACGCTTATAATTCGGCACAGTGCAATGCATTTAAAGTATCTACTGTTCAGCGAAAAATAGGTGTATTTGTTAAACCCCTTCTGGTACCTCCCACACAAATTGACTGATTACTTCGTGTAATATTCAATATTACATTACTCACAAAGTGAGGGTATACCTTAATCGGTTTACCCGACTGAAACTTTCTTACTTGTTTTTATTTCACTTCGTCATAACGACGAATTTGTACATCATCACCATTATTTTTTCATCAAAAGTCAGCTATCGTATGGAATAATCCTCTTGATGGATTTGCTCGTCACCATGACGAATCTCTGTTTCCAAAAACTTTCATCCTCAGGATGATCATATTTCATCCCTACGATGAATCGAGTTCATTACCACGACGAATTCCATTCATCATCACGATGAACACCATTCATCATCACGATGAACACCATTCATCATCACGATGAACACCATTCATCATCACGATGAACACCATTCATCCCTACAATGAATCGAGTTCATCACCACGACGAACTCCATTTATCACCACGACGAATTCATGCCCCTGACTATTTAAGTTTTAAAAATTTCAATAAATATTCTTCTGGTTTTAGACCATTAAAAACGGTATGGAAAATAAAATTACTTGACTGCTTTGCAAGGTTCAGTTGTGATTATTCTGTTCGAATCGCAGTTCTTATCAAGAAAGCCTTAAAGCAAACGAACGAGAAGTATTCATTACTTTAATATTTTAAATCAAAAATAATCTAATCAAGCAATGTATTTGCCAACAGACGAATCACATTCATCACCACGACGAATTCCATTCATCACCACGACGAATCCCATTCATCACCATTATAATATTTTTTAAATTAACCTTTTACAACAAATTATTTAACTAAGGTAATCAGAACGCATATAGAACTGTACAATTAAGCACAAAATATAAATTGATTGTTTCGTTTTATCATATTTGGAGCAAAATGGTCTAATAAATCTTTTCGTCGTGGGAATGAAACCTTATCGTTCCCTCGACGAATTTCGAAATCAACAAAAACATGAGTTGATGATCGTGTTCGTTCTATTGACGTCCAAAAACATCGCATGTACGAAACTTTTCGTCAGTACGAAGATATATTGACGAAACTGATTCGTCATGGTGACGAACGGTTTTTCTATCAATGTTGAGACTACTAAAGGGTGGTTAAATTTTAAGGGCCGATGTTGATTTTGAATAAAACACAAATGATTTAGGAAATTATTATCATTTCTTTTTATTATGATAATATTGGTATGGTTCAATTATGTATGGAACAAAATATCGGCCAAATGGCCGCAGCGACCTCGGCGGCACACCTCCATCCGATGGTCCAAATTTTCGATGACGCTGAGGCATAATTGAGGTTCTATGACGTTAATGTGCCGAATTATCTCATCCTTTAGCTTTTGAATTGTTGCTGGCTTATCGGCTTACACCTTTTCTTTCAAATAACCACAGAGAAAGAAGTCCAACGGTGTCAAATCATATGATATTGGCGGCCAATTGGCATCGCTACAACGTGAGATAGCACGGCCATTGAATTTGGTTCAAATTGAGATAGTCTGAAATTGAGAAATGCAGAAAAAAGTTTGACGTTTAGGTGTGGTTCACATTCAACATCGGCCCTTACACCTTTAACCACCTTTTATTTTTCGGAAACAAAGATTTATTAAAATATAAGTATTCCGAAAATATATCGAGCCTTAATTGTGCAATATTTTTCAGCAATTCAGTGTTAATTATATAGATATTTTAATGTTTGTAAAAATACCTCATAATTGAATTCGTATAATCTTGGATAATAAATTACTAGAAGGTTCGAATACAAATGCTGACTTGGAATACTCAGAATTTTAAAATGAGTCCCTTAAAAGAGATGTTTTAGATGCATTAGGTATTTTTATCTTGCAGGAATAATTCGAAACGAAGAAAAAATTAAAACTGAAATTAGAAAAATTCAAAAATGTAAACAAAATATATTTGAAGAAATTTCTATACAATAATTTCATTTATATATAGAAAGACACAAATTATTTTGCAAATATATTTTATTGTAAAATATTAATAAATGCGTTGCAAATAATATTTATTGATTTTTAAAATATATCAGAAATATATAACATTTAAAAATTTGTGTTCCAAATATTTTTTTTGATTCAAACATATGAGAAAAGGCAGTTTTGCCCCCCTGTATGGGCGGTACCAGAAGAGGATATGGAAATACTCCCATTCTCAGCTGAATCGTGGATGCTTAAAACACATTGAGGTTTACATAATTTCAAGGTTTTTGGTGTACGTATTGATACGAGTAGTAAAGTTAATACAAAATTAATTTTGGTTTTTTTGGCATATGAGTCAGATTTTTTAATATCGACCTGTGAAGTTCATTATCCCCTCAACTTAGAGAGGAGTGTATATATCAGGGTATATATCATGGCAAAAGTGTAATACATCGATGGAGTGACCTAAGACCCTAAGTATGTTTAGCGAAAATTCGATTTGGGTAATTTTAAGTAATTTGAACAATGTCCGTCCGCCTGTCTGTGTGTGTGTGTGTCTGTCTACTGGCTGGTGCGCACAATAACTCTCGAAAGGATTGACCGATTGACCTCAAATTTAGTATGTATTTAATACCAGTACATACAAATACTTGAAATTTCGTACAGTGTAATGCTTTTATAGTACCTAGAGTCTAGAGAAAAGCGGCCGCTGTTGGCACGCCCCTTTTGGTACCTCCCACACAAATTGACCTTTTTGTACCAACAGTTAACAGATTTCAAATTTAACACCAGTGAATATAATACTTGAAATTTGTACGGTGTAATGCTTTTATAATATCTAAAACGCTCCTTTTGGCAAAACCGCTCCTTTTGGCACCTCCCACACAAATTAACAATTTTGTTCCAAATATAAACAGCATTTGATTTTAATACCAGTACATACTTTAAAATTATTAAATGCAATTAAAACAGATAATAATTTAATTAAACAAAAACAAACTTACGAATATTGTTTTGGGACTCAAGGTGAGGGTATTCATAAGTCGGTTCAGCCGACTGAACTTTCTTACTTGTTTTTTAATTTTTTTTGACAAAAATAGTAAGTATTTATTGAATAAAATTGGTTTAATGTAAAATATAGTAAAGGGTGGTTAAATTTTAAGGGCCGATGTTGAATGTGAACCACACCTAAACGCCAAGTTTTTTTCTGCATTTCATTTGACATTTCTCAATTTCAGACTAACTCAATTTGAACAATGGAAAGAAACACAATCGAGAACTCGTTTATGTTTTTTAAGCCTTCTACGAAAATGGGCGTTCAAATCAAAATGCATTTCATGCACTTCGTGATGTTTTTTTGATCAATATAATCGACCAAATGTGTCCACAATCGGGAGAAAACACCTGTGCATGCTCGCCCAGTTCGGTTGGTGCGGCTTATGGGCTGGCGACGTCATCGGGCCATACTTCGTCGAAATTAGGCCGGTCAGGCAGTTACTGTGAATGGTGTTCGCTATCGTGAGATGATAACGAACTTTTTATGGCCCGAATTGGAAGTTATGGATGTGGACAATATGTGGTTTTAACACGACGGTGCCACTTGCCACACAGCTAACGAAACAATGGCTCTTTTGTGCAACAATTTCAATGGCCGTGTCACTCAAGTCGTGGCGGTGTCAATTGACCGCCAAGATCGTGTGATTTGGCACCGTTGGACTTCTTTCTTTGGGGTTATTTGAAAGAAAAGGTGTACGTCGATAAGCCAGCAACAATTCAAGAGCTAAAGGATGAGATAATTCGGCACATTAACGGCATAGAACCTCAATTATGCCTCAGCGTCATCGAAAATTTGTACCATCGGATGGAGGTGTGCCGCCGAGGTATCGTCGGCCATTTGGCCGATATTTTGTTCCATACATAATTGAACCATACCAATATTATCATAATAAAAAGAAATGACAATAATTTCCTAAATAATTTGTGTTTTATTCAAAATCAACATAGGCCCTTAAAATTTCACCACCCTTTACATTATTGCCAAGTCTGAATTAGGTGTTGGACAAAAGCTGATGAGACCTTTTTCAAGTGGCCCACTGATTTTCAGAAACTTTGGAGGCCCATACAAAAAATTGGTCTCCAGTTTCGCCAAACCGAGTATAGGGTTATACTTCCCTTTGGTACACGCATTGAACCTCCCAGTTATGATACCAAATGCAGCATTAATTTCTGTTTTAAATCAATCATTTAAAATTTCTGAGTATTCCAGACCATCATTAGTTGTTAATCCTCCAAGTAATATATTTCGATTCAAGATTATACGATTTCAATTATTATTGTTTATTATTTTTACGACATGAAAAATTTCTAAAAAATTAACTTTGAATCACTGATATATTTAACACAATTTAGGTATTTTCTGAATACTTATTTAAATGCAAATGAATATTTGCTTCGGAAAAAAATCGTCCAAAATATATACATGTTGCGATGTAAAGAAAGATTTGTTTAGAACAACATCTTCCCAAATATATAATTTTTGTGTGTACCAAATATTATATGTTTAGAGTGTACCCTAAACATATATATGTTTCAAGCCGAATATGTTTGGGACAATATACTACAGAAGCGATTTTTTTTCAGCGTGTAGTAGGATCGAACCTATACTGTCAAGTCGGTGTATTTTTTTCACAGTTGCACAGTGTAATTAGTTTTATGGAAGGTAAAAATGGGCCGTTTGACCCACATTTCAAAATTAAACACTTTCCAACTCGGACAGTCCTTAATCGTTCTTGTTGAAATTTTGTGTTTTGAACTAATATTAAATAGGAACAAACTTGGTGCAAGTTTCATCCCGATCAGAAGACATCGGTTTTTAAAATGCACTCACTTGACATGAATAGAACCGTTTTTTTTTAATTCGGCACTACATATTTATAGTGGCTATATCTATTTACATCTGAACCTATTTTGTCTAAATTCAATGGGGTTCGTCCCTGGCGTGAAAGATTGTTTTGTCTAAAATTTCATCAAGATCGAGGTTAAATTGTGGCCTGTACTTTGCGAACAATTTTACATGGACAGACGTGGTTAGATCGAATCTGCTAGCATAGCACCGACAAAAATAAACTTATAATAACCTGAAGCACAGAGTGCTGTAGGGTATAATTAAATGATCGTAACTCCCTTAATAAGAGCCATAGAGCTGCTACTAAAGTTAGCTTTTTTGCTCTTTTGGTCAATATTTCAAACGTACATAATCTGCGATTCTTAGCGGAATGTGGCATGAACAAGTTTCAGCAGTTTTCATTTGCTTGTTTTCGAGGGAAGCGACACCAGAAATTTATTTTGCCAGTGTATAATGGAGAGGGAGGGTTTTCTGGAATTCTGATCTATGTATGACATACATAGATTGCATTAACTATGTCGAAATAGTGAGGGAAAATGGTTGGATTTGTAGTTGATGAGCGTTCCGGAGGGGTTTTGCAGTAAAAAGCTGATCCACTCACACACACTGGAAAAACAGTGGATTCGTCTTCTTCGCTCTTCTAATTTTCTAAGTCCTTATTACCAATCTTTGCGCCACAATTCGATAACTTTAAACAGCCATAACTCTGTGGCTGTGTTATTGTAGGACAATGTTTATGGACAACTTTAAATGGCCACAACTCCTTAACAAGAGCTTTAGATTAGAAAATGGCTTAAACTCATTAAATAAGAATCCTAGGACCCATTGTCGCCCATTTTTGGGCTTCTTAGAGATACACAATATTGTGTTTTTAGGTCTCTCATTTTTGGTCAACATTTTAAAACTTTTAAATGGGCATATTTCCTTAAAAAATAAATTGACCTAGAATGGTATCACCTATTTTCTTTGTATTCTTTTATGAAACTGGACTTTTTGTGCAAAAACAACTTAATTGTAAAATTATTGACCCATAGTTTATGTATATTTTGCATCCATCCTTCTCTTATTCATACAATTTTTATATACACAAATTTCTTCTACACATAAGTCATACCAACCACCAAAAATTGCTAGAAACAAGAAAACAATACAATTTACAAAAACTAGTGCAACCATACAAACTTAATCTCCAACTTGTTGGAAGAAACACTACCACAAGTGTTGTTTGTTTTATTGACAGCGCTGTAACTGACAAGCAGTGGTGTTCTTATTTCAAAGTATACTTCTAGGCGCAAAAGTTTGAACCCCGAATTATATACATTTCGAGTGCACTTGTTTTGTGGATATGTTCGGTGTCGAGCGGCACAGTGTTTCGCCACCCAACACACAGCAACAACACCAGCAATGACGACCACAACATCTTGAAGTAAAAACTAACGCACATGACAGCGCCAACACTTTAATTCAACTGTCGGAAGTAAATTGTTGCAACAACACCAGCAATGCCGCCAAATGCCAGCAACAGCAACAGGGCCAACAAAATACTTCAACCCAACAACAACAAATACGGCAAATGGCAAAGAACAATAGAGAAGAGGAAACCAACCGCACATAGTGAGAAAACAAAAAAACACAGCCAAAAAAGCAATAAATGAAACAACCACGGAAAATATCTACGAACAATGCCTCCGCCACACTCACTCACTTGCACACACACACATAGATACTACACACAGAACCACCAAAGAAAAACAAAAGAAAAGCTGATGCAATTTGCTGCTGATGAAAATAAATTCACGCCATCAACATTTCCTATTCCGAAGCCAACCAAAGTAAATGCTAAACAAGTCATAAGACTTTCTCGTACAATGAATGGAAAGGGTATATGGGTATATGAAGACCTTCGAGGTACCTTATGCCCGTCATAGTTGAGTCGTTGTGTAATATAATTTTCTTATATACATATCGCTCACTCACTTCAAGAGTGACATAACTCAAAATTGAAAAATGCCAAAATGTGAAACTTTAAGTCCGTATAAGAAGATAAGTAACATGAAATAATATGTTAAGAAACGCTTGAATAATCCGAAATATGGTTGTTTACTTATAGACCAAATTTTGCTGAGATTAATTTACCTCAAAAATTTTAAATTTTGAGTTATGTCACTCTTGAAGTGAGTGAGCGATATATCCCGATTTTGAATCTATAAAATAAACAAATTTCGGGCATATATTTATCAGAAGAAAAACCACATTGATAAAACTTGCCAATTTTTTCTTTATTCTTTTCAAATAGGATTGTGTGGGGTATCATATAGGCGTCACCGCCCGACTTTTGCCCTTCCTTACTAGTTTTGTTGTGAATTGTCGAAAAATTAGGACCATTTGCGTAAAAATGTATTGGGTCAAATTTAAAAATTTGGACCCTGGTATCCCCCTGGAATCGATTTAACACTACCTATGTACAGTAGTCGGCATAAGTATTTTGACGAAATAAAAATCGTGCATTTTTGACTTTAACTTTTAAATGGCTTAATAAAGAAGTCTTGTTTATTTTTTTCTTTTTATATAAAACTAATACAAATTTAAAAATAAGCAAACAAATATTTTTTCATAGAAACTTAAAAAGATATAAATTAATTAGTTAATTCATGTGATGGCACAAGTATTTTGACAAGTATGTAATACTAAGAAAACATAGTTTAAACTTAAGAAATGAAGAACAATTTAGTAAAATGTATAATCTCCATTGGCTTCAATAACTTTTTGAAGTCGTCTCGGTACTGAATCCACAAAATTTTGAAGAATCTCTGGAGATATCTCTTTCCAAAGGGAAGTGACCTCAGAAACTGTCTCCTCTCTGGTTTTATTTAACGAAACAGTTCTTCGGCTTTTCAAAAGACACGAGACGTTTTCTATAATATTTAAATCTGGACTTTAAGCTGACCAGTCCAAATTCGTAACACCAGCAGTCTTTTAAAAGTTACTTATCGTCCGGGCTTTGTGACATGATGCATTATCCTGTTGCAGGATAATAGATTCTCCAGTAAGCCTATCTCCGGAAGGAAATGCATTGTTATTTAGTGTACTCAGATATTGACTTTGGTTTATCGAACCGGTGATTGGAACTAAGTCACCCAGCCCATTATACGCAACACATCACCAGAACATGACAGAGCCTCCACCATGACTCACCTTTTCAAAAACCGGCCGTTTTTTTTGCCTTAATACCTTCGGCAGTCTTGCACAATTTTATGAGTTATACTCAACGGAGCTTTCATCTGTTTGTAGAACGCTTCTCCAGAACTCCTTTGGCTTGTGCAGATGTTCCTTTGCGAAGGGCAGTCGTTTTAGCTTGTTTGCCTTTGATATGTACGGCACGTCCATAGCTGTAATTGTTTTAAAATGTTCTTCCTTTAAACGTCGTCTGTCTGATTGCATTCTTGGTAGTCAAATACCATTGATCTGCCGCTGCTTGAGGCTTCAGAAATATATATTTTTTAAATTCCCGTAAAAGAACTCGGTCTTCAGCTGGCGTTGTTTTGGGCTTAGCACCTGATCTCTTCAAGTTTCTTATGTCATTATGCTTTTTAAACTTATTAATTTGGTAGTGTACACTGTACAGTTTGAGGTGACACATTAAACACATTTGCAATGTCTTTCACTGCCGTTCCTGCGTTAAATTTTGCTACCATTGAAGATCTGATAACCAAACTCAACTCAGCCGTTTTGCCCATGGGTTTTAATAGCTTTTAATAAATTTTTATTTTTTTATCAACGATAGTTATCAATTGAAGTTAAATGCTGTTTGGTTTTCACGTGCTCTAAAGTGTAAAAACAGTTACACAAAGATTCCGTCAAAATACTTATGCCACGCAAAAATTCGTTGTCTCCATGCATTCTTATACCCAAAAAAGAGAAATAAAAATAGATTCTTTGTTTTGTTCGTCATTTTTGCACCGTTATTTAACGATACTAAGCAAAGCTAGGTTCATAAGCCACAAAAAGATTTCGTCAAAATACGTATGCCGACTACTGTATATATTTTCTATGCAAATTCAAGGATATACAAGAATGTGCTTTTCGTCCAGCATTAGCAAATAAAAGTGTTATACGTAAATGTAATGCCTTTGTCCTTTGAAATGCCTACTGGTCTTTGAAGTCCATTTTATGATATTATTAAATAAAAACTTGCACTCTTTGAAATCAAATGTAACGAACATCAACATAAACTTAAAATACCAGAAAACTATTACAATTTGACGTCTGGTATAGCAACAACAAACAATGAACGCATATCATGACTTACAACTTAATAATTCTTTTAAAAAACAGGATCCAAAAAACATTTGATGCAGCAGAAATATACATACATCCAATCCTTCGGTGAATTTGTATCTGTGTTTGTCCTGCATAGCCAGACAAACAGATAGACGGACGCACGGGCGGCCAGGCAGACAGACAAGAGTAATCCTTTTTCTTCTTAGCACTGCTATTATTGCTTTAAAATTCACAACTATGTTCATTATTTTTATCTATCGCCATGAATGCGAAAGCACTTCCTCCACTCCATGGCCAGTGCTGAATATATGCATATATCGCAGTTACAAACATGTCTACACACAGTGGTTGCAAACAATGTAGGGGATACACAGCGTGCCTTAAGCAATTGAGAGTTGAACTAGATTGACCGAAAAAACGGCTATTGAGGTTTTGTTCAGTATCATCCCCTCCACTCAATTATGAAGAGATCAAAATCGGACTTGCTGCCTTCAAAATTTTTTGCGAAATCCGAATTTTTACCCAAATGTACAAATTTAATTACATTGATTTCTCAAATAATCGTGGACAAAATTTCCTTTAAATACGATAATTTTTAAGAAGTTTTATAATATCCGCGAAATTTGCAGCAATATTTTATTTCGATATTTTTTGGTAATCTATAAATCCGACTTACTCCGCCAAATTTTTTCAAAAATAGAATTATAATTAATGTTGTAAAGTTTATAAATATATTTTCATTCTACTTAAGTATATAGTGATATAGGCCTATACGCGATAAACATTTCGCGATGAATAAATTTCGAATAAAAACGATTTAATTTCTGAATTATTTTACTATATCCCAGCCAAATTTCCCATTAAGAAATAACCTGGCGGGTAAGCTAAGTTCAAAACCAGTAAGGAAAGACAGAAAGTCGAGCAGAGCCGACTATATAATACACTACACCTCCCAAACAATGCGAAAATGTGCATTGCGATAAGAATTTGGCGGTGTTCATACATGTGCGCTTACATGTCAAATCGGGTGAAACATACGAGTATATATAGGGGCTATATCTAAATCTGAATCGATTTTCCCTGAATTTAACAGCGTTCATACATATAATAAACCAGTAAGGAAAGGCTAAAGTCGGGCGGGGCCGACTATATAATACCCTACACCACTCTCGTAATATTGAATAACTCTGATATATAAATTTTGTAATTCATGTATAAATTGTTTACATAAATTTACTTTTGGGACATTTTACCTTAAATAATACCCTGTACCACAGTGTGGTGTAGGGTATAAAAACGATTGGATCTAAAGAGCCAAATCAGATGAAACATATATATGGGAGCTATAGCTAAATCTTTACCGATTTTCTTCAAATTCGGCAATGTTGGTTCATGGATCAAGAAACTCTACCATTCTAAATTTCAAAACGATTGGATGTAAAATATAGCTTCTATAGCACTAAAGGGCCAAATCGGACGAAACATATATATGGGAGCTATAGCTAAATCTTAACTGATTTTCTTCAAATTCGGTAGTGTTGGTTCATGGACCAAGAAACTCTACCATTCTAAATTTCAAAACGATTGGATGTTAAATACAGCTTCTTCAGGACTAAAGAGCAAAATCGGACGAAACATATATGTGGGAGCTATAGCTAAATCTTAACCGATTTTCTTCAAATTCGGCAATGTTGGTTCATGGATCAAGAAACTCTACCATTCTAAATTTCAAAACGATCGGATGTAAAATACAGCTTCTATAGGACTAAAGGGCCAAATCGGACGAAACATATATATGGGAGCTATAGCTAAATCTTAACCGATTTTCTTCAAATTCGGCAATGTTGGTTCATGGATCAAGAAACTCTACCATTCTAAATTTCAAAACGATCGGATGTAAAATACAGCTTCTATAGGACTAAAGGGCCAAATCGGACGAAAGATATATATGGGAGCTATATGTAAATCTGAACCGATTTCAACAAATTTAATAGCGATCTTAACAGCCGCGAAATACTCTAAACTGCAAAATTTCAGAACGATCGGAGTGAAATTGCGACCTGTAGTCGACGAACAACTTTACATGGACAGACGGACGGACGGACGGACGGACATCGTTAAATCGACTCAGCTAGTGATTCTGAGTCGATCGGTATACTTTAAGGTGGGTCTAGCTGTGTTATTTTCAGGTGTTACAAACATCTGCCGTGAAACAAACTTATAATACCCTGTACCACAGTGTGGTGTAGGGTATAAAAACTCTCTCTGGGCCTAAAGAAAGATATGTGCAAAGTTTCGTTGAGATCGGACCATAATTGCGACCTGTACTTGATTACAAGTATACATCTAATGACAGACAGACATAGCTAATTCGACTCAGAAAGTGATTACAAGTCGATCGGTATAATAAACAATGGGCCTATTTTTTTCCTTTTGGGTGTTACAAACAAATGCACAAAGTCATAATACCCTGTACCACAGTGTGGTGAAGTGTATAACAAGTAACTCAAGCTAAAACAAGTAAAAAGTTTCAGTCGGGTAAACCGACTAAGGTATACCCTCACTTTGTGAGTAGTGTAACATTGAATATTCGCCGAATTAGATACTTTAAATACTTTAATACATACTTTGCCGAATTATAACAGTTTATGTGCACTGGTATATTAACGTTATGAGATATTAAATTGTGGTATTATTTAGCCAATTTGTGTGGGAGGTACAAAAAGGGTCCTGGTGACAACGCCCATTTTTCACAGGGCTATAGGCACTACAAAAGCATTACACCGTACAAAATTTCAAGTATTTTTATACACCGGTATAAATGCTATAGGCTGTTAACTTTTGGTGCAAAATGGTACATTTGTGTGGGAGGTACCAAAAGGGGCGTGGCAACTTCGCCCATTTTTCTCTAGTTGATAGCCGCTACTTATATACTATGTGTGGAATTTCAGAAGATTCGAATAAGTAGTATAGCAGTTATTAAAGAATCAATATTTCACAACATTTAAAACCCTCTGTGGGGGAGGTGCTAGTAGGAGTGGACCAATTTGACCCATCTTCGAACATAGCCGGAGATAGAAAAAAATATTACCGCATACCAAATTTGAAGTCAATCGGTTACTCCGTTCGAGAGTTATCGTGCGCACCAGCCAGCAGTCAGGCAGACAGACGGACGGACGGACGGACATTTCTCATTCGACTTAAAATGACCCAAAACGAACATACTTAGGGTCTTAGATAACTCGCCGAACATACTTAGGGTCTTAGATAACTCCTTCGATGTGTTACACTTTTGGCCGTAGCAACTGATATATACCCTCGTATCACTAAAGTGAGAGTACAAAAATAATCACATACCCCCAAGCTTACAATTATTCAAAAGTTAGCGTGTAGGTGAGTAATAACACAGTACAGCATTTTTCAGCTCATAGATTTGGGTAGTATCAATCAATATTTCACTAAAAGTTAACCCTTTGTGGGGGAGGTGCCCATCCATCTTCGAACTTAGCCGGAGATAGAAAAAAATATTACCGCATACCAAATTTGAAGTCAATCGGTTACTACTTTCGAGAGGTTTCGTGCGCACCAGCCAGCAGACCAACAGACAGACAGACGGACGGACATTGCTCAAACAAAATTGAACGTAAACAGTCAAATTGCAGACCAATCGATGCCTACATTAAAAAGGTGGATCGTTGAGGTCAATTATTCATGCGAATGGTTGGGTAAAATTAAGGAAAATGTACCCAATTAACATAGCCTTACAAATGCAGATTTCAAGAGACTGATAGACAAATGGACTTGGCTCAATTGTCTTATCATTCGTATCTGCATTTAAAATATAGAGTTATTTCCGAATCTATCTATCTATCATTTTAACATACTAATTTATAAGTACACGAAAGTGCACATTTTGTCATTAGAACGGTCTTCAATATTTTGTGTTAAACTGCACTTCGATGTATTTTAATTCGGATTTCTGAGACACATATCTACCGCACAGAAAATCCTGATATATATATCTGTCTCTGAAACATTTCCTTCTCCTGCAAAAGCTCAAGATCTGTATGTAAAGGGCGACTGATGAAAGCTGCTACCAAAAAAAAAATTAATAACATTTTTTCTATTTAAAGAATCTGGTTAATTTTTTTTATTTTGCAGATTGATTTTTAGATTTAACAAAAATGGATAACTGGGACACTGAAACAAGAATTTGGATTGTCCGCCGCTATTACGCACTGAAGTCCGTAGTTTCGGGTCAAAGAGAGTATAGGGGCACGTTTGGCGGCAATCCTCCGAGCAGATGAACCATAAAGAGACTTGTTAACAATTTTTCCTAGCATGGGACAGTCAACAGAAGACCTTACCATCGAAACCCTTTAGTTCGGACGGAGGAAACAATCGCTGCTGCAGCTGATGCCATACAAAACAATCCAAGAGTTTCGACAAGAACCTTATCTGCTCAAATGGGTATAAGCAGACAGTCATTGCAGTCAATTATGCACAAAGATTTGGAGTTATTCCCATATAAAATTCAAATGGCCAACAAAGTGAACTCAGCAGACTTCCCGATTCGCTTGGAATTTTGCCAAAAGATGCTTCAAATGGTGGAAGAGGACGGAAACATGTTGAATTATCTTTTCATGTCTGACGAGGCCCCCCAGGTCGCCTGACCTTACTGCACCTGACTTTTTCTTGTGGGGTTATTGCAAACAGGAAGTCTACAAAGCAATACCAACAAATTTGAATGAACTAAAGCAATCCATTCGAGAAACAATTGCGGCTATTCCCGTCTCAACTCTTCAAGCAGTAATGAACAACTTTTTGGTAAGATGCCGCACATGCATCAACGAGCAGGGGGGGCATTTAAATTCCATTATTTTTAAAACTAATTAAGCTATATTTAATTAAATTTAATGAGCTTTAACATGAATAAAAGAAAACTGAATTCCATACACTGAAAAAAGTTATTTGAGTTTCTTAATGTAGCAATATTCATCAGCCACCCTGTATATGGAAGAATCTTGTGATGCCTATTTTTTACGCTTTTATAATTTTTGTACTCCCATTTTCACGATTTTCGGTCAAATTTATCTGGCAACTTAGCGGTACAGTGCATCAAACAAATTTTAAAAATGGCGAATTTATTAACGAAATTCAAAAGGGCCTAACAACAAATTATTTCTTGCAATTTTCACAAAAAAATTATAAATCATATTTGTGTGATTTTATATATGTATGCATCATTGATTTTGAAGCAATAGATGATTATCAAACAAGTTTGTTTTACATATTTCATGATACGGTAAAATCCGAACTGGACTGGACATAAACCCGAAAAACGCAAATAGCATTTTGTTACTTTTTATAAGCACGCTCAGAAACTGAAGTCAAAACGGAGTCTACTTTCTATGTTCTGTTTTATAAAGTTTTGTTTTAATGATCTGTTTTATACGTATATTTTATGACCTTGTGGGCATTTTTGCGATTTTTATGGCACTACATGGTTTGTTTAGGTTTGTGTAGGTTTGTTCCTCATTTTTTTCTCCTATTCAGTATCTACAACACTTACCAAAATTTTGCAGATAATTAATCCTAGGAAAAAGTGGTCAAACATCCGACTTGCCCAGCTGTTAAGTGTTTGCGCCCTAGTCATTCTATAACACATTGCAACACATAGAAAGTAGACTCCGTTTTGACTTCAGTTTCTGAAAGTGCTTATCAAAAACGACAAAATGCCATATGCGCTTTTCTGATTTATGTCCAGTTCGGATTTTACCGTATCGTGAATATTTTGGCCGAAGCTTGATTTTTAGCATTTTGTACTTTTGTACAAATGTACTTTTTCAACTGATGGAATTTTGTTTTACGACCCTCAGCATAAATGTAGGTATAGACAAGGGGGAAATATGTAAAACAAACTGGTTTGATTGCTTCAAAATCCCAAAATTGTCGAGAAATTGTTGATTTTTTGAGACAAATCGTAAAACAACGTTCCAAAAATGGGGATGGCGGTTGTGACATTTTACTATTGTGTTTTCGTTTGTTTTATTTTGGTCCACAAATCAATTTTGATTTGTAATTTGTAAATTTTACTATATATCGTCATCAGAAACGAAAAACGGCCTATCATCATATTTGAAAATATAACAGGAGAAGCAAAAAACTAAATAAAACGAAAAGCTGTCCTTAGAAAAACGGGGTTTTCAGAATAATATCTAAACGTAATGATGCATATATAAAACAAGTTATAAAGTTCAGTCGGGTAAACCGACTTATAAATTGCCTCACCTTGAGTCCCAACAAAATATTCGTAAATTTATTATACCCTCACTTTAGTGTGACGAGGGTATATATCATTTGCTACGGAAAAAAGTGTAACACATCGAAGGAGTGATCTAAGACCCTAAGTATGTTCGGAGGAAATCCGTTTTGGGTCATTTTAAGTCGAATGAGCAATGTCCGTCCGTCTGTCTGTCTGTCCGTCTGTCTGTCTGTCTGTCTGTCTGTGTGTCTGCTGGCTGGTGCGCACGATAACTCTCGAAAGGAGTAACCGATTGACTTCAAATTGGGTATGTGGTAATATTTTTTTCTATCTCCTGCTAAGTTCGAAGATGGGCCATATTGGTCCACTCCTTCTAGTACCTCCCCCACAAATGGTTAAAATGTTGTGAAATATTGATTCTTTAATAACTACTATACTACTTATTCGAATCTTCTGAAATTCCACATATAGTATTAGTTTATTAGTCGCTATTAACTCGAGAAAAATGGGCGAAGTTGCCACGTCCCTTTAGGTACCTCCCACACAAATTCACCGTTTTGCACCAAAAATTAACAGCTTATAACATTAATAACGGTGTATAAAAATACTTGAAATTTTGCACAGTGTTATGCTTTTATATTGCCTACAGTCCAGAGAAAAATGGGCGTTGTTGCCACGCCCCTTTTGGTACCTCCCACACAAAGGTACCATTTTGCACCAAAAGTTAACAGCTTATAACATTAATACAAGTGTATAATAATACTTGAAATTTTGAACAGTGTAATGTTTTTATAGTGTCTATAGTCCTGTGAAAAATGGGCGTTATCGCCACGCCCCTTTGTGTACCTCCCACACTAAATTGCCAAATCATACCACAATTTAATATCTCGTAACGTTTATACCAGTGCATATAAACGCTTATAATTCGGCGCAGTGCAATGAATTTAAAGTATCTACTGTTCAGCGAAAAATAGGTGTATTTGTTAAAAACATTCTGGTACCTCCCACACAAATTGACAGAATAATTCGTGTAATATTCAATATTACATTACTCACAAAGTGAGGGTATGCCTTAGTCGGTTTACCCGACTGAAACTTTCTTACTTGTTTTTTTTTTGTTTTAATTAAATTAGTATCATTTTAAATTGCATTTAATAACTTAAGAGTATGTGGTACAAAATGGTCCATTTGTGTGGGAGGTACCAAAAGGGACATTGCTATAACGTCTGTCTGTCTGTCTGTCTGTCTGTCTGTCTGTGTGTCTGCTGGCTGGTGCGCACGATAACTCTCGAAAGGAGTAACCGATTGACTTCAAATTGGGTATGTGGTAATATTTTTTTCTATCTCCGGCTAAGTTCGAAGATGGGCCATATTGGTCCACTCCTTCTAGTACCTCCCCCACAAATGGTTAAAATGTTGTGAAATATTGATTCTTTAATAACTACTATACTACTTATTCGAATCTTCTGAAATTCCACATATAGTATTAGTTTAATAGTCGCTATTAACTCGAGAAAAATGGGCGAAGTTGCCACGTCCCTTTAGGTACCTCCCACACAAATTCACCGTTTTGCACCAAAAATTAACAGCTTATAACATTAATAACGGTGTATAAAAATACTTGAAATTTTGCACAGTGTTATGCTTTTATATTGCCTACAGTCCAGAGAAAAATGGGCGTTGTTGCCACGCCCCTTTTGGTACCTCCCACACAAAGGTACCATTTTGCACCAAAAGTTAACAGCTTATAACATTAATACAAGTGTATAATAATACTTGAAATTTTGAACAGTGTAATGTTTTTATAGTGTCTATAGTCCTGTGAAAAATGGGCGTTATCGCCACGCCCCTTTGTGTACCTCCCACACTAAATTGCCAAATCATACCACAATTTAATATCTCGTAACGTTTATACCAGTGCATATAAACGCTTATAATTCGGCGCAGTGCAATGAATTTAAAGTATCTACTGTTCAGCGAAAAATAGGTGTATTTGTTAAAAACATTCTGGTACCTCCCACACAAATTGACAGAATAATTCGTGTAATATTCAATATTACATTACTCACAAAGTGAGGGTATGCCTTAGTCGGTTTACCCGACTGAAACTTTCTTACTTGTTTTTTTTTTGTTTTAATTAAATTAGTATCATTTTAAATTGCATTTAATAACTTAAGAGTATGTGGTACAAAATGGTCCATTTGTGTGGGAGGTACCAAAAGGGACATTGCTATAACGGCCACATTTCTCTGGATTCTAAATATTATAAAAGCATTACACCGTAAAAAATTTTAAGTATTTGTATTTACTGATCTTAAAGTTAAAACCTGTTAACTTTTGGTACAAAATGGTCCATTTATGTGGGAGGTACCAAAATGGGCGTGCCAATAACGCCCACTTTTCTGTGGACTCTAGGTACTATAAAAGCAATACACTGTACAAAATTTCTCGCATTTATATGCACTGGTATTAAAGTTATAATATGTTAACTTTTGGTGTAAAATGGTCCATTTTTGCGGGAGGTACCAAAAGGGGCGTGATATGACGGCCACATTTCTTCAGGTACTATAAAAGCATTACACTGTACGAAATGAAACGAAATTGCCAGTATTTGTATCAGGGATGTAACGATTATTCGCATATGCGAACGCGAATTATTTGCATCATTTTAACATTAGCATTCGCAAAAACCATCATTGGATTATTCGCTTTCGCAAAAATATATTTCAGTATTCGTTTCCATTTGTTAAAAGTTTTAAATCTCCTTATTCCCTTCACACAATTTGAAGATATTAATACCAATGAAAACCTCTGCCACTTCTCTTCAAAACAGTTGAAAAAATATGTTTGTCCTTGTGGTAACAGGAGGTAAAACAAGTAAGAAAGTTTCAGTCGGGTAAACCGACTAAGGTATACCCTCACTTTGTGAGTAATGTAATATTGAATATTCAACGAATTATTCTGTTAGATTGTATGGTAGGTACCAGAACGGGTTTAACAAATACACCTATTTTTCGCTGAATAGTAGATACTTTAAATACATTGCACTGCGTTATGAGATAATTAATTTTGGTATGATTTGGACATTTTGTGTGGGAGGTACAAAAAGGGGCGTGGTGATAACGGCCATTTTTTACAGGGCTATAGACAATTCAAAAGCGTTACACTGTGCAAAATGTTGTGGCATTTTCGTGCATTGGTACTCATGTTGTGAGCTCTTAACTTTTTGTGCAAAATTGTACCTTTGTGTGGGAGGTACAAAAAGGGGCGCGGCAATAGCGTCCATTTTTTACAGGGCTATAGACACTATAATAGCATTACACTGTAGAAATTTTCAAGTATTTTTATACACTTGTATTAATGTTATAAGCTGTTAACTTTTGGGTCAAAATGTTACCTTTGTGTGGGAGGTACCAAATGGGGCGTGAATATAACACCCATTTTCACTGGACTGTAGGCACTATAAAAGCATTACACTGTACAAAATTTCAAGTATTTTTATACACTGGTATTTATGTTATAAGCTGTTAACTTTTGCTGCAAAATGGTGCATTTGTGTGGAAGGTACCAAAAAGGGGGTGGCCAATTCCCCCCTTTTTCTTGACGTGGTAGCGTCTAACAAACTAATACTGTGAAATTTCAGAAGATTCGATTAAGTAGAATGAAGGTATTAAAGAATCAATATTTAACTAAAAGTTAACCTTGGCCCATTTTTCTCGAGTTGATAGCGACTAATAAACTAATGCTATGTGTGGAATTTCAGAAGATTCGAATAAGTAGTATAGCAGTTATTAAAGATTCAATATTTTACAACATTTTAACAGTTTGTGGGGGAGGTACTAGAAGGAGTGGACCAATATGGTCCATCTTCGAACTTAGCCGGAGATAGAAAAAATATTACCACGTACCAAATTTGAAGTCAGTCGGTTACTCCTTTCGAGAGTTATCGTGCGCACCAGCCAGCAGACAGACAGATAGACAGACAGACAGACGGACGGACATTGCTCATTCGTCTTAAAATGACCCAAAACGAATATCCGCTGAACATACTTAGGGTCTTAGATCACTCCTTCGATGTGTTACACTTTTTTTCGTAGCAAATGATATATACCCTCGTCACACTAAGGTGAGGGTATAAATATGGAAAACATTCTTAATACTTGAATATCCTGGAAAAGTATCAATTCAGTTCCTTAAATTTGATGGTACTAAAGGATCAAACTATTATTCGCATTAGTTTTCGCAAAAATGCATATTTCACTATTCGGTTTTGCATTCGCATTCTCAAGAAATATATTTCAATATTCGCTTTCGCATTCCCTTTCGCTAAAGTCACTTTCGTTTCATCCCTAATTTGTATGCACTGGTGTTAAAGTTATAAACTGGTAACTTTTGATACAAGATGGTCTATTTGTGTGGGAGATACCAAAAGGGGAGTGTCAATAACGCCTTCTTTTCACTGAACTCTAGGTACTATAAAAGCATTACTCTGTACAAAATTTCAAGTATTTGTATGAGCTGATCTTAAAGCCATAAGCAGTTAACTTTTGGTGCAAAATGGTCCATGTGTGTGGAAGGTACCAAAAAGGGGGTGGCCAATTCCCCCTTTTTCTTGACGTGGTAGCGTCTAACAAACTAATACTATGTGTGAAATTTCAGAAGATTCGAGTAAGTAGTATGAAGGTATTAAAGAATCAATATTTAACTAAAAGTTAACCCATTGTGGAAGGAGTGGACCAATATGGCCCATTTTCGAGCTTAGCCAGAGATAGAGAAAAATATTACCGCATACCAAATTTGAAGTCACTCGGTTACTCCTTTCGAGAGCTATCGTACGCACCAGCCAGTAGACAAGGTGATGGGATAAAATCACATATATGATTTATAACTTTTTAGTGAAAATTGCATGAAATAGAATTTTTAAGTATAAAAAAAAAATAGTTTGTTGTTATGCCCTTTTGAATTTCGTTAGTAAATTCGCCATTTTTAATATTACGCCGCTAAAAATTTTTCAGGATATGTATTTTGATGCACTGTACTGAAATACACCAATATGCAGCGTTGCCACATAAATTTGACCGAAAATCTTCAAAATGGGATTACAAAAATCATAAATGTCTCAGAAATCCGAATTAAAATACATCGAAGTGCAGTTTAACACAAAATATTGAAGACCGTTCTAATGACAAAACGTGCACTTTCGTGTATTTATAAATTAATATGTTAAAAGTTATACTACCTGGATTCGGAAATAAATATATATTATAAATGTAAAGGGTGGTTCAATTTTAAGGGCCGATGTTGATTTGGAATAAAACACAAATAATTTAGGAAATTGGTGTCATTTCTTTTTATTATGGTAATATTGGTATGGTTCAATTATGTATGGAACAAAATATCGGCCAAATGGCCGCCGCAACCTCGGCGGCTCTCCTCCATCCGATGGTCTAAATTTTCGATGAGGCATAATTGAGGTTCTATGCCGTTAATGTGCCGACTTATCTCGTCCTTTAACTCTTGAATTGTTGCTGGCTTATCGACGTACACCTTTTCTTTCAAATAACCCCAAAGAAAGAAGTCCAACGGTGTCAAATCACATGATCTTGGCGGCCAATTGACATCGCCACGATGTGAGATAACACGGCCATTGAATTTGTTGCGCAAAAGAACCATTATTTAGCTGTGTGGCAAGTGGCACCGTCCTGTTGAAACCACATATTGTCCACACCATTGTCCAGCGAACACCATTCACAGTAACTGCCTGACCGGCCTCATTTCGAAGAAGTATGACCCGATGATGTCGCCAGCCCATAAGCCGCACCAAACGAACTGGGCGAGCATGCACAGGTGTGCATGCTTGTTATAGTCACCTCTATAGGGTGACTATAACAAAATATGAACCGATTTGTAAAAGTTTTGCTTTGATGAAATATTGTGAGAATAGAATACAAACTGCAAAGTTTCAGCTAAATTGCTTTAAAAATGTGGTATCTAAGGCTCAAAAACAATATTTTGGAGCGACCTCTATAGGGGAGCTATATCAAAACATTGCCCGATATGATCCCAAAGAAGCGTGTTTACAACAGACGGACATGGGTAAATCGTCTTAGAATTTTACGACGATTAATAATATTTTATGGGGTCTCAGATCAATATTTAGAGGTGTTACAAACGGAGTATATACAAATGTTACAAAATGAATATACCCCCCATCTTATGGTGGAGGGTATAAAAAACGTCAAAATTACGATAAATCTTTAATTCTGGTTTAATCAAGTTGGCTCAATTAATAATTTAATGACCATAAGATTTGTTGTTTCTCAGAGTGGATTTTTAACACTTTTTCTATATTTTTTTTTCGGTATACCATACGGAATATCTCTTTTGGGTCTGAAGCAAGGATGTACATATTGAATATGAGAAAAAATGCGGAACAAACATACCCGAAAAATACTCGCAAAATGTTCTGTTCTGTTTTATAATGTTCTGTTTTGTACGTATACGTGTTACGTATTACGTATGGGTATTTTTCAATATTTTACTGACAGATAGTTTATGACTTTGTGGGCATTTTTGCGATTTTTAAGGCAGGATGACCTTTTTTCGGTTAGGTTTGTTCTGCATTTGTTTGTCCTATTCAATATCTACAAGTTTGCTTCAGACACAAAAGAGATATTCCGTACTGCATACCGAGAAACAAATATTGAAAAAGTGCAAAGAATCCATCTTGAGTAAAAAAAAATCGTATGGCCATTAAATTATTAATTAAATGATGCAGAAGTTCTTATTTTTGGGGCTACTTTCACGTCCAATTTTCAGAATTGAGTCCCAAAATCATGTCAAAACACACAACACAAGTGAAAATTCAGTCAAAATTCTCTTTACTGATATATTTATTGATTCGACCATTGGTTCGAATGAGTACTGATTAATATTATAATAAATGTTATTTATACGACACAGTGGATAATAAATAAAGGTAAAAGAGGGTTTTGACTGGTGTTTGTGTTAAGTTTTATGTGTTTTGACATACATATATATGGTTCTGAAAAATTTTTATAGAATATTTCATCCTCGCCATCCCCATTTTTAGAAGAGTTTTTTTCGATTCGTTAAAATAGAGGCAAAATTGTCGTTGTGTGGGGGATCTTGCTTTGAAACCATTATCCAGATTAAAAACTTGTGTAGGCATCTGTTAAAGGTAATGTAAGTCTAAATTTTCCTAAAGTTATTTCGAGTAAATTTGGCAAGTCGTTTCCGTGTTATGACACTCGCAAGTTATCGATTTCCCCAAAATTTTTGATTTATTTGTTTTACATATTTTTTCTCCTAGTTTATGCTTACAATTATGCCTCGGGCCGTAAAATAAAATTCCAGTCAAAATATTCACGATACGATAAAATCCGAACTGGAGCTGAACCATAATAATACTAAATGGCATTTTGTTACTTTCGATAAGCACTTTCAGAGCCTGAAGTCAAAACGGAGTCATCTTTCGATGACCTCGAAAAATTTGCACAGTAATATTGAGGAGCGTGTTATCGACATTTCGAAGAGTTATCGGACGTGAACGTATTTTTGTTATAGATTCGAAATTTCTTCATTTTCCAATTATGCAAATGCGTTTTGTAAAATTTTTTATGCAACTCACTGTGCACCGTGAAACATAGAAAACATTGAAATGTCTTCTGTTTGTTTTTCATTTCAAAACAAAGGCCCAAACACTAAATACTGCACAAACCAACCAACCGACCGAAGAACCCCGAACGCAGTCATACAAATGTGAGAAAGTCACGGTTTGCATTGCGCGTTCCCAGTGATAATGGTGTGAGTGTGTTTGTGTGGAAATCTAGGCTCATATCATCATGTACAAATCTATTTGAGGCAAAACAACTGCTCTCTCACACATACACACACAGAGAGTCGGAGTCATACACAGTCTTGCCAACGACAAAATATTCACCAAAATACATCAGAGCCTAACGCGGCAACAAAAACACTTGAAAAGTAAACTATTCGCTTTATATTTATGGCGGGATGTTTTTGGTGCTGCTGTTCTGTTCGTTGTGTGTTAGTGGGTATCTGCAAATAAGTGAGGGAATGTTAGTGAGTCTTTCTGCATATGAATGGCATGCATACATATGGATGAGATAGAGTTCTGCTTTATTTTCTCTTATCCTTGTAGTTGTTGTTGTTGTCGGTAAGGTTCACATTCACTTGTGTGTTTTTGTGTCATTGTGCAATGCTGAAATGCAATCAGCGGAATTGTAATTTAGCGGAAAAGGATGTGAGGCCTCGTATACTTCTACAACGACTACAACTACATACGAGAACGGGTACGGGTACTACAGTTGTTTGTTTCTTGTGCTTCTTCTTCTTGGCTGAGCTATGTTTCTGTTTCTTTTAATCCTCAACCATTTTTACACCGTGGCTCAAAGTGAAGAACTGCCCTAAATATTTAATCAAATAATTAAACTGTGATTCGAAATGAAATACAAAACACACAAAGCCCATTTATATCGTATAAGTGGACATTATTGGAAATGTAAGATTTCGAACATTTTTGATCTTAGAAGGAAGAACTTTGAGTTGAAAGTTATTGGAATCAATATTCATTAGTGATAATAGGTTTGTCTATATCAAGACATACACAAATCCTATAAAATAATGAAATTTCGTGCTTAAATTGTCGCAATATTCTTAATATTAATTAAATTTTCCTAAATTTAGGTACTACAAGATAAGGACACCTTTTGCCAAGTGTAAAAGCAAGACAATGTTTTCACTGAAACGATAGAGTAGTACCGCAGTTCCTTCAGAAACTTCTCCTCTTATTTTACTTGCGATAAGGTACTATGACCTACTGTACAAATATAGTTTATGAAACAGTTTGTTATTATTTCTTTTTTTTTCGATTGCTTACAATCACATTATGTATAAAAGGGGTTTCTCTCACTTGAATCTTTCGTTCTTTTTGCCATATTGTTAACATACTTTTTGCACAATTATAGCAAAACAAAAGCGGGAAGACACTTGCAGAAGTATTCGTTAAATTAATGACTTTTGTAACAATCGCATTATGCATAAAGAAGTTTCTCTCTCGCTAAACTCTTTACACAGAGAAAAATCAGGAGGGAGCTTTATGAGGCTATTCCTAATATATATAACATACTATAAATTAAAATGTTAATTAGGTATCAGTAACTGTTTAGCTAACAATATCCTTAATTATGAGCAAGAGCCTAATTTTTAAACTAATACGGATATCGGTACTTCCATTCCAGAGTACGTTAAGTCACTTTTCCTTTAACTCTCCACTTTTGTCCATAACTTTTGATTGGGTGATTATCACCGAAGTTTGACAGCATATAATTTGGAACATATTATTAGAAATTAGAATTTAGTATACTATTATTAGAATTTAAAAACAAGTAAGAAAGTTCATTCGGGTAAACCAACTTATGAATCCCCTCACCTTGAGTCCCAAAAACATATTCGTAAATATATTTATTTTTTGGTTTAATTAAATTATAATCAATTTAAACTGCATTTAATAACTTTAAAGTATGTACTGGTATTAAAGTTAAAAGCTGTTTACTTTTGGTACAAAATTGTCCATTTTTGTGGGAGGTGCCAAAGGGGCGTGCCAATAACGCCCACTCTTCTGTGGACTCTAGATACTATAAAAGCATTACACTGTCCAAAATTTCAAGTATTTATATGCACTGGTATTAAATGTATAAGCTGTTAACTATTGGTGTAAAATGGTCAATTTGGGTGGCAGGTACAGAATGGGGCGTGCAATAACGGCAACTTTTGTCTAGACTCTAGGTACCATAAAATCATCACTGTACGAAATTTCAGGTATTTGAATGCACTGGTATTTAGGTTACAAGCTGTTAACTTTTAGTACAAAAAGGTCCATTTGTGTTGGAAGTTACAAAAGCGGCGTTCCAATTACGCCCATCTCTGTACTCTAGGTACCATAAAAGCATTGTATGTACTGGAAATAAAGTTATAAGCAATTAACTTTTGGTACAAAATGGTCCATTTGTATGGGAGGTATCAGATATGGAGCGGCCACTTCGCCCAAACTAACACTATGTGTGAAATTTCAGAAGATTCGAGTAAGTAGTATGGATGGTATTAAAGAATCAATATTTCACTAAAAGTTAACACTTTGTGGGGGAGGTACTAGAAGGAGTGGACCAATATGGCTCATCTTCGAATTTAGCCGGAGATAGAGAAAAATATTACCGCATACCAATTTTGAAGTCCATCGGTTACTCCTTTCAAGAGTTATCGTGTGCACCAGCCAGCAGACAGACAGGCAGACGGACGGACATTGCTCAAATGACCCAAAACGGATTTCCGCCGAACATTCTGAGGGTCTTAGAACACTCATTCGATGTGTTACACTTTTGGCTCGTAGCAAATGATATACAACCTCCTCTCTAAGGTGAGGGGATAATTAAAGCTCCCTAAAAACACTACACAGTACAACACGAAAAAAATGAAGGAGTTTCGACAAAGGATTCTGGCAGAGGAGACAAAAATATACATGTGTCGGCGTTTTTAAAGATCACATCGTAATTTTAATTTTTAACAGTTTCCTTCTTTTTGTCCTGTTCGTGCAGTATATCGGTATATGAAACCATGTGTTCTTTCTGCGGTGTAGGTTATGTTCAGAAATTTTGTAGATAATATTGAGGTAAATATTTGTGTGGAACATATTAACCCTCTAACTCAAACACATAGCTCAACCATAACTTTGGGTTTTATTTTAAGAAAATGTAAAGAAGCCCTTAAAATGGTAAGGGTAGGGATGAAATGTCCTATAAAAAATTGACCATAAAATTGCTTTATATGCCAGCCCAGCAAAAACTCTCATTACCAGGTAACCTGGCGGGTAAGTGAAATTCAAAAGAAATAATGACTTACCGTTTAGCCACCCTTCAGACTATTTTTACATGGGCATGATATTGGAGGAAAGTACTTCCATGCAAGCATACGAAGAGTTAACAAATAACTACTTACCCCCACGCTTACGAATATCCAACATATAGGTACTTATTATTGTCATTTTAATAAGGGGTTGAATAACACCTTACCAATAATGATTTTCATATGTGTATATCGATTGCTTAATATAAAAGGCCTATCTCGATTTTGTTGTTCCTTAATAGGGGCACGAAAAACGAATAAAAACCAAACAAATTCTGTGACTAGACTTATGGGGTTTTTACAATACCTATAAATCCTTTATTTGCAACTATAACCCCCGAAAATTAAAAAAAAAAATTAAGGTGCATTTGACAGATTTCGACCAGAATAAAAAGAAAACGCAATTGTGACAAAAATCAAGATACGCCTTTTTTAATTGAATATGACGAGATTTTTTTACTCAAAATCTTACTAAGTTTCTAAATCAAATTAAGGGTTGTTTAATAAAAATTGGTGTTTTCGCATACTTTACAATACCCGACTTAAAAGAACTTACAAATAATTACATATTTATGTGAATATAAGTAAGTCATTATTTGTTGACTGCATGTAATGCAGAGGGTAATGAAATGTCATTACCTGGTAATGCAAGTGGTAATGACAAGTACTTACGAAGTTTTTGCTGGGAGAACAAACCAATGTCCAACATTTAACACAAACATTAAAAAAAACTGTAGGTATTCTGGATTTATGTGAGAATACATGCGTCGGCCAACGCCCCCACGCCAATATGCATGAGTACCAATCAATTCCGTGTGTCTGGACACTTTTGCCTTCCTCCTTGGTTAGGAGCGGAACCCATCTAAAACTCCTTGCCATTCTATGGGTCATGGCACCCGGTTGGTTTACAACTCCACATCCGAGAATATTCTCTCCCAGCGATTTTGGTTTCAACCACAGCCACCACGTTGCACCCAATAGGGTCTTCACCAATAGGCAGGCAGGAACCTGTGTGTCGAGGGCTTTCCTCACTCCCCTGGCAACATATTAAGTGCTCTGACTGCGTAGCCGAAGATACTACCAGTTAGAATCCAGAAAATGTAGGACTGGTGACCAGCCTGGGATCACTGTCCAGTCCCCACCCTCTTTACTGGTATCGTTATTGCTTCGACCACTAGGTCGTATGAATAACATTGCTGCACAAACAGACCAAAGGACAAAGGACATTGTAAGTCGTTTTGAGAATCTCGAGAAGAGTGATGCTTGACTTCCAAGTTTGGTATGTGTAAATATTATCTACTATTTCTGGCTAAGTTCAAAGATAGGTTATATTGGTCCACATATTCTTGTACATCCCCCAAAAAGGATTAAGATTTAGTGATATGTTGAATCCCTTGTATCTTCTATAATACTTATCATAATCTATATATGTATGTATATAAAATTGTTGCGTGACTGGCTGACTGATCATCGCCCAGGCCAAACGGCTGAAGCTACAATCATGAAATTTGGTGGGAGGATAGCCCTTGGGATGTAGACGTGCAAAATTCGTACTATTACCCGCACAATGGGGCAAAAAGGGGAATTATGGTACCACCGCCAAATCTAAACGGAATGAGCTAAAATCGTGAAATTTGGTGTGAGGATAGCCCTTATAAGGTAGACCCAGAAATTGACTGTATTTTTTAAAATCCTAACATTTACGCGCACAGTTGGGTAAAAAGGGATAAATGTGGTACAACGGCCAAATCCAAATGGTAAGAGCTAGAATCGTGAAATTTGCTGTGAGAGTAGTTCTTGGGACGTAAACTGGAACAAGCAGGGATTTTTTTTTTAAATTTTAGGGGCACAGTGGGACAGAAAGTGATAAATACGGTACCACCGCCAACTTTAACGCCTAGAATTAGAATGGTGAAAATTGAAGCGTGGGATGTCCTTCAGTCAGTTTTATTTCTAATCGTACTTTTCGGGACACAGTGGGGCAAAACGTGTAAAATAGGGTACAGTGGTTTAAAAATGTTAAATATGGTCCCATGGTTCTAGGGTAGATTTTGTAACATAAACTAGAGATCGGAAGTGATTTTTGGAAATACTAACTTTAACAGGCACAGTGGGGCAAAACGGGTTAATTATGGTGCATTGGGGCAAAAATGAATCAATCTGGCAAAATTGAAAGGGCACAGTGGGTCAAAAACATTAAATAATGTATAGTGAGCAAAAATGGTACAGTGGATAAAATGTGATTAAATATGGTACAGTTAAGGGTTAAGTATGGTAGAGTGGGGACACATTTTAAATATGGTACTGTGAGACAAAAAGGGTTAGATACGGTAGAGTGGGGCAAAAAGGATTAAATATGATACAGTGGGGCAAAAAGGATTAAATATGGTACAGTGTGACAAAAAATAGTTAGCTATGGTACAGTGGGCAAAAAGGGGCCAAAAGGGGGTTAAGTATGGTAGAGTGGTGAACATTTTAAAATACGGTACAGTGAGACAAAAAGTGTTAAATATGGTACAGTGAGACAAACTTGGTTTAATATGGCGCAGTGGGGCAAAAGTAGTTATGTATGGTACAGTGGTGCAAATATAGTTAAATATGGTCAAGTAGAACAAAATAGATTAAATATGGTACAGTGGGGCAAACATTTATTAACTATGATACAGTGGGGCAAAAAGGATTAAATATGATACAGTGGGGCAAAAAGGATTAAATATGGTACAGTGTGACAAAAATGGTTAACTATGGAACAGTGGGTCAAAAAGGGGCATAAAGGTGTTAAATATGATACAGTGGAGCAAATAGGATTAAATGTGGTACAGTGGGGCAAAAAGGGTTAAATATGTTACAGGGAGAAAAAGGGTTTTATATTGCACAATGGGACAAAGAAAGGGTTAACCATAGTACAGCGGGGAAAATATAGTTAAAAATGGTAGAGTGAGACAAAATGGGTTAAATATGGTACAGTGGGCCAAAAAACGTTACCTCGGAAACAGTGAGGCAAAAATGTGTTAACTATGGTACAGAGGGACAAAAATGATTATTACTATATGACAATGTGACAAAAATGGTTGACTATTGTAGAGTGGGTCAAAAAGGGTTATATATGGTACAGTAGGGAAAAAATGCTACAGTAGGACAAAAATGGTTAAATATGGTACTGTAATACAAAAAGGTGCTAAATCTGGGCAAAATCAAGGGAGAGAGGGCAACATCTGGAACATAAATAAGAGGTAAGAAATCCTTTTTTTTAATGTTATGATTTTAGTTAAAGTTTACTATTATTGTGCAGAGTGGCTAAAAGCTGTTAAATAAGGCTGATTATAGCAAATATGGTTAAATGTGGTACAGTGAAGCAAGTAGGGTTTAATATGGTACAGTGGGGTAAAAAATTGTAAATACGGTAATGTGTGGAAAAATGGTAAATGTCGTAAGTGGGGAAAAAGTGTTATATATATACTCCCAGATATGTATACAATTTCATACTTTAGAATAATAGTGGAATAATAAAATATTGAATTAAGTTACGTAGTGCAGTGATTCATAACCAGAGTGCAAATGTAAACCTTGGGGGAAAAATTAAATAAGGCACGGTAAGGTAAAAAGTTAAGGGTGTCACAGATAGGGGACATAAAGGGTGAAATACGGTCTAAAGTTGCGAATATGGCTCCTGCAATATAAACTATGATTTCTCTAAATGCAAATTATGACACTTTGGGTTGAAAGAATGGAGCGAAAATGATTAAATAAAGGGTTTTCCAACAAGAGGTGTTATTTTGGTATTTAAAGAAAAATGCAGATTAATGATCGCATGTTTATTTCATAATAAAGAGGAAGGTATGCCGTTAATAATGAAAAACAACATCAGCCAAATGGCCACCACGACCACGCTTACAGAACCATATCCTTTTCATGAAATTTTCCATAACCAAATCGCAAAGTGGCTGTAGACCTTATCTTTCACGTGGCCCCAAAAAGGGAACCATTTTTACCAAAAATTTATAGAGCATAGCTTTAAAACAAATTTTTTGAAATACCTAATGTACAGCGCACTATGGACCATTCTAGACAACTTGACAAGGAATGAAAATGGTCCCTTTACGAATGTAAGAATTAAAAAAGTGTCTTAATTAGTTCTCCCAAATAAAAGAGAGCACCATATTTTGGATCTTTTTGTCCTGTCTATTTAAAAAGTGAAAAAATTACCATTATGAAAATTTGTTGGCCTTTTTTTGTTACTTCCTAATAGTAAAAAGTTCGAATTTCGACAATCCGTTGTTATTTGATCTATTTGACAGTATTCCATATTTGGAATCTTTTAATCCCATTTTACCACAAAGTATAAAACAATTCAGTATACATTTTACTCTAAAAGAGACATTCATATTTTGTTTCTTTTTACTCAATAACAAATCATTTTGAGAATGGCCTTAAGATTATCAACTTAAGATGGAGCCACACTGCAAATATCATTATATATTTGTTTCAAGGGGTACATTCGCATTAAACATCACTATTTTAGCTCTAACCATTGGGATTTGTATTCCCATATTTATCCAATTTCTCCCCGCTGTGCACCTATAAGTACGAATTTCAAACAGACCAAATTTGAAGGTTAGGATTGAAAACTATTCTTACAAAAATTATTCTCTGATAATTTTTTCTAGGGAAAATCTTGTATCTGGCAACTGTTCCTTGGTTTCTGATAAGGTTCCCTTAATTATAAGAGTTCTCCGAAAACTTTTTCGTAGACAAATGTGATCTCTTACAGCCTCTCCTGAGCAAAAGTGGTCTGATGTTTGCATAGGGAAGGGTTGGTTTTGACAATTTTTTTCTTTGGAAAATATAATATGTGACAACTTTCATTTAGGATAATGTTATTTTGACAACTTGTAACGTGACGGCTTTTACTGATAAAAATCTTCGTACATAATTTCTTTATTTTATTTTTTACGAGCCACCCTACTATACAGAATTTACCTCACAGTTAAGGGCCACCCTTTTACACCGTCGCAGACGAACATGCATACATACCACATTACAGTCAACGACTATATGCATACACTTACAATACAGTACGATTTTCAGTACAGTGCATATTAATTTATGTCATACCTGGTATAATTCTCGTTCACTTTGTATAGTGGACCATATATGTGTTCCATCTTTTGCCATCATTCGACAGTGAGCCATCACCCCGATCGTGAGCAAATTACAATACGAAGTAACGCGCCGCGAACGGCCAGCTCGACTTCGGAAGTCTTGTAGCTGGAAATTTTTAACGCATTCGGGCAAATACATTGGTATCACAGAGACTTCGGTCTACTGTTTTAATCACAGAGACTTCGGCCTACTGTCCAATCCACAGAGACTGCGGTCCACTGTTGAAACCACAGAGACTTCGGTCTACTGTTCCACCACAGAGGCTTCGGCTTACTGTCCCACCACAGATGCTTCGGCTTACTGTTCAAACCACAGAGACTTCAGTCTACTGTTCAACCCACAGAGACTTCGGTCTACTGTTCAACCCACAGAGATTTCGGTCTACTGTTCAAACCACAGAGGCTTTGGCTTACTGTCCCACCACAGAGGCTTCGGCTTACTGTTCAAACCACAGATACATCGGTCTACTGTTCAACCCGTAGTTAGTCCAGTAGTATGTAATTAGATAAATAGTTTATAAGACGATGAAAACGCCGCCGATCCCGAGAAAGCTGAATGCAGCAACAAAACCCGAAGCAACCCGATTGCCGATCGTACTGCGTCCCAATGCTGAACCGTTTGCCGCAGATACACTAAGTTGAGAAGTTAGCCGAACCGACTCGTTTGCCGATCGTACTAGGTCCCGATGCTGAACCGTTTGCCGTAGATACATTAAGCCGAGTCCTTAACCGAAATCCGAACCGACCAGCTTACCGATCGTACTAGGACCCGATGCTGAACCGTTCACTGCGTATATCCCACGTCGAGGACCTAACCGAATCCCGAATCGATCCGCTTGCCGAGCGCACCGAATACCGACGCTGAATAATTTTCAGCACATACACTCAAGTCGAGGGCTCAATCAAATCCCGAACTGATCTGGTTGCCGAGCATCCGGGATACCAACGCGGAAGCAGTTGCTGCAGATGCTTCTATTAACGCTTTGCCGATTCGACATGACTTTGTAATCAGCTGCATCCAAATAGCAGTAGTCGAAGCGAATAGCACCCGATTAACTTGAAATCGCTATTAACTAAAGTTTCCGATCAACTTAAATCGATTATATGTACAGTTCCCGATTAACTAAAGCGGTTGTCAAAACTATATCCAACTTGAGTAATTTGTCGCATTTCATCCAAGTAGATTATAACTTAGATTACAACAATAAACAACTGAATTGTATTAATAGCCCCAAAAAGGGAGAACTACTTGTGATATTATTTAGTAAGGTTTGTGGGCCCTAATAGAGACCTTGGACACGACTGAACTTACCTCAGCCGAAGACAAAACCACGTTACAAACTTTCCTTAGGAAAAGATTGTCTGTGAAAACTTAGAGACAACATTACTTTAAAAAAGATAGTCTCTGATAGTCCTTATAATAATGTAGTCTCTGACAACTTTTCTCTTGGAAAAGATGGTCTCTAACCACTTTTCCTTATGAAAACATAGACAACATTTCACAGGGAAAAGTCAGGGACATTCTCTTAGGAAAATATGTTCTCAGACAGCATTTCCTTAGGAAAATATGCTCTCTATCAACTTTTCCCTATGAAAAAAAACTTTTCCTTAGGAAAAGATAATCTCTTGGAACTTTTTCATAGAAAAATATTGTCTATGACAACTTTTCCTTAAGAAATGATTGTCTCTGACAAGTCCTCCTTAGGAAAATATAGTCTCTGTAAACTTTTCATAAGAAAAAGATAGTCTCTGACAACTTTTCCTTAGCAAGAAGAGTCCTTGACAACTTTCTAGGAAAAGGTGGTCTCTGACAACTCAGCAAAGCACAGATGCTCATGGTCTGAGGTTTCCTTAGGGAGGAGTGATTTTTGACAAATTTGTCCTTTGGAAAATATAGTTTCTGGGAACTTTACTTTAGGAAAATATAATTTTGACAACTTTCCTTTGGGAAACATTGTCTGTGACAACATTCCTTAGAGAAGGATTGTCTGTGATGATCATTCTTAGAGAAAGATTCCAACTTTTCCTTAAGAAATGATTGTCTCTGACAAGTCTTCCTTAGGAAAATATAGTCTCTGTCAACTTTTCATAAGAAAAATATAGTCTCTGACAATTTTTCCTTGACAACTCAGCAAAAGAGGGTCTGAGGTTTCCTTAGGGAGGGGTGATTTTTGACAAATGTGTCCTTTGGAAAATATAGTTTCTGGGAACTTTACTTTAAGAAAAGATTATTTTGACAACTTTCCTTTGGGAACCACTGTCTGTGACAACATTCCTTAGGGAAGGATTGTCTGTGAGAATCATTCTTAGAGAAAGATTCCTCTGACAGCATCTCCTTAAAAAGATAGTCTCTGACAGTCCTTCCTTAGGAAGATATAGTCCCTGACAGCTTTTCTTTAGAAAAATGTAGTCTCTGACAACTTTTCCTTCTGTAACAAATTTTTCTTAGGAAGAGATAGTCTCCGACAACTTTTGTTTATAGTCTCCGACATCTGTTCGTACGGAAAATATTGTCACTGACAACATTTTATAAGGAAAAGATTGTCCCTGATAACTTTTCATAATGAGAAGATTGTTCCTGATAACTTTTCATAATGAGAAAAAATCTCTGACAAATTTCCTTAGGAAAAGATAACATTAGTAACTTTCACTCCCTTAGGAAAATATAGTGTCTATCAATCATTCCTTAGGAAAATATGATCTCTGGCTACCTTTCCTTTGGAAAATATTGTCTCTGACAACTTTTCCTTAACAAAAGACAATCCCCCACAATTTTGATTTAGGAAAGACAACCTGACAACCTTCTGACAAAGGAAAGTCTCTGACAATTTGTCCGTATGAGAGGAAAGTCTCTGTCAACTTTCCTTAGAAAAATACAGTCTCTGACAAGTTTCCTTATAGAAAGATAACCTCTGATAACTCTTCGATAACGTTTCTTAACGGAAATATAGCCTCTGGCAGCATTTTCTTAGGAAAATATAGTCTTTATCAAATTTTCCTTTGGAAAAGATAGTCTCTGACTACTTTTCATTAGGAAAATATTGTCTCTGACAACTCTTTCTTGGTGAAAGACAAACATTTCTTAAAATGATAGTTTCTGACAAGTTTTTAGGAAAAGGTATTCTGTAAAGTATTCTGTAACGGCTTTTCTTTTGGGAATGATAGTCTCCAACATAATTTCCTTAAATATGGTAATTTGTGACAATTCCTTAGGAAATGATAGTTTTTGAGAACATTTCTTTAGGAAATGATTTTATTTCACAGCTTTTGCTTATGACGATATAACATAAGGCGTAAATCAAGAGATTGTGTCATATAGACTATTTTATATTTTTTAGAAATTGGCCCCACTTCGTAGAGTTTTGGAAAATAAATGTGAAACCCAGTCATTCCACTGTACGTAATCGAGACTCTTTAGTTATATCTTAAGGGTTAACTTTAGCAAAATACGAATCCACATTTTACAAATAATAATAATATTTTCAGGTTTTTTTCAGTTTTATTGTTTGTTATTCTATTCAATTGTGGAATTAGTCCGTCAATATAGGAACAAATTATTCACATTATTGTATACAGCAGGGATGATAATTGAGAGTAACCAAATGGTACAAAAATCGTTCTAAAAAGGTACTTTATGGACGCAAAAAGTACCAATTTTAAAATTTGTTTAAATTCTTCTTGAAATCTTGAAATATTAATATACAAATTAGTAAGATCCAGTAATACATGAATAACTTCTTGATAACAAGCTACTAGAAGCTTATAGCAGCATAAAACCTTTGGTTTGTACTACCCCATACCAAATTATTGGAGCAAAATAAACACACATATAATGGTTAACTATCTGAAATGCTTCATTTGTAAATCGTACAGGTCGCAAATATAAACCGATATTTACGGAAATTGATACAAAATCATTTAGACTCTACATATATAGAGGTACCTTCCAATTAGAATTCTTGCCTCTCTTGAGAACAAATTTTTAGCCGATTATGATGAAATATGTTTCATATTGCAGAAAATTATCTGTAGAAAAAGTGATTTATGTCGGTCCAGTTTTAATTGACTTTACATTTTATTTTATCCAGTATCGCTCCTGGTTAGAATTGTTTCACGTTTTGATATACGATTATACCACGTGATGGTTCCAGACGAATTTGAATTTTTGGTGTAGATGCCACGTTTTACAACCTACGTGTCTTTAATATTTTCTTATAGGTTTTTAATTTCGTTAAAAACGCAAATTTGTCAAATCGCAAATTTTTTACCTTTTGAAACTGGAAAGTCGTGATTTCATACACAATAAAAACAAACAGAATTTTGTTGTAATATAAAGAGCCAAACATATTTCTTGGCGTTGCGTAGTTATGTCGAACCATGTCGAAAGATACTTCTATAATTTTTTGGAAAAAGTGTATATTATTTTCATGCAAAGACATGTTTGATGGAAAAAGTATCAAATGTGTCGCGGGAGTATCACGGTACTTTGAGGGTCTGAAAAGTACCAAAAAAAGTACTAAAGTATCAAATTTATCATCCCTGGTATACAGCTCCTTTAATTGCTCTCAGCATTCTATTGAAGTAGTTGTAGAACTGGCACCAAGACATTAATTTTTCATTGTATTTTTTCCTTCCGGAATATAATGTGCTATATATTTTTTTGGATTTTCAAATGAAGAACTTAATTCCAAAAATCCGCAAAAGTAAGCGAGTCTAAAAATAGAACAATCAAATTGTCAGCTTAATCCAAAAATCTAAAAGTCCTTCCTAGAAAGGAAGCGAAGCTATCGAAAAAATCTTGTTCCCTATAAATACTTTGTACAATTTAGCGTTGATGAGTGCGACGAATTTTTTACTGGGCATGTGTATATTTTTCAGTATGGAAAATATGAAAATTTTCTGCGTGTAACTTTTTCTCCACATTGTTAACATACTTTTTGCTCAATTACAGCAAAGTAAAAGCGGATAGACAATTGCAGCAATATTACTTACATTTTCCCTTTTTCATGGTTCTCATTTATTTATAATTACAGTCGTTGTTCCTTTTATCCTACTTTATTCAGACATACATTGTCCGTGCCGTGGAGCGAATAAGTAATAATAATTCCTTAACAATAGACGTATACTTCATGTCATATTGCTCATACGTGATCATAACCCCGACAAAGAGTCAAACAAACGTATTAAAGGATTTTCATGAGATAGTCATAGAAAGTAATTGATTGACAGAGAAAGAGTTAATATTAATATAATATAATAAATATTTAATATATATATATATATGGCAGAGAAAGAGTTAATATTCTTCGATGTTTTCTTCTTTTTATTACAATAATGATTTAAACTAAATTAAATATTTATGAGAGGGAAAATATGTTTTTATTCAGATAACTATGTGAGATAATATATAGATCAATAGATAATGATGAACAGAATCCATTTGTTTAGGACTCCTAAAAATCGAAAATTGGCTATTTACGAGGTTATTCCATTAAACAACAACAACTATTAAAAAATAAAAAATGCGGAAAATGTCATACATTCAATAATTAGAAGTAGGCGAGCATTGGAGTAACTTTATTAAAGTTATGAGATATTCATGTTAGATAAAATTTGGTCTTTTTGTTTGGAACGTGCCAAAAGGGGTGTATCAAATACATCTGTACATGTTAATATTCAATGAACTGTACAGACTGCAAAAGTAACAAATAAAGATTTTTTAATTAAATAAAGATTATAACACCAGTGAAGAGAGTATATACTTAAATGCGGTAGGTTCATTATATATATAACTGTCAATGACCGAGGTATTCTTTAAATACCTTGTCTCAGATCGCCATCAATATCGGGGAGAAGTAGTTCTTCTAGTTACTGTACTTTAAGATAGAATATTTGAATTCGATGATTAACAATTTATGGCGAATAATGTGTTTTTCATTTTACATATTTTGTGTTTCTTCCCTTTTAACGACTCTCTTTTTGGCTTTATCAAAACAAATTATCCCCGCTATCATGGAAAACATAAAAAGCAATAATTTATTGTTAATTTATTGTAAAAGTCTACTTCAACTACAGCTCGAATAACCACTATTAGCACCGCTAACCAACAAGGACTTCAACAACAACAGTGTTCCGCAACCTTCATGGCAGCAAAAAAAAAAAGAAAATTCAATACATTTGCATTAAATAGACTTAACTTCATTTAATATTCGTTCCTTCCTTGTTGTGTTTTGTGTTCTGTTTTCGCCACATTTCTGGTAATAAAACAAAACAAAAATTTGCATTTCCTATTTATACAGCAACGGAAGTTGCTTTTTGTACATAATGGTGAGTACATATGTACGTTTATATGGATGTCTGTTGTAGCAACATATATTCATATGTATGTACTTGTAATGTGAAATGCATATAGACAGAAGAACACAGGGTGAAAACACTCTCTCTCTCACACACACATAGGGTGCTATACACATTGAACTGCACTCATACAGAAGAAAGAAAGTTTGATAAACGTTTTCAATGTAACAATTCTAACAGCCACTTGCTGTAATTACATTTGTAGTTTGCGGATGTTAAAACATTAACAAAACAAAGAAAGAGTGTTTGCTAGTTTCGGCTAAATCGACTATTGAAAACACTCCACCAAGAAGACATAACAGAAATTGTTTTATTCATAACAAAATGTGTCCGTTCACAGAAGATTATTGCAAATTTAAAGGAGCGCAGAGTCGTTTGAAGGAAGTCAATGACTCATTAACAGTCATTGATATTGGAAATGCAAAAGATGACATTGATAAGACAATCATTGGCCAGAATATCAATTATTATTTACATGGTACAAATGATCATTCAATGACTTTATATTAAAGATCTTTGGTGGGCATAAATTACCATTAATATTTATTTCCTCAGTATCTTCCAGTCATATCCTATGAGATGTGTCAAGTCTGGTAATATGTGACCCGAAATGTTGGGATGTTGCAAGTGTGAAAGCCGGGAAGTGATACAGAAAATGTTCCATCGTTTCGATGTTTTATTTTTAATTTAGAGATAATATTGACAGTAGATCAATAACTACAGATTAATGACCATTGACAGGACATCAATGGTCTTTGACTGAACATTGATATGCGAACTATTTTTTTGCGTCCCAGATCTATAACTGCTTTTGGGTGAAGAGGCAAACTATTCTCTGAAATCAAAACAATTTTTTTTTTATGTTTAAGTTTTTTTTAAATTCCGATTTTCATAGAAGGTAACATTAATATTTGGACCATATAAGCCCCTTAGAGCCATGATACACTTTAAATTAAAGATAATTCTGAGGGCAATAAATGTTGTGAATAAACTATTAGAAAATTTTAATTTTTTTTTTTTAAAAAAATCGTTTTTTCCATTTTTTGAAAAATAGCATCCTAACTAAGACAACAATGTCTATTTGAAAAAACTATGTATAAATTATGAGCCATATTGTAAAAGTAAGGGAGACTCAACAAAATCATTTTTCATATTTTTTTTATTTTGACCATTTTCTTTGGGAGGTACCAAAAGGGGCGTGGCAGTAATGTTAATTTTTAATACACTGTAGGTACTATCAAAGCATTATACTGTACAAATGTTCAAGTGTTTATATTAGGGATGTAACGAAAGCGACTTTAGCGAAAGCGAATATTGAAATATATTTCTTGCGAATGCGAAAGCGAATAGTGAATTTTTGCGAATGCGAAAGCAAATAGTAAAATATGCATTTTTGCGAAAGCGAATGCGAAAACGAATAATAGTTTGACCCTTTATTACCAACAAAATTAAGGGTGAGAATTAATACTATTCCAGGATACTCAAATATTAAGGATGTTTTCTATATTTTGAACTCTTGTTACCACAATGACAGACATATTTTTTCAACTTTTTTTTTTTAAAAAGTAAAGGGGGATTTGATTGGTATTAATATGTTCAAAATGTGTGAAGCCGTTAAGATGATATGACAATTTTAACTAATGGAAGCGAATACTGAAATATATTTTTGCGAAAGCGAATATTCCAAAGATGGTTTTTGCGAATGCGAATGTTAAAAATGATGCGAATAATTCGCTTTCGCATGTGTGAATGCGAATATTCGTTACATCCCTGGTTTATATACGCAAGAATGTAAGTCAAAAGACGCAAAAGTTTTGTGTAAAATGGTCCATTTGTATAGGAGGTAACAAAACGGGCGTGGCAATAACCACCATTATTCACGAGACTATAGGTACTGTAAAAGCATTACACCCCACCAAATAGAAAGAATTTGTATGGACTGGAATCAAAGTTTTGTGCAAAATGACTCATTTGTATGGGAGGTACCAAAAGGCTCGTGACAACTTCGCCCATTTTTCTCAAGATGATAGGGACCAAGAAATTAATACTCGTACTATGTGTAGAATTGTGATAGATTCTGGGAAGTAGTATGGAAGTAGGTTTTAGTATTGAAATAATAAAATTTTCACTATATTTTGACGCTTCGTGGGGGAGGTACTCGAAGGAGTGGACCACAGTAGTCCATCTTTGATCTTAGCCAGAGATAGAACAAAATAGTAACACATACCAAATTTGGAGGCAATCGGTTACTCCTGTCGAAAGTTATGGTGCGCACCAGCCAGACAGACGGACGTACGTTGCTCAGTTGACTTAAAATGTCTCAATACGGATTTTCGCCATATATTGTCGAGGTCTCTTATGTCATTTCTTCGCCGTGATACCCTTTTTGTCCGCAGCAACTGTAATATAACCTTGTTCACAATAGTGGGGGTATAAGTACACGATTTTGTTGAAATTCTACATTTTTAAATTTTTTTCTAATTGTTTTAACGACAGCTACTAAACTTATTTTTCTATCTGAAGGTGGTGTTCCCTCATATGTAGTTTCCTTTAATTTAAATGATATCCCGGATTGAACCTATATTTTAAAAAGCCAAGTACCACTGACAGTAAATTAATTACATTTAACATGAGATGACTTAGCAGTGACAGGAGATCTATGATCATTAAATCCCATGATCTAGGAGACCAATTGACCGGCCCTAAAAGTGAAATAAACTGTTCACCGAAATCGTCTCTCAGTTGGCCATTGATTTGCGTGCTGTGTGGCATGTGGCACCGTCTTGTTGAAACCACATGTCAACCAAGTCCAGCTCTCCATTTTGGATTCATCGGACGGTAGCACTCACAGTAACTTTCCTGCCTTCGTCGTCTTTGAAAAAATGCGGTCCAATGACTGGCGATGTTTCCGTGTTTTTCTGGCACAAAAGAAACTTTGAAAAATAGAAAAAAATCGCAAAAAATTGTTTGTTCCACTTTTTGAGAGATAGCATCCTAACTAAGAAAACAATGTCAATTTGGAAAAAATCGGTGGGTAAATGAAGATATTATGAAAAGTAAAAATAGCGGTATTAAAAATATTTTTCTTATTTTGGCAATTTTATTTGGGAGGTACCATAAGGGGCGGGCAAACACGCCCATTTTTATACCCTCCACCATCGGATGGGGGTATATTCATTTTGTCACTCCGTTTGTAACACCTCTAAATTTTGATCTGAGACCCCATAAAGTATATACTCGTACGAGTATATTCTTAATTGTCGTTAAATTCTAAGACGATTTAACCATGTCCGTCTGTCCGTGCGCCCGTCCGTCTGTTGTAATCACGCACCAGTCCGTAAACAGAGCTAGGTTGATCAAATTTGGTAGAAATATTTCTTATAGTTGCAGGTTGTTTGGGATTGTAGATGGGCCATATCGGTCAATGTTTTGATTCAGCTCCCCTAAAGAGGTCGCTCCATAATACGGGTTTTGAGCCATAGATAACACATTTTTAAAGCAATTTGGCATAAACTTAAACAAAGTAAAAAAATTTTACGAATCGGTTCATATTTTGTTATAGTCACTCGCTCCAAACTATACTTATTTAAGCCATAAATACCATATTTTCTAAGCATTTTAAATGAATCTTTGCAGTTTGTAATAAATTAAGACAAGAATTCATCGCAGTGAAACAATTTTAAATCAGTTCATATTTTGTTATAGTCCACCTATAGATGTCGCTCCCGTTCTGGAATTCACTTGTGGTGGCGAAGTGAGAAGTATTCACCGAGAGGTGTTCTGCAACTCACTTTCACCCCATTTCATGCAATTTTTTCTCACCATGTTTTCCATTGTGAGAGCGCTGTGAGTTCTCATTTTTTGGAAAGAATAATTATTGTAATCACAAATTAACTGTGCCGTGACAAAATTTGTAATGTTTACTTCTTAATTACAAGTTTCTGTACGATAAAATAATCAAATTAATTAATAAATTAGGTTTTATAAAATAAGTCCAAAATTGCAACCAACTTTTTTTCTTTTGTGATGTGAGTAAGTGAATTCTTGGCAAATCAGCTGATTTGGTTTGACTTCGAAAAATCAGAGATGCAAGATGTTTGTTAGTTTGAAATACAACCATTTTAATGGAGTAACCTCAAGTTTATTTGCATCGGATAATTTAATTTTGGTACAGAAATGTTATTCCATTTTAAAAATTTACTAAATTTAACAAAAATATAAGTAAAATAATTAAAATGATCGTCAATTTGCCTATTATGAACCGTGTGGCAACTCTACTTCTGCAAAGTGTCAAATGTTTGACGTCTATTAAAACGTAACAAAAACAACAAACATAAAACAATCAACACCAACTTGACAAAACAAAAAAACATAAAACCAAAATTGGACGGAAAATAACCAAAGGATTTAGATTTTACAAGATGTAAGTATGCTGAGCTTTTTGCTGAAGCTAATTGTTCAAATTCATTGCATTACTATCCTACAGGTCCCCACGAAAAAATAGTTCTCACAATGAGATTTTCGTCCAGTTCATGGAGTTACACCCAGACTTGGCCATGGGCTACTCAAAGATGGATAAAGCAGAGCAGGATTAACTGTGGTCAGACCTGGCAACAAACCTTAATTCATGCGTACCTCAAACAAGAACGGAACATTAAATCCAAGCTTACACATAACAAATGGGAATGTCGGGCAACAGGTGGTGGCCAATATAATAAATATGTAATGACATCTTTGGAAGAACGTGTTGCTGTTTTGTGGACCTTTATATGTGCGCGGATGGGATAAAGAACACCCAGAAATTAGGTGGCCCCAATAAAGAAAATATTGACGCCGATGCACCATCTACATCGCTTGCAAGTCGTATTAGGCCCAAAGAAACGTCAAGTGCAAAACCAGCAGAAAACTTGTTTTTATTATTTTTTTCTTGTATAGCACAATACTACAGCAGAAATTGTTATGCACAGCCCTTCGACAAAAATGTTGTTGCATAGTGTTATACATAGACCAAACTGAACATGTTCGACAGTAACATGTTACACGAAAACAGCTGAGCTGCCAACAAGAAAGTTGCAAGAATATGACCCTTTATAAATGTCAAAATTATAACCCTTTTGGCAGGAGTAAGCGAATTTTCAAAAAATCATGTTTTTAAAACTTGAATGTTGTGAATAGGGGTAGGTATCATTTGCTACGGGCCAAAAGTGTAACACATCGAATGAGTGACATACGACCTCAAGGCGGAATTCCGTTTTGGGTCACTTTAAGTAAATTGAGCAATAGCCATCCATCCGTCCGTCTGTCTGTCTGGCTGGTGCTCATCATACTCTCGATAGGAGCAACTGACTAACTTCAAATTTGGTATGTGGGAGCCATATTGGACCGCTCCTTCTAGGATCAAACCCCCAAAAAGGCTTAACGTTTAGTGAAATAACGATTCTTTAATAAATTTTATAAAAAAAAATTTAAAAAACTTTGGCATACATTTTTCTTAACAAAATTTTTGTTTGTTTTTAGGATAGAATTTTTGTAAACAATTTTCATTTTCTAAGGGGCTTATTCATAATAATTTAATAAAGCTTTGAGGAACGTTTAGCATTATAATAAGACCCTAAATGTCTATGACCAGGTACATTTTTGTATTTATCCCTTCACCTTCCAGGCAGAGATCTATGCCATTAACATTGCCGCGAAACAGATTTTGGAGCGGGATATTTCTCCGAAAAAATTCAAGATCTACGTCGACAGTATGGCAGCTATCAAGGCCTTTGGCTCTAGAACTATCAAATCACGCTGCACGATGGACTGCTTTCTATCCTTAACCCATATTCAGGCGCACGAAATCACGCTCTGCTGGGTGCCAGGACATAGCAACATACAGGGCAACGAATTAGCAGACGAATGTGCCAGGATAGGATCCGGCGCACGAAATGAAACCGCGACTCTGGACGTGCAAATTCCGTTCGTGGAACTTAAAAACCAAATCGACGAACGCGGAGCAGCACTGACCAGATCGAGGTGGGATATCGTACAAAACTGCAGGACTGCAAGAACCCTTTGGCCATCCATTGATGTGAAACGTACCGAAGAATTGCTGTCCTTCAGGAAGAACACACTTAGCATCCTCACTGGAGTCATCACAGGGCACTGCGTGATAGGCAATATGGCTGCACGCATGAAGCTTCCTTACGAAGAATTCTGTAGAAGCTGCTTGGATGAAGAAGAGGAGGAGTCAGTACAGCACCTGATATGCTCATGCAAAGGACTGCAAGAGTACCGTTTGGCCTTTTTAGGGCATAGGCTCTTCGAAAACCTAGATGACCTAGCAGATGCACCGCTCAAACCCTTTCTCAATTTCATCAGAAAATCTCTCTGGTTTAGTAAAGCCACAAAGACAAACGAAAACACGAGTCACTAGATCTTCTCTCCCTCTACCTAAATCTTCTCTCCCTCTTCCTAAACCTTCTCTCCCTTTTCCTAGTCTGTTAACCTCCAACTATTTCTTCTATTCTGCTCACGGGAAACACAATGGACCGAATTGTCGGCCTCGAGTGAACTCGTCAGTTGTATTCTGACGGGCGTCCCTTTCAACCTAACCTAACCTATCCCTTCACCTTAGAGAGGTAATAATTTGATACGAGCCAAAAGTGTAACACATCGAAGAAGTGACCTAAAACCCTATGTATTTTCGGCGGATATCCGTTTTGGGTCATTTTAAGTCGAATGAGCAATGTCCGTCCGCCTGTCTGTCTGTCTGCTGGCTGGTGCGCACGATCACTCTCGGAAGGAGTAACCGAATGCCTTCAAATTTGGTATGCGGTAATATTTTTTTCTATCTCCGGCTAACATCGAAGATGGGCCATATTGGTCCACTCCTTCTAGTACCTCCCCCACAAAGGTTTAACATTTAGTGAAATATTGATTATTTTATAACTTCTACGTATACTACTTATTCGAATCCTCTGAAATTCTACACAGAGTATTAGAATATCAGTCACTATTACCTCAAGAAAAATGGGCGAAGTTGTCACGCCGCTTTTGGTACCTCCCACACAAATGGACAATTTTGAACAAAAAGTTAATAGCTTATAACTTTATTACCAGTGCATACAAAGACTTGAAATTTTGTACGGTGTAATGGTTTAATAGTACCTACAATACAGTGAAAAATTGGCATTATTGCCACGCTCCTTTTGGTACCTCCCACATAAATAGACCATTTTGTGCCAAAAGTTACCAGCTTATAACTTTAATACCAGTGCATACAAATACTTGTACAGTGTAAATGCTTTTATTGTACCTAGAGTCCAGAGAAAAATTGACGTTATTGGCAGGCCCCGTTAGGTACCAAACGGGGCGATTTTGTACCAAAAGTTAACAGTTTTTAACATTAATACCAGTGCATACAAATACTTGATATTTCGTACTGTGTAATGCAGAGCCTAGAGAAAAGTGGCCGATATTGACACTCCCCTTTTGGTACCTCCCACACATATGGACTAATTTACACCAAAAGTTAACAGTACCTCCCACATAAATATACCATTTTGTACCAAAAGTTACCAGCTTATGGGCCTGTTTCTGTAACTTTTTTTCGTTCGTCTACTGCGAACGATCAAAAATCACTCAATCATTCCGAGAAATCTATAAATCACAGAAGTTTATAATTCGTTGTGTCTGCAGAAAATCATGTAAAAAGCTTGTTCCTAAAACATTTCTAACCTGCGTTTTATAGAATTCAAGTAATAGCTAAGAGAATTTTGATCGTTCGCCGTAGACGAACGAAAATAAGTTACAGAAACAGGCCCTATAACTTTAATACCAGTGCATATAAATACTTGAAATTTTGTACAGTGTAAATTCTTTTATTGTACCTAGAGGCCACAGAAAAGTGGTCGTTATTGGCACTGCCTTTTTGGTACCTCCACACAAATGTACCATTTTGTACCAAATATAAACAGCTTTTAACCTTAATAGCAGTACATACTTTGAAGTTATTAAATGCAATTTAAGTTGATAATAATTTAATTAAAACAACAAAAAAAAAATTTACGAATATTTTTTGGGGACTCAAGGTGAGGGGATTTATAAGTCGGTTTACCCGACTGAACTTTCTTACTTGTTTTTTTATAGAAAGGTTCAAAAGCTTGGTAAGTCCCAGATTATGGATTTAAACTCCAAGAGATCGTGATTTCCTGGAATCTCAAACTCCAGAGGTACAAAGCTTTATATATTCTATTGGCTCTATAATTTGAATTGAATTCCATTATGCAAGATATTTCATGAAATAACACACATACGCTGGATTGTAGGGATACTCTTAAAGGATATCCTAATATAAAATGCTAAATGATACGATATGGAAATGAATGCACATATACAATGAAGTATATTACACCGTTCTAATTTTTTCATTCGGTTTTCTGCCGCAAACCATTTAGAAGCCGCTTGTTTTTTTCTACTCAGCGATGGAAGGAAATATTTATGGCTCACTAACACGCACTTGTCCAGGAGTATTTAAGGTAGAATGGCAATAGACTCGCATATATAGACAGACAACTGCAATCGTTTGATTAAAATCAGTTTTAAATGTTCATTTAAAAATAGGCTTATTTTTCTTTTTTTGTTTGATTCAGTATGATTGTTAAATTCCCATTTTCCATTGGAGAAAATAAGCGAATCTCGAATTTAATCTATTTGATACCTCATTAAAAGTTGTGAAATTTATTACAAGCTCAGGGGGTTGGTTATCTTGTGGTTTCTTACTACGATGTAATCGTTGAACGTTGTACACTTGAACTTACATACAGGCATACATGGTACTTGTAAGGTCCTGCCAAGGATTCATGTGGAAAACTATACCCTGAGGAAATAATGATATCCCGCATCAAATGAAATTGTAGCATTCCTGCTTGTACATATATATTTTATAGCCAACTTAGCCTCTTGGCCATAAAACAGATTTCGTTTCGTTTTGTCATGTGAGGATTTATTTTATTGCATGACAAGGACGATGATGGTCGTCGTTGGATAGACACTAACCATTCGGGCATTGGCCATATGTTGACATCGAATGTCTTTTTGGAAAAACGTCTTAAACGTATTCTGTTTTTATTTTCTAACTAAGGCAACTTTCATTGTTGGCAACTTGTTAAAATTGCCACTTGTCATGCTATTTTCATTTATAAATTAATTATTTAAATTTTTGCCACATTAGATTAAACGAAGAAGACATTATCCCCTATTCTCCCGGCTCAGTGAGAAAACAGCTTTGGTCTTTTCGTTTTATTTTGTGAATGCCAAAAGTTTTCAAAAGTTTGTGGTCATAAAATAGGTAATCACAATATTCACGCTTTGGGTGGAGGAGACGGGAATGTAGTGGACGTTACGAGTACACTGTGAAAAAACGAGTTGTCATTCGTTGAGTAACACTATGTTATTCGCATAATATTTTAATTTACCGCTATTTGTTCGTTAAAGTGTTGCCAATCAGCTGAAGATGTCAATATTCGGGAATGTTCTTAATTGGACCCATATTGGTAAAGTTTGCCTATCTGAAAGGGTGGTTTCGGATCTGAGTGGTTCAATTCATTCGGAGGGAATTGTCGAGTGGTTTTAACATCTTTGGTGTTAAGGGGAGAGACACCAGTAATATATTATTATATGGAGGAAGGGAAAAAATAGGTGATAAGCTAGGGTAATTCCAAAGAAAACCAGTAAGAAAGGGCTAAAGTCGGGCGGTGCCGACTATATAATACCCTACACCACTCTCGTAATATTGCATAACTCTGATATATAAATTTTTTAATTCATGTATAAATTGTTTACATAAATTTACTTTTGGGACATTTTATACTTAAATAATACCCTGTACAACAGTGTGGTGTAGGATATAAAAACGATTGGATCTAAAGAGCCAAATCGGATGAAACATATATATGGGAGCTATAGCTAAATCTTTACCGATTTTCTTCAAATTCGGCAAAGTTGGTTCATTAATCAAGAAACTCTACCATTCTAAATTTCAAAACGATTGGATGTAAAATATAGCTACTATAGAACTAAAGGGCCAAATCGGACGAAACATATATATGGGAGCTATAGCTAAATCTTAACCGATTTTCTTCAAATTCGGTAGTGTTGGTTCATGGAACAATAAACTCTACCATTCTAAATTTCAAAACGATTGGATGTAAAATACAGCTTCTATAGAACTAAAGGGCCAAATCGGACGAAACATATATATGGGAGCTATAGCTAAATCTTAACCGATTTTCTTCAAAGTCGGTAGTGTTGGTTCATGGATCAAGAAACTCTACCATTCTAAATTTCAAAACGATCGGATGTAAAATACAGCTTCTATAGGACTAAAAGGCCAAATCGGACGAAAGATATATATGGGAGCTATATCTAAATCTGAACCGATTTCAACCAAATTCAACAGCGATCTTAACAGCCGCGAAATACTCTAAACTGCAAAATTTCAGAACGATCGGAGTGAAATTGCGACCTGTAGTCGACGAACAACTTTACATGGACAGACGGACGGACATCGTTAAATCGACTCAGCTAGTGATTCTGAGTCGATCGGTATACTTTAAGGTGGGTCTAGCTGTGTTATTTTCAGGTGTTACAAACATCTGCCGTGAAACAAACTTATAATACCCTGTACCACAGTGTGGTGTAGGGTATAATTAACATACATTTCAAAAAATGACCCCTTTTGATTTAAATGAAATGTGTCACATTGATTATACGGGTTTTCCAATAAGAGTGATATGATTTCTTTGAAAAAAAAAGCACAGACTTATTGTTAAGGAAATTCAAAAGATTTATTTAATGTGAAGTACAATCGATACAATTAAGTTCTGACTTCTTCTGCAGGAACGAAATCGATGAACCCAATTTTCGAGCACTTTTTCCACTAAGTCAAGTCGTATGTCATGAATGGCACGTTCAATATTAACTTGTTAAGCTTGAAGAGAGTCTGGTTTATTTCGAAAGACCAATGACTTCAAATAACCCCACAAGAAAGAAAGAAATTCTAATAGTGTTAAATCACAACTTCTTGGAGGCCATTCAATATCACAATTTCTTGAAATAATCGAATCTACAAACTGTTCTCGCAATAATTCAATTGTTTCATTTGCTGTGTGGCACGTAGCCACAATCGGTCAATGGCAAAAAGATAGCTCTTAACGAGAGCTAAAATATTGCTCATGGGTGTCAAGGTCGTAGGTCGACTGGAAACTGTTTTTTTTTTGGATTTAAAACAAATGGACTTAGCATCATTTTCAAATGTGAACGGAAAGTTTATTTTTGCTCTAGCTCCTTAACGGTACTCGGATCGGGAATCGTTCAATGGCAAAAAGATAGCTCTTAATGACAACTAAAATATTGCTCTTGCGTGTCAAGGTCGTGGGTCGACTGGAAAGTGTTTTTTTTTTGGATTTAAAAAAAAATGCAATTAGAGCACGAAATGTTGCAATTGGAGAACGATTGTTTTGATAATAAAACTGAATAATTTGTAAACGTTGTTCTTTCCTATATCTCTCCATGATAAAATTGTAAACACTATTGAATACAATGAAAAACAAATGACAGATCATGACATATTACAAATGGCCGAAACGTCACTTCAAAATCATATCATCCCTTTTTGAAAGCCCGTTACAAATTCTCACGAATTTTATGGCGTTTTTAGTTTTTCAAAATTCATTGTAAACTACAAAGTACAGAACTCCACCTATCTCAACGATTTTTCTCGAAATTACTATTTTTTAAATTAGTCATATCTTCTTAACCGCTTTTTTATTTAATTTATTCCAATTCATAATTAAGCCATAAGGCCATATATGGTTAAAAATTCTGCAAAATTCTTACAAATATAAATTAAATTATTTAAAAAGAAAAAATCAAAGATTGAAAAATTCATCCTATTATATAATTTTTAATAAAAAAGTACGGAATAAAACTAAGTGAATTAAAAGTAATTGAATTAAAATTAATTGAATTATTTTAAAGATATTATTACTAATAAAAAGCTTTGTTACTCCTCTTTAATATTGCGGAATTGAATATTTACCTCCTTCTGGTGGAAAGAGGTAAATATGTATAAAAAAAATGTGGAAAATATCATTAATCCTTGAATATTCTGAAAAAGAATGAATTCATGTCCTTGATTTTTTATACCCTACACCACACTTTGGTACAGGGTATTATAACTTTGTGCATTTGTTTCTAACATCCAAAAGGAGAAGAAATAGAACCATCGTTTACGAGTATTATACCGATCTACTTAGAATCACTTTCTGAGTTGATTTGGATATGTCCGTCTGTCTGTCCGTCTGTGCATGTATTCTTGTAATCAAAGTACAGGTCGCAATTATGGTCCGATATCAACAAAACTTTACACATATCTTTTTTTTTGCCCCAAGGACGATCCCTGTGGAATTTGGTTAAAATCGGGTCAGATTTACATATAGTTCCCATATATGTATATGTATCTCCGATTTGGTATATATGTACTGTATATGCAACACTTTTGAACTGATTTCTACAAAAATTTACAGAGAGCAGTCTCTTGATACACTTAGAGACAATACACAATTTGGGGAAAATGTACTCAGATTTTCCCCAAAATTCCATTAGCTAAGATTTGAAAATTAGAAGTCTAAATCCATTTTGTCTTAATGTTTTGACAAATTTTACTTTGCTGCAGTTTTAGTTTTTCTATTTGTGTTACATTCATGTGAACTACATCTGAATAATTCCGAACTTATTTCTCTTAGTGTATTACAGAAAATTAACCACATTCTGGGAATGGTAGTGACGACAATGCTGATACTTCAGAGGGGTGGTTAACTTTCCTATTATTATTCGAGTATTATAGAGGTTTTAATTATTGATAGTGTTTATGTGCTATGTTAGCAGGTATGTGTGTGTATAGTACGTATGTGTGTGTGGGTATGAGTCTGTGGGTGATTGGTGAAACTGAGCCCTTACTAAATTTTGTTGACTCTGTGATAAAAAATTAATGCCACTTACTGTCTGTAAGTCTTCATGCGATTAGGTATCCAACACAATGCCGGGGAGTGAATTCCTTTGGAACAGAATGTTTAAATGTATGTGTTATCCACATTCATACACACACAATCTCACTAACACTGGCATATGTCTACTCAGGCAAATGTGAGATAAGCTACATATACATACTCTAAATAATACATCCATGATGCGTCTGAGTAAATCGTAACCGATAACCGACTCAGTAGTTTTTCACTGCAATTTAATAAATAATACCGGATTTAATAAAAATTCGAAAGAAGCAAACAAATTGGGTTCCATAATTTGTTTACCCCTTACTTTAGTGAACGACGACATATATTATTTGCAACAAAAAATGCAACATATCGAAGGAGGGACCTATGACCTTATATATGTTTGGTCGAAATCCGTTTCTGGATATTGGAAGTCATTTAAGTCAACTACCAAATACCGTATCGAAAAGTGGGGGTTTCAGTTCACAGTCGGTTTACTCGACTGAAATTTTCTTAATTGTTCTACTCGTATACGTCTGTGAGAGATCTATCTTAACCGATAATAATGTCATAAAATTTGCTTTGTAATGTGACTTCTACGATTAGAAATGTGCATGATAGGACAAACGCATAAAGAAAACAAAAATTTAGTGAAGGTTTGAGGAACGTTTTAGCAGTGTTAAAACGTTTCTCAAATCTTCATTATATTTTCATGAATAATGCCCTATGTTTTCTAAATTAATTCCTCAATGCAATCTAATGTATACATGTTATTTATATACAGATGGCCAAAATTCAAACTAAGCCTTGCAAATATATGTAGGTGAAACCTTCAACGTTTATGCCAGTCTGGAGACGAAAAAATCGCTGGGTTGAGCCGCGGAAAAGGTAAACATTTTAACTCAATTGATTTCAAATTATAAAATGCCGTATGCAACTCAAATTTTTCCGAAACATATTTCTGAATTCTAAAATCTGCTAAAATTTTGAAAACAAAATAATATCACCTGAGTCAAATACAGACTTTAATTATACTACCGACTTTGAAAATTAACATTAACCAAAAACCCTAACTGTTCCGCAGAGAATGTCAACTTCTTTAGGTCAAAAATCGTCTTACCGTATCTTACCTTGCTCAAAAAACGAACTTGGGACAGTGTATATTACAAATACTGTGAATGTTGCTCCTTTGGGGCTAACTCGGGTTGCTTACTTGGTCAATTAAGTCTGAAGTACCCAAACTGTGCACCAAAAGACTTAATACACCTCTTGTTGTTTCTACAAAGTCTCCGTAAAATACTTATACACCCAGAGAAAAAGCTTCATTCCATCAATGAAATTTTACATTGTATCAATGAAAAGTTACATTGTTTTTGAACCAATGTAAGGCTTCATTGATACAATGTAAAATGTTACATTGAACTAGTAAATGTTTCATAGAAATTTGTTACATTGATGTCATGAAATATTACGTTAATGTAATGAACGAGTTTCATTAATGTAATGAATAAGTTGCATTAATGTAATGAAAACGTTTCGTTGTTGTAATGAACATGCTTCATTGGTGCAATGAACATGGTTCATCGATGCAATGAACATGTTTAATCGATGCAATGAACATGTTTCATTGATTCATAGAACATGTTTCATTGATGCAATGAACATGTTTCATTGATTCAATTAACATGTTTCAATGATTCAATGAACATGTTTCATTGATGCAATGAACATGTCTCATTTATGAAATGTACATGTTTCATACCTTTGCTCTGAAATAAAATATAAAATTAAACAAAATTCTCAGTTTTTTATTGCAATGTTTATTGTAGTACATCAGTGTTTGTTCATAACTTTAAAATCATTTCAAAATGAAAATATAATATAAAAGATAAATAAATAATTAAAATTGTGGGTTTTGAGAAATTTTAAAATAAAAAGACAACTGAAGTTGAGAAAATAAAAAATGAAACAAAAAAAATCACAATACAGTTTGTTCTTTTAAATTCGTTTTTTAACTGCATTTGTGAATTCGTAAATACAATTTAAGTAAACACTTAAACCGCATTTTTACATACTTACTAATTGAAATCCATTCACTCGCTTGTACTGAGGCCAAAGTGAAAAAGCTTAATTAATATTTTTGCTTTTGTGCATAATTTTCGAAATTTGGAATAAGCAGTCCAGGCCAACCTAAAGTCATCTGCGGATAGATTGTCATATCTAAGGCTATGTGCGTACATTTCCGCGTTTTCCCCAATTTCTAAACAAATAAAAAAATTATAAATAGGAGTGACTGAAAATATGTTTAGGACATAACTTGGTAGAAAGTACTTACCTAGTGTTTTTGGAGTGTTTCATCGTTGACTTCGGATATGGTTCTTGAAAATTGTTTCTTGTTGTGGCATTTGACATATATTTTCCAACTTCTGTTTTTTCGAACATGCCATTTCAAGCTTGACGTGTCTTTGTATGTACTTCCACAACATCTATAGTTGTCATTTGTTTTAGGTTAGGTTAGGTTAGGTTGAAGAGAGGAGACGTTTAAACGTCTCATGTCCATGGACATACACTTAAGCCAGTGGTTCGGCCTGTTGTGCGCTCCTTATTTATGATCTTTTTATACCTCATTTGTTTTAAGAAAATTATATTATTTTAAGTGCTTAAATAGATTTCATTTCTTTCAAATGAAGTACCACACAAAAACATTTTTCATTCAGTATTTGTTGACATTTTGTTTCACTTTTAATATTTTCACTTTTGAATTTTTTTATTAACGCGCACAACTACGTCCGTTTAATGTCTATTATAAACTAAATCAAAGGGCTGCTGCCAGCACTCATGCAACAATTGATTCTTCGCCACTGATTTGTTTTGAATCGCCAAACACACAAAAAAATAACTGGATATTTTTTTACGAAGAGTTTGCATCGCAAGGGGTGCGTTGTTGTTGTAAGTTTGCCATAGAGAATTTATTTTCTGGTCGCAACAGCACACCTAATGCATTTAATATTTGTTTATCTTTTGATGACAGTTGTGGCACAGTGGTTCAGAATAATTAATATCGTGCACTAAAAACTGTTTAATGTTCGAAATATATTGTGAATAGAATTCAGCTTCACGACAATAATCGATTCAAAAAAAAATTAGTTTACAAATTCGTAAACGTAAACAGAATGGATCATGAATACATAAAATTTGATAAAAAAAACACCCTTTTAACAATTTTGAATTAATGTACACCGACTGCTGTTTGAATAATAATAATAATTAAATAAATATGTCAGTGCGATTATAAAAGTATAAAATTATTGCCAAAATTGTCATGTTATAATATGAACACCTTGAAATTATTAGTGAATCATATTATTACCAACAAACCACCTTCATTCGACGTTAATGCCACTGTGCGGTGTAGATTCATAGAATTCCGCCTCTCTCTCCTCTCAAACAAATGCAAGAAAACTACGCCGCTCCATCGTTTTCATTGAGCTTGCACGACTCTGATTCACCCATCAACATATTACATTTATTACCACACAAACACAAGATATAGGTATGTACATATGTATGTAATGTGATAAACACTTTGTTAGTATATTCACTGTTTAAATTCATTGCTGGAATGAAACTTTACATTTCTATCCATGAATTGTTACATTAATTTAATGCATCAGTTTCATAGACCTCCGTAAAGTATTGTAGTTTAATTAACACCACTACATACTCCTAAAATGTTTATAAAATAGATAAAATATATATAGAACATCAATATAAAGCTAATTTCATTGTTTATATTCTTCACCGCACCACATCATTGCAGCAATGAAACTTTTAAACTTCTATGAAATGTTACATTAATATAAAGAAACAGTTTCATAGACCTTTTTTGAGAATAAAAAGCACATAAAAATAGTAAATCTGTTTGTGTAGTATTATTTTGTTTTATTAATGTTAAAATCTTTACACCACTGATAATTTTTTTGTTAATTTTATATGAGTCTTCCTTTTTTTATAAAATGTAAACTTCATACCATCAATGTAAACCGTTTCATTCCATCAATGACACGTCATAAATTAGAAAAACGCTTTAAAGAAACATTTCATTCCTGCAATGGCATTTTCATTGCATCAATGAACACTTTCATTGTATCAATGTAAAATAATTAATGAAACGCGTTCATTGATGCTATGAAGCATTTTTTTTCAGTGTAGCTACTGGAATATAGTGATCCCTTAATTTAATCTGGGGATGCATACTCTCTCAATTAACGTCAACCAGAAGTACTCAATAGTAGCCCAGAAAATGCAATATGTATACCCTACACCACATTGTGGTACAAAGAATTATAACTTGGCATATTTGTTTGTAACACCTAAAAGGAGAAGAAATGGAACCATCGTTTATTATACCGATCGACTTAGAATCACTATCTGAGTTGATTTAGCTATGTCCGTCTGTCCGTCTGTCCGTCTGTGAATCTTTGCACATGGGCCCAAGGACGATCCCTATTGAATTTGGTGGAAATCGGATCAGATTTACCAAAAGCTCCCATATATATGTACCTTTTGACATATATGCACATGACAGAGAGAAGTCCCTTGAGACACATACAGAGTCAGTACTAAATTTGAGAAAAATCGGTTCAGATTAAGATATAGCCCCATATATATATGCCCACAATTTGATATATAAGCGCTGCAGAAACCTTATTATATATCCGATCAGTACGAAATTCGACAGAAAAAGGTTTCTTGTTACATGAATGAACACTGCCAAATTTGGGAAAAATCAGTTTAATTTTGATATAGCCCCTTTATACATACATGTTACCCCCGATTTGACATATAAGCGCTGTAGAAACTGCACTTAAAATCCGATCAGTACAAAATTCTGTAGAAAGAGGTTTCTTATAACATGAATGAACACTGCCAAATTTGAAACTGAATTTTACGTCCTATTTTTATATTATTTGGCAGAAATTAAGTTTTTGATCCATTTGTTCCTTTTGAATCTTCATCTATTAAAGAATGCTGCACATTTTAAGGTTATTGCTTTAGATCTATGTAGTTTATTACGATCGATACGAGTATTTTCAACTCCTCCTTGGAATAAGCCTTGATGAGGATTTGGAGCCAAATATTTTGTTAACTATTGTTACTGTTTGTGTGAGAGGTACTAGAAGAGGCGTGGGAATAAGGAACGAATTCGATGAACCCAATTTTCGAGCACTTTTTCCACTAAATCAAGTCGTATCTCATGAATGGCACGTTCAATATTGACTTGCAAAGCTTGATGAGAGTCTGGTTTATTTCGAAAGATCAATGACTTCAAAAAACCCCACAAGAAATAGTCTAATGGTGTTAAATCACAACTTCTTGGAGGCGATTAAATATCACAATTTCTTGATATAATCGAAACTCCAAACTTTTCTCGCAACAATTCAATTGTTTCATTTGCTCTGTGGCACGAAGCCACAATGGGTCAATGGCAAAATTATTGCTCTTAACGAGAGCTAAAATAATGCTCATGGGTGTCTAGGTCGCAGGTCGACTGGAAAGTGTTTATACCCTACACCACACTGTGGTACAGGGTATTATAACTTTGTGCATTTGTTTGTAACACCCAAAAGGAGAAGAAATAGACCCATCGTTTATTATACCGATCGACTTAGAATCACTTTCTGAGTTGATTTAGATATGTCCGTCTGTCCGTCTGTCTGTCTGTCCGTCTGTCCGACTGCGCATGTATTCTTGTAATCAAAGTACAGGTCGCAATTATGCTCCGATCTCGACGAAACTTTAAACATATCTTTTTTTTGGCCCAAGGACGATCCCTATTGAATTTGGTTAAAATCGGTTCAGATTTAGATATAGCCCCCATATATATGTCAGCCCCGATTTGATATGTAAGCGCTGTAAAAACTTTATTTTATATCCGATCAGTATGAAATTCGGCAGAAAGAGGTTTTTTATTATATGAATGAACACTGTTAAATTTGGAAGAAATCGGTTCAGATTTAGATATAGCCCCCATATATACGTTACCCCCGATTTGACATGTAAGCGCTGTAAAAATGTTATTTTATATCCGATCAGTGCGAAATTCGGCAAAGAGAGGTTTCTTATTACATGAAGGAATACTGCTAAATTCGGAGAAAATCGGTTCAGATTTAGATATAGCCCCCATATATATGTTACCCCCGATTTGACAGGTAAGCGCTGTTAAAACTGTATTTTATATCCGATCAGTGCGAAATTCGGCAAAAAGAGGTTTCTTATTACATGAAGGAATACTGCCAAATTCGGAGAAAATCGGTTCGGATTTAGATATAGCCCCCATATATATGTTACCCACGATTTCACATGTAAGCGCTGTAAAAACTGTATTTTATATCCGATCAGTATGAAATTCGTCAGAAAGAGGTTTCCTATTATATGAATGAACACTTTTAAATTTGGAAGAAATCGGTTCAGATTTAGATATAGCCCCCATATATACGTTACCCCCGATTTGACCTGTAAGCGCTGTAAAAACTGTATTTTATATCCGATCAGTGCGAAATTCGGCAGAAAGAGGTTTCGTTCTACATGAAGGAATACTGCCAAATTCGGAGAAACTCGGTTTAGATTTAGATATAATACCCATATATATGTTACCCCCGATTTGACCTGTAATCGCTGTAAAAACTGTATTTTATATCCGATCAGTGCGAAATTCGGCAGAAAGAGGTTTCTTATTACATGAAGGAATACTGCCAAATTCGGAGAAAATTGGTTCAGATTTAGATATAGCTCCCATATATATGTTACCCCCGATTTGACATGTAAGCGCTGTAGAGACTGTATTTTATATCCGATCAGTACGAAATTCGACAGAAGGAGGTCTTTTTACATGACTGAGTATTCAGGGAAGATCGGTTCAGATTTATATTAAAGCTCCATATATATGTTCCTCCTGATTTTGTATCAAACCGCTATAGAAGTTGTATTTTACTTCCGATCATTAAAATTTTCCAGAAAGATTTTTCTAAATTTAGGAACGAATATTGCTTAATTTAGCGATTATCGTTTCAGAATTAGATATTATGTTTCTACCCATTTACCAATTATTCCAAATTATTATGGCAATGACCCTTATCGCATTGTTAGGGAGGTGTAGGGTATTATATAGTCGGCCCCGCCCGACTTTCTGCCTTTCCTTACTGGTTTTATTTTAAAAAAATGGACTTAGCGCACGAAAAGTTGCAATTGGAGAACAATTATTTTGATAATAAAACTGAATAATTTGTAAACGTTGTTCTTGCGTATATCTCTCCATGATGAAATTTTAAACACTACTGAATACAATGAAAAACAAATGACAGATCATTACATATTACAAATGGCCGAAACGTCACTTCAAGATCATATCATCCTCATAAAACCCGATATATCAAAAAAAGGATAAACCTCTAAAAAGATTGAGGTTCAACCATATATTTTAGCATAATTGGAGAACCATTCATCTTAATTGGTTGAGGAAAGCTGTAAATAATTCTAAATTAAGTAGCATTCTAAATTAAGTAGGCGGATTAAGTTCTGCCATGCCGAAATTTTTTGAGAAAATTGTATTAGTTTGTTAATTAAAACCTCTTAAAAAACATATACAAGTGCACCATTTTTTATTATTTTGTTCATCGCAAAGTCTGATCGGTCATGAATTTAATGAAATCATTCCGAAAAAAATCGATGCATAATTTAACAAGTAAAGAAGGATTAAGTTCGGCCATGCCGAATCTTATATGCCCATGGGAATGATTACGGGTACTAATATACTCATTATACCAAATTTCAGCCCAAATCGTTGAAATTTGAGGTTTTTGTGGCATTACAAAGTCAAATCTATATGACATTTGTATGGGGGCTATAACAAAACATGGACCTATAATACCGTTGTTCATATGGAGGATTCCGGGTATAAATAAACCTCAGTAACAAATTTTCAGCCCGATCAGTTCTATGACGCACATTGGCGCCATTTGAATTTTTTGGTTGCAAAAATCATATCATTTGAACCAGATATGATAATGGATTAATTTAGGTGGCATATGATAGATAATTGTTCAGTCTATAAAATGAGTGTATGGAAAGGGTGCTACATATTGTAGGTGCTTATGGGTTATCAAAATTAAAATTTTTGGAAATATAAATTTTATGGTAACTTAAAAAATTATTTTTACAAAAAATTATAAAAGTTTCTTTAGACTTGGCCTTGTAACGCTATGGAAGCTGCATTTCACATTCAATCATTTTTTTAATTTAGTAGGGTAGATATTATTATCCAAGAACGCATATTGTCGAATTTTAACAAATTCTGTTTTAGATTTGTAAGGTAATTATCTCATATTTATATTTACAATATCTGAGCTTATTCTGCTCAAAGAAGGCGTTGTACGGTATCATATAGTTGGCATCGCTCGGCCTTTCCTTACTTGTTTTGTACTCGCTTAGGAAAAGTGTATAGTCTTACAAAAATACTTATATTGTTAGAAAATATAATCAGAGCTTTCCTAAAACTGTTTTACATAAAAACTCGATAGTTTGGTTAACTTTATACATATTTTTGGCATACCTTAATATTTAGAGCTTGGAATATTTTATCCTTCTTTTTTACCAAAATTGTTTGAATGCAAAAGTTCTATTACATAATTGGTACATTTTGCACAATACATCTCGGAATCGGAGTAGACCATAATTTTTCGACTCCGGAATCCGACTCCGGGCAAATTTCCCAGACTCCGACTCCATAGCCCTGGTTATAGTTTATCAAAGTTAAAATTTGTGGAAAAATCAATTTTCATTATATTCAGAAAGGTTTTTTGTGAATTTTCCTTCAACTTAAGTTATAGTCATACCACCTCATATATATTAAAACATTGTTAATATTTAAGTAGCACAGGTAGACTTAAGCCTAAACTCTTTGTCGTTGTATATAATAAGGAAACGAATTGTTATATTAATAAATAAATTGAATTGAATTGAATTGAAAAAAAAAATCAATTTTATGGTAACTAAGTGGAGCAAAATATTAATTTTGCCAATTTTAGATTTTATAGTTCTTTTTTAAGGTTTTTACGTTTTAAGATTACACTGCCCAACAGCACTTTTGGAACAGAATATCGAGCCTATAATTTTGAAAGGGCATGTAGAGTAGATCATTTTTGTAGCATAAACTTATGGTCCAGCTGGTCTGAGTTTTTTTGAAGTGGGTCAAAATTTCAATTTTTTGGTCGAAGGGAGCATTATACTAAATGAAAAAAGTGATGTAATTTAATGTCTGAGAGATTTCTTATTGTCAGAGTTATAAAGTGGAATTTTATGAGGATAATTTTTGTGGAAGTTCTTAACCCTCTAGCTGCCCTCTTAATGGGTCAATTTGGCCCTTTTTCGAAAAAATCAAAAAAGTCCTATCAAAAAGGACATTTAAGGATTTAAAAATTCTACAAAAATTTTTGCCGTACAATTTCAATGGGTGTCGCCAAAGACACCAAAGTTATAAATATAACTCTTTACGCTTAATAAGCTAAATTACACGCCATCTTATAAAAAATACTATATAATGTAAATTAAAAGTCGTAATATCTATGGAATAATTGGAGCAGAAAAGCGACTCTGTAATTCTGAAAGGGCATGTTGAGTAGATTATTTTTGTAGAATAAACATATGGACCAGCCGGTCTGAGTTTTTTTACAGAGGGTCAAAGTTTTAATTTTTTGGGCGAATGGAGCATTTTACTAAATAAAAAAAAATTATGTAATTTGATGTCTGAGAGATTTCTTATTGTCAGAGTTATATAGTGGAATTTTATGAGGATCATTTTTGTGAAAGATCTGAACCCTCTAGCTTCCCTCTTAATGGGCCAATAACGAATTTACGTTATATTATTTATTTGTATAAGTTGGCGTGTAATATTGTTAATTAAGCGTAAAGAGCTATACTCGTATTTACAACCTTGGCGTCTTTGGTGACCCCCACTGAAATTTTTCGGCAAACATTTTTGCTAAAAATTTTTATCCTTAAATGGCCTATTTGAAAGGACTTTTTTGGTTTTTTTTCGAAAAAAAGGGCCAAATTGACCCATTAAGAGGGGAGCTAGAGGGTTAAGATCTTCCACAAAAATGATCCTGATTAAATTCCACTATATAACCCTGACAATAAGAAATCTCTCAGACATTAAATTCGACCAAAAAATGAAAACTTTGACCGACTGTAAAAAAACTCAGACCAGCTGGACGGTAAGTTTATTATACAAAAATTATCTACTCAACATGCCCTTTCAGAATTATAGGGTCGCTATTCTGTTCCAATCAAAAATTCCTAATGCTGCCAAAATGTTGAAGAGGCCCTCATTTGGCTTCCTTTTGCTCCTCCGGTTGATGGGTTTATCTTCCGCCAATGTATCCAGGATGGTGTCGTCATTAAGCCAGTCCTCGTATTTGAAGTTGAATCTTTCAGTGGTTCAATATCCATTTTGCCCTAATATGTGAATATATCTGACAAACATTATTTTTTTAGGGCCCTATTCATAAAAAGTTAAAGAAGGTTTGAGGAACGCTTTAGCAGTGTTAAAGCGTTCTTCAAACCTTCATTACATTTTTATGAATAAGGGCCTTATACTTTCGCTTCTCTCAATATTTTCGTATAAGCTATCGAGTTATTCTAAAGGAGCTTCCGCGAAAAACTTTGGGGTGGTTGACTTTTTAAACAGACTAACATGTCAAAACAAATTTTAAATTCGCAAAAAATGTATTTTTGCATTTTTTTTTATTTTTATAAAATTTAGATTAGATTGAAGAAAAAGCTATCGAAAACACTTTGAGAAAAATTTTCTAAATACAATAGGTAATTAGTTACATGGAAGGGAAAAAGGGTCATTTAGCCAAAATTCAACAACCTGAACTCCCATATTTCTTAACCGATCCTGTTGAAATTTTGTGTCATAACTACAATCCAATAGGACTAAACTTGGTGCAAGTTTCATCCAGACCAGAAGACATCGCTTTTAAAAATTGGCTCACTTGACATGAAATCCGCCAAATATGAAATTGGTAATCGGTTTTTCGAAATCGCTAACACATCCGCCCCCTTAGATAATGTGTTTGTTTACGATATGAGAATCCACATACGTACATTACAGGCAGGCAGACAGACAAACAGACAGTGAGACATGCATCCACTCGAATGTGAAATTTTCTGTGGTCTTTGGTTGGTATTTATTTTGTGGATACAATTATGCGGTTCCTGATGAGTTTTGCAACAAACTACCAGCAACAACCAGCAAACAAACCACCAGCACCCACACCCACAGAAAATCTACTCTGAGGGCCGGTGATGGAATTTTAGTTGAAGTGGTTGTTGTTGCCACTATTTTTCGGTTAGTATTGTCGGCAAGGGTAGCTGATGTGAGGGCATGGGTATGGGAGCGGGGTAGAAGTGCTATGCCTCTTGAAATATTCTCTCCGAAAGTGAATGTTAAAAGTTTCATTATATGTCACTGTCAAAATAATGATAATAAAATTGTTTAATGGTTAAGTTGTTTATGCGGTATTTATTGTCAAAGTTGCTTATGCGCCCCAAAATTAATAGCATGTACGAGCATGAAATAAAATTTAGTTTATGCGAATCGGGGTGGTAAGAGTACTTGCTACTCGTATTAGAAATGCTTGATTTGCTCGTAAACTTCGATTCAATTTCACAGATTCTAGGAATGTTGTCAACGGAGAAAAAATTAGGAATTGCTTTATTGAGATACATTTTATTGGTGGTAATTAAACAATAGGTGTGATGATTACTTAGTGATGTTTAGATTGCAGCAAGTAATCTTCTATTATGTGCTTATATTAAATAGAAATGTGTTACTTCCTTGAAGTTATAAGAATCTAGCAACAAAATATGATTATCATTCCCGAGGCATACAATTTGATGCACTTTCAAAGATGCTGTAAGTAGACATTTTCCACTTCTAAGGAAGATATTTTAGATGGAAATTGAAATACATATCGAAGTTTAACGTTTTTACAAAAATTGTTAAAATTATTAGTTAAATGAAATAATATAACTACTTCAATCTGAACTCCTTATTTACGTTCGAAATTGTTTTCACTGAATGAAAAATGCTTTCAATGCGACAGTTGCATTATTCTTATTCCATTGATGCAATGAAAAATGTGTTATATGTTATGAAATGTTACATTGCACTAACGAATAGTTTCATAAACGCAGTTTCTGATATTTTCTAGTTTCATGCCCATTGATGGACATAATTTTTTGTTTTATAAATTATTAACAAATAAATTTTCGAATAAAATACCAGGCGCACAGTATTTTCAGCAAGGAAATTTACAAATACAAACATACCAATTTTCCACATAACCAATTCGAAATGCAAGTTTTGTATCATTTTTAGTTAGCAAATTTACAAAATTGCATATACAAAAGGCAAAATCCAAATTTTGCTTCATATTTCCGACTGAAATACCAGGAGCCCAGCAAGCAAATTAACAAAATTGAATTTTTGAAAAAGGCACTAATCCAAATGTTGATTAATTTTCCGACTGAAATACCATGCGCCCAGCATTTCCAGCCAGCAAATTTACAAAATTGCATATATACAAATGCAAAATCCATATTTAGCTTCATTTTCCGACTGAAATACCAGGAGCCCAGCATTTCCAGTAACCAAATTTACAAAATTGAATATTTACAAAGGTCAAAATCCAAATGTTGATTCATTTTTCGACTGAAATATCCGGCGCCCAGCATTTCCAAGAAGCAAATGTTCAAATTTGCATATTTAAAACTTTTCAAATTTAAAATCCAAATTAAGCTTCATTTCCGACAGAAATACCAGGTGCTCACCATTTCCAGCAAGAAAATTTACAAAACTACAAATGAAAAATCCAAATTTTGCTTCATTGTCCGACTGAAAAACAGGCGCCCAGCATTTCCAGCAAGCACGTTACAAAATTGCATATATACAAATTTACAAATGCAAAATCCAAATTTTGCTTTATTTTCCGTCTGCAATATTTAGTAATTGCATAATGCATAATCCAAAATAGTAATGCATAATCCAAATTTTGCTCAATTTTTCGATTGAAATACCAAGCGCCCAGCATTTTCAGCAACCGAATTTACAAAATGTCATATTTTTAAATTCATGTTTTGCAACATTTTCCGACTGAAATACGAGGCGTCCAGCATTTCCAGCGAGCAAATTTACAAAATTGAATATTTATAAAAGCAAAATCCAAATTTTGCTTCATTTTCCGACTGTAATACCATTCACCAAGCAAGCAAATTTACAAAATTGCATATTTTCAAATTCAGAATACAAATTTTTCTGACTGAAATACCAGTCGTCTGGCAGTGGCAGCAAGCAAATTTACAAAATTGCATGTTTACAAATGAAAATCCAAATTTTTCTTATTTTCCGACTGAAATACCAGGCGCCCAGCATTTCCAGCAAGTAAATTTCCAAAATTGCATATTTACATGTGCAAAATCCAAATTTTGCTTCATTTTCTGACTGAAATACCAGGCAATCAGCATTTCCAGCAAGCAAATTTACATAATGCATATTTACAAATGCAAAATCTAAATTTTGCATCACTCCGACTGAAGTACCAGGCGCCCAGCATTTCCAACAAACAAAATTTAAAAATTGCATATATACAAATATACAAAAAATGCAAATTCCAAATTTTAGTTTATTTTCCGACTGAAATACCATGCGCCCAGCATTTGCAACAAGCAAATTTACAAAACTGCAAATGCAAAATCCAAATTTTGCTTAATTTTCCGACTATAATACTAGGCTCCCAGCATTTTCAGCAAGCAAATTTACAAATACAAAACCCAAATTTTGCTTCATTTTCCGAGTGGCGTTTTGCTTCATTGTCCGACTGAAAAACAGGCGCCCAGCATTCCCAGCAAGCACATTTACAAAATTGAATATTTACAAATTTACAAATGCAAAATCCAAATTTTGCTTTATTTTCCGTCTGCAATATTTAGTAATTGCATAATCCCAAATAGTAATGCATAATCCAAATTTAGCTCAATTTTTCGATTGAAATACCAAGCGCCCAGCATTTTCGGCAACCAAATTTACAAAATGTTATATTTTTAAATTCATGTTTTGCAACATTTTCCGACTGAAATACGAGGCGTACAGCATTTCCAGTAAGCAAATTTACAAAATTTAATATTTAAAAAAGGCAAAATCCAAATGTTGATTAATTTTCCGACTGAAAAACCAGGCGCCCAGCATTTCCAGGAATCAAATTTACGAAATTGCGTATTTACAAATGCAAAATCCCAATTTTACTTCATTTTCCGACTGAAAACCAGGCGACCAGCAAGCAAATTTTCAATATAGCATATTTTCAAATACAAAATCCAATGTTTTGCTTCATTTCCCGACCGAAATATCAAATTACAAATTTAAGAATATATAAATTTACTAGTTTTTAAATTTACCAATTTACAACTTTAAAAATTTACCAATTTACAACTTTACAAATTTACAACAGGCAATATGCAAGTTTTGCTTCATTTTCAAATTTAAATATTTTACTATTTGCCAATTTTACAAAAGGAAAAAACCCGAGTTTTTTTTTTTTCTGACTGAAATACCAGGCGCCAAGCATTTGCAGCAAACAAATTTACCAAATTAAAAATTTATAAATTTACGTATATAAAATTTAACAGAAGTCGAAATCCAATTTTGCTTAATTTTCCGACTGAAATATCAGGCGCCCAGCATTTCCAGCAAGCAAATATACGAATTTATAAATTTACGAATTTATAAATTTACAAATTTTGCAAAAGGAAAAATTCAAGTATTGCTTCATTTTCCGACTGAAATAACAGGCGCCCAGCAGTTGCTGCAAGCTAAATATGGAATGTATAAATGTGCCAAATTACAATTTCAGGAATTTATAAATAGCATTTCCAGCAAGCATATATTTATAAATTTAAAAAATCACAAATTTACGAATTTATAAATTCGTAAGTTTGCCTGGTATTTCAGTCGGAAAATGAAGCAAAACTTGGATTTTGCCTTTTGTAAATTGGTAAATTTGTAATTTGGTAATTTTTAAATTCGTGAATTTGCTTGCTGCAGATGCTGGTCGCCTGGTATTTCAGTCGGAAAATGAAGCAAACCTGGATTTTGCCTTTTGTAAAATTGTAAATTGGTAAATTTATAAATTCGTAAATTTGTTTGCTGCAAATGCTGGGAGGCTGTTATTTCAGTCGAAAAATGAAACAAAATTGGATTTTTCTTTTGTGAAATTGGAAATTTGTAATTTGGTGAAATTTCAGTCGGAAAATGAAGCAAAATTTGGAATATTCCTTTTGTGAAATTGTAAACTTGTAATTTGGTAAAATTTTATTTTGGTAAAATTTCAAATTCGTAAATATGCTTGCTGGAGATTCTGGGCGCCTGGTATTTCATTCAGAAAATAAAGCTAAATTTGGATATTGTATTTGAAAATATGCAATTTTGTAAATTTGCTTGCTGGAAATGCTGGGCGCCTGGTATTTCAGTCGGAAAATGAAGCAAAATTTTGATTATGCATTTGTAAATATGTAATTTTGTAAATTTTCTTGCTGGAAATGCTGGGCGCCTGGTATTTTAGTCGGAAAATTAAGCAAAATTTGGATTTTTCCTTTTGTGAAATTTAAACTTGTAATTTGGTAAAATTGTATTTTGGTAAAATTTTAAAGTCGTAAATTTGCTTGATGGGGATTCTGGGCGACTGGTATTACATTCGGAAAATAAAGCAAAATTTGGATTTTGTATTTGAAAATATGCAATTTTGTAAATTTGTTTGCTGGAAATGCTGGGCGCCTGGCATTTCAGCCGGAAAATTAATCAACATTTGGATTTTGACTTTTGTAAATATTAAAGTAAATTGCTAAATATTCTTGCTGGAAATGCTGGACTCCTAGTATTTCGGTCGGAAAATGAAGCTAAATTTGGATTTTGCATTTGTAAATATGCAATTTTGTAAATTTGCTGGCTGGAAATGCTGGGCGCATGGTATTTCAGTCGGAAAATTGATCAACATTTGGATTATTGCCTTTTTCAAAAATTCAATTTTGTTAATTTGCTTGCTGGGCTCCTGGTATTTCAGTCGGAAAATGAAGCAAAATTTGGATTTTGCCGTTGTAAATATACAATTTTGTAAATTTGATTTTTGGAAATGCTGGGCGCCTGGTATTTTAGTCGGAAAATAAAGCAACATTTGGATTTTGTATTTGAAAATAAGCAATTTTGTAAATTTGTTTGCTGGAAATGCTAGTATTTCAGTCGGAAAATAAAGCTAAATTTTGATTTTGTATTTGAAAATATGTAATTTTGTAAATTTTCTTGCTGGAAATACTGGACGTCTGGTATTTCAGTCGGAAAATTAAGCAACATTTGGATTTTGACATTTGTAAATATTAAATTTTGTAAATTTACTTACTAGAAATGCTGGGCTCCTGGAATTTCAGTCGGAAAATGAAGCAAAATTTGGATTTTACATTCGTAAATTGCTAACTATGCATGCTGGAAATGCTGGACTCCTAGTATTTCGGTCGAAAAATGAAGCTAAATTTGGATTTTGCATTTGTAAATATGCAATTTTGTAAATTTGCTGGCTGGAAATGCTGGGCACATGGTATTTCAGTCGGAAAATTGATCAACATTTGGATTATTGCCTTTTTCAAAAATTCAATTTTGTTAATTTGTTTGCTGGGCTCCTGGTATTTCAGTCGGAAAATGAAGCAAAATTTGGATTTTGCCGTTGTAAATATACAATTTTGTAAATTTGATTTTTGGAAATGCTGGGCGCCTGGTATTTTAGTCGGAAAATGAAGCAAAATTTGGATTTTGTATTTGCAAATTTATAAATATGCAATTTTGTAAATTTGCATTCCGAAAATGCTGGCACCTGGTATTTTGGTAACAAAATTGCATATTTACAACATTGCAAAAATAAAATTTTTAAAGTTATCTTACTCAATTTTCCTATAATTATCCTTTTTATTTAAATTCATATAAAAATCGTTGTGTTTTGTTTTTTCTATATAGATTATATCCAAGGATCACATCATGTTATACTGCGGTTCCGAAATCGAATCTACGGGATGTTAAGACAGATCTTTGAATATTGGATTTCTTGGAGGTACATTTAATCGGGGATCGTGAATTTCAATGGCGCTTTGGTGGATGATAGTGAGCCTCTTAGAGATCTATAGACAATTAATATTCTCATCAGAATGCCAATATTTAAGGAATTATTTATATTTTATGAAAATCGACTTATTTTTGAAATATCCCCTACATTAGCAATTTTTTAACAAAGTTCGAGGATAAATTGACAACAATCGATTTCATTTGAAAAGTATAGTCGACTGATATGTGCTATATTTCAAACTTCCAAACTTTGATTTTTTGCTAAATTTTTGGCAAAAGTGTAACCCATTTCCAAAATTTTTTAAAATTAGCAAAAATTAAGGGTGATAAAATTTCTCGACACTTTTGTGGATGTTCGTTTGATATCCAATTTTCCTCAAATTCCTGTAATACGCTTATACTTATGCCCAAAAATTTTATTATCGAATTATGATGAAATCATTGGAATAACATGGAAAAAAATGATCAATTCCGGAACTGTACTGATATTTGTTTTCCCGTTGCATGATTTAATTAGCGAGTAGAGACCAATTATTAGTTACTATATAGAAATATTGTATATGCACTTTATTTTTATACCCTCACTTTAGTGTGACGAGGGTATATATCATTTGCTACGGAAAAAAGTGTAACACGACGAAGGAGTGACCTAAGACCCCAAGTATGTTCGGAGGAAATCCGTTTTGGGTCATTTTAAGTCGAATGAGCAATGTCCGTGCGTCTGTCTGTCTGCTGGCTGGTGCGCACGATAACTCTCGAAAGGAGTAACCGATTGACCTCAAATTTGGTATGTGGTAATATTTTTTTCTATCTCCGGCTAAGTTCGAAGATGGCCCTATATTGTTTCACTCCTTCTAGTACCTCACCCGCAAAGGGTTAAAATGTTGTGAAATATTGATTCTTTAATAACTGCAATACTACTTATTCGAATCTTTTGAAATTCCACACATAGTATTAGCTTATTAGTCGCTATCAACTCGAGAAAAATGGGCGAAGTAGCCACGTCCCTTTTAGTACTTCCCACACAAATGCACCATTTTGCACCAAAAGTTAACAGCTTATAACATTAATAACAGTGTATAAAAATACTTGAAATTTTTTACAGTATTGTACTTTTATATTGCCTACAGTCCAGGGAAAAATGGGTGTTGTTGCCACGCCCCTTTTGGTACCTCCCACACAAAATGCCCAAATCATACCACAATTTAATGTCTCATAACGTTTATACCAGTGCACATAAATGCTTATAAGTCGGCACAGTGCAATGAATTTAAAATATCTAATGTTCAGCGAAAAAAAGGTGTATTTGATAAACCCCTTCTGGTACCTCCCACACAAATTGACAGAATAATTCGAGTAATATTCAATATTACATTACTCACAAAGTGAGGGTATACCTTAGTCGGTTTATCCGACTGAAACTATCTTACTTGTTTTCATTAAAAACTGTATTCATAATAATTTGTCACTAGGACCGAAATAAAAACAAACGAAAATACAATTCTTAATAATATTAATTATTTTTTGCAAACAATTGTACTCGTATTTATATTTATGTATTATATATTTATAATCTCCCATAATTTTTTCATCCCAGTGCCCTTGGTAACGCCGCTCGATGGACTTCAATTCTTGGTGAAACCTTTCGCCATGTTCGTAACTTACGTCGCCAAGATTCTCGGGAAAAAAGTTTAAATGAGAATGCAAGAAATTAATTTTGAGGGACATATTTACACCTGTTGGAATACATAAAGCGAAAAATAAGTTGGAAGAATACATACTCGTACATATGTGCTATATACATAAATATAGAAAAATATATTTCTACCCAATTGTTATCCCCTCACCTTAGAGAGGAGGGCATATATCATTTGCTACGAACCAAAAGTGTAACACATCGAAGGAGTGTCCTAAGACCCTAAGCATGTTCGGCGGATATCAGTTTTGGGTCATTTTAAGTCGAATGAGCAATGTGCGTCCGTCTGTCTGTCTGGTGTGCACGATAACTCTCGAAATGAGTAACCGATTGACTTCAAATTTGGTATGTGGTAATATTTTGTTCTATCTCCGGCTAAGTTCGAAGATGGGCCATATTGGTCCACTCCTTCTAGTACCTCCCCCACAAAGGGCTAACCTTTAGTGAAATATTGATTATTTAATAACTTCTATACTACTTATTTGAATCCTCTGAAATTCTACACATAGTATTAGTTTATGAGTCACTATTACCTTGAAAAAAAATTTTAGAACTTGCCACGCCCCTGTTGGTACCCCCACACAAATGGACCATTTTTCACCCAATGTTAACAGCTAATAACTTTAATACCAGTGCATATTAATACTTACAATAGTGTAATGCTTTTATAGTACCTAGAGTCCAGAGAAAAGTCACCGTTATTGGTTCGCCCCTTTTGGTACCTCTCACACGAATGGACCATTTTGTACCAAAAGTAAACAGCTTTTGACTTTAATACCAGTACATACTTTAAATTTATTAAATGCAATTTAGAGTGATAATAATTTAAATAAAACAAAAAATAAATAAATTAACTAAATTAAAAACTCAGGGTGAGGGGATTCGTAAGTCGGTTTACCCGACTAAACTTTCTTACTTGTTTCATAATTGTTTAGCAAATCATTAGTCATTGTTTCATATTGCGGGCTTTCATTGGATCCAAGAAAATTTGAAACTACAAGCATAGACGACCTCCATGCTGCAATTTCATCCGACGTCAAATACGATTCGAAATTCACATCTTTCATCAGTTTCCTTATTTTAGGCCCACCAAAAACTCCTTCGATTTTTTGAAAAGAAAGTCTTTTAAATAAACCTTTTAAATATGAGAGTGAATTGCCTGCCATCTTTCCTTAAGGCTTTTACAAAATTGTTAAAGAGCCCCAGCTTAATATGCAGTGGTGGCAAAATATCGGCTATCCCAGAGGCATAACATACCAACTACTTTTAAATCGCAACAAATTTTCCAGCCATGTTCATATTTTATGTATTTTATCAATTTAGCCATTGTTTCGTATGATTCCTTAGTGTGTTGACAGCATGAGCAATGGGAATCGACGGTTTCTGATTTCCGTTGTGCAAAAGTACTGCTTTCAAACTTTCTTTACTGCTGTCAACAAGTAGCCGCCATTCCTTTGAATTGTATGTTTGATTAAGTTCCTCGAACAATCCGGGAATATCCTTGCAAAAGCATCTGTTATCCACAGTTGTATAAAATTGTTTGTAAGGTATATCACGGACTCTATAATATGATATGTTAACATCTGGGGCCAAACTATTGTACTGTTTCATCCCAGATGCAAGTAGTTCTGCCTTATCTCTGGTCAGTTCCAAATCTCTCACTAGATCAATGAGTTGAAACTGAGTTAAAAGCTATGACTTCTGACTCAAACTTGAATCGCTCAGAGTTGAGTACTCAGTTAAACATGATGATGTTTCCGTTATTAGGCAGTTAGCTATACTTGGACACTTCCTACTCCAATCTATTAACATAGACAAAAATAGCAGTCCGTATCGCAAATGAATGGTTGTCTCCAAATCATAGGCATTCCAAATTGCACGTGAAGTCTTAAATTGAAACGTTTTATTCCACAAAACATTGCAATACATTAATTTTAAAGTACTTACCGCATTCGTCCACTAGTCCATCGAGTAAGATTTACATGGCACGAATTACACAAAATACTAGGTGTCCACGGTTCGTTCATATTTTTAACTCGTATACAAAAATATTACACATATATTTCTTCTATTATTTTGCTAAACGCACGTCTATATACACGTTTAATTACATATTTTCCGCAGATGTAGCAGAAATTGTCGGGATCATTTACACATTGAAAAGTTCTTTGCCTTTTACTCATACTTCGAAATTTAACTTTGTAATATTTTTCAGAAAATCGACTTATCTCTTTAAGGCGCTGAATTACACTAATTTATTAATAAGAAATTTCATTCATAAATTCCGGCTGTAAGGTTCATAAGTTGCAGTACCTGTAGCTGACATATAGTTTGCTTCGAAACTAGACACCCAATATTTTCAAGACTGCCGCGTACTACTTTGTATTGCGTACATATAATTTTACTACTTGTATATACGACTGAGATGTCCATGCCCCTTAAAGACGTAACTGAATGGAAACCTCATAAATAAAAAACCACAAATATTGTTGAATGACCCTCTATCTGAGCGGATCTCGTCCAATATAGCTCTCACATTGCATGTCATGTTTTATGGAGGGTTACGAACAGCCATAAAACCTCGTCCTCTCTATAATTTTATAATGTCTGACATCAATCCTCATAGAATAAAATGCAAGTGCAATGTCTCTTATATGTCTCTCTCACATATGGCGAATTCACTGTACGAAATTTCAAGTATTTGTATGCACTGATATTAATGTTAAAAGCCGTTAACTTTTGGTATAAAACCGTCAATTTGTGCGGGAGGTACCAAAGGGGGCTGTACAATAATGCCCATTTTTTACCAGACTACACTGATAGAAAAAGCTTCGTCATGGCGACGAATTTGTACATCATCACGATTATTTTTTCGTCAAAAGTCAGCTAACGTACGGAATAATCCTCTTGATGAATTTGTTCGTCACCATGATGAATTTCTGTTTCCGAAAACTTTCGTCCTCAGGATGATCCATTCATCACCACGACGAACCCCATTCATCATCACGACGACTACCATTCATCACCACGACGAATTCCTTTTCGTCACCACGACGAATCCCTTTCATCATCACGACGAATCCCATTCATTATCACGACGAATCCCATTCATCACCACGACGAATTCATGCCCACGACTATTTAAATATTAAAAATTCCAATAAATGTTCTTCTAGTTTTAAACCATTTAAAATGGTATGGAATATAAAATTATTTGACTGCATTGCTAGGTTCAGTTGTGAATATTCGTTTCGAGACGCAGTTCTTATCAGGTAAGGCTGAAATCAAACAAACGAGAAGTATTCATTACATCTGCTGTTTTAAATCAAAAATAATCACACCAAGTAATGTATTTGCCAACAGACCACTAGCACAAATGTTTCACATTTATACAGCTTGTCGAGCTGCATGTACGAGTATGCATGTGTTTGATGTTTTGTTAAACAAACATCAGTTACGCTGTGCCAGTGCGGTTTGTTTGAACCAATCGGTGCTGCGTGGAACACACACGTGGACGAACATAACAACGTCGCATGTCTTACTTTGTTTTGCTGTAGGAGTTGACGTTGTCGTAAAGGGCGAATAAGTCGATCGTCCTCATGATGAATGGATAATCTTATTGACGAACGGTGTTCGTCATTAATTATTAGATTTTTTAAATTGATCTTTTACAACAAATTATTTAACTAAGGTAATCAGAACGCATATAGAACAGTACATTTAAGCAGAAACTAAAATTTGATTGCTTTGTTTGATCATATTTTCAGCAAAATGGCCAAATAAATCTTTTCGTCGTGGGAATGAAACCTTATCGTTCTCTCGACGAATTTTGAAATCGCCAAAAACATGACTTGATGATCGTGTTCGTTCTATTGACGTACAAAAACATCGCATGTGCGAAACTTTTCGTCACCATTACGAAGATATATTGACGAAACTGATTCGTCATGGTGACGAACGGTTTTTCTATCAGTGTATAGGCGCTACAAAAACATTATACTGTACATTATAAAATAATACAATGCGTGGAATTTCAAAAGATTCGAATAAATAGTATAGCAGTTACTAAAGAATCAATATTTCACAACATTTTAACCCTTTGTGGGGGAGGTACTAGAAGGAGTGGACCAATATGGCCCATCTTCGAACTTAGTCGGAGATAGAAAAAAATATTACCACATACCAAATTTGAGGTCAATCAGTTACTCCTTTCGAGAGTTATCGTGCGCACCAGCCAGCAGACAGACAGACAGACGGACGGACATTGCTCATTCGACTTAAAATGACCCAAAACGGATTTCCTCCGAACATACTTGGGGTCTTAGGTCACTCCTTCGACGTGTTACACTTTTTTCCGTAGCAAATGATATATACCCTCGTCACACAAAAGTGAGGGTATAAAAACGAAAAACTATGAAACAAGATTTTTTTGAATTTCCCTAACATTAACAAAATGGCTCATAACTTTTACATCTATCCATAGATTTTTTTTCAAATAGACAGTGTTTTCTTCGTTAGAATACTGGCTTTTTAAAAATATGATAAAATATTTTTTCGATTTTTTTCTATTTTTTATGTTTTTTTGTACCAGGAAAGTGTTTAAAAAAAAAATATTTTTTTTCTCATATTTTTTTCCCTTTAATTTAACGCACAACACGGCTCAAAATACTAAATGTACTTTCCATGAACGCTGGAATTTAAATTTAAAAAAAAAATTACCATACAATTTTTTTTAATATTTTTTTCGTGTTAGTGACACCAAATTGCACCAGAAACTGTTATCCACATCCCTTGGACAAAATGTTTGTTGCATAGTGTAAGTAGTATAGTATGGAAAAATCAATATTTCACTAAAATTTAACCCCTTGTGTGGGAGGTACCAGAAGGAGTGGACCAATATGGCCCATATTCGAACTTAGCCGGAGATAGAGAGTTACTTCTTTCGAGAGTTATCGTGCGCACAAGCCAGCAGACAGTGAGACAGACAGACGGACGGACGGACATTTCTCATTCGACTTAAAATGACCCAAAACGAATATCCGCCGAACATACATAATAATTTTAATTAAATTATTATCAATTAAAAATGCCTTTAATAACTTTAAAGTATTTACTTGTATTAAAGTTAAAAGCTGTTTACTTTTTGTGCAAAATGGTCCCTTTGTGTGGGAGGATCCAAAAGGGGCTTCCCAATAACGGTCACTTTTCTCCGGACTGTAGGCGCTATAAAAAAATTTCAAGTATTTATATGCACTAGTATAAAAAATTATAAGCTGTTAACTTTTGGAACAAAAAGGTCAATTTCTGTTGGAGGTACCAAAAGGGGCGCGCCAATTACGCCCATTTTTCTCTGGACTCTAGGTACTTTAAAAGCATTACACTGTACACAAATTTGAAGTACAGGGTGGCTAATGCAAGCTGCTACCAAAAAAAATTTAATAACTTCTTTTCTATTTAATGAATCTGGTTAATTTTTTTGTTATTTTGCAGATTGATTTTTAGATTTAACAAATATTGGATAACTGGGACACTGAAACAAGAATTTGGATTGTCCGCCGCTATTACGCACTGAAGTCCGTAGTTTCGGTTCAAAGAGAGTATAGGGGCACGTTTGGCGGCAGTCCTCCGAGGAGATGGACCATAAAGAGACTTGTTAACCATTTTTCCGAGCATGGGACAGTCAACAGAAGACCTTACCATCGAAACCCTTCAGTTCGGACGGAGGAAACAATCGCTGCTGTAGCTGATGCCATACAAAACAATCCAAGAGTTTCGACAAGACCTTATCTGCTCAAATGGGTATAAGCAGACAGTCATTGCAGTCAATTATGCACAAAGATTTGGAATTATTCCCATATAAAATTCAAATGGCCAACAAAGTGAACTCAGCAGACTTCCCGATTCGCTTGGAATTTTGCCAGAAGATGCTTCAAATGTTGGAAGAGGACGGATATATGTTGAACTGTCTTTTCATCTCTGACGAGGCCCATTTCGATTTAAACGGCAACATAAACAAACAAAATTGTCGAATATGGAGTGCTTCCAACCCACAAATACTCAATGAGACGGAATTGCATCCACTTCGTGTCACATTGTGGTCTGCAGTTTCATCACGCTGCATTGTCGGGCCCTACTTCTTCGAAGAAAACGGTCACACCGTTACAGTTACTGGAGGCCGTTACTGGAGCATGTTGAGAGAGTTTTTCTATCCAGAATTGCGCCGAATGAGAATTTCTTTCAACTCTGTGTGGTTTCAGTAAGATGGTGCAACTCCTCACATAGCCCGGCCTGTTATGACAGAATTGCGGCGAAAATTTCCCAATAAGCTGATATCCAGAAACTCCACATTCCGTTGGCCCCCCAGGTCGCCTGACCTTACTGCACCTGACTTTTTCTTGTGAGGTTATTGCGAACAGGAAGTCTACAAAGCAAAACCAACAAATTTGAATGAACTAAAGCAATCCATTCGAGAAACAATATTCCCGTCTCAACTCTCCAAGCAGTAATGAACAACTTTTTGGTAAGATGCCGCACATGCATCAACGAGCAGGGCGGGGCATTTAAATTCCATTATTTTTAAAACTATTTAAGCTATATTTAATTAAATTTAACGAGCTTTAACATGAATAAAAGAAAACTGAATTCCATACACTGAAAAAAAGTTATTTGAGTTTCTTAATGTAGCAATATTCATCAGCCACCCTGTATGACATCACATTTTGCTATTTCCATCTATACTTACTCCTTGATTGCTTTGGTGTACGCCAGACTCTTGTCTGTTTGAGCATTCACTTTTGTACCCATCGCCGTCTGCGCAATGATATCCAGGGTCCATTGGTCCATTCGTGTGAGAGGTACCAAAAGGGGCGAACCAATAACGTTGACTTTTTTCTGGACTCTAGGTACTATAAAAGCATTAAACTGTACAAAATTTTAAGTATTAATATGCACTGGTATTAAAGTTATTAGCTGTTAACTTTGGGTGAAAAATGGTCCATTTGTGTGGGGGATACCATAAGGGGCGCGCATTAAGGCCAATTTTCTTTACACTCTAGGTACTATAAAAGCATTGCAATGTACGAAATTGCAAGGATTTGCAAGCACTGGTATTAAAGTTATAAGCTAGCAACTTTTGTTACAAAATGGTCCATTTGTGTGGGAGGTACCAAAAGGAGCATGGCAATAATGCCCATTTTTCACTGTATTTTAGGTACTATTAAAACTTTACACTGTACAAAATTTCAAGTCTTTGTAGGCACTGGTAATAAAGTTATAAGCTTTTAACTTTTGGTTCTAAATTTTCCATTTGTGTGGGAGGTACCAAAAGGGGTGTGATAACTTCGCCCATTTTCCTCGAATTTTAGAGGATTCAAATAAGTAGTATAGAAGTTATTAAATAATCAATATTAACCCTTTTTGGGGGAGGTTCTAGAAGAAAAATTGGCACATACAAAATTTGAAATCAATCGGTTACTCCTTTCGAGAGTTATCGTGCGAACCAGCCAGCAGACTGACAGTCAAACGGACGGACATTGCTCATTCGACTTAAAATGACCCAAAAGTCGAATATCCCCCGAACATGCTTAGGGTCTTAGGTCACTCCTTCGATGTGTTACACTTTTGGCTCGCAGCAAGTGATATATACCCTCCTCTCTAAGGTGAGAGGCAAAAATGCAGTACGATATTTGATTAATATGTTTTAGCAACAGAACAACTGTGGACATAATGAAATTACAAGTCAATATATCACATTTCGTTGCTACAGCACCGAAAACAAATGTTGCAAATGTATGGAATTTCGTTCGGCGATGAGTATAATAGACAGGAATTTGCATCGGTTTAAAAATCCAAACTTTGATTTTTAGTCAAATGTACAAAAAAACAGTAAGGAAAGGTTAAAGTCGGGCGGTGCCGATTATATGATACCCTACACCACTCTAGTAAGATTGGATAACAATGAAATATCCAGTGTATACTTTAACTAAAATTTGTTTACACAATTTACATTGGGCACGTCTCATCTGCATCTGTAGCCAAATCGGACGAAACATATATGTATACAAGAGCTATAACAAAATCTGAACCGGCTTTCTTCAAACTCGGCAATGTTGGCCCAAGGATCAATAAACTCTAGAATGCTAAATTTCAAAACAATTGGATATAAAATACAGCTTCAGTAGGGCAAAACCCCAAATCGGACATAACATATATATGGGAGATATAGCAAAATCTAAACCGATTTTCTGTGCGGACAACTTTAGATGAACAGACGGACAGACATGGTTAAATCGACTCAGCTGGAGATTTCTAGTCGATCGGTATACATTAAGGTGGGTCTAGCTGTAGTATTTCTAGGTGTTACAAACATCTGCCACAAAACAAGCATATAATACCCTGTACCACAGTGTGGTGTAGGGTATAATTAGAAAAATAAAAAAAAAATTTTTACTCAGCTTTGGTTGGTGATAGTGGGTCCTTTACTGATCCTTAGGAAATTTACTTTTTCTTTGAGAACCCAATAATTTAGGAAATATTGCATTTTTAAGAAATTTTCCATTACTTTCAGCAGTTCCCACTATTTTTAAATTTCTATCATATTTTCCATATCTCAGGTTTATTTGGGACAAAATGTACATGAAACAATTTCTTTCGAAGGCAGAATCGATTCGTATTTGCCTTGTTTTAAAATTCTAAACTTTGGTTTTCAGTAAAAGTTTGTGAACAGTGTTACCCGCTTCAAAAGATTACAAAAAATAAGAAAAGTTTTCTTGTTGCTTTGAGGATAGTGATAGTAGTTTAATAATACATTTAATACATTTATCCTTTAAGTGGACATTCAGGATGATGGCCCCAAATACTCCTCCAAACTAGTAACACATAGTTTTGTGTGGATATTTGTGATTGACCAGCCCAGAAACTGGCCTAAACCTTCGGAAAGAAGTCAAGAATAAAATCTCAAAAACGAAATACAAAAAAATTAAAAAATCAAATTCGAGGAAGGTATCGCTCGCCGGTGCGAAGAAGTCATCCGAACAAGGACTACACCACTTAATATTAATGGTTAAACATTTGTGTATACCAAGAAATCAAAAAAAAAATATCTTTAATACACTGATTTTAGTGTTTTTTTTCCCTAACCCGATTTTATTTAAATATAGGATGATCTAAGTAGAGATACTTTTTTCAATAGCCTTTTTTTGACAGATCACGTGAGAGTCGTGTCATACTGTCATGTTATTTTTGTTAAGTATTGCTTGGCATTTCATCATGGAAAGACTTACGCCTGAACAACGTTTACAAATTATTCAGTTTTATTATCAAAATAATCGTTCGCCAATTGCGCTAAGTCAATTTTTTTTAAATCCCAAAAGAAACACTTTCCACTCAACCCACGACCTTGAGATCCATGAGCAATATTTAGCTCTCGTTAAGAGCTATCTTTTTGCCATTGACCGATTCCCGATCCGACGTACCATTAACCGATTCCCAATCCGACGAACTGGTCCATATTTCTTCGAAATGTTTTTTTTTCTTTAAAAAAGTAGGGAACCTCGAAATGGATCACCCATTATATTTTTAAATTTCAACTTTTGCTTTTATGAATATTAAATATAGATAATAAACCGTTGGAAAAGGCAAAGATTTCCAATATTTTAATATTAATTACGATATTGTAGCAAAAGAAAGAATTTACGATAAAACGTGTCATTTATGTATGTATATGTCCATAGCTGTATGTGACGTTGATAGTGTACCTTTAATATGCTCGAAGGACCACAAAGCAGACTATTTAACCTTATTTATTCTCTCTCCAGACCTGCACTTGCTCCCGACGGTGGCAAATGTTTCATTGCGTTGTTTACACATCACACGCCGTCTTGTATTGAAATGTCCTCGGATCAGAATAATTATTATTTATGTCGTTAATTTTTATGTCGGCGACATTTGTGTGACAGTTTTTCTTCGTTGTTTTTTTTTTCTTTCTTTGTAGTTGCAATGGGCTCTGAGGACTTTCTTTGCTTAACCCCAAAACATAACATCTGTTTTACCTCAATTTATAGTATTTTCATTCCATTCCAAACCATTTCATACTCCAGAGTCCAGATGATGATGACGATGACGAGGAGAATGGCAATGGCTAAGGAGGCGACGGAGTTGGAGTTGCTGGAATTTAATGCTGTTGGTGCTCTCGATGTATAGCACCACTCAACATAACCGATGACGACGTCGAGGACGAGCGCACATAATGGTAAATGTCAACGCCAGCAATGCCGGCACAGCGAGACAAAATTAATTACTCTCCTTGGAAATGTAATTAAGAAAATATTTAACCACTGCCACTGCCATTGCTGCCGCCACAGTTACAGCCACTGAATGCCATACGAATCATAATATTTGTCAACCAAAAACGCAAAAAAAACACCAAAGAAACCCACCAGAGAGGAAAACATCAACAAAAACTGTTTTCCAACTTTTTGTTGCTGCTCCTCAACCGGAGATGAAAATGTTGCTTTTGCTCTTCATCCTCGAAGGGTATTTCTGTGTGTCCATTTTTTTCGCTGGGGTTAAACTCTTAAGGATATGTGTTTGGTCGATGTTATGACATTATGATTATGCTTTGGTAAGTATTTGATTGTTTTTATGTGTTTGTCTGTAAGCATACTTATCCTTACCGCTCATCCCCTTCCACACTCCACACACTTTTGTAATTATGGTCATTTTGGTGATTTTTCTGGTTGTTTCGTTGGTCAAAGGACATTCATACGTGTGTGTTTTGGGGGCAGACTAAGTTGTCCTTTTAATATCTCCTGTAATTAATGAGTGCTTTCAGTAATTAATCATTACAATTATGATTTACTTTTACTTTTTCAAACCCCCACTCAAATATCCTGGATTAACGAATGAGATGTTTTAGATGGAGTATGAGGAGGAAATGATATATGAATAGAATTCTTGAGACTGGGGAAATATCGATTTCTATTGCAAGAGAAAGGAAATGAGGGAGAGGACAGCAGACATGTGTAAATTAGATTGATAACTAATTAAATCTTGTCTTGTCATTGACACATTGTTTGTTTCCTCTCTCTCTCTCTCGTTATCACTTCCACATGAACAAACACATTCAATAGGGTCAATCAAGGAAGGAGTATTGAACACTCATTATTGAAATGGATTTACTTAGATAAGGGAATGTCGAAGGTGTTAATGCCTAAAGTAAAAATAAATTACATTCGATTGTAATACAAGTTTACATTAAAATGTCTTGCTAATATGCAAATAACTTTCATGTTGTTTCCCTGCAGCTAAAATCATTTCTAGTTGCGTATTGAACCAGTCATAAGCTAGTTGCAATGTGACCTATGCATACTCATTCGCATCTCTGTCAGCAAAAACTATTATTTGAGCTGCTTTACAGTACTTGCATGGTACCTACATGTTGGTTGCAGATCGACACGTTCGTCTCTCTGCCGCCAGCAGCAGATAAATAAGCAAAAACCATTGTCTCAACTGCTTTAGGAGTAAGTACTCGATTGGTTGTGGCAGAGTAAATGTGTCTCACTCGCACCACCATTCTCTTGTACTCTCTTATTCTCAAATATAGTAATAACTGAACTAGATATTAACTAGTGTTGGATTGTAAACAAATGAACTAGTTGGGTGCCTATGACAAGCCAATGTTAAAATCGATGGTTCGTTATATGAAAAAAGGACAGATATGTTACTAGTTTGAAGTAAAAAGCAACTAGTATACATATTTCTATATACAAACTAGTCATTTTGGCTGCAGGGTTACAGTAAGCTACAATAAAAGTTCATTCCAATTATTAATATATGCATTGTTCAGTGAATTACCTCTTACTATAAAAAAGCAAACATTTCAGTTTCACACTGCTTAAGCAAACATGCGGCGTTTTACGACAACAACAAGACAACGTTTTACGTTTTTACGTCACAGTTAAAAAATAATCTCGTAATGGAACTCGAAACGCTTGGCATTTGGCAGGAAAAACTTTACCTTTATTGGTAATGAGCTATGTCATTTACGTGCGAACAAAATTTGTTCACAATTTGGATGTTTCAAGAAGAAGTTTCTTAATTTCTTCACAACAATGACCACCATATTCTTCTGACTTAATCCCAATAGATTTTTCGATATGATACATTCTGGAGGCCGAAGTTTAAACTAAACCAGTAAGGAAAGACACGCACGGTCGACTGTAGAACACCCTACACCGTTATGTGCGAAGCACTGCACGGAGGAATTTGTATTGGCTATATCGAACCAATATTTCTAGGAATAGTTTCACTTTAAGTAGAGTATATTTCTAAATTCCAGTCACACGTAGATCTCTAAGAAGTAAAATTAAACTGGGACCTTCATATCAGGGTTATATCAAAATGTGAACAAATATGGCCATTTTTTTAATTTATTTTTTCCGTTCAGTTTGCTTTTATTATCTTCACCGTCGCATTAGAAGTGACCTTCGTATGGGGATTTACATTAAATGCTGGACGGATATGACTCATTTTACTGGGAGAAACCATTGAACGATGTGTACCATTTTGACTTCTCTAGAGCGTCAAGAAGTCTAATCAGAAGGGTCAATTATATAAGTATTGGTTAAATTATTATCAATATAAATTGTATTTAATAACTTTAAAGTCTGTACAGTAGGGCGGGTCGATTTAAAAATCGCCCATTGCTCAGTGAAAATCGTATTCTAAGGATCAAAATAAGAAACTTTGCCGAAGGAACCATACCTCTAAAACGAATTCTGATATCCCGGAGAAAATCCCACTTTGACCCATTTAGAGTGCTCCAATCGAGTCCAAATGTATGGAACCCCCAGGGGGTTCCAGGGGGTGTGCCACTGGCATGGGTGGGTCGGGCCTCCAAAGTTAGTGGGGGTCGGTCATACATTTGGACTCGATTGGAGCACTCTAAATAAGTCAAAGTGGGATTTTTCAAAATTTGCCCCTACCCAAAAGTTCGACCCAAATTCCGGGACATCAGAATTCGTTTTAGAGGTATGGTTCCTTCGGCAAAGTTTCTTATTTTGATCCCTAGAATACGATTTTCACTGAGCAATGGCGACTTTTTTTGCCTCCCCACAAATCGACCCGGCCTACTGTACAGGTATAAAGGTTATAAGCTGTTAACTTTTGGTGTAAAAAGGTCCATTTGTGTGGGAGGTACCAAAAGGGGCGTGAAAATAACGCCCATTTTTCTCTGGACTCTTGGTACTATTAAATCATTACACGGTACACAATTTCAAGTATTAATATGCACTGGTATTAACGTTATAAGCGGTCAACTTTTGGTGTAAAAAGGTCCATTTGTGTGGAGGGTACCAAAAGGGGCATGCCAATGACTGTACAAATGCACTGTACCAAATGTAAAGTATTTGTATGCACTGGTATTAAAGTTATAATCTGGTAACTTTTGGTACCAAAATGGTCGATTTGTGTGGGAGGTACCAAAAGGAGAGTGGCAATAATGCCCACTTTCACTGTATTGCAGGTGCTATTAAACCATTACACTGCACAATATTTCAAGTCTTTGTATGCTCTGGTAATAATGTTATTAGCTATTAACTTTTGGTTCAAAATTGTCCATTGTGTGGGAGGTTCCAAAAGGGACGGGAAAACTACGCCAATTTTTCTCGAGGTAATACTGACTAATAAACTAATACTATGTGTAGAATTTCAGAGGATTCAAATAAGTAGAATAGAATAAAATAGAAAATAATCAATATTTCACTTAATGTTAACCCTTTGTGGGGGAGGTACTAGAAGGAGTGGACGAATATGGCCTATCTTCGAACTTAGCCAGAGATAGAAGAAAATATTAGCAATACATACCAAATTTTAAGTCAATCGGTTACTCCTTTCGAGAGTTATCGTGCGCACCAACCAGCAGACAGACAGACAGACGGACGGACATTGCTCATTCGACTTAAAATGACCCTGGATATACGCCGAACATACTTAGGGTCTTAGGTCACTCCTTCGATGTGTTACACTTTTGGCTCGTAGCAAATGATATATGTATACCCTACTCTCTAAGGTGAGGGGATAACTAAAATGAATCTCTAGTTTTAGTTGCAAGACCATTGTACCACATTTTACCCTTTTACCCCAATGTGTCATTATACATCATTTTTGCTAAAAGTGTGCATTTATGTATCTTTATTTTTATTCCTTAAACTAAATTTGCAACCTTAGGCCGTACTTAACACTTTTTGTCCCCTATCTGTACCATATTTAACATTTAACCATACCGTACTTAATTAAACATATTTTGCCCCATGGTTTACATAGAAGTTACTTTTTAGAAAATAAATGATTCCTATCTTCCCATTATGGGACCACATTCCACCCTTTATGTACCACTGTACCATATTTAAGCCTTTTTATTCCACTGGGCTTCTTAAGTATTAAATTTTGTACATATCTGGTACTAATTTAGGGGGGTAACGTTAATTCGTGATTTTTCTGACGAAACGGTTAAAATGTTGAAACCAATTGTATGTACATTAAAGTGATTGAAACCAATTGTATGTACATTAAAGTATAACTCCAAAAGTCTATTGTATAAATTTTTCATAACAAAAATATTTAAAAATGTGGCAACGACAGCATTTATGCGGAAGTGTCTCGAAAGAAAGTTGAATTGCGGTGCCCCTCATAACTCGATACCGGATCATCAGAAGTTAAAAAAATAAATTTATTTAGTTAGATAATCGTTATAGCCTGGTGACACTGTCGACTTTTTTCCGAAATTTAAATTTTAAAATTTTCGGGAACACTTTGAATTGAAAAATGCGATTTTTGCGAGAAAAATCGACTAATTGGTTATTGTTTAGTAAAAAAACTAACAAATTTAAAAAAACTCGACAGCGTTACCTCGTGAATTAAAAAGGATCGGTTCAGTAGTTTTTGAGTTATGAGGGGCACCGACTTTGAAAACATGGGTTGCATGTACTGCTGTATCTTTGTTAGTTTTGCTCCGATTCACCTCAAATTTTCACACAATAATCTTCAAAGGTTCTCTATTCAGGAAAAAAGTTAAAAAAAAAAATGCAAAAAAAGTTTATAAACGTTAACAAAGACATCTAAGAACACGACATTAAAATTTAAAAAAAATTGAAGGGTGTAATCATTTTGAAAATCGCAATAGAAAGTATAAAAGGTCAAAAACATTAAAAATTCGTATATTTGTTGCAGTGCTTACTGCTTAAACAAGGTATATCACATTAAAATCGGTCACGCATTTCAGGAGATACAAGCTAAAGAATGTACACACCTTTTAGAAAAAAACGTAATTTCGTCAAATCTAAATTGCTCATAAATCTTAAAGACATTTTTTTAAAATTATTTTGATCTACGTTTAAGATATTTTTAGGTAAATAATACATCAACAAAATTTCGAAACAATCAAAAATCGTCCCGTTTGGCTTGGAATGACTCATAGGAGTTTTGATATTTCAATGTTCACAGCGTACCTCAAGCAAACGAAAGTTGGCCTGGATTGTGGCTAAAAACGGCTAATGAGGTTTTGTACAGAATCATCCCCTCTACTCAGTTAAGAAGAAATCCAAATCTGATCTGCTTCATTTCGCGAGTTATCGCGATAAAAAAAGATTTTTAACCAAAAAACCGAACTTAATTACATGGAATCGCGAAAATTTAAAACTATAACATACTTTCCCATAAATATGAACATTTGTAAGAAGCTGTGTAATGTCCGCGATATTTATACCCCCACTTTAGTGTGACGAGGGTATATATCATTTGCTACGGAAAAAAGTGTAACACGTCGAAGGAGTGACCTAAGACCCCAAGTATGTTCGAAGGAAATCCGTTTTTGGTCATTTTAAGTCGAATGAGCAATGTCCGTCCGTCTGTCTGTCTGTCTGTCTGTCTGTCTGTCTGCTGGCTGGTGCGCACGATAACTCTCGAAAGGAGTAACCGATTGACCTCAAATTTGGTATGTGGTAATATTTTTTTCTATCTCCGGCTAAGTTCGAAGATGGGCCATATTGGTCCACTCTTTCTAGTACCTCCCCCACAAAGGGTTAAAATGTTGTGAAATATTGATTCTTTAATAACTGCTATACTGCTTATTCGAATCTTTTGAAATTCCACACATAGTATTAGCTTATTAGTCGTTATCAACTCGAGAAAAATGCGCGAAATCGCCACGTCCCTTTTGGTACCTCCCACACAAATGCACCATTTTGCACCAAAAGTTAACAGCTTTTAACATTAATAACTGTGTATAAAAATACTTGAAATTTTGTACAGTATTATGCTTTTACATTGCCTACAGTCCAGGGAAAAATGGCTGTTGTTGTCACGCCCCTTTTGGTACCTCCCACACAAAGGTACCTTTTTGCACCAAAAGTTAACAGCTTATAACATTAAAACCAGTGTATAAAAATACTTGAAATTTTGTACAGTGTAATGTTTTTATAGTGTCTATAGCCCTGTGAAAAATGGGCGTTATTGCCACGCCCCTCTTTGTACCTCCCACACAAAATGCCCAAATCATACCACAATTTAATGTCTCATAACGTTTATACCAGTGCACATAAATGCTTATAAGTCGGCACAGTGCAATGAATTTAAAGTATCTAATGTTCAGCAAAAAAAAGGTGTATTTAATAAACCCCTTCTGGTACCTCCCACACAAATTGACAGAATAATTCGAGTAATATTCATTATTACATTACTCACAAAGTGAGGGTATACCTTAGTCGGTTTACCCGACTGAAACTTTCTTACTTGTTGTTATATTATTCTATAGCAAAATTTTTGTAATCCAAAAATTCGACTTACACCGCTAAATTTTTTCAAAAATATTATCGCGAATTTATTAAAATTAATATATTTACATTCTATGATTTCTGAGGGATAAATTGGCACTAGCATTTCCGCCATAAACATCCCGCGACGAATACATTTCGAACAAAAAAACATTTAAGCTCAGAATTATTTAACTATATAATGCTATTATTACGCGAACGGTCAGTCCTAGGAAAAAGTGGTCAAAGAAAGTTTGGGAGATATTAAAAACGACTACAAGTATTCCTTTAACAAAAAAATTACAATCATTTGGTAGGGATTTACAATGTGTCAAATCAAAATATGCCTCATATAAAGGGAAAAGCATACAAAAGTTTTAACACACTGTAAATCCTTACCAAATGACTATAAATTTTGTTTGTTAAATAAAGCGTTGTAGGCCTTTCGCTTATCTCCCAAACTTCCTTTGACTACTTTTCCCTAGAACAGTTCATTCGCGAGATAATAGCATTATATAGTAAAATAATTCCGAACTATTTTTTTTTTTTTTTGTACAAAATTTATTTGTCGATGGATGCTTTTCGCGAAAATGCTGATAATCTATTCCTCAGAGATTATAGAATGCAAATATATTAACCTTATTAAATTCGGTATAATATTTTTGGAAAAATTTGGCTGTACATCGATTTTATGGATTACACACAATTCGCAATATAAAAACATCGCAAATGTCGCGGACGTTACAAAGCGTCTTACAAATAATCATATTTAAAGGAAATTGTTATGTTACAGATCTAAATTACCTCGTTTTTCTTTACAAATCAAAGCTATTAGGTTTGTTCTGAGTAAAAGTACTGTTTTCGCGATAACTCGCGAGTGGAAGCAGATTCAATTTTGACCTATTAATTGTCGAATAGAGGGGATGATTCTGAACAAAACCTCATTAGCCGTTTTTTGGCGTGAATCTAATGTTGATTTTGTTTCTGAAAAATAATATCACCACATCATGTTGCGACATTTTAAAAATTCCCCCTGCACCCACTGCTAATTTCGCATTTTGCCTGCGAACAATCGAACAAAAATCGTGCGGTGAGTAAAACCCATACCAACATTATGGCGCAACCATTTGATAGTGCGTTAGGAATGTACGCTTTCAATTAGGTTCGGTTCTGAAGTTTGTTTTTTGACGGTGCAACACTCCACACCGTGGACTGGGCTGAGTGTGGAAAATGCGATATTTTTGCATTTGCGGAGTGTAATAATTTTACAACCGAAATCAAAACCCGTTCATACGGCTGCACCATTTTTACAAACGAACCTAAAAATGCGATTTCAGTGTTAAATGTAGAAAAAAATTTAAATTTTTTTGCACAAACGAAATCACCATTAACCAACCTTCTATCCCTTGGGACAGGCTGTGCCTTCAACACATAGGAGTTTTTGTCGGAGCATTGCTATAGAGGGATACACATAGGAGTTTTTGGTAGCTTTGGAACCGGTCAAGATAGCGCAAAATGCTTTAGTGGGTAGTCTAGGACGTTCTAATTCGACAATAAAAAAAATTCGAAAAATTACACATAGGAGTTTTTGTCGGCGCACCGACTATATATAACTATTTGTGCCCCACTATACCATAGTTAAGCATTTTTGCCCCACTGTGCCATATTTAACCCTGTTTGCTCCACTGTACCATATTTAACAGGTTTTTGCCCCCACTGTACAATAGCTAGCCATTTTTGTCTTATTGCACTTTAGGAAATTTTACTACTTTTTTTGGCCAAAATTCAAAATTATGTTTTTTTTGTATTAATATGAAAAGAAACAAGTAAGAAAGTTCAGTCGGGTAAACCGACTTATGAATCCCCTCATTTTGAGTCCCAAAAAAATATTCGTAAACTTATTTTTTTTGTTTTAATGAAATTATTATCAATTTAAATGGCATAACTGTGGGAGGTATCAAAAGGGGGGTGCCAATAACGCTCACTTTGCTCTTGTCTCCAGGTACTATAAAAGCATTACACTGTACACAATTTCTAATATTTGTATGGACTGATTTTAAAGCCATAAGCAGGTAACTTTTGGTGCTAAATGGTCCATTTGTGTGGGAGGTACAAAAAAGCGAGTGGCCATTTCGCCCATTTTTCTTGACGTGTTAGCGACTAACAAACTAATACTATGTATGAAGTTTCAGATGATTCGAGTAAGTAGTATAGAAGGTATTTAAGAATCAATATTTCACTAAAAGTTAACCCTTTGTCGGGGAGGTACCAGAAGAAGTGGACCAATGTGGCCCATCTTCGTAGTTAGCTGGAGATAGAGAAAAATATTACGGCATACCAAATTTGAAGTCAATCGGTTACTCCTTTCGAGAGTTATCGTGCGCACCAGCCAGCAGACAGACGGACGGACGGACATTGCTCAAATGACCCAAAACGGATTTCCCTCCTCTCTAAGGTGAGGGGATAATTAGCGATGTAAACATTTTTTTTTTTAATTTTTTGGCAACATTGATTTACCGCTTCTCTATCAGCTGTTTTGTGTGGGTTTTCTAAATGAGTTATCAAATAACAATTAAGTATAGTGAAATTTGCGGTTATTTCAAATTAAATTGTTCAAAGTAATAGTTCACAGTTTTTAAAAAATAAAAAATGTAAAATAATGTCAAAGGTGAGTACATTATTTATATATATTGATATTTTCTAGAACTCGTATATAAGATCGGTTATATTGGAAAATGAATTGCAATTTTATTTAGACGTACACAGAAATGCTTGCACTTGCTAGACATTACACCACAACTGTTCCATGGGACAATCATTCACCTAACAATTCTTTTATATTTCAGCTCCAGATCTGTGCAAGCTTTTTATACCCTCACTTTAGTGATACGAGGGTATATATCATATGCTACAGGCCAAAAGTGTAACACATATAAGGAGAGATCTAAGACCCTAAGTATGTTCGGAGGATATTCGTTTTGGGCCATCTTAAGTCAAATGAGAAATGTCCGTCCGTCCGTCCGTCTGTCTGCTGGCTGGTGCGCACGATAGCTCTCGAAAGGAGTAACCGATTGACTTCGAATTTGGTATACGGTAATATTTTTTCTATCTCCGGCTAAGTTCGAAGATGGGCCATATTGGTCCACTCCTTCTGGTACCTCCCACACAAAGGGTTAACATTTAGTGAAATATTGATTCTCTAATAACTTCTATACTATTTATTACAATCTTCTGAAATTCCACACATTGTATTATTTTATTAGTCGCTATCACCTCGAAGAAAATAGGCAAAGTGGCACCTTTTGGTACCTCCCACACAAATGGAATTTTTTGCATCAATATTGAACTGCCTATAACTTTAATACAAGTGCATTAAAATACTTGAAATTTTGTACAATATAATGTTTTTGTAGCGCCTATAGTCCGGTAAAAAATGGGCATTATTGTACAGCCCCCTTTGGTACCTCCCACACAAATTGACCGTTTTATACCAAAAGTTAACGGCTTTTAACTTTAATATCAGTGCATACAAATACTTGAAATTTCGTACAGTGTAATCCTGTTATAGTGCCCACAGTCCGGTGAAAAGTGGGCGTTATCACCACGCCCCTTTTTGTATCTCCCTCACAGAATGACCAAATTATACCATAATTCAATAGCTCGTAACGTTAATATGCCAATGCACATAAACACTTATAGTTCGGTACAGTGCAATGTATTTAAAGAATCTATTGTTTGCCGAAAAATAGGTGTATTTGTTAAACCCCTTCTGGTACCTCCCACACAAATTGACAGATTAATCAGTGTAATGGTATATATTTCATTACTCACAAAGTGAGGGTATATCTTAGTCGGTTTAACCGACTGAAACTTTCTTACTTATTTTCATAATATTTATAAAAATCATGAATAATAAGCCAAGTTTTGCTGGATTTATTAACCATTTCAACGAAATCGATTTTTAAATTGTATGACCGATAAAGTTTTTAGTGTAAGATAATCTGTATAGAAGTTATGGGAATTAATTTCCATAATTAAAAAATTTTTTTAAACCAAAGGCACTTCAAAAGATGGCATTGAACTTAATTTTAAGTGATTTTTTCTACAAAGAAACGTCCAATATGGTTCAACTTTGAGCATAAACTAACATAGTTTGGAGAATATATTTCTACGGGCTAAATTTCAAGACATTCGGTCACCCAATTCACCCAGATAGACAGACGGATACTAAGTCTAGAAATTTTGCAAACCTACTTCTGGTGCTGCATAAAAGTCCCTTCAATTCTCATGAATTACAATGGTCAAACGAAGAGAGACCTACCAAATAACAACGTCACTCTTCTGTAAATCTACGTGTATCCCAGTACATGTTTATTATAGTTTCAATTAACATTTGCATACAATCCCCCAGTTTTCCCCAGTGAAAGGGACTTCATGAAAGCAGAAAAGGCTAACGAGATGGAGACGTTGTAACACAGTGGACGGACATGGTAGACGACTGTTCATATAACACCTTAAAACACCTGCGGATTTACTCTGACTAACAACAATGGCATGCAACAAATCTCTTTTTACATGTCCTTTTCGCTCGATCCTTGCTAGGAGAATTTCTGGCAGAGCCAAGACATATCAGCGGAGTTGAAATGTATGTACGAGTACGAGAATGTGTACAGTGATATCATTCTTCCACGTTACGTGTGTTTGGGTGACTTTTTGTTGCATTGCGTTTGGTCTCGCAAAAACCACAAACAGTGCACTCCTCCAGCGATGGTTGTTCCTTGTTCCCTGTTTCATGCTAGGGTAAACAGCAGAACCCTTTTGTTGGTTACATCCATCCAGGATATGCTGCAGGTAGTATAGTCACCATACATACCATGTACACCAACCATGGAGGAACACCAGCGGCAACGACAAGGACACACAGGTTTAGTGGCTGGCACAAACTGGTAGAAATGTTAAACACTTTGTTTAGTGTCAGTAACTTCCGTTTCCTGTTGTATTTAAAAGTATGAAATGGCAGTTAAAATAGACTTTTGTTACACTGGCGTACATCTGGCAGTGGACGTGTCTGTGCCTTTGTGTGTTTGAGTTCGAGTTGGAGTTCAGGTTTGGGTTTTTTAAATGACTCTAGGGAACTCCGGGGCTCCACTCAGACAACTAGTTAACTCCTGACCACATACTCTCACATATTCCGCCTTTGCAGGTCGCTCATCTAAAATGCAAATACATGTGCGGAGGGGTTTTGTAACTAAACACAGGGATAAATGTAAATTAAACTATCTTTCAAACGAGATTTTAAGACAGCAAATGAATGTCGATGTGATGTGTGTCTGGCACAAGATTTCCGGTACCCTACACAACGATGTAACGAACGGGAGTATGGTTGGATGATCAATGCCCCGACAAAAGCACTAACTGAAATTTGAGGAAATCATGAGACTATACGAGTACATTACAGGAGGTTGAAGCTATAACGCATATATTTGTAACTGAATCAAGTATTTAGGAGTTCAGTGTATTTTTATACAAAAATTAACAAACAAAAAAATGTTATTGACTCCAAAGCGGAGTATGCTGCACAAATTTCGAATATAAGTAAATCTATATATTTATATAAAATTGTTGAGTGACTGGCTGACTAATTGATTGAGTGACTGACTGACTGATTGATTGAGTGACTGACATATCGCCCAGACCAAACGGTTGAAGCTAGAATCATGAAATTTGGTGACAGGGTAGCCCTTGGGATGTAGACGAGCAATAAGACGGGATTTTTCGAAATTCGTACTATTACCCGCACAATGGGTCAAAAAGGGATAAATACGGTACCACCGCCAAATCTAAACGGAATGAGATAGAATCGTGAAATTTGGTGTGAGGTAGGGACAAGAAATGGACTGAATTTTTTAAAATCCGAACATTTACCCGCACAATAGGGCAAAAAGGGATAAATGTGGTAGAACAGCCAAATCCAAATGGCAAGAGCTAGAATCGTGAAAATTTGTGTGAGGGTAGCCCTTATGAGGTAGACTCAGAAATTGACAGGGTTTTCCGAAATTCGAACATTTACGTACACAGTGGGGTAAAAAGCGAAAAATGGGATAAACGTAGCACAACAACCAAATTCAAATGGCAAGACCTAGAATCGTGAAATTTGTTGTCAGGATAGCTCTTATGAGGTAGACTCAGAAATTGACAGGATTTTTCGAAATTCAAACATTTACGTACACAGTGGGGTAAAAAGGAAAAAATGTAGTGCAACAGCTAAATCCAAATGACAAGACCTAGAATCGTGAAATTTGGTGTGAGAGTAGCTTTTGGGACGTAAACTACAACAAGGAACGATGTTTTGAAAAAAAAAATAGGGGCACAGTGGGACAGAAAGGGATAAATATGGTACCAACGCCAAATTTGAAGCCTAAAATTAGAATGGTGAAAATTGAAGCGAGGGATGTCTTTAGGACAACGGATCGGGATAGTCAGTTTTTTTTTTGTATTCGTTGTTTTCGGGGCACAGTGGAGCAAAAAGTGTAATATAGGAACATTGGCTTAAAAATTTCAAACATAAGAGTAACTTTTGGAACGTAAACAAGAGATCGGAAGTGATTTTTAGTAATTCTAAATTTAAGAGGCACAGCGGTACAAGACGGGTTAATTATAGAGCATGGGGAAAAAATGGAACAATCTGCTTAATTTGGAACTTAAACATGAGATATGAAGAGTTTATTTGGTATTAGGAGCACAGTGGTCAAAAACGGTTAAATAATGCACTGTGGAGTAAATATGATTAAATATGGTACAGTCGGGGAAAAAGGGTTTAGTATGCTAGCGTGGATACACTATTTCAATACGGTACAGTGAGACAAAAATTTGTTAAATATGGTACAGTGGGGCAAAAATTTGGTACAGTGAGATAAAGAGTTGAATGGGGCACAGTTGTGCAAAAAAGATTAACTATGGTACAGTGGGGCAAAAATAAAGGGTCCGCCATCTAACGTTTTTTCAACTAGTGCTTATTTCGTGAATGGTAACACTTAGCTCATGTCTGATTTGACAGATAATTAGTTTTATCCTTCCGCTGAACGAATATGTGTATATTGCGAATATTGCGAAATTACTTTGAAAATCATGGTAATGTTGCAGAATGTGTGCGAAAATTGCGTACGGATTTTGGAAGAAGAGAAGCACCGTCAGCTCCGTATGTTCGTTATCTTGTGAAAAAAGTGAAAGAAACTTGCATCCTCATCGATAAATCAAAGCGTGAAAAGCCAAAAAACAGTGCGTACACCCGAGAATATTGCTGCTGTGGCAGAAAGTGTGCGTGAAGCGCCATCAACATCAATTCACCGTCGTTCTCAACAATTGAACATTTCGGAGACATCATTGAGACGAATTTTGCATAAATACCTTGGTATGACGCCATACAAAGTCCAATTGGTTCAGGAGTTGAAGCCAACGGACCATCCAATGCGTTTTCAGTAGTTTTTTTTATAGCATTTTTCAAAAAAAAGTTATTTGGCGGACCCTTTATATATAGATTAGTACGAAATTCGGCAGAGAGAGTTTTCTTATTACGTGAATGACCACTACTAACTTAGGAGAAAATCCGTTCAGATTTAGATATAACCCCCGTATATATGTTTCACCCGATTTTATATTTATGCGCTATAGAAACCGTATTATATGTATATCTGATCAGTACGAAATTCAACAGAGAGTATTCTTAATACATGAATGGAAACTACCAAATACGGGCAAATTCAGTTCAGATTTAGATATAGCCCCCATATATATGTTTCACCCGATTTGACATGTAAGCGCAGTAAAAAAGTTAAAACCCTGTTTTATATCCGATCAGTACGAAATTCGGCAGAGAGAGTTTTCTTATTACATGTATGAACACTGCCAACTTTTTATCGCAATGCCCATTTTCGCTTAGTTAGGGAGGTGTAGGGTATTATATAGTCGGCCCCGCCCGACTTTCTGTCTTTCCGTACTGGGTTTTCAAGGTGATAGCGACGGATAAACTATTACTGTGGGGAATTAATGATGATTCGGATAAGTGGTATAGAAGTTATAAGAGAATCAATATTTCACTAAATGTTAATTAACCCTTTGTGAGGGGGTACTAGAAGGAGTGGACCAATATGACCCATCTCCGAACTTAGCTTGAGATAGAAAAAAATATTATCACATACCAAAACTGAAGTCAATTCGTTACTCCTTTTGAGAGTTATCTTGCGCTCCAGAAAGACAGACGGACATTGCTCAAATGATTTAAAATGTTCGATTAATACAAAAATTACTATCAAATCCTACCCTACATCAGAACTCTTTATGTTATAAAAAAATTTAGAAATTTTTGGGTGTTTATATCATCAATTTAGTGTTAACATAGATGATCACATTACATAAATTCATTTATAAACATAAAATGGTTATTAATATATGTTATTAAAAGTAATATATAAATTATATATTATTTTGTTAAAATAAGCACACAATTTTTGTTTATTTATATCCTACTATAAATGTAAGGTGCGTCACGTAGCGTACGTCACAAATGGCTTACGGCTGCATACAGAATATAGTTTGGTTGCCTCAACTGTTTGGTTGCCACAGCCAACTGTTTTTAAAAATTGGCAATTAATTAAAAACAGTTTTCATTAATTTTTATTTTATTTATTGAACAAAAAACCAATCATAACAAAATGAAAAATCCCATATTACAAATTCCTCATTACTATGAGATGTGGAAATATTTGACACAAATTTTAGTACACGAGAGTACAAAACTTTTATGCAATTATTGCTTAACCCTGTGCTTACAATTTTATGATTGTTGCTTTTAGTTTTTATTTATGTAAAACATTTTGCACAATATATTCTGCATTCCACACATTATTATCCACAAGAGATTATTTTTGACTACATATACCGTTCTTGAACAAAATGTTGAAGATTTCTTTATGTCGAATAATTATACCCTCACTTTAGTGTGACGAGGGTATATATCATTTGCTACGGAAAAAAGTGTAACACATCGAATGAGTGACCTAAGACCCCAAGTATGTTCGGAGGAAAACCGTTTTGGGTCATTTTAAGTCGAATGAGCAATGTCCGTCCGCCTGTCTGTCTGCTGGCTGTTGCGCACGATAACTCTCGATAGGAGTAACCGACTGACTTCAAATTTGGTATGTGGTAATATTTTTTGCTATCTCCGGCTAAGTTCGAAGATGAGCCATATTGGTCCACTCCTTCTAGTACCTCCCCCACAAAGGGTTAAAATATTGTGAAAAATTGATTCTTTAATAACTGCTATACTACTTATTCGAATCTTCTGAAATTCCACACATAGTATTAGCTTATTATTCGCTATCAACTCGAGAAAAATGGGCGAAGTTGCCACGTCCCTTTTGGTACCTCCCACACAAATGCACCGTTTTGCACCAAAAGTTAACAGCTTATAACATTAATAACAGTGTATAAAAAAACTTGAAATTTTGTACAGTATTATGCTTTTATATTGCCTACAGTCAAGGAAAAAATTGGTTCCATGCTCTTTTTGGTACCTCCCACACAAAAATACCTTTTTGCACCAAAAGTTAACAGCTTACAAAATTAAAACCAGAGTATAAAAATACTTGAAATTTTGTACAGTGTAATGTTTTTATAGTGTCTATAGCCCTGTAAAAAATGGGCGTTATCGCCACGCCCCTTTTTGTTTCTCCCACACAAAATGCCCAAATCATACCACAATTTAATATCTCATAACGTTTTTACCAGTGCACATAAATTCTTATAAGTCGGCACAGTGCAATGAATTTAAAGTATCTAATGTTCAGCAAAAAAAAGGTGTATTTCATAAACACCTTCTGGTACCTCCCACACAAATTGACAGAATAATTCGAGTAATATTCAATATTACATTACTCACAAAGTGAGGGTATACCTTAGTCGGTTTACCCGACTGAAACTTACTTGTTTTATTTTTTGTTTGTCATGTATCAGCAAAAGAACAGCAACCAATCTTTAGGTTGTATTTCCCAAAATACATTTAATTATTCTAAATTTAGGAAATTATGGGGATAACCAAAAAACGATTATTTGTTAATATTTTTTTGGTTGTAGTAATCAATTATTCGTTGCAATAATAATCTTTGGTCTTTGATACAATTTCTGTTGTCAAGAAAAACATTGGTTGTCACAACCAAAAATCGATCATATGAAAGTTTAAAAGTAGTTACCACAACTAACCGAGTGCTAATGAAAAACAATCTTAAATTGATTGATACAACCATCGATTTAGTTGCAAGCATTTTCATTTGATCGTGTCCACGTTATTATTGTTGTTTCAACTATTTATATATAAACACAACGGACACACCGTGTAGGCAATACATTTTTTGTTGCTAGTACTATTTTTTTATTGTTACAATCGAATTCCAATCAATTATTTTCCTGGGTGTGTAAATAAAGTATTATTGAATTCTCTTATATTCATCCTTCTTTTGGGTATTAGAATATTATGTGCAAAATTTACTTCCACTTTTTGTTAAAAATTATGTTTTATTCCATTCGAAAATACACATAAATCCCACTAAACGCTATGTATAAGTTTAGGTTGGTTGAAGAGAGGAGACGTTTAAACGTCTCATGTCCATGGACATACACTAAAGCCAGTGGTTCGGCCTGTTGTGCGCTCCTTATTTATGATCTTTTTATAGCTCATGACTTACAAAATCGGTACTAGACACGAATTTTCTCAGTATCTGCCAGTCCTATCCTCTGAGATGAGTTAAGTCTGGTAATATTTCGGACCAGGTATAAGTAAGTTATCACTTTTGAAAGACCAAAAATGTTTTATGCTTTTTATTCGAAAACGCGTACGAATGTAGCGTTCATCACGCAGGATTTGCCTATATAGTGCTGCACTAAAGTGGGGGTATAATAACTGTAATTGACAGTGAGATTAAATTACTATAAGCTAACGCTATGTATTACATACCGTAACTTGCAGTCGACTATTTCCCGCTCTCTCTTTTGTACATTTCCCCATTTAATTCAATGTATGTTGAAGACTTACGTATTTCTCTTACAGTTCAGTACAAAATCTGTTGTGTGAAATGTGTTTACTTTTGATTTGGGCCTAATATAGCCCACTCCTTTGCCAGGACACTTTATGGCAAACATACACCATCACACGCTCACTCATGTACTACACACATCCATTGTCCTTCTTGTCGTTAGTGAGTCTTCGGGGATGTTGTGTCTTTTTATTTGACAATTTGAATTTATAATTTGTTCCTTTTGCTACAAAAGGACAGACTTTCTGTCATTATAGCACATACATACATACATACATATGTATGGACACATAGACATTAAACGAAATACATATACCTGAGCAAGATGTTGTATTCGTCCTTTTGACAAATCTTAGGGTTTGGGTGTTAAATATTTCATTGAAATTTTGTTGACCAAATGTGATTAATGGTCATTTCAAATTCTACAAAAACTTCAAATTCATTATAGAATATTTTAAACTATAATTTGTTCTGTCATCTGAATTATAATGAATTGTGACTTGTGTGTCCTTCGACCCACAAAATTTAATATTCACCTTCGGGGAATATCATTTATTGCGGTCTGACATTATGTCACTAAATTATATATTTTTCTGGCCAATTATTACAATGAGCTGACATTTGACTTGAGAAGGAAAACTAATTTTTCTTGTGTAAAAGGAGTAGTTGTGTTTTTAACTTTTAATCTTGGTATCAAATGCAGATTTGGACCGTACTATTTTCTACGTAAAAGGTTTTATTTTAATTGCCGGAATCTTCAGAAGCTGTTGTAGCTGTCCAAAAAATAAATGCCAATTTGTTTCATAGGTGAATAAATAATGCATTTTCATTATAAACTTTAGCAATTCGTTAATTCCCATCCAAAACCTATTTTTCTAAAGTTCGACAATGAAAAAAAAAAATCATTCAACCCTTGTCATTTCCTTACAGAATATTTCTCATAGGTACATAAGTGGACGTCAAGGTTTGTAACTGCAAAAAAAGTTTACACGCAGCCTCGTGGGTAATTAAAAAATCTCCATAAATAACAATTAGAAATGATATATGCTGTAATTGTGTTAATTAAGTGTTTGGCTGGACTCTAAAAAGTATGCAAATACTCATACATTAAAAGGATGTATGTAATGTAAGGATTTTCACCTGCCAAGTGAAAGGATACAACGCAAAAACTGCTTTCACCTTTACAACTAAGAAATGTTTTTGACTTTTGTCCTCTGGATTTAGGTTGCAAAAGCGGTTTGTTGGTTCTAGAACTCACGTGTGAAAAAGTTTGGTCACACTTTCTGTGTTAAACCTTTTTTTTTAACGTAAAGCATATTGTAACCTTAACTATAACATACTCGTATACGAGGTTTGTATGAGAATTTAACGAGTCGAAAAATCATTGTATAAAATATTAGTCTACAATGGTAATCCTCCCGGGAACGACGATCGAGAGAAAGCAAACAGAAAGGATACCCTATGGGAAAATCCATTTCGACCATGCGGATCCAGTGGTTGTAGCTTTTTTCCGCGATTTTCGGCAACAACGTTTTGTGATAAATCTGAAAGGTTAGTTATCAAGGCGACGGTAGTCATCGGAAACCACGTTTCAGCACAAGCACGCGAAATAGGGAGGACATTTAGGATATTACTTCTATTAAATAAGTCAACACCGCACAGTAGGCGGAATTCAAAAGATGGAAATAATCCGGCCGTTAATTAACCAGGTAACCGATTGGGACAAAACTTGACATGCTTTTAGAAGAGGTATTATGAGAACCTATGTTTTAAATTTGGGCCCCTATGGTATACAGGGGGGCGGGGTGTAGCAACAGGGCCTCAAATTTGAATGAATTACAATAATTATTAGGAAATTATTGTCATTTCTTTTTATTCATTATGATAACATTGGTATGGTTCAATTATGTATGGAACAAAATATCAGCGAAATGGCTGCCGCGACCTCGGCGGAACACCCCCATCCGATGGTCCAAATTTCGATGACGCTGAGACATAATTGAGATTCTATGCCGTTAATGTGCCGAATTATCTCATCATAGTTATGGTAAATTCTTTTAAATTTTGATTATAGTACTATATAATCGATTTTTGGTTGTGGCAACCAATGTTTTATTCTAGACAACAGAAATTGTATTAATAGACCAAAAAGTATTATTGCAACGAATAATTGGTTACTATAACTGAAAAATATTGATACATAATCATATTTTGGTTATCCCAAAAATTTCCCAAATTAAGACCAGTAAGGAAAGGCAGAAAGTCGGGCGGGGCCGACTATATAATACCCTACACCTCCCTAACAATGCCAAAAGGTCATTGCGATAATAATTTGTAATAATTGGTGAATGGGTAGGAACATATTATCTAATTCTGAACCGATAATCTCTAAATTAAGCAATATTCGTACCTAAATTGATAAACATCTTTCTGGGAAAATTTTAATGGTCGGAAGTAAGGTACAACTTCTATAGCGCTTTGAAACCAAATCAGGAGGAACATATACATATATGGAGGTTATATATAAATCTGAACCGATTTTCCCTGAATACTCATTCACGTAAAAAGACCTCTTTCTGTCGAATTTCGTACTGATCGGATATAAAATACAGTCTCCGTGCTTACATAGCAAATCGGGGGTAACATATATATGGGGGCTATATCTAAATCTGAACCGATTTCTTCCAAATTTAATAGTGTTCATCCATATAATAAGAAACCTCTTTCTGCAGAATTTAGCACTGATCGGATATAAAATAACATTTTACAGCGCTTACATGTCAAATCGGGGGTAACTTATATATTGGGGATATATCTAAATCTGAACCGATTTCCTCCAAATTTAACAGTGTTCATTTATATAATAAGAAACCTCTTTCTGCCGAATTTCATACTGATCGGATATAAAATACGGTTTCTACAGCGCTTACATGTAAAATCGGGTGAAACATATATATGGGGGCTATATCTAAATCTGAACGGATTTTGTCCGAATTTGGTAGAGTTCATTCACGTAACAAGAAAACTCTCTCTGCCGAATTTCGTACAGATCGGATATAAATTACGGTTTCTATAGCGCGAATATGTCAAATCGGGTGAAACATATATATGGGGACTATATCTAAATCTGAACCGATTTTCCCGAATTTAGCAGTGTTCATTCATGTAATAAGGGAACTCTCTCTGCCAAATTTCGTACTGATCTGATATAAAATACAGTTTCTACAGCGCTTACATGTCAAATCGGGGGTAACATATATATGGGGGCTATATCTAAATCTGAACCGTTTTTGTCTATTTCAATAGGGATCGTCCTTGGGCCAAAAAAGAGCACTGTGCTAAATTTCATCACAATCGGACCATAAATACGACCTGCACTTTGATTACAAGAATACATGGACAGACGGACAGACGGACATGGCTAAATCGACTCAAAAATTGATTCTATGACGATCGGTATAATAAACTATGGTTCTATTTCTTCTCTTTTTGGGCGTTACAAACAAATGCACAAAGTCATAATACCCTGTACCACAGTGTGGTGTAGGGTATAAATAACTAAATATATTTTGGGAAAAACAACCGAAAGCTTGGTTGTTGTTCTTTTGTTGATACATGACAAACAAAAAATAAAATTTTTGACATTAACAAATCTTCAACATTTTGTTCAAGAACGATATACATATGTAGTCAAATATAATTTCGTGTGGATAATAATCTGTGGAATGCAGAATATGTTATGCAAAATGTTTTACATAAATAAACCAGTAAGGAAAGGCAGCAAGTCGGGCGGGGTCGACTATTTAATACCCTACACCTCCCTAACAATGCGATAAGGGTCACTGCCATAATAATTTGGAATAATTGGTAAGTGGGTAGAAACATATTATCTAATTCTGAAACGATAATCGCTAAATTAAGCAATATTCGCTCCTAAATTGAGAAACATCTTTCTAGAAAATTTTAATGATCGGAAGTAAAATACAACTTCTATAGCGGTTTGATACCAAATCAGGAGGAACATATATATGGAGCTTTAATATAAATCTGAACCGATCTTCCCTGAATACTCATTCATGTAAAAAGTCCTTCTGTCGAATTTCGTACTGATCGGATATAAAATATAGTCTCTACAGCGCTTACATGTCAAATCGGGGGTAACATATATATGGGAGCTATATCTAAATCTGAACCGATTTTCTAAATCTAAACCGAGTTTCTCCGAATTTGGCAGTATTCCTTCATGTAGAAAGAAACCTCTTTTTGCCGACTTTCGCACTGATCGGATATAAAATAACATTTTTACAGCGCTCACATGTCAAATCGGGGGTAACGTATATTAATCTAAACCGATTTCTTCCAAATTTAAAAGTGTTCATTCATATAATAGGAAACCTCTTTCTGCCGAATTTCGCACTGATCGGATATAAAATACAGTTTTTACAGCGCTTACATGTCAAATCGGTGGTAAAATATATATTGGGGCTATATCTAAATCTGAACCGATTTTCTCCGAATTTAGCAGTATTCCTGCATGTAATAAGGAACCTCTCTTTGCCGAATTTCACACTGATCGGTTATAAATTAACATTTTTACAGCGCTTACATGTCAAATCGGGGGTAACGTATATATGGGGGCTATATCTAAATCTGAACCGATTTCTTCCAAATTTAACAGTGTTCATTCATATAATAAGAAACCTCTTTCTGCCAAATTTCATACTGATCGGATATAAAATAAAGCTTTTACAGTGCGTACATGTCAAATCGGAGCTAACATATATATGGGGGCTATATCTAAATCTGAACCGATTTTAACCAAATTCAATAGGGATCGTCCTTGGGCCAAATAAAAGATATGTGTAAAGTTTCGTCGAGATCGGACCATAATTGCGACCTGTACTTTGATTACAAGAATACATGCACAGACGGACAGACAGACGGACATAGCTAAATCAACTCAGAAAGTGATTCTAAGTCGATCGGTATAATAAACGATGGGTCTATTTCTTCTCCTTTTGGGTGTTACAAACAAATGCACAAAGTTATAATACCCTGTACCACAGTGTGGTGTAGGGTATAAAAATAAAAGCAACAATCTTGAAGTACAAAGCACAGGGTTAAGCGATTAAAATTTGGTCAAATATTTCCACATCTCTTTTTTAATTTTGTTATGAATTGTTTGGTTTTTTGTTCAATAAATAAAATACAAATTGATGAAAACTGTTTTTAATTAATTGTCGGTAGTATATGACTGACAAATTGTCAGAACAACAAATTATTAAAAACAGTTTGTTGTGGCAACATACGAAATATAATTTTAGCTACCATTTTCGTAGTTGGCGCAACCAAATATGATTGTTTTCAACATGGAAGCAGAAGTAGACCACAACCAATATTTTGGTTGTCCTGATGGAATCGCATGATAATAGCCATCATAATTGCCTTATACTATACTTCAAAAATATTGTAAAAATACTAAAGGTACCTTCCATGAATATTGGAATTTATAAAAACAATTAAAAAACAACTTTACCATACATAATTTGTTGGTTTTTAGGTCTCGGACACAAATAATTTTTTTGGTTGTATAGTATAATTAAGATTTTAAGTCAATCCTTAGATGAATTACACTTTTGGTCGGTAGCAAACATTTTGTACTTTTAGGTGGCTAAATTAGGCACGATGGGACGTATCCACATATATATGTAGAACCCTCACTCTTAAAAGATCGTGCTGTGGTTATGAACCAAAAAAGGAATGAATATTGCACCATTGGTAAATCAAAGTGGCTAGAACTAAAGGATAAATGGGAATGTTGTGTTTTCCTAATTTGTACTTTTTGGTTGTTTAATCGACTTCTTCAGGATAATAGCTTTAATTGGAATAATTTTAATAATTTTAATATTAAGTAAATTTGTATTTCTATATTAGGGTTTAATTTTAACTTACAATTTATACTACTGGTCACGCTTCGGATGGAAAGTAGGCAATATACGAACAGGTACATTCCGTGATATAGCTCCGATATAAAGATCCTTTCCGATATATCCTCTTATGGGTATAGAAATCACAAATTTCAACTAATCGGACTGAAGGGTGTTGTTTTAATTTTATTTATACATGGAAACACTCACACAAATAATGATCTCGTAGGCTCATATTTTGATTGAGTCCCCGCACAAAGGACATTCACTATTTTATTTGTGACTGCTATATTTCTTTCAAAATTCCATAAATTGGCCAATTTAGACATTTGTGTTTGGTTTTTACTTGATCTATTCCCATCAAAATTATCATCTTATGTAAAAGTTTTGTTAATGACTCATACGAAGGACTCATACGACTTGTCATTTTGACGGTACAGAAACCACTACTTTTCGACGACTGAGCTGAAATTAGACAGATCCGATATTATACTACCTATTTATAAAAATTTCGGCCTATTCACCGGTAAAGTTTTGAAATAGTTCGTATCCACTGTGATTCTAACTAGGATATTCTCCCGGCTTCAAGACCATTTTGTTTCTATATTATTATAGAAACAAGTATTTTATACATGGTGGTGTATAAACTCTTATTTGGATTTTTTATATTTCTTATTTTATATCATTTCCAATTTTCTTTATAATATGGATTGCGATACATGGTGTAGGGTTTATAAGATTCGACATGGCCGAACTTAACGTTACTCTTTCTTATTTTATTTACTAATCATAGTTAAAAAAAAATAAAAATAATTAGTCGGTTAAAATTTGTAAAAAAAGTTGAAAACTATTTAAATCGACATTAAGGAAGAATACAAATACAGGGGTTTCCAATAAGAGTAATATTATTTCTTAAAAAAAAAACTCACTTATTGTTAAGGAAATTCAAAAGTTTTTCTTTTAATGTGTAGTACAATCGAAACAATTAAGTTCTAAGTAAAACGTCATTCAAATGGCCTCTACGACTCCTTCTGCAGGAACGAATTCGATGAACGCAATTTTCCATCACTTTTTCCACTAAATCAAGTCGTATGTCATAAACGGCACGTTCAATATTGACTTGTAAAGCTTGAAGAGAGTCTGGTTTATTTCGAAAGACCAATGACTTCAAATAATCGCACAAGAAATAGTCTAATGGTGTTAAATCACAACTTCTTGGAGGCCATTCAATATCACAATTTCTTGAAATAATGGAATCTCCAAACTTTTCTCGCAACAATTCAATTGTTTCATAACCACAATCGGTCAATGGCAAAAAGATAGCTCTAAACGAGAGCTAAAATATTGGTGTCAAGGTCGTAGGTCGACTGGAAAGTGTTTTTATTTTGATTAAAAAAATGGACTTAGCATCATTTTCAAATGTGAACGGAAAATGATGCTAAGTACCTTAAGGGTACGTCGGATCGGGAATCGGTCAATGGCAAAAGATAGCCCTTAACGAGAGCTAAAATATTGCTCATCGGTGTCAAGGTCGTAGGTCGACTGGAAAATGTTTTTTTTTATTTAAAACAAGTAAGAAAGCTTCAGTCGGGTAAACCGACTAAGGCATACCCTCACTTTGTGAGTAATAATGTATATATATTATACTTATATATTAAATTACTAATTAATCTGTAAATTTGTGTGGGAGGTACCAGAAGGGGTTTAACAAATACACTTATTTCTCGGTAAACAGTATATTATTTAAATACATTGCACTGTGTCGAATTATAAGCATTTATGTGCACTGGTATATTATCGTTACGAGCTATTACATTTTGGTATGATTTGGTCATTTTGTGTGGGAGGTAAAAAAGGGGCGTGGTGATAACGCCCACTTTTCACAGGACTGTAGGTACAATAGCGGCATTACACTATACAAAATTTTAAGTATATGTATGCACTGGTATTAAAGTTATAAGCCGCTAACTCTTTGTATAAAACGGTCCATTTGTGTGGGAGGTACCAAAAGGGGCTGTACCATAGTGCCCATTTTGTACCGGACTATAGGCGCTACAAAAACAGTATACTGTACAAAATTTCAAGTATTTTTATGCACTTCTATTAAAGTTATAAGCACTTTAATTTTGATGCAAAATGGTCCATTTGTGTGGGAGGTACCAAAAGGGCCGTGCCAACTTCGCCCATTTTTCTCAAGGTGATAGCGACTAATAAAGTTATACAATGTGTGGAATTTCAGAAGATTCTAATAAGTAGTATAGATGTTATTAAAGAATCAATTTTTCACTAAATGTTAACCCTTTGTGTGGGAGGTACCAGAAGGAGTGGAGCATTATGGCCCATCTTCGAACTTAGCCTGAGATGGAAAAAAATATTACCGTATACCAAATTTGAGGTCAATCGGTTACTCCTTTCGAGAGTTATCGTGCGCACCAGCCAGCAGACAGACAGACGGACGGACGGACATTTCTCATTCGATTTGAAATGACCCAAAACTAATATCCGCCGAACATACTTAGGGTCTTAGATCACTCCTTCGATGTGTTACATTTTTGGCCGTAGCAAATGATATACCTATACCCTCGTATCACTAAAGTGAGGGTATAAAAAAAGGACTTAGCGCACGAAATAATTAGTAAACTTTGTTCTTGCGTATATCTCTCCATGATGAAATTGTAAACACTATTCACTTCAAAATCATATCATCCCTATTGGAAAACCCGTTATTTTATCCGAGAAAATATAAAATAGATAAATATGTACATTTAGTAGTACTTTTTATTTGATATATCTTTTTTGTATTTTACCGAAATAAATGATGGAGGCGTTTGAAACGCGATCTAGAATCTAGTTCTTTATATTCGGACTTTATTCCGGCTAACCATTGTCATTACGACATTTCCCTTTGTCAAAATTTACCTTTATAATGCAAATAATTTTATAGACTAATTATCATCCTTTTAAATCCATATTTAAGAATATTCACCCCTATAATGTTTTTTTGGGTTTTTTAAATAAAAATACTTTTTTGGAAAAACACATGATTATAGATTTCCACACACAGAAAACAACTCTACTACCGCAACTTTGCTCGGTTTGGTCATAAAAGTAGCCACAAAGAAGAAGAAAAAACAAACACTCGCAAATGATGAAGTTTTTTCCAATGGAAAATGTTGCATGTTTCGCAGATATAAACAAATTTTTTTCCCTCTGTTGTTTGGCTATATAATGCAAAATATTATCGCAACAACCAAGTGGAATTTCATGTGAAAAGATGTTACCAAACACTAATTTGTTAATGGCAAAACAGCACAACAACTACAGCAACAATAACAGCCACACACACACAGAGGAAAGAAGTCAAAAAGGTTCATTAGACAAGAGAATACAAAAGATAAGGAAGGGGAGGGAAAACAACAACGCCAACGAGTTACCCAAAAGACGCCCACATAAAAGCAGAAAATGAATAAGGAACACCAGAAAAACCCCAAAAACAAACCGAGTGAAATAAGCATATAATAGCCCTCGAACGCTCTGGTCTTTGTATCTACCACGTAATGACGTTTTGCTTGCAATGAAGGAGAAATAGACAAGGAAACAAAGGATTTCGAAAAACGTTGGTTCGGACCGATAGGTGTCGAACACTTCAAGGAACTTGTAGATGGAGGATATGAATGCGAATACTATCAATATTTTTATCTAGAGCATAGTTCACAACTTATTATTATTAAACTAAGTACATATACTAAAAAATGACTTCAATGTTATAAGGGTCATTGTTTTTGAAACCCACAGGTGATTGTCATCGAAGCAATGACAATATGAATTCCCGTCGTTGCAATGCGGAGCATATGGCCATAGGACATTATGAAAGCTTCTGACTCATATATATCCACAGAAAGTAAAGACAATCTAAAAAATTCAACGAAAAATATATCAAGAATGAATACACTGTCCAACAAATTAGGATTTTTGATTGGAACAGAAGAGAGACTCCGTAATTCTGAAAGGGCATGTTGAGTAGATTATTTTTGTAGAATAAACTTATGGTCCAGCTGGTCCGAGTTTTTTTACAGTGGGTCTAAGTTTTAATTTTTGGTCGAAGGGAGCATTATACTAAATGAAAACCAGTAAGGAAAGGCAGAAAGTCGGGCGGGGCCGACTATATAATACCCTACACCTCCCTAACAATGCTATAAGGGTCATTGCCATAATAATTTGGAATAATTGGTAAATGGGTAGAAACATATTATCTAATTCTGAAACGATAATCGCTAAATTAAGCAATATTCGTTCCTAAAGTGAGAAACATCTTTCTGTAAAATTTTAATGATCGGAAGTAAAATACAACTTCTATAGCGGTTTGATACCAAATCAGGAGGAACATATATATGGAGCTTTCATATAAATCTGAACCCATCTTCCATGAATACTTATTCATGTAAAAAGACCTCCTTCTGTCGAATTTCGTACTGATCGGATATAAAATACAGTCTCTACAGCGCTTACATGTCAAATCGGGGGTAACATATATATGGGAGGTATATCTAAATCTGAACCGATTTTCTCCGAATTTGGAAGTATTCCTTCATGTAATAAGAAACCTCTTTCTGCCGAATTTCGCACTGATCGGATATAAAATAACATTTTTACAGCGCATGCATGTCAAATCGGGGGTAACGTATATATGGGGGCTATATCTAAATCTGAACCGATTTCTTCCAAATTTAACAGTGTTCATCCATATAAAAAGAAACCTCTTTCTGCCGAATTTCATACTGATCGGATATAAAATGAAGATTTTACAGCGCTTACATGTCAAATCGGGGTAACATATATATGGGGGCTATATCTAAATCTGAACCGATTTTAACCAAATTCAATAGGGATCGTCCTTGGGCCAAAAAAAAAGATATGTGTAAAGTTTCGTCGAGATTGGACCGTAATTGCGACCTGTACTTTGATTACAAGAATACATGCACAGACGGACAGACAGACGGACAGACAGACAGACGGACAGACGGACATAGCTAAATCAACTCAGAAAGTGATTCTAAGTCGATCGGTATAATAAACGATGGGTCTATTTCTTCTCCTTTTGGGTGTTACAAACAAATGCACAAAGTTATAATACCCTGTACCACAGTGTGGTGTAGGGTATAAAAATGCTGTACGTTACTGAGAGATTTCTTATTGTCTTAACCCTCTAGCTCCCCTCTTAATGGGCAATTTGGCGCTTTTTCGAAAAAAAAACTAAAAAAGTCCTTTCAAAAGGCCAGGGGGTTTATCAGATATTAGATTGTCAAAATATCCAATTATCCAAATGCGACAATTTTGTTTATCCAAAAGTGAGATTCATCGCTGAACAAAATGTTCTTGTTTTCGTGCGCGAAGCTTCGTCGGAACCGAACCATTGTTTGGTAATAAATGTGCACGATTTGCAAACGTTGTTCATTATGAAATGGCAAACCAAACTGAGCATAAACCAAGTGGCAGCTGTCAAAAAGACCAACTACGAAAAATTTGAATATATATTTTACGAATATTATATTTTTCGGAGTTCCAGTCCAGATTCTCTTGAAAAACAGGAAAAACTTGAGGGTTTTCCCAATAAAAGTGATATGATTTCTTTGAAAAAAAAAACACACTTATTGTTAAGGAAATTCAGAATTTTATTATTTAATGTGAAGTACAATCGATACAATGAAGTTCTAATTCAAATGGCCTCCACGACTTCTTCTGTAGGAACGAATTCGATGAACCCAATTTTCGAGCACTTTTTCCACTAAATTAAGTCGTATGTCATGAATGGCACGTTCAATATAGACTTGAAAAGCTTGAAGAGAATCTGGTTTATTTCGAAAGACCAATGACTTCAAATAAACCCACAAGATATAGTGTAATGGTGTTAAATCACAACTTCTTGGAGGCCATTCAATATCACATTTTCTTGAAATAATCGAATCTCCAAACTTTTCTCGCAACAATTCAATTGTTTCATTTGTTGTGTGACAAGTAGCCACAATCGGTCAATGGCAAAAAGATAGCGATAACTAAAATATTGCTCATGGGTGTCAAGGTCGTAGGTCGACTGGAAAGTGTTTTTTTTTGGATTTAAAAAAAATGGACTTAACATCATTTTCAAATGTGAACGGAAAGTTTATTTTTGCTCTAGCTCCTTAACTGTACGTCGGATCGGGAATCGGTCAATGGCAAAAAGGTGTCAAGGTCGTAAGTCGACTGGAAAGTGTTTTTTTTGGGATTTAAAAAAAATGACTTGGCGCACGATAAGTTGCAATTGGAGAACGATTATTTTCATAAGAAAACAGAATAATTTGTAAACATTGTACTTGCGTATATCTCTCCATGATGAAATTGTAAACACTACTGAATACAATGAAAAACAAATGACAGATCATGACATATTACAAATGGCCGAAACGTCACTTCAAAATCTTATCATCCCTTAAAGTCTAACGTAGGTAATACTTAAAATGTTACATTAAGTGAATATGGAAAAATCTTAATAAATGGCTTAATGATAACCCAGCAAAAAATAAAAGAAGTACTTCCAAAAGAATAACATTATAAGAACTTCCAAATCATAAGTACGAAATTTTTTTCGAAATTAAATGAAGTTCTTCTAAATAACTAACCAAAATGTAATTTTGGGGTATAAATTATTAATTAATTTCAAAACGATTGGATGTAAAATAAAGCTTCTGAAGTGATAAAAGCCCAGATCGGAAGGAACATATATACTGCTTCTATAGTGCTAAATATCAAAGTCGGAAGAAATATATATTTATATGGCGGGTAATAATAATTAGTGAATGGTTCTGGAAACTGAAAGTCGACTTTCATTTTTGCATCATTCAAATTTCTTTTCAGTCGACTAGGTCGATTAATCGGACCTAAAAGTAGACTTTTTCATAGTCGATATAATTAAGTCATTTTAAAGTACGCTACGAAATATTTTAATTGTAGTAAATTGGATTGCGATAAAAACGGAATTTATTAATAACACATTATCCTTTCCAAAAATGTTGATATATGAGAATATGCATGCTTCTTAAGTTCATATTTTGTGACCTATGGAAAAACGTGGCGTGAAAATACTACCCAAGTAAATCTACCTTGGTGTAGGGCATCATATAGTCGGCTCCGCCCAACTTTTGGGTTTCCTTACTGGCTTTCAAATAAATTGTTTGAAGATGTTGACAAATACTTGAATTATTTCTGGACCGGGGCTACGGAAAATACGTAGCGCCGCACCAGTGTGCTATGTATTACAGGGTAGAATAAAAACCTTTTTTGTAACTGAGAATGTTGACCATTTGCCAAAATGTTACTAGAAGTTACACTATGGAGTCACTCGGTCACACTTTTCAAGAGCCAGCCATACCATACGGTTTACAAACATCTTAAAATGTCCTGAACATACATATATATGATCACTTTGGCCAATAGTAAACTATTTCTACCTTCCCTATGTTAGGAAGGCTCAACATTTGTATTCCTTTAAAAGAAGAGAATTATCACCGGACCCAAAGATGTTAACAAGAACGACATACATTCATCAAATAAATACAACACCAAAAAAGCAAATCTTACAGTGCTTTAAAAGGAGTGGTGCAAAAGTGGTGACAAATAAGTACTTCCCCGGCGCGACTAGCCCTTGTTAAATTCATTGGTGAAAATCCAAATTAGAACAACTTCCGGATCATAAGTTGGGGATTTTTATTGCTTCTTTGGATGCTCTTTTTTTGCTGGGAAATTGCGATAAGATATTGAATCATTATATCTTAATAATAAAATTTGGCAAGTGGCGCCGCGGCTGGCTCAAATAAATTCCAGCCAAGAGGACCAATTTTCGACCACTTTTTGCAGCATTTGGGGCTGTATGTCAGCAATAACGCGCCGAATATTCTCTTCCAAGGCGTCAATCGCGTCGGGATTATCTGCGTAGATAAGCGATTATATATAAGCGATTATATACAAAAAATAGTCTCAGGTTCGAAGATAAATTACCTGAGACTCATCTTTGTTGGCATGCCATTCAGGTTACTCAGCCATGCGCCTTCTCACTCTAGCTGTCGACAGACGGGTGTCTGAACGACATTACCAGGGGACACCTAGTATAATAGTGGAAGTAGTGAGCTGCTTGGGAAAATCAGAGGCAGAGAAATCGCTTCTTGTCATCCCCAAGTGGATGACAGGCAGAGAGCTTTGCGCATGAGTGCACCTCTGTGACGGACCCCATCCCCCTATCGGCCTTATACTTCAAAAAATATGATAAAATCACTAAAAAAATTAAAAAAAAAACTCCTGTCTTAGTTTCATAAAATAGTTTGCCTCCATCCAAAAGTTTTAGGTTTCGGACACAAAAAAATGTTTTTGTTGCATAGTTTTATCGAAACCAATACAAAAATCTGGTCTAAAATAGTTAACATTCTTATAGTCATATTTTTATGTGTCATATTTACTGTGTTTTTTTTACCATCAAAATCAGTACAAAGTAATTTCAGATACATCGCAGTCATCCATTCAAATTTTAGCGAACAAAACAGTCAGCCAAGATATAAAGGCACTCTAGATTCTGTGGTCACATGGCATAACAGCATATGTGTGTTTTTGCAAGTTTTCAGGAGAGCATTTTAAAGGTTTGAATCGATATCGCAAAAATATTTATAAACTTATTTTGAAGTTTACGCCTGCAATTTCTCAGGCCTTGGAAGTGAAATGAATTAATACGAATACATTTATATAATTATTTTAATTATAAATGTTATAGGCTAAAAACTGTTTTATGCTGTTATTCCCTTTTAAAATAAATTAAGTTACAAAACACACAACTCGAGTTGTGTCGTTCTTACAAAAATTAATTTTATTATATATTGTAGAATATATCGACTTATGCTGATCAAAGGATGATTTCGAAAATTATAACATTCAGTAGTCAATATTAGATTTTGGAATAACAGCATAAGTTGAGTTATGCTTTTGTGCTAGGCCTTAGTTCAACTTGGAGTAATAACACAACTCAGATATGCTGTTACGACTGCATACAATTTACTTCTTCAATAGTCCAGAGATAACTGGGGAATAAAAACACAAGTATAGTTTTCAAAGGAAAAAATGTGAGATATGCAGTTATGTACGTTATGAAATGTAGTGATACAGCGAGATATGCCAATAAGTCTTGCCTTATATCTAAATAACTGAACAAGGTATCACCACCAAAATTTGTCACAATATGTAATCGAATATGGGGAACATCGTGGCATCGAAAACGCAATTTGAGCATAACTCGAGTTATGTTGTTATGCCTTGTGACCACAGATTTCATCTTTAAATAATCATACACCCACATATTTGTTCTCCCCCACATTTGAGGAGATTGCTGATACGAACTCGAGAAACATTCGTACAAAATTTCGATCCTCTTTGACTAACCGTTTTCGAAAAAAAAAATTATACTATTTACTCCAATATCTTACTAACTAATTTCGTTTTTCTACGATAAACAGTTTCCCAAATGAAATTGCTAATAATGACTCAAATATCTTGCAATCCAAATTGTCAATAGTTTTAGTGATATTCGATTTTTAAATAATGCTACAAGAACCAGCCAGTTTTGGCGAAGTTTTCGAAAATAACTCCTCTAACATATGTTCCACATTTCGTTCTTCTACGATTAAAACTTCCGGAAATATTCAAATTTATAATGCCTCGCTTTGACACTTTTGCCCCGCCCACTTTTAAAAAAGCTATTTAAAATCGGTTCAATAGTTCCTGCATTACAAATACATTTTCTACGTTTTTATATGTGTGTAGTTTTTTCTCAAGTGTCACAGTCCAAAAAATTGATCCTCTTAGCAAATTCTCAGAAAATGTTACCCTAGTATGTTGCTCTTAATGACCTTAAATATGCTATACAAAATTTCAAAGTCGGCCCTTGTAAAAAAGAGGTAAAAGCAATTATGTGAATATACGTATGTGACAAATTTATGTGCGAATATTTCGACACCTAAAATATTTCGTTAAAAAATATTTTTGAATTTAAGGTACCAAAATAAATAAAGAATTTATTGCATGACAATCAAACCTGGCGTAGGGCATGAACAAAATGTTAAAATAAAGAAGCTAACACTACGTGGCAACACCCGTTTCCTGTGACTACGCCGGATACCATTTAAATGAGACGAGAATGGCTATAAAGCATTGAGGGAACGCGAAAGCGAATAGACAACAGACGGTCGACCGGCTACAAACCACAAAGAAGCAAATAACTTTTTGAGCTATGAAAGAGCCGTATAAAAGGAATGATAATCACCATCGCGTGCTTAAGAAATTAAGGAGTGGATGTGATTTTTATCATTTGAGGCATTAAAATTTTCTCGAAAAAATGACCTCTTGGCCAAGGAAACACGTAACGAAGAATAAAGAAGAGCGACGAGGACGAAGGACTCTGGTAACCCCGGAATGACCAACAAACAACAAAATGCCAGAGTTTATAAATGAAGGACTACAAAATCAACATGATAGAATGAGGGTTTGTAGAAGAAGTAGTGCGGGTATCATTGGTGACGAAGGGTGGTGGGGCTGATGTTACCAGAATTATAGTCCTTGTGTATCACTTTGTTACCATTCCTTCGAGCGTGAGTGTGAAATTGGCAAATAAACACAAAATGACTTTGGAATTACAGCCGCACCCCCAAAAGAACGAAGAAAGACGGACTCGGACTCGGACAAACACAAAAACTGACGTGCAGACCGTTCGTCCTGCCTGAGCGAGTGTGTGTGTGTGCTATTCGAATGAAATCCTTATAATAACGCTAGAACTATAAACGAAAACGGAAATTACAATTTGTCGGACAACAAATTCAAATTTATAATAAAAACACATTAACATTTTTAATCTAATAAACAGCATGTTACTCGAGCATATTTCACAATGCCATCGCCAGCGCCGTCGTTGTCATCGACCCCATTACCAACCAAATGTCCATATGACTCCCAAACCATTCGGGTCTGGTGGTCCTGTTCCACTCGGAACAAGAAGAAAAAATCAATTTGAGTTCTGTTTCGCATTAATATGCGTGTGTTTGATATAAATATCGCACTATGTGAATACAATTTTTCGGCATTTTTTCCTGTGTTCCTTTCCTGTTGTTCTCCCTCGACTTTTTTTCTCTTTCTTTTATTTAATAGAGATTTTTGCATAAAAATTTCATTTATTTCTCCTCAGCACAAAGGACAAAAAGAAAATATGAAAAATGCATCAGAGCTGCGCGTTAATGACTTTCAAATTGTTTGGATATTTTGCACTAATGGCTCCACCCCTCAACTGTTAAGGAAAGAGACCCAAATTTCAATTTGAACTTAAATTGAATTTTTTATCGCAATAATAGTCACATTTAAAATGAGCAAAATTTCTGATACATTGTTATTAAAATGGACATCGAAGTTTTTTTCCTTTAAATTATATGTCAGGTGGTCTGAATATTTATTGGTCTAGAAGGACAAAAATATTAAAATAAAAAAAAATCTATTAAGTTTTAAGGCTTATCGAAATTGGATTTTTTTGCTTATCATATCTTACTTATCTTTGTTAATTAAATTCTAGTAATCCTGTTGTTAATTGAATTCTAGTATCCTTTAAAATACATATTATGGAAATCCATCCTAAAAAAATATATTTAAATTGCAGTATTATACAAATGTGTACGGAAAAATAAAAATCTATTTAAATTAATAGAATCAAATGCAATATGCAACAAAATTTTTGTCGAAGGGCTATTCATAACATTTTCTGGTGTAATATGGTGTCATAAACACGAAAAAAATATTTAAAAACATTTTTACTGTAATTTTTTTTTAAAAATTTCCCATCACACTTTCACGTGGAAACAGAAGATACTAAACAGTTGTTCAAACAAAAAGAAAAAATTTGTTATATTTTTTTCAAAAAAATCGTTTTTTGCTGGCACGAAAATAACCATAAAAATAGAAAAAAATCGCCAAATACCGTTTGTTACATATTTTTAAAACAATGCATATTTGAAGAAAATCTATGGATAATTGTAGACATTATAGCACTTTTGGTAGAAATAAGAGAATTTCAACATAATCCGGTTAGATGCTGCAGGTCACAGATGTAACTTATCGATGGAGTGACCTAAGAGACCCAAAGAATATTTGGCGGAAATCCCATTTGGGCCATTTTAACACTGTCCGTCAGCCTGTCGGTCTGTCTGTCTGGTTGGTGCGCAGGATAACTTTCGACAGGATTAACCGATAGACTTGAAATTTGGTATGTGTCACTACTTTTTATACCCTCCACCATAGGATGAGGGGTATATTAATTTTGTCACTCCGTTTGTAACACCTCTAAATATTGATCTGAGACTCCATACAGTATATATATTCTTAATCGTCGGAAAATTCTAAGACGATTTAGCAATGTCCATTTGTCCGTCCGTCTGTTGCAATTACGCTACAGTTCGTAATAATAGAACTAGGTTGATCTAATTTGGTATAAATATTTCTTAGAGTTGCAGGTTGTTTGGGATTGCAAATGGGCCATATCGGTCATTGTTCTGATATAGCTCCCCTAGATACCACATTTTGAGCCTTAGATACCACATTTTTAAAGCAATTCAGCAGAAACTTTGTAATCACTTCCTGAGTCGATTTAGCCATGTCCGTCTGTCCGTCCGTCTGTATGTAGATGTAGATAGTGCAGGTCGTATTTATGGTCCGATTGTGATGAAATTTAGTACAGTGCTCTCTTTGGCCCAAGGACGATCCCTATTGAAATCAGTCAAAATCGGTTCAAATTTATATATAGCACCTATATACATACAGCCGATTTGACATGTAAGCGTTGTATAAACTGTATTTTGTATAAGATCAGTACGAAATTCGGCAGAGAGAGTTTTCTTATTACATGTATGAACACTGCCAAATTCTTATCGCAATGCCCATTTTCGCATTGTTAGGGAGGTGTAGGGTATTATATAGTCGGCCCGTCCGACTTTCTGTCTTTCCTTACTGGTTTTTTTAATAATTTGCTTAAGCAAAAAGGATCGTTTCAAGATTTGCTCCATATCCAAAGATTTTTCCAGTAATATAATTGAATGCAATCCATTGTGAAGGGTATATAAGATTCGGCATGGCCGAACTTAAGGCTTTTACTTTTTTAAACTGAAAACTTTTCGGTCTTGCTTTTACCTCAGACTAAGGTCAAAGATGGACTATGTTGATCCACTCCTTCCAATACCTCCCCCCCAGAGTGTCAAAATTTAGTGAAATATTTAGTATCTCATAACTTCTATACTACTATTCAAAATCTTTGACCATTCTACACATAGTATTAGTTTTGGCTTATACATTGGTTTCTGCACATACGATTACCTGTAATTTTATACAGTGCACTGTTTTTATAATACCTATAGTATATTACAAAATGGGAGTTATTGCCTTACCTCTTTTGGTATGTCCTAAACAAAATATTTAATATAAAAAATATGATTTTTTTTAATATCCCTATGTTTATAATGTGGGTTATAATTTATACATTTATCCATAGATATTTTAAGTAGGCATTGGTTTCTTCGTTAGAATGATAGCTTTCAAGAAATGGAAAAGACTATTTTTGTGATTATTTTTATATTTTTTATGGATTTTTTCAGGCCAGCAAAAAATGTTTTTTTTTTTTTTTGAAAAAAATCAAATTTGTATACCCTCCACCATAGGTTTAGGTTTAGGTTAGGGTGGCAGCCGTTTTCTTTTTTATTTCTTCAGCTCACATAGACCAGTTTAGGTCCCTAGTGGTACCACGGGCTAAAATGCCCTTCATCGAAACCAACCTGTTTGATATACAAATGTATCGATAGCACGAATATTGGTACTGGAAAGATCTGTTAGGTTGCCTTGAAAGGCCGACCCCAGTAGGTCCAGTCGTCGTTTACTCAAAGCGGGACAGTCGCATAGCAAGTGCTTAATGCTCTCCACTTCTTCCTCATCTCCACAGCTTCTGCAGAAGTCATTGGAGTTAATACCCAATCTTCTGGCGTGTTCGCCGATCTGGCAGTGTCCCGACAGAACTGATACTAACGTAGATAATCTTTTCCTTTCCAGTGCGAGGAGATATTTTGACCTTCTCAGGTCATACCTTGGCCAGATTTGTCTAGCTACCCTACAGGTGCCGATTTGTGTCCATCTGTCGTTGGACTGCCTGATTTCCTCTTGCCTTATCCAAAGCTTGCACGTGGATAGTGGCGCACCAATATATGCAAATTCTTCGAGAATTTGTAAATTCGTCCCTTTCCTAGCATGTTCATCGGCTTTGCAGTTCCCGGGGATATCCCTATGCCCAGGCACCCATATGAGGTGTATATTAAACTGCTCAGCCATCTCGTTAAGAGATCTGCGGCAGTCGAGGGCTATTTGTGAATTTAGGGATGTGGCCTCCAGAGAATTGATGGCAGCCTGGCTGTCCGAGTAAATGACAACGCCAGTGTTGGTTACTATGTTCCTGATCTACCTCCCAGGCAGATCAGGAAAAACCTTCATGATCTAGAGCGCGAGGTCCAACGCTACAAGAGAGAACCTCTAGACCAAAGAGCTTTCAAGGCAGGTCTGGCTGACATACACTCTGACGCAGTCGCTGAAGCCGTGAATAACTACAGAGTCAATGTCGTACTAGGAGACCACCCTCCATCAGTGGCCTCAGAGGAAGAGGAATTACCACGACAGACAAGAGTACTTTTGGCCCAATTAAATCTGGCTGGTGTAGCCACCTCAATTCATACTGGGCAAGGATTGATGGCACCACGTCGAACATATGTCCCGCCTGTAACCAGGGACCACACGACACAATACACCTCTTTAACTGCCCTGCCAAACCTACTCAACTTGTTCCCAGGTCTCTTTGGACCCAACCAGTGGAAGCAGCCATCTTCCTCGGCCTGGAAACCAATACAGCAGAAACCACTATACAAGGCGAATGAAAACAACTAATGGATAACAAACACATATACTGCTACAACAACAACAACAACAACTTTGTTCCGACTCAGCCACTTGACGACTTCCCATATTGCCATTATTTCGGCTTGATAGACACTGCAGGTATCTGGTATTCTGTGAGTTATATCCAAATTAAGTTCTTCACAGTGTACTCCGAAGCCAACCTTTTCATCAAGCTTCGAACCATCCGTATAGAAGTGGAGATGGTTTCTATTTCCGGGTATTCTGCCATCCCATTCATCCCTGGCTGGTATCATAGTGATGTAGTTCTTCTCAAAGGTGCGCACCGTTGAGAAGAACCGATCCACTCGGTCGGTTACCATAGCACTACACTTTGATATCCTCATGTGACCGTAGTTCTTGTACCTCCACATTTATATGCAATTTAATCTTAGTGCCGCTTTGGTTAAAACTTCTCTCGCCACAACATTAATCGGCAGTATATGGAGAAGGGCTTGTAGAGACTCAGTCGCTGTAGTCCTTAACGCTCCGCGTATGCACAGGCAGGTAGTTCTCTGAACCCGTGATAGCAGGTTTGTGATGGTTAGTTTGTCAGTTGCCGTCCACCATACCACAATGCCGTATAACAGTATTGGACGAACCACTGCTACATATATATATCCAAATTCATCCTAGTAAAGAGAACCAATTCTGTCTTGTTTGGGTTAACACCCAAACCGCTGCTTCTGGCCCATCTAGCCAACATGTTCAGAGCCACCTGTAGAATATCTCGGAGGATGTTTTCGAATTTGCCACTCACTGCGATTGCCAGGTCGTCCGCATATGCCACGACCTTGCAGCCACAACGTTCTAGATCTAGCAGGATTTCATTCACCGCTAGGTTCCAAATTAGTGGAGACAGTACTCCTCCTTGTGGGGTCCCTCTGTTTACAAACCTTGTTAGAGTTGTGGACCCTAGACATGCTGTTATACGTCTTCTGTTGAGTAGTCTTTGAATTAGTCTAATCAAGCTAGAGTTCACCTTTAGATGTGACAATGCCGCGATTACTGCATCTGGGTTTATGTTGTCAAAAGCCTTTTCTATGTCAAGAAATGCCACCATGGTGAATTCTTTGAAATGTAGGGACGATTCGATAGTGCTCACAAGTTCGTGTAGCACCAACATGATTTTGAGCAGGGATACGAGTAATGAACACATTTACCAGAAAACAATGAATGTATAGATTTAATAGCTTTTTGCTTACATTTGCACGAATTTTTATAAATGATTAAATTAACAAGTAAATGCCAACCTACTTTGCATAGGGGATGCAGAGAGGCTGCAAACATTTTTCATATTCTGTGTGAGACTATAGTCATTGGAAAAGTGATGTAAAATATGTTTGTTTTAAAAGTTGTAGGAAAATGTTATCCATATGAATTTGTTAAAATTTTCCATTTAGCAACTGTTTAAGCAAAAATACATTTCATAAGTTAATATTAATAATTCAGACCCCTCTATAAACGCGTCTTTTTTGCGCAATACAGTACGTACCTCGACAACATGTTTTACCGAATTTCAAGTGTTTATGTGCACGGGTATTAATTTTAAAAGCTATTCCATTTTGATACGATTTCGTCCCTTTGTGTGGAAGGTACCAAAATGGGTGTATGTAATTGTCACACCCACATTGCACATCTTTTCACTGAACTGCCATTGGAAAAGAATCGAACCATACAAAGGATTACCGTAATTCTTGATTTTGGTATATTAATGTATTACTTTCGTAGTATATTGTGTAAAAATTGCATTAAGAAATTTAAAAATATGGAATTATTCGGTAGAGTCTTAGAAAAAAGTAGAATTGCGATGCCCATCATAACTCGGCGATGTATTATTTGAAATAAATAAACCAATATTATATCGTTAGGCAATTGTTTTCTTTTCACAGGTAACGCAGGGAGGGTTTTTCGAAATTTCTATTTTGAAATTTTTGGGAACACTTTGAAGTAAAACGCGATTTTCGCAAAAACAAATAGAGTAATTTGTAATTGTAAAATACAAAATAATAACTAATTAGAAAGAAAACTATACAGCGTTACCTCGTAAACTATGTACAGAAATATTGATCAAAATGATCGGGGCAGTAGTTTTAAAGATGTAATGGAGACTGCCCTTCAAAACGTGGGTTGTGGGAAAACGCTTTCAAGTTCTTCTGATGCACTGATTCACATATCGATACCTCCATTCTAAAACAGACTAAGGCTAGCATGTTTTTAGGGAAATTGAAATTTTAATTTCTAAATATTCCAAATTATATTCAGTCAAAAATTTGGTGTTTATCCGTCAACCCAATCAAAAGTTTTTCACAAAACATTAAAGGTCATTCGATTTGCATTATAAAGGAAAAATAAAAGAAAAACTTTCATCGTCACCTGAAAAACTACCATTTTGCACTTAGCATAGTTTAGAATGGAGGTATCTTAGTTGCTTAGACTGCTATACCTTCGTTGGTGTTGATCCGATTCATCTCAAGTTTTCACACAATATTCTTAAAACGTTCCCCAATCCGAAAATAAAACAAATGTTTTTGCGAACATTTACAAAATTTCGGAAACGGTTTTCTCCCAAACGCATAGCTACTTTTAGGTCATTCCTTCGAGGTGTTTCACGTTTGGTCCGTAGCAATTGATGACTATAAAATGAGGCTATAAAACTATATACAAAATGTTACTGAGATTTTAAGCATGCAACCATAAATACATAGTATGTTTATATTGGGTACAAGAAAAGTGTAGCCTATTGAATAAATTAATAAAGCTCTACACATGTTTGTCGGAAATATGTATCAGAACATTTTAAATCAGTCGGAAATATATATCAGAACATTTTAAATCCGTCCGTTTGTTTGGCTGTTTGTTTATTTTTTCATGTGGTAATACTTTCTCCCACGTCACATTTAGTGAGATATTAAATCCCTTATAACATCAATACAACATAGCCGAAACTTCTGTAATTTCGCAAATCGGTATCAACTCGAGAAAAGGGGGCGCTCTTGGGTCAGTCTATGTTATATGTTTTTTCTTAGGAATTGATATATGAAGCAAAATTTTCTACCGTTGATCTTAAAGAAAAATGAAGGACTAAAATTTGCAAGGCGATTTTTGCAACTTCTTAGTTCAGTTTCTAAAAAAAAAAACAAGTAAGAAAGTTTCAGTCGGGTAAACCGACTAAGGTATACCCTCACTTTGTGAGTAATGTAATATATAACATTACACCAATAAATCTGTCACTTTGTGTGGGAAGTACCAGAAGGGGTTTTCCAAATACACATATTTTTCGGTAAACAGTACATTCTTAAATACATTGCATTGTGCTGAACTATAAGCGTTTATGTGCACTGGTATATTAAAGTTACGAGATATCTAATTTTGGTATGATTTGTTCATTTTGTGTGGGAGGTACAAAAAGGGGCGGAGTGATAACGCCCACTTTTTACAGGACTATAGGCACTATAACAGCATTACACTGTACAAAATTTCAAGTATTTGTATGCACTGGTATTAAAGTTACAAGCCGTTTACTTTTGGTACGAAACGGTCCATTTGTGTGGGAGGTACCAAAAGGGGCTGTGCAATAATGCCCATTTTTTACCGGACTATAGGCGCTACAAAAACATTATACTGTAGAAAATTTCAAGCATTTTTATGCACTTGTATTAAAGTTATAAGCAGTTAAATTTTGATGCAAAATGGTCCATTTGTGTGGGAGGTACCAAAAGGGGCATGCCAACTTCACCCATTTTTCTCGAGTTAATAGCGACTAATGTACTAATATTATGTGCAGAATTTCAAAAGATTCGAATAAGTAGTATAGAAGTTATTAAAGAATCAATATTTCACTAAATTTTAACTCTTTGTGTGGGAGGTACTAGAAGGAGTAGACCAATATGGCCCATCTTCGAACTCATCCGGAGATAGATCAAAATATTACCACATACCAAATTTGAAGTCAATCGGTTACTCCTTTCGAGAGTTATCGTGCGCACCAGCCAGCAGACACACAGACAGACAGACAGACGGACGGACATTGCTCATTCGACTTCAAATGACCCAAAACGGATTTCCTCCGAACATACTTAGGGTCTTAGATCACTCCTTCGATGTGTTACACTTTTTTCCGTAGCAAATGATATATACCCTCGTCACACTAAAGTGAGGGTATAAATATATGGATAGCCAATATTTGCCCTTTCATTTGACACCAATATCGTCTTTTTAGGACCTTCAGAAAAATTAAAAAAAAAAAATTAATAATTATATCCTTAAACCAGTAAGGAAAGGCAGAAAGTCGGGCGGGGCCGACTATATAATACCCTACACCTCCCTAACACTGCGGGTCTGTCCGTCTGTCTGTCCGTCTGTGCATATATTCTTGTAATCAAAGTACAGGTCGCAATTATGGTCCGATCTCGACGAAACTTTACACACATCTTTTTTTTGGCCCAAGGACGATCCCTATTGAATTTGGTTAAAATCGGTTCAGATTTAGATATAGCCCCCATATATATGTTACCCCCGATTTGACATGTAAGCGCTGTAAAAACTTTATTTTATATCCGATCAGTATGAAATTCGGCAGAAAGAGGTTTCTTATTATATGGATGAACACTATTAAATTTGGAAGAAATCGGTTCAGATTTAGATATAGCCCCCATATATACGTTACCCCCGATTTGACATGTAAGCGCTGTAAAAACTTTATTTTATATCCGATCAGTATGAAATTCGGCAGAAAGAGGTTTCTTATTATATGGATGAACACTATTAAATTTGGAAGAAATCGGTTCAGATTTAGATATAGCCCCCATATATATGTTACCCCCGATTTGACCTGTAAGCGCTGTAAAAACTGTATTTTATATCCGATCAGTGCGAAATTCGGCAGAAAGAGGTTTCTTATTACATGAAGGAATACTGCCAAATTTGGAGAAAATCGGTTCAGATTTAGATATAGCTCCCATATATATGTTACCCCCGATTTGACATGTAAGCGCTGTAGAGACTGTATTTTATATCCGATCAGTACGAAATTCGACAGAAGGAGGTCTTTTTACATGAATAAGTATTCAGGGAAGATCGGTTCAGATTTACATTAAAGCTCCATATATATGTTCCTCCTGATTTGGTATCAAACCGCTATAGAAGTTGTATTTTACTTCCGATCATTAAAATTTTCCAGAAAGATGTTTCTCACTTTAGGAACGAATATTGCTTAATTTAGCGATTATCGTTTCAGATTTAGAATACGTTTCTACCCATTTACCAATTATTCCAAATTATTATGGCAATGACCCTTATCGCATTGTTAGGGAGGTGTAGGGTATTATATAGTCGGCCCCGCCCGACTTTCTGCCTTTCCTTACTGGTTTCTCCTTTTGGGTGTTACAAACAAATGCACAAAGTTATAATACCCTGTACCACAGTGTGGTGCAGGGTATAAAAATATCATGTCCTTTTAAACGCGAACTCGGCCAGAAAATAAAAAACTGACTACACTGTTTTGTTGTGTTTCTAGTCAGTTTTCAGAATTATAAAGTCATTTCCATGAACAATAATTTTTGTTCAATTTTGTCGCACGGTTTTATAGAACACATTTAAGGGGCTTCTCTTAAAATTGGAATATCGCGGAAACTAGAAAAAACGCCACTCCAAAATTGTGTCCATCGTTAGTACACTAAAATAGAATACTTCTGAAAAATGTTGAGTAAAATCGCTTGACCACGCTTTTTTGATATTCGCAAATTAATAGTTTGACCTTGAATTTCAATGTCAAAATAACCTTTGTGCAAACAATTATTATCACCATTGAAAAGGTTATAAAAAAATCTTTATGAAACATTTATTACATATTGCATGTCGTTCACTAAATTTGACATAAAAGGCGGAGAATAAGAGCATATTTATTAAAATCGACAAAATTAAAATGCATAGAGCTGCTATTGTGGTCACCAAAATGCAGTCATATTTTAGATTAATACTATTTAGGCATACGCCAACATGTCCACCAAATTTCATTCAAATCGCAAAACATTTCCAAAAAAGCTGGCTTCCTGACAAATAATGCTTCATGTGGGGGATTTCATGTCAAGTGAGTTAATTTTTAAAAGCTCTGTCTTCTGCTCGTTATGAAACTTGTACCAAATTTAGTCCTATTGGATAGTAGCTACGACACAAAATTTCAACGAGATCGGTGAGGACTGTCAGAGTTGGAGTTTTGAAATATTTTGGTCAAACCGTCCTTTTTCCCATCCATACTCGTATAACTAATTACATATTTTATTAAGAAAAATTTTTCTAAAGTGTTTCCGACAGCCTTTTCTTCAAACTTTTTTAAGAAAATAAAAAAAAATCGCAAAAATATGTTTTTTTTATTTGTTTCTTTGGCGAAATGAAAACTAGTTTGCAGGAAATAATCTTTAGAAAGTGCTGGTAGATTTATCGATTCAAATAATTATTTCTTTAATTTGTAAAAATTGTATGTGTTTTTTTAAATTTCCAAGAACCAAACGCTTTAAATATCACCCTTTATTTAAAAATAATGTTAGCTTTCTCCATTGTTGAGAAAGATACTAAAGGGTTAAATTGTAAGTGCCGATGTTGAATGTGAACAACACCTAAACGTCAAGTTTTTTTCTCAATTTCAGACTAACTCAATTTGAACCATGGAAATATACACAATCGAGCAACGCGTAAAGTTTTTTAAGCCTTTTACGAAAATGGGCGTTCAAATCAAAATGCATTTCGAGCACTTCGTGATGTTTTTTTGATCAGCATAATCGACCAAATGTGTCCACAACCGGGAGAATTGTGCGCAAATTTCAGCAAACCGGGTCTGTAGGAGATGTGAAACCACCAGTTATGGGCTGGCGTTATCGGGCCATATTTCTTCGAAATGAGGAAGGTCAGGCATTTACTGTGAATGGTGTCCACTATCGTGAGATGATAACGAACTTTTTATAGCCCGAATTGGAAGATATATGTAGATGTGGACAATATGTGGTTTCAACAGGACGGTGCCACTTGCCACACAGCTAACGAAACAATGGCTCTTTTGCGCAACGAATTCAATGGCCGTGTTATCTCACGTCTTGGCGATGTCAATTGGCCGTCAAGATCATGTGATATGACACCGGACTTCTTTCTTTGGGGTTATTTGAAGGAAATGGTGTACGTCTATAAGCCAGCAACAATTCAAGAGCAAAAAGATGAGATAATTCGGCACATTAACGGCATAGAACCTCAATTATGCCTCAGCGTCATAGAAAATTTGGACCATCGGATGGAGGTGTGCCGCAGAGGTTGCGGCGGCCATTTGGCCGATATTTTGTTCCATACATAATTGAACCATACCAATATTATCATTATAAAAAGAAATGACAATATTTTCCTAAATAACACTACACGGGTCAAAATCGCATTTTTTGATTTGTTTGAATCGAAAGAAAATATACTTGGAACACAAATTTTTAATTATTATATATTTTCGAGCAAATAAATTTTATTTGAAAATCAATAAAATGTATTTAGAACGCATATGTTAATATATTAGAATAAAATATATTTGCGAACTAATTTTCTCAAATAAAATATTTGTTTAAATACAAATAAAATTATTGTTTATGAATATTTCCAAATATATATTATTTAAAAAAAAGGCTTTCAAAACTTTGCTGAATTTTTCGAACTTTAGTTTTTATTTTTTCCATGTTTTCGAATTATGCTTTCCTATTAAAAATGGCATACTTAGCATTAACTTCTATTTGAAACCACTTATTTTTATTTTCTAACTATTCCCAGTCATTATTTTCAATTATAAAGAAATTTTACTAACATTAAAAATTTCGAAAAATTACCTTTCAATTGCGGAAAACTTAAAACAATTAAAGAATAGATATATATTCACGCAAATAGATCTTTGTTTGGGAAATGACATATGCAAATAAAAAATATTAGGATGTAAACATAGTTTTGTCTAGAACAACATCCTCCCAAAACATATAATATTTGTATGTGTCAAATGTTATATATTTGGAGTGCACCCTAAAAATATATATGTTTCAAGCTGAATATGTTTGGGACAATATACTACAGAGGCGATTTTTTTTCAGCGTGTACGCAACAAAAAAAATTTTGTGTCCTAGACATATAAATTATTTTTTTGTATAGATTGTGGCATACCAAAAATTTGTTTATGGATAATTTTTTTTTAAAATTTTTTTTTATTAAAAATGTTATTATCGTCGAAGGTACCCTTAGTATTTGCACTATATATTTTTGCCCGATCAGGTCGACTTATGCGTTAAATTGAAGCTATTAATGTGGGCTACCAATGTTGGAAATATCTCTTTCACTTATAAACAGTGGTTTAGTAACAGTCATTAAACAAATTGGAAAAAAGTTGATTTAAAAAAAAATCCTTTGAAAAAAAAACGTAAAAATAGAAAAAAATATTTTATTTTATTTTTTAAAAGTTTGCTTCCTAGCGAAGAAAATAATGCCCATTTGAAAAAAAATCTATGGATAAATGTAGAAATTATAGCCCTTTTGGTAGAGGTTAGAGAATTATTACTTTTATTTATTACATTTTTTAAACGTCGCCAAGATTCTCGGGGAGAAAGTTTAAATAAGAATGAAAGAAATTAATTTTGAGGGACATATTTACACCTGTTGGAATACATAAAGCGAAAAATAAGTTGGAAGAACACATATGTGTTATATACATAAATATAAAAAAATATATTTCTAACCAATTTTTTCATATATTTTTTAACAAATCATTAATCATTGTTTCATATTGCGGGCTTTTATTGGATCCAAGAAAATTTTAAACTACAAGCTTAAACGACCTCCATGCTGCAATTTCATCCGACGTCAAATATCGCAACAAATTTTCCAGTCATATTCATATTTTATGTATTTTATCAATTTAGCCATTGTTTGGTATGATTGCTCAGTGTTGACAGCATGAGCAATGGGAATCGACGGTTTCTGATTTCGGTTGTGTAAAAGTACTGCTTTCAAACTTTCTTTACTGCTGTCAACAAGTAACCGCCACTCCTTTGAATTGTACATATGTTTGATTAAGTTCCTCGAACAATCCGGGAATGTCCTTGCAAAAGCATCTGTTATCCACAGTTGTATAAAATTGTTTGTAAGGTATATCACGGACTCTATATGTAATATGATATGTTAACATCTGGGGCCAAAATATTGTACTGTTTCATCCCAGATGCAAGTAGTTCTGCCTTATATTTGGTCAGTTCCAAATCTCTCACTAGATCAATGATTTGAAACTGAGTTAAAAGCGATGACTTCTGACTCAAACTTGAATCGCTCAGAGTTGAGTACTCAGTTGAACTTAATGATGTTTCCGTTATTAGGCTGTTAGCTGTACTTGGACACTTCCTACTACAATCTATTAACTTAGACAAAAATAGCAGTCCGTATCGTGAATGAATGGTTGTCTCCAAATCATTGGCATTCAAATTCCACGTGAAGTCTAAAATTAAAACTTTTTATTCCACAAAACATTGTAATACATTAATTTTAAAGTACTTACCGCATGCTTCCCCTACTCCATCGATTAAGATTTACATGGCACGTATTACACAAAATACTAGGTGTCCACGGCTCGTTCATATTTTAACTATTTTTAATAACATATTTTCGACAGATGTAGCAGAAATTGTCGGGATCAGTTACACATTTTAAAGTTCTTTGCCGTTAACTCATACTTCGAAATATAACTTTATAATATTTTTCAGAAAATCGACTTATCTCTTTAATGCGCTGAATTACACTAATTTATTAATAAGAAATTTCATTCATAAATTCCGGGTTTAAGGTACATAACTTGCAGTACCTGTAGCTGACATACAGTTTGCTTCGAACGTAGAAACCCAATATTTTTAAGACTGCCGCGTACTACTTTGTATTGCGTACATATAATTTTACTATCTGTATATACAACTGGGGTGTCCATGCCCCTAAAAGGCGTAACTGAATGGAAACCTCATAAATAAAAACCACAAATATTGTTGAATGACCCTCTATCTGAGCGGATCTCATCCAATATAACTCTCACATTGCATATCATGTTCTATGGAGGGTTACGAACGGCCATAAAACCTCGTCCTCTCTATAATTTTATAATGTCTGACATCAATCCTCATAAAATAAAATGCAAGTGCAATGTCTCTTATATGTCTCTCTCACATATGGCGAATTCAATATACGCAAAAACATCATTTAAAAACGAAAAAATATGAAACAAGATTTTTTTGAATTTCCCTAACATTTACAAAATGGCTCATAACTTTTATCCATAGATTTTTTTCAAATATACAGTGATTTCTTCTTTAGCATCGGCTTTTTAAAAATGTAATAAAATAATTTATTAGATTTTTTTTCTATTTTGTATGTTTTTTTTGTACCAGGAAAAAGTGTTTCTTTAAAAAAAAAAAATATTTTTTTCACATATTGTTGACGACTGTTACTAAACCAAAGATTCTACGTGAAATGTTTGCAGCATATGTAGCCTCATAATTCCCTTTAATTTGAGGCATAACACGGCTCAATCAGGCTTACTTTCCATGAAAGCTGGAATTTAAAGAAAAAATTAAAAAAAAATGTACAATAAAATTTTTTTTTTAATATTTTTTTCGTGTTTGTGACACCTAGTTGCACCAGAAACTGTTATCCACTTCCCTTGGACAACAATTTTGTTACATAGTGTAATTTGTGTTTTATTCAAAATCAACATCGGCCCTTAAAATGTAACCACCCATATTGAGATAATATCACAGTAATGCATTGTAAATTTGTATATAATTTCTGAATTTAAGTGAATCGACGAATAATATGATCCCTCACATAGTCTGGAAGACTTGCGTACATGTATCTGTCAACGACTGCGACATTATTCTTTATAACCCCCCTCCCCTATAAACAGGTGAAATCAATTTCCGATGACAGCTTCTGTTGTAGAAAACAAATGAAACAAAATGCCCTAATATGGGACAGTGTCGAAACTATTTACCCTTGTTACCCGACGTAGACACATAGGAAAAAATACATTGACAAACAAGTGAAGTGGAAAACTAGGAAAGTGAAGTGAAAAAACACACTTTTCCCCACATTTTGACAGCAACGACAGCAAAAAAAAGAATCACATTTTATTTGAATTACCTCCTCTCTACGAAAAAAGTTAACGAGACTACAATCTTAAATTATTTGTTCCAACGATTAGAGGTGAGGTACGACAAGGGTGGTTTAGCTGGGGGTGGGGCGAAAGGTAAATTGTCAAACGTGCCCCGTGTCGAAGAACTGTCAAAGAAAATTAATGAGCAGACACACACACACAAATACAGGAAAACGTATACACGCACACCTCTAACATAATCACCATCAATACAAGCAAAAAGAAAAAAATCAAACATTTTTCTGCATTGAACAGACATACCTAAGAAGTAGGGATGTCAAATGAGATTTATTAGTTGTATATCATTATCCAATAGAGAATATAGAAACGGGAAGTTAATAAATATATAAGTTACTATGAGCTTATATTATTACGCCTACAGTTCACTGATAATTTAGTGTAATGGCCTCACCTCTATTGGTTCCTCACACACATAAGATAAAATCATATAAAAATTTAATAACAGTTGCTTTTTTACAGGTTCACAACTTTAATTTGGTAACTCTGCTTTATTTGAGCAACGATTTAACAGCTGAGAGTCGTTTTTTGTTGTCCCAAATTTTGTATTTCGCTTCTTTGAGGAATATAATTGAAATAGTACTTTAGGAAAATTTATTCTTTTTAAAAGAAACAACTTTCATAATTTTAAATATGAAATCAAGAAAAGTCTAGAAATTTATTTATTGTCAATCATTGAAATTACATATCGACATCCCTATTCTTCACAAACATATACACATATGTTCGTTTGTGTAATTCAGTGGGGGCACTACATTCGTACGCACACGACAGTCTATACTCAGCCGTACCCATATAAGATGTGGCTTTTACTAATTTCAATATCATCAAAAATTAATTTCATTAATTCGATTAGTGAGTGGCCGACTCCTATACGTGTTCTGTATAAATGTTTGAGGAAGGGGGGGTGTATGCGAGTAGCACACAAAAACATACATCAAGCGCTTACGTCTAATGTGATGCAAAGAGAAGCAAATGCTAAACTGAATTAAGTAGTGTCTGCGTCTAGAGCGTGCAGTACTTACACTGTCGTTCAGAACGTATACAATTTAGTTTGAAAGCTGAAGGTTCACAACCCCGACGATATCGAATTGCTCAAACAAACGTTCAATATTTGTGTCAGTAGGTGGCCTAATCGAACTTGAAGGGCTTCATCAAATTCCACCTTGTTAAAATGAGGAAACGTTTAATCTGTAGCTAATCTATTATCCAGATACAATGGGGTGATAGTTAACATAATCGAATTTCATGCACAATTCTAATGATGGATATAATTTGAATGAAGTAAATCCAATAGGATGTGAGAATTTATATAGAAGACTAGATGTTTCAACAGAAGATTTTTTTTCTATAGCCATCATATATACATATGTAGGAGTCATCCTACTATATATGATGGTAATAGGAAAGGAACCAATTCGACAGCGTCTATAAAAATCGACTGATATTTGCAGAATTTTTAAGATTAGATGCAAAATTGGTATATGTGAGTGCTATATCTAAATCTGAATGGATTTTATTTAAATTTGAGAACGATACACGATCGTTCGATGATCGTGTATCGTTCCATTTTTATACCCTACACCACACTGTGGTTTCTGAGTCGATTTAGCTATGTCCGTCTGTCTGTCCGTCTGTAGATGTATTATTGTAATCAAAGCACAGGTCGCAATTATGGCCCGATCTTGACGAAACTTTACACATATCTTTTTTTTGGCCCAAGAACGATCCCTATTTAATTTGGTTAAAATCGTTTCAGATTTGGATGTAGCCCCCATATATATATGTTAGCCCCGATTTGACATGTAAGCGCTGTAATAACTTTATTTTATATCCGATCGTATGAAATTCGGCAGAAAAAGGTTTCTTATTATATGAATGAACACTGTAAAATTTGGAAGAAATCGGTTCAGATTTAGATATAGCCCCCATATATACGTTACCCCCGATTTGACATGTAAGCGCTGTAGAAATTGTATTTAATATCCGATCAGTGCAAAATTCGGCAGAAAGAGGTTTCTTATTACTCGAAAGAATACTGCCAAATTCGGAGAAAATCGGTTCAGATTTAGATATAACTCCCATGTATATGTTACCCCCGATTTGACATGTAAGCGCTGTAAAAACTGTATTTTATATCCGATCAGTGCGAAATTCGGCAGAAACAGGTTTCTTATTACATGAAGGAATACTGCAAAATTCGGAGAAAATCGGTTCAGATTTAGATATAGCTCCCATATATATGTTACCCCCGATTTGACATGTAAGCGCTGTAGAGACTGTATTTTATATCCGATCAGTACGAAATTCGACAGAAGGTGGTATTTTTACATGAATTAGTATTCAGGGAAGATCGGTTCAGATTTATATTAAAGCTCCATATATATTTTCCTCCTGGTTTGGTATCAAACCGCTATAGAAGTTGTATTTTACTTCCGATCATTAAAATTTTCCAGAAAGATGTTTCTCAATTTAGGAACGAATATTGCTTAATTTAGCGATTATCGGTTCAGAATTAGATATATCCACATATATATGTTCTTACCCATTTACCAATTATACCAAATTATTATCACAATGACCCTTATCGCATTGTTAGGGTATTATATAGTCGGCCCCGCCCGACTTTCTGCCTTTCCTTACTGGTTAGTAATGGCGTAGTTTCTACTTGTCAAATGTCAAAGTATTAAAGCTCCACAAGTGACAACACCTCTTGTTGGAAAACCCGTTATTTATATTCCGCTTTAGAGTTTCATCGTTATACATAGAATTCTAGTTTCTTATCAGATATATGTAACACTAGCTGGTCAGGCGAACTTCTTTTCGCCCCGATTCGTTGATGTACTGAAAATAACAATAAGAACATCATCATACTGCTTCCTCTAATTTGGTCAATTACAATCATATGTATTGTATTAAATACAATGGGAATAACTGAAGTGTAACAACTGGCGCTCTCTCGTCGTACTGATCAGTTTTTTAGAATTCTATCAAAAGTATAAACTACAAACTTCAAGACGATTGGTGGAATGATTATCCAGATTTCGTTTTGAGTATTGGATTCATATGGACGACACTCTTTCTAATTATATATACCTGTAAATATAATATTTATTGTGTGGAAGGCACCACATTCGTGAAATTCGAATTATCTGTTCTCGAGTTATGAGGATGTCTTTCTTCGATCCTAAATTTTGTTTGATCCTAAATTTTCCTAAATAGTGTCCTTAATTGGGCTAATACGAATTCGTCAAGCCCAAAATCGTGAAAATCGAAATATCCGTTCTAGAGTTACAGTTCGCTGCCTAAAGTTTCCTCAATAGTTTCCTTCCAAGGACTAATATGAATCCATCAAGCCCAAAATCACAAAATCGAAAAACTTGTTCTCGAATTATGAGGTCGAATCGTGTCCCTTCCTGGGGCCAATACGAATCCTTCAAGCCCAATATCGTGAAAATCGTGCGACCCATTCTTGAGCTATGAGGTTGTGTTGGCAGCGCCACGCACCATTGACCGATCCTCAATTTCTTCATATATATTCCTCCCTTGCGCCAAAGAATACATCAAGTGTAATATCTTAAGATCCGTTCTCGAGCTATATGGTTGTGTTGGCCTTGTCGCGCCCCATTAACCAATCCGAAAATGTCATCCAAATTTCTGGGTCCAATACGAATCCAAGTCGTGAAAATCGACCGATCCTTTCTCGAATTATGAGGTTATGTTGTCCGCGACACACGCGTTTTCTGTTAAGATCGCTATTGAATTTGGTTGAAATCGGTTCAGATTTAGATATAGCTCCCATATATATCTTTCTTCCGATTTGGCCTTTTAGTCCTATAGAAGCTGTATTTTACATCCGATCGTTTTGAAATTTAGAATGGTAGAGTTTCTTGATCCATGAACCAACATTGCCGAATTTGAAGAAAATCGGTTCAGATTTAGATATAGCTCCCATATATATCTTTCGTCCGATTTGGACCTTTAGTCCTATAGAAGCTGTATTTTACATCCGATCGTTTTGAAATTTAGAATGGTAGAGTTTCTTGATCCATGAACCAACATTGGCGAATTTGAAGAAAATCGGTTAAGATTTAGATATAGCTCCCATATATATCTTTCGTCCGATTTGGCCTTTTAGTCCTATAGAAGCTGTATTTTACATCCGATCGTTTTGAAATTTAGAATGGTAGAGTTTCTTGATCCATGAACCAACACTACCGAATTTGAAGAAAATCGGTTAAGATTTAGCTATAGCTCCCATATATATGTTTCATCCGATTTGGCTCTTTAGATCCAATCGTTTTTATACCCTACACCACACTGTGGTACAGGGTATTATTTAAGTATAAAATGTCCCAAAAGTAAATTTATGTAAACAATTTATACATGAATTACAAAATTTATATATCAGAGTTATTCAATATTACGAGAGTGGTGTAGGGTATTATATAGTCGGCACCGCCCGACTTTAGCCTTTCCTTACTGGTTTTAACATTCGCTTTCGCATTCGCAAAAACCATCTTTGGATTATTCGCTTTCGCAAAAATATATTTCAGTATTCGCTTCCATTTGTTAAAAGTGTTGTATCTTCTTATTCGCTTCACACATTTTGAAGATATTAATACCAATGAAAACCTCTTCCACTTTTCTTCAAAACAGTTGAAAATAATGCTTGTCCTTGTCGTAACAGGATGTAAAAATATGGAAAACATTCTTAATACTTGAATATCCTGGAAAAGTATCAATTCAGTTCCTTAAATTTGTTGGTACTACATGATCAAACTATTATTCGCATTCGCTTTCGCAAAAATACATATTTTACTATCCGCTTACATATATTTCAATATTCGATAAATATATTTCAATATTCGATTTCGCTAAAGTCACATTCGTTACATCCCTAGTTTATTTGCACATAAGTTTGTTCTTAAATAGATCTTGAAAGACTTTTAGTAGTGTAAGAGTGACAATTGCTTTGCAGTCACTGCAGTTTGACCTCAGGCTGGACAATGAGTAGTTATTTCCGAATCCCTTTTGAGATACATATGTATGTATATTTACATTTTTAGATTGTTAGCTCTTAATAAATTTACACTGGCCACAGCCAGATATTTCAAAATTATTTTTCGCGTTTATATTTGTGTTGTATCGTACTTCATATTTACAAAGTTTTAGCTTTTGATCTTATAAGAAGCTTCTGAAAGGACAAACACAGTACTCAAGTTGTTTGATAGCGCTAGAACTGACCACGGGGCAAAAAATTACTACGTGAAACATTCGTTGCATAAACAACACTCTGGTCTATAATCGTGCAAAATTTCAGCTTTCTGGCTCTTACAGAAGCTTCAGCGGTCAAGTGGTCAGCGCCACATGTTAAGAATTTTTTGTACTTTTATTCTCCCTAAACCTAGTAGTTTCAAGTTTTAAGCAGTCGAACAAACAACGGTCCATTTTTATACTCTCGATCCATGATAACTCTTTCTCCTCTTTTCCTTGGACCGTACAATTAGAATATAAATTTACTTTGTATTGTAATTCATATAAATAAATAATAAGTTATATTCTACTTATCCGAATCCTCTGTAAATCCACACATTATAATAGTTTGTTTGTCGCTATCAACTTTAGATTAATGAGTGAAGTGGCCCAGAACCTTTTGGTACCTCCCATACAAAGGGACCATTTTGTGCAAAGAGTTAACAGCTTATAACAATAACACCAGTGTATAAAAATAATTTAAATTTTGTACGGTGTAATACTTTTGTAGTGCCTACAGAGGAGTGAAAAATAGGCGTTATTGCCACGCCCCTTTTGGTACCTCCCACACAAAATGGTCAAATTATACCAACATTGAATAGCTCATATGGTTAATACTCGTATCATATTTCACATAAACGCTTATATTTCGGCACAGTGCAATGTATTGAAAGTATCTATGGTTCAGCGAAAAATAAGTGTATTTGATAAACCCCTTCTAGTAACTCCCACACAAATTGACAGATTAATTTATCTAATATTCCATATTACATTGCTCACCAAGTGAGGGTATACCTTAGTCGGTTTACCCGACTGAAACTTTCTTACTTGTTATTTCTATAGATTTGTTAACACTTTATTCAATCAAGAGTGATTACTATCATTGATCAGGTGTAAAATACAAATCCTGTCAGGTATTTCCTTTGCAGAATTTCATATAGACCGGTTAAGTGCTTAGATTCCAAATAGTAGGGATTCATTGTGAGGTTTGATTTTCAATGCTTTTTGTACAGATCACGCGTGACTCATATCAAACTGCTTTGCCAATTTTTAAAGAAAGATTTTTTGAAAAACCTTTGTAGGAAAAATTGCTCCCCCTCAATTTTTTTCAAATTTTCACAGAATATTCGTCGCACTCTTACAAATTCACAATTCTGAATTCGTACCACTGTGCAGTATTTTTCAAAAAAAGACTAGTCACACTAGTCTTGGTATTTCGTTCACAATTTTTACAAATATTGAGTCTCCCAAAAATTTTGTACTGCTCTGGATTTTTGAGAGTGCCACGAATTTTTTACATTTTTTTTACAAAAAATGGCGCATTGTGTCCTCTTTAAAAGAAAGTAAACCTTGCAAAAATCGGTTCAGCCGTTCGAGAGCAATTACAAATTTAGTAAAACACAAAAACTCATTTTATTAATTTTTTGAAAAATTAAAATGCCATAAAATTTTTTCAACAACAATTTTTAAAACAAAATTATAGCGAGATCTTATTTTACCTATTTGTAATTGCTTATAAACATTTTAGCCAACAAATAAACTACATACGTCGATATTAAATATTCTGACCCATACATATATACAACCAGTAAGGAAAGGCAGAAAGTCGGGCGGGGCCGACTATATAATACCCTACACCTCCCTAACAATGCGATAAGGGTCATTGCGATATTATCTAATTCTGAACCGAAAATCGCTAAATTAAGCAATATTCGCTCCTAAATTGAGAAACATATTTCTGGAAAATTTTAATGATCGGAAGTAAAGTACAACTTCTATAGCGCTTTGATACCAAATCAGGAGGAACATATATACGGATGTTATATATAAATCTGAACCGATTTTCCCTGAATACTCATTCATGTAAAAAGACATCTTTCTGTCGAATTTCGTACTGATGGGATATAAAATACAGTCTCTATAGCGCTTACATGTCAAATCGAGGGTAACATATATATGGGGGCTATATCTAAATCCGAACCGATTTTCTCCGAATTTGGCAGCATTCCTTCATGTAATAAGAAACCTCTTTCTGCCCAATTTTGCACTGATCGGATATAAAATACAGTTTTTACAGCGCTTACATGTCAAACCGGGGGTAACATATGTATGGGGGCTATATCTAAATCTGAACCGATTTTATCCGAATTTAGCAGCATTCCTTCATGTAATAGGAAACCTCTCTTTGCCGAATTTCGCACTGATCGGATATAAAATAACATTTTTACAGCGCTTACATGTCAAATCGGGGGTAACGTATATATGGGGGCTATATCTAAATCTGAACCGATTTCTTCCAAATTTAACAGTGTTCATTCATATAATAAGAGTCCTCTTTCTGCCGAATTTCATACTGATCGGATATAAAATAAAGTTTTTACAGCGCTTACATATCAAATCGGGGCTAACATATATATGGGGGCTATATATAAATCTTAACTGATTTTAACCAAATTCAATAGGGATCGTCCTTGGGCCAAAGAAAAGATATGTGTAAAGTTTCGTCGAGATCGGACCATAATTGCGACCTGTACTTTGATTACAAGAATACATGCACAGACAGACAGACGGACAGACAGGCGGACAGACGGACAGACAGGCGGACAGACGGACATAGCTAAATCAACTCAGAAATTGATTCTAAGTCGATCGGTATAATAAACGATGGGTCTATTTCTTCTCCGTTTGGGTGTTACAAACAAATGCACAAAGTTATAATACCCTGTACCACAGTGTGGTGTAGGGTATAAAGAAACATTGTAACTGTAAGCGACAGCATCAAAATATCTGCGCATATTTGTTTGCTTCTGTTGAAAAGAAAACAGTTCATACATACTTTAAAAAAAATATTACCTTACGAATTAATCAAATCAACGAAATTATTGTCTTATTTTATTAGCGCAACAGCATCTCCAGGCCTCATCTCAATATCCCATTAAACGTATTTAATAAGGAAAAAAAAACAAATTAACCTCAAAGACCATTAAGATTTATGTAATTGTCTTCTTGGCTTTTATCCTGCCAACATAAACATGTCATTACGTCGTTCCTTCGTTTCAACACTGCCACACTTTTTTCTTTTTTTATTATCCTTAGCACGTAATTTAAATATGAAACATATGTGAATAAGAATCTTTGCGACTTTTACGCGTTCCATTCTGCTCCATGGCTTTTGTGAGCTCTCGAAAGAAAAGCCAATTTAACATTTACATACAATTTTTCATTTCGGCGAATTTCATTAAAAGTGTTTAAGATAAAATTTTATTCATAAAGGAGTTGCTAAATGTTTTCTTCCTTACATTTGTTTTTCTTGCAATGGTAGGGTAAAGTTAAGGGTGCGTGTGTGTGTGCGTGGAGGAGGTAAGTAGGTTGTAGAATATGTAAGTTGTTATTATGTGAGGACGGGGAACGGGGACTGTGTGGATACGTGAGTGCAAGTACGTATTTATTTAATTTCATTTAATGTTATCCTTCTCCTTCCACCGCCTCCACGCATTTTCTACAATCCTCTGTACTAGAGTTTTTTCGTGTGTGCGTATTTCATATTTAAATGAATTCATGTAGATGTACATTAGGATGTCGACGATAAAGGTAGTTAAAAAATTCCAAGTCCGAATAAATGCTTTCCTTTTCCAACAGCTTTTTCGATGTCCGACTACTTAGAAAGTTCTCTTTATCATGAAATTGAGTATCAATTTATTGTTATAGATTTTTTAACAATTAATATAAGCGTTGTATGTCACCGTCATGTGGTAGGTAAAGTGCCCTCCAATCATCCAGAGAGCCCAGGTTCTAATCTAAGCCAGATCAGCTGACATTATGCATAAGCGGTTTTAACAGATATATGCACGCCACCCTTCCGATGAAAAACTATTCGCAGAAAAAAGACTTTTCACTACGGCCTTTTCTTTTGTGATGTTGCCTTTTTATGTTTTTTGTCAAATTGCGAAACGCTCTTCTAAAAGTACAATTGGTCAAATGACATAAAAAATTCAGAATCACAATGAGAAATGGTCTTTGATTCATTCGGAGCTGTCTATAAATTGTAGATTTGTTTCATTGAATAAAAATGTCTCAAATGTTTGTTCCTTCAGGATATTAAATACATACATAGAAGAAAGATACACTACATCTACAATTTGTAGGTCCTCAACTATTAGGAGAGATAAATGTAATTTACTTTAGGATTGAGACACCCTAATGTACACCCACGCCATTCCAGCCGCGGTCGTAAAAATATGCGGGCAAAAAAAGCAAAGAAACATTCGGTTGTCTATTCAAAGATGATGTGCGGCATTCAGCATTACAAGCGTAAAAAGTCACGCCATCAAAAAAATAAACTTTTGTCTAATTGTTGTTTAAAAATCAGGTTAGCTCGACTTCGTGGAAGAGGTAGCCAGGTGGTTTGGAATACCTAATTTCTTTGAAGCTTTAATCCAATATTATGTGGCACAAAATGTTTTATCTCAATTGCCTGGTTCGTCTTAGCAAAAGTGGATTTACCATGACGTTGTCATTTTAATTAATTTTTTTTGTTAAACTAGAAAAAAACATGTAAGAAAATTTCAGTCGGCTAAACCGACAAAGGTATACTCTCACTTTGAGAGTAATGTAATATGGTAACAAGTAAGAAAGTTCAGTCGGGTAAACCGACTAATGAATCCCCTCACCTTGAGTCTCAAAAAAATATTAGTAAATTTATTTATTTTTTTGTTTTATTTATATCATTATCAATTTAAATTGCATTTAATAACTTTAAATTATGTACTGGAATTACAGTTCAAAGCTGTTTACGTTTGGTACAAAATGGTCCATTTGTGTGAGAGGTACCAAAAGGTCCGTCCCAATAACGGTCACTTTTCTCTGGACCATAGGTACTATAAAAGCATAGTACTGTACACAATTTCAAGTGTTTGTATGCACTGGTATTAAATTTAAAAGCTGTTAACTTTTGGTACAAAAAGGTCCATTTGTGTGGGAGGTTCCAAAATGGGCGAACCAATAACGGTAACTTTTCTCTGGACCATAGGTACTATAAAAGCATAGCACTGTACAAAATTTCAGGTATTTGTATGCACTGGTATTAAATTTACATATAAGCTGGTAGCTTTTGGTACAAAATGGTCCATTTGTGTGTGAGGTACCAAAAGGAGCGTGGCAATAATGCCCATTTTTCACTGTAGTGTAGGTACTATTAAACAATTACACTGTACAAAATGTCAAGTTTTTATATGCACTTAATAAAGTTATAAGCTATTAACTTTAGGTTCAAAATTGTCCATTTGTGTGGGAGGTACCAAAAGGGGCGTGGCAACTTCTCATATTTTTCTCGAGGTAATAGTGACTAATAAACTTATACTATATGTAGAATTTCAGAGGATTCAAATAAGTAGTATAGAAGTTATTAAATAATCAATATTTCACTAAATGTTAACCCTTTGTGGGGGAGGTACTAGAAGGAGTGGTCCAATATGGCCCATCTTCGAACTTAGCCGGAGATAGAAGAAAATATTACCACATACCAAATTTGAAGTCAATCGACTACTCCTTTCGAGACTTATCGTGCGCACCAGCCAGCAGACAGACCGACAGACGTACAGACAGACAGACAGACGGACGGATAAAACGGATATCCGCTGAACATACTTAGGGTCTTAGGTCACTCTTTCGATGTGTTACACTTTTGGTTCGTAGCAAATGATATACAGGGTCTCCCATATTCGACGGACCCATCTGGCAACGCCATAACTTTTGACAGAGATGTCAAATCGCTTAATGACATACCGCGTTTGAAGCGTCAGTCCAAGCAGATTTTTTCCATGGAACAATACACGCCACGCGAGCGCTCTGAAATAGTTGAAATTTACATTCAACAGAAGAAATCAAGTCAACGTGCTTTTAAAATATTAAAAAATGTGAGAAGTGCGCCTTCTAAGAACACCATTAAGCGTTTATACGAAAAATTTTCGACTGGTGAGGCTCTTTCTAATCCGAAGAGGCCAAATAAAAGTCGACCAAGGTGATCGGCCGAGAATATCGCTGCCGTACGAGCCAGTGTTGAGAGGTCCCCAAGAACATCCCAAAAACGCCGTTCTCAGCAGTTGGGCATGGCTCGGTCCACTTTACAACGGATTATTCGCGTTGATTTGCATTTGTTCCCGTACAAAATTCAATTGACGCAAAGATTGTTGCCTGCGGACAAGCCTCGTCGATTGGAATGGGCCCAACGAGTCCGTGGGTCCGTCGAATATGGGCAACCCTGTATACCCTCCTCTATAAGGTGAGGGCATAGAAAGGGTGGGAGAACGTTGACAAAATATTGTTAATTTGTTGTCAGTCTATAGTCATTGTAAATGTCGTCTAAAATACAAAATATGAAAACATTTAGATGATCCACTGGTATTAACGTTATTAAATTTTAGTATGATTTCGCTAGTTAGTTGTTGGACAAAAGCTGATGACACCTTTTTCGAGGGGCCCACTGATTTTCAGAACTTTTGGAGGCCCGTAAAAGAAAGTTGGACACCAATTTCGCCAAACCGAGTATAAGGTTATACTACCCTTGATAGTGGAAGCGAACCTATACAGTCAAGTCCGTATATTTTTCAAAAAGTGTTCATTTGTTGTATAGTGTTCCCAATTTCAATTGGGCCAAAAAAGAGCTATGTTACATTTCAACACTATCGTACCATTAATACGACCTGGACTTTTATTACAAGGATACCTCTACAGACGGACATGGTTAAATCGTGTCAGAAATTGATTCTAATTAGTTCGGAATAATAAACGATGGGTCTATCTCTTCTCTTTTTGGGTGTTTATAGAAATTTTGTTCTACATATATAAGTAGTTTTTATAAACTTTCGATAAATCCAGTATTCAAAGTTAATTGAGCCAAGTTGTATATATGTGGTGGAGCTAGAGGGTTAAAATGTTCCACAAAAATGTTCCTTTTAAGTAATATTTCTAAACATATTCTATACATAAAATTTAAGGATCACAAGGTTTCTCATGCCGATTCATCATACGAATAAGAAAAAGGAGGACATATTGACACCCCACTAAAATGACTCCCATACGTTTCTTTTTTAACCCCTCCATCAGAATCAGTGGTCAGAACCTTGCTATTTTCGAAAATGTTTTATTATAGAAATATAATTAGAAAAAAAGTAATTGAATCGCTTCGGGATTTTTCGGAATTTAGAAATCCCAGAAAATCCCATCTTGTACTAAATATATAAAAAGGGTGAAGTATATATAGTGAAGGGTCCGCCAAATAACTTTTTTTTAAAAACATCGCGCAAAACATCGAGTGCAGCTTCGGCTGTGTGGCATGTAGCGCCGTCCTGTTGAAACTAAATGTTGCCAATATCCTCCTCTTAAATAATTTATAACGACAACTCACAATGGGTGGTTTATGTAGATATTCATAAGTGTTACCTACTGACATGCAAGGAAATTAAATAATATTTTTTATAAAAAAAAATGGTTGATATATGACCTTAGGTTTCGATAAAATCTTGATCAGCCGCTTTCTTTATTGCATACTGTAAATTTTTTCTATGTACTGGTATCTCGAGAGTATAGTGTATACGAGTATTGTAGACTTCATTCCAAATAATTTAAATTATTTTTCCATTTGTAGTAAATATTTTAATATGTAACGGGTGTGACATAGTCTTAATCTGGAGGAGTAATAAGTAAATCGAAATATTGTCCAGGATTTATTAGCCAACATGCTTCTATTAAACTAGTTTTTTTCTGCGAAAAACAAAATCGAAGTTGTTTTATTCACTAAATCATATTCATATTGCCGACTGTCTTTATCACATAGAGTAAAAACTTACAAATACAAAATTCGTTGCCAAAAACAAGTTTTGACATCTTAAAAACTCTTTTCCTTTTGTATCAATGTTTATGACAATGCCATTTTTTCATTTTCTATAAAGAATTAGTTTCTGAATTAGAATACGCTGTGTGTCCTGCAAGAATATTATAAGCAGAAATCTTCTCAAAATAATGTTTAGGTCGGTTATTATTGCTATTTTTAGTTTTCCACCTATTTTCTAAAATATATTGATATTTTTTAACTCCATTTGAGAAGTATTATTATGCCTTTTATTCCAGAACCAATCAAAACCTTGTATCATTGAATGGGCTGATTTAAAATGACCTTATGGACCTTCACTGCCGCACACATCCTTCTCTTAATGATTACCCCTATACCATCTACATATTTATTTTTTCAATTTACACCGAAATTTCTTCATTCTATTATTTAATTTCATACTTGACATACGATTATTAAATGTACAATATTTTTAAATCTAATAAAAATTATTTACGGTCTTTGCGTAACGGGTGTGACAAATATTAAAAAGCAAATTCTACCGTAAATATTGCAATGATACTGAAACATTTTGATTCACTTTATACTATATATCCTTGACCTAACTTACACAAAAGATGATATATACATATCAACATAAAATTTATTAAATTTAACTTTTTGTATATTTTCGGTATCGGGTGTGACAAACAAAACACTCCAAGATACAAAACCGTTTGCGGGCAGTGAATATTTTCCAAAAGTTACGAATTTCACACTAAACTACACTTAAGGATGCGTACTTTCTAAAGGGTCCGCCATCTAACGTTTTTTTCAACTAGTGCTTATTTCGTGAATGGTAATACTTAGCTCATGTCTGATTTGACAGATAATTAGTTTTATCCTTCCGCTGAACGAATATGTGTATATTGCGAATATTGCGACATTACATTGAAAATCATAGTAATGTTGCAGAATGTGTGCGAAAATTGCGTACGGATTTTGGAAGAAGGGAAGCACCGTCAGCTCCGTATGTTCGTTATCTTGTGAAAAAAGTGAAGGAAACTGGCATCCTCATCGATAAACCAAAGCGTGAAAAGCCAAAAACAGTGCGTACACCCGAGAATATTGCTGCTGTGGCAGAAAGTGTGCGTGAAGCGCCATCAACATCAATTCACCGTCGTTCTCAACAATTGAACATTTCGGAGACATCATTGAGACGAATTTTGCATAAAGACCTTGGTATGACGCCATACAAAGTCCAATTGGTTCTGGAGTTGAAGCCAACTGACCATCCAACGCGTTTTCAGTAGATTTTTTCTACAGCATTTTCAAAAAAAAAAGTATTAGGCGGACCCTTTAGTAGTCAAAAGAAAAATTTCAGAAAATAAAAAATGTCGAAAAATAGCTCATGTCAGTTCAACAGTAAAATTAGTGCATCCAACAATTTTATAATAACCTATAGAAAACTCATTGCTAGGAAAAAAACTATTCCTAATTTCATAAACTCTTCATGAATTTCTAAAATTCAATTGTTCGTGATGCCCGTTATGGCATTTTTTTGCAAAAATCTGATTTATTTTTTATGTGTGATGGGGTCAGTTTACGTGGAATCACCCATATAACAAAAAGTAGCTTCACTGATGTTTTATGTCAATATTCAATTGTAGAGGATCATAGATAAGTCTAGCTCCGCTAAATAGCTATTTTCTGGGGACACTTCCCGGTGTTGTAGTTAAACACTGACGTACAAAATTTATTATTATACCCTCCACCATAGGATGGGGAGTATATTCATTTTGTCACTCCGTTTGTAACACCTCTAAATATTGATCTGAGACCCCATAAAGTATATATATTCTTAATCGTAGTAAAATTCTAAGACGATTTAGTCCGTCCGTCCGGCTGTTGTAATCACGCTACAGTCCGCAATAATAGAGCTAGGTTGATCAAATTTGGTAGAAATATTTCTTATAGATGCAGGTTTTTTGGGATTGCAAATGGGCCATATCGGTCACTGTTTTGATATAGCTCCCCTATAGATGTCGCTCCAAAATACGGGTTTTAAGCCATAGACACCATATTTTCAAAGCAATTTAGCAGAAACTTTGCAGTTTGTATTGTATTTTGACAAGAATTCGAAACAGTAAATATTTTACAAATCGGTTCGTATTTTGTTATAGTCAACCTATAGAGGTCGCTCCAAAATATAAGTATTTAAGCCATAAATAACATATTTTCCGTAATAATAGAGCTACGTTGTTCAACTTTGGTAGACATATTTCTTTTAGTTGCAAGTTGTTTGGGATTGCAAATGGGCCATATCGGTCAATGTTTTGATATAGCTCCCCTATAGTGTTCGCTCCAAAATACGGTTTTTGAGCCATATATGTATACCACATTTTTAAAACAATTTTGCGGAAACTTTGCAGTTTGTATTATATTTTTACAAGAATTTATCACAGCAAAAATCGGTTTATATTTTGTTATAGTCACCCTATAGAGGTCGCTCCAAAATATAAGTATTTAAGCCATAAATAACATATTTTCTAAGCATTTTAACCGAATCTTTGCAGTTTTTATTTAGTAAGGGCAATAATTCATCGCAGTAAAATTTCTTTAAATCAGTTCATATTTTGTTATAGTCCACCTGTAGATGTCGCAGCCAAAAAGTCTTATATAAGCCATAAACACCACATTTTCTAAAAATTTTAGCTGAAACTTTGCAGTTTGCATTCTATTTTTGCAAGAATTCATCTCAATAAAATTTATAGCAATAACGTTTTATTTTGTTGCAGATAGTTCTCAAAAATGCTATTTTAAGCCACAAATATCAAATTTTTCAGGTGAAGATTTTGGCTACAGAATTTGCGACCTAAAATTTGGCTAAAAATTGCAGCGTTCGTTTTTTTTTAATAATTTACTTAAACAAAAAGGATCGTTTCATGATTTGTATATAAGATTCGGCATAACCGAACTTAACGCATTTAGTTTTTTATTTATTGTTTTTGCGAAATATTTCTTAAAATATGTTCTCTAGATCTAGAAATGACATGTACGAGTATATGGGGGCCATATCAAAACATGGACCGATGTGCCACATTGACTTTATGACTGTATGACTTTTGATAAATGATATGTTTTGATTGCAATTTATAAGGAGTAAAGTGAGGGGTGATATGCAATAGGGATGATATGATTTTAAAGTGACGTTTCGGCCATTTGCAATATGTCAGAATCTGTCAATTGTTTTTCATTGTATTCAGCGCTGTTTACAATTTCATCATTGAGATATATACGCAAGGAACACGTTTACAAATTATTCAGTTTTGTTATCAAAATAATCGTTCTCCAATTGCAACTCCAAAATTCCATTTTTTTAAATATAAAAAAACACTTTCCAGTCGACCTACGACCTTGACACCCATGAGCAATATTTTAGCTCTCGTTAAGAGCTGATCTTTCGCAATAAACCAGACTCTCTTCAAGCTTTACAAGTCGATATTGAACGTGCCATTCATGACATACGACTTGATTTAGTGGAAAAAGTGTTCGAAAATTGGGTTTTCATCGAATTCGACCCTGCAGAAGAAGTCGTAGAGGCCATTTGAATGTCGTTTTATTTAGAACTTAATTGTATCGACTTTACTTCACATTAAATAAAAAGCTTTTGAATTTCCTTAACAATAAGTGTGTTTTTTTTTTTCAAAGAAATTATATCGCTCTTATTGGAAAACCCTTTAATACTCCAATGATCCTCTTTACTTCGTTTTTATACCTTACACCACACCGTGGTACATTATATGTTTACCGATCGGTATCGAATCACTTTTTGAGTCGATATAGTCATGTTCTTCTGCCTGTCCATACATTCTTGTGATCCAAGTGCAGGTCGGAACTATGAAGCGTTCTTTACGAAAATTAGTTCATGTATTCCGAAGCCTTTCGCAGCAAGTTTTAAATATGTTTACTAGGGCGGTTCGATTTAAAAATCGCCCATTGCTCAGTAAAAATCGTATTCTAGGGATCAAAATAAGAAACTTTGCCGAAGGAACCATACCTCTAAAACGAATTCTGATGTCCCGGAAAAAATCCCACTTTGACCCATTTAGAGTGCTCCAATCGAGTTCAAATGTATGGAACCCCCAGGGGATTCCAGGGGGTGTGCCACTGGTATGGGTGGGTCGGGCTTCCAAAGTTAGTTGGGGTCGGTCATACATTTGGACTCGATTGGAGCACTCTAAATGGGTCAAAGTGGGATTTTTCAAAATTTGCCCCTACCCAAAAGTTCGACCCAAATTCCGGGACATCAGAATTCGTTTTAGAGGTATGGTTCCTTCGGCAAAGTTTCTTATTTTGATCCCTAGAATACGATTTTCACTGAGCAATGGCGACTTTTTTGCCTCCCCACAAATCGACCCGGCCTAATGTTTACCGATCGGTATCGAATCACTTTTTGGGTCGATATAGTCATGTTCTTCTGTCTGTCCATACATTCTTGTGATCCAAGTGCAGGTCGGAACTATGAAGCGTTCTTTACGAAAATTAGTTCATGTATTCCGACGCCTTTCGCAGCAAGTTTGAAATATGTTTACCCATGCGGCCTCGTTTCTTTTACATTTTCTAAGTTTCCCAAACACTTTTTTATATTATATGTGCAAAGCTAGGAATTTTTAATATCAACCTAAGCATTTTTACACTCAAAATATACAAATTCTCTCTAGATGACTGTAGGAGAAGAAACGTAGACAATGTCTACCTAAGACTATAAGTATGTTCGGCGGAAATGCAATTTAGGACATTTTAAGTCAATTGAGCAATGTCAGTTCGTCTATCGCGCGATAACTACCTACCAATTGACTTAATATTTTGTAAGATTAGTAATTTTTTCTGTCTCCGCTGCTTCTAGTACCACCCCAACAAAGGATAAACATTTAGTGGAAATTTGATTCTCGAATAACTTACATACAAATCGTCTGAAATTCCCCACAGTTATAGTTTATATGTCGCCATCGCCTTGAGATTAATTTCACCAAAAGTGTATGGGATCGAATAAGTGGCCGTGGTGTTATTTGAAGAGGTAATATCATAGATATCTATTAATTATAGAATAATTAATTATATTTCGTAAGTTACAAATAACTTCACCATAAATGATTGGGATGGGAAATATCTTTTCTCATACAACTAGATGTACGAGTACATATATGATTGATGGTAGCGATACAAATTTTTGTGAGTGCTAATTTTATCAAAAATCCTGTCAAGTGATGGTTCCCCATAAAAGACAAATTGGATTTTATTGCAAAATATCTAATGTCTAAAAATATACTATGAATGCTACTTTATTTTATAGCACTTATTTTAAATATTGATATTTCATAAAAATTAATACTGATTTTCATAGTGTATTTATGAGATCTCTGAGTTATATTTCCTCAACAGAATCGTTTTATTTTCTGATTTATATCATGGAAATTTTAAATATGGTTGAATTCTGCTGTGCTGTTTTCTTCCTCTTCCATTATTGTAAATATTTATGGAAATTGACTAGAATAGCATTTTCACGTTATTCCGAATATTTCAATCTTTAAGATAGATTGTTTTTTCCAAGAACCTACTGAATTATGCATACAAAGATATATGTTCGATTGCCTTAAGACATAAATCACAATGATATCTATTCACAAAATTCCTTAATGATTTGTGAACGAACCATTACGAGTATTGTTCGACATACTTAGCCCAAATTTATGGGGGCCTCATAAAGTCCACAATGTTGCGCATAAACAACGAAAATGCAAATTTATTAAAATAATATTTTAACAAAAAAAAAGTTTGAACAACAATTATGCATAATTTTACATAGAAATATTTGATGTTTTGAAACGGACATGTATTTCTTTTAATTAGCTGAGTTTGATGACAGATCTGTGGGTTATTTCTTTCGAAATAGACATCTGAAAAAGTACAATTGACCGACCACATCTACACAAGACAATTGTCCGTCTGTATGCATAGATACATATATACACACACATATTTACATACATACATATATATGTGTTTTCTATTCAGGAAAAATATTTATGTAGATATTTTTATAAATAAATTGTGTACGATGTACAAGCAAAAAACAAAACAATTTTGCTAGCGAGCACTTAAACAAAAGAACACATTAATTACATGAAAAAAAAATAAACAAATACTACAGATTTGTTGTTTGTTTGTTTGCCTACCTCAGAGATTGTTCATACTTTTTCTACATTTTTGTAATAAAAATGGAGTGTTTATTTTTGGTCGAGCCATTTTTGTGTAACTATAAAGAAAGCCGAAAAATTGCTATGCCATTCTTTTGAATTTGTTTTGCAAAGTACTCTACATTAAGAAATTTAATGCTTAATTATCTCCAGAGAATTTGTTCATATCAAGAGATAAGTGTTCATTTAAATATTCAGGTTGGATACAGATTTATATATATACTTGTAGTATCCATCCAAAAAAGCATACAAAGAAGCTGAAAGGATCCAATTCCATTTATCTAGAAGTATGTACCCTTGAATTTCGCCATGCAATAAAAAATCATGTTCGAGACCTGACAGTTTTTATACCCTACACCACACTGTGGTACAGGGTATTATGACTTTGTGCATTTGTTTGTAACACCCAAAAGGAGAAGAGATATACACATTGTTTATTATACCGATCGACTTGTAATCACGTTCTGAGTCCGTCCGTTGTCCGTCTGTCTGTCCGTATGTCTGTCTGTAGATGTATTTTTGTAATCAAAGTACAGGTCACAATTATGGTCCGATCTCAACGAAACTTTGCACATATCTTTTTTTAGGCCCAAGGACGATCCCTATTGATCCCTATTTGGTAAAAATCGGTTCAGATTTACATATAGCTCCCATATATATGTACCTCCGATTTGGCATATATGCACTGTATAAACAACATTTTTGAACCGATGTGTACAAAAATTGACAGAGAGTAGTCTCGTGATACACTCAGATACAATACAAAATTTGGGGGAAATCGGTTCAGATTTAGATATAGCCTCCATATATATGTTAGCACCGATTTGACATCCAAGCGCTGTAGAGACTGTATTTTATATCCGATCAGTACGAAATTCGACAGAAAGAAGTTTCTACTTTACATGAATGAGTATTTAGGGAAAATCGATTCAGTTTTATATATAACCTCCATATATATGTTCCTCCTGATTTAGTTACAAAACGCTATAGAAGTTGTACTTTAATTCCGATCATTACAAAATTCTCCAGAAAGATGTTTCTCAAGTAAGGAACGAGTATTGCTTAATTTAGCGATTATCGGTTCTGAATTAGATATATCCACCTATATATGTTCTTACCCATTTACCAATTATTCCAAATTATTATCGGAATGATCCTTATCGCATTGTTAGGGAGGTGTAGGGTATTATATAGTCGGCCCCGCCCGACTTTTTGCCTTTCCTTACTGGTTTTCGTACCCTAAGAAAAAAAATCGCTTCTGTAGTATATTTTCTGGAAACATATTATATTTGGGAAAAATTACTTTTTTCCTATAGGTAGGAAAACAAATTCTGTAGCCGATTTAAATATTTCCCCGTTTTTAAAGATAATAACATTGATAAGAGAGATATTCAAACATTTTTTCCGGTATGTAAATATAAAATATTTGCACCAAAGTATATTTTATTTAAATTTTGATCCCAAACATATTTTGCTTCCTGTTTTTTTCTCCGTGTATTGGAATTTTTTTTTGTGGTATATTTTTTTTTTTAAATTTTCTTTTTAATTTAAAATTTTTATGAAAGGTAGCTTTAGAATTTGGACCATATTTTTGAAGTTGGAAACAATACTTTCGTATATAGAAAGACAGTGGTTATGTAACTATCGTTAAAAAATTAGAAGAAAAAAACATTAAAAAAATGGAAAACAAATCGATTGTTCCAATGTTTGAAAGCTAGCATTCCAACGAAGAAAATAATGCCTATTTGAAAAAAATCTGTGGAAAAACATATAAATTATGACTTATATTGGTAAAGTAAGGGAAATTAAAAAATAACACTGTCCAACAGAATTTTTGGAACTAAATAGCGACCCAATAATTTTGAGGGGGCATGTTGAGTAGATCATTTTTTAAAAAATAAACATATGATCCAGGTGGTCTGATTTTGTTTACAGTGGGTCAATGTTTTAATTTGTTGGTCGAAGGGAGATTTATACTAAATGAAAAAAATCTGTGGAAAAACATATAAATTATGACTTATATTGGTAAAGTAAGGGAAATTAAAAAATAACACTGTCCAACAGCATTTTTGGAACTAAATAGCGACCCAATAATTTTGAGGGGGCATGTTGTGTAGATCATTTTTTAAAAAATAAACATATGACCCAGGTGGTCTGATTTTGTTTAAAGTGGGCCAAAGTTTAAATTTTTTGGTCGAAGGGGGCTTTATACTAAATGAAAAAAATGATATAAGTTAGTGTCTGAGAGATTACTCAATGTCAGATTTATGTAGTGAAATTTTATGAGGATAATTTCTGTGGAAGATCTTAACCCTTAGTCTTAAATCTTAATCTGTTTTCGAAAAAATAAAAAAGTCGTTTCAAAAAGGAAATTTATAATGATACTCGTATATAATGAAAATTTAAAGGCATGATATCTATGGAATAATAGGAGCAGAAGAATGACTCTATAATTCTGAAAGGACATGTTGAGTAAATTATTTTTGTAGAATTAACTGGGGTCAAAGTTTGAATTTTTGGTCGAAGGGGGCTTTATACTAAATGAAAAAAATGCTGTAGGTTAATGTCTGAGAGATTACTCATTGTCAGAGTTATGTAGTGAAATTTTATGAGGATCATTTTTGTGGAAGATCTTAACCCTCTAGCTCCCCTCGTAATGGGTCAATTTGGCATTATTTTTTTGAAAAAATCAAATAAGTCGTTTCAAAAAGGACTTTTATAATGATATATAATGAAAATTTAAAGGCATGATATCTATGGAATAATAGAAGCAGAAGAATGACTCTATAATTCTAAAAGGGCATATTGAGTAGATTATTTTTGAAGAATTAACTTATGATCCAGCTAGTCTCAGTTTTTTTAAAGTGGGTCAAAGTTTAAATTTTTTGGTCGAAGGGGGCTTTATACTAAATGAAAACAATTTTGTTGTAGGTTAATGTCTGAGAGATTACTCATTGTCAGAGTTATGTAGAGAAATTTTATGAGGATAATTTCTGTGCAAGATCTTAACCCTCTAGCTCCCCCCTTAATGGGTCAATTTGGCCTTTTTTTCGAAAAAATCAAAAAAGTCGTTTCAAAAAGGACATTTAAGGCTTAAAATATTAAATATTGTAAATACTCGTATGGCTCTTTATGCTTAATTACCAAAATTATACGCCAACGTTTACAAAGGTCAGAATATTTAATATCGTCCTCTGTAGTTTTTTTTTTATTGTAAATACTCGTATGGCTCTTTATGCTTAATTACCAAAATTACACGCCAACTTATACAAAGGTCAGAATATTTAATATCGTCCTATGTCGTTTATTTTTGGCTAAAATGTTTATAAGCAGTTACAAATAGGTAAAATAAGAACTCGCTATCACTTTTTTTTAAACAATTTTTTTGAAAAAATTTTGTGGGCATTTTAATTTTTGAAAAAAGTGTTTTTTTAGTGTTTTACGAAATTTGTAATTGCTCTCGATGGGCTGAACCGATTTTTGCAAGTTTTTCAAAAAAAACTCGTAAAAAAAATTCAAAAATTATTTTTTACAGAAAATGGCGCATTGTGTCCTCTTTAAAACAAAGTAAACTTCGGTTCAGCCGATCGAGAGCAATTACAAAGTTTTTTAAAAATTTTCGTGTATAGGACACTCTATATTACACCAGAAAATGTTATGCACAGCCCTTCGATAAAAATGATGTTGCATAGTGTTATCGCCAACATTTTGGTTCTTATAAGACAACAACGAAAGAAACGAAACGTCAATTTTTTTTGCTCCTTTATTTATTCCTCGTGTGAACATTGGGCATCAACAATACATTTATAATAAAATGTGTCGCCTCCATGTCATTTTGGACGTCCCGATCTTCTGCTTCCTTGTGGATTCCACTCCCGGGCCATCCTCGTAATTGAATCTTGTGGCTTTCTCAAGGTATGACCAATCCATCTCCAGTTCCTTCTTTTTATTTGCGTATCTACCGGTTCTTCCTTATTTTTGTTCCATAACTCTTCATTTGTAATAGTTATTGGCCAAATATACCACAAATATTGCGGAGGCATTTATTTATTTTTGTTTCATCGCGTCAGTAAATAGCCATGTTTCGCTGCCGTATAATAGCGTTGATTTTACACACGCGTTAAATATTTTAATTTTTGTAGCTCTGGTGATTTGAGTGCTTCTCCATGTTTTTCGGAATTTGACCAAAAGCGTTTCTAGCCTTGTTTAGCCTGTTGTTCGAGTCGGCTTCTATTCCTCCATTGATAGACATAATGCTGCCCGAGTAACAAAAGGTGTCAAAATATTGAACCAGCTTATTTTCATCGATTATGTGTCTGTCGGAAATGTTGTTTAATCGCATTGCGAAGGTCTTCTTTACATTCACTTCAAGTCCGACGTATCTGGCTAGTTGGATAAGTTCGTCTACTTTGTCCTGCATATCTGAAACCTTATGCGACAGCAGGCAAATCTTCCAACTGCCTTTGCAGACCCCAAGATATACCTCTTTTCTTTGTGCACAGTTGCCTCATAATGTTATCAAGGACTACTGCAAAAAGCAATGACGAGAGCGGACATCCTGGTCTTACTCCAATGTTAGTTGTGAATGAGTTACTAAATGCTCCATTGTGTAGCGCTTGGAGTTCTGCATTTGCATATGTGCACTGATTTTATTACGTTTATTATTTTTATCGGCACACCTTTTTGTCTTAACGCGTTCCATATTGCAATTCTTTTGATTGCATCGAATGATTTTTAAAAATCGATAAAGAGCCAATATAATGGAGTTCGAAATTCTACTGACTGTTCAATTATTATTCTTAACGTATTTGCTTGGTCTACGCAGCTTCGATGAGGGCGGAAACCAGCCGGTTCGTCCCTCAGAGTATTTTCAATGGGCGTCAGCCTCGAGTATAAAATTATAGCCAGAACTTTGTTAAGGCGGGTGATTCCTCTCCAATTTCCACAATCTTTAAGGTGGTCTTTTTTTTAGGAATTTTGACTATTATTCCACTTGTCCAGATGTTACAAACTCGTTCCTCCATCCATGTTTTTACAATATGGCGACGAATTATTTCTGCTGAGACTTCGATGTCTGCTAATAGCCAATCTGGTGGAATATTGTCATCCCCAGCAGTTTTATTCTTCTTTAGTTTGCCAATTGCGGCCTAAGTTTCTTCCCGCGTAGGAATATCACTGTTTATTAACATATTCAATTCTGCATCAGCACTGTTAGTTAGCACGTTGTCGTTGTATTCTGGACCATTGCTTAATTCTTCAAAGTGTTCTCTCCATCTTATTGTCTGCTCCTCCGTAGTTGTCAACAGCTCATTATTTCGATCACGTATCGGTTGGTTGGTATTTTGTTTTCTATTTGTTATTTGGTTACTGATGCTATACAGTTCTCTCGTGTTATTCATGCCAGCAGCAGTTTCGGCGTCCTGTGCTAGCGTTTCCATATATCGTCGCTTATCTTTCCTTGCTGATTGCTTGACTTTTTTAGCTACCAGGGCGTATCTTGTTTATAAGAAAAATATCTTTATTTATCTGCATTTTTATGCTATTTCTTTGAATTCAATTAGCTTACATGTTTCATCAGTAATCCACAGCTTTCTGGAGGACTTTTGCATGGATCCTAATGTTTCTTCCGCAATTTCTTTCATTACGTCATATTAGCACAGCGATGGGCAAAAGCACTACCCGGGGTTTTTCCTCTCACGTGTACATGAGCACACACATTGAATGAGAATTCACTATCATTCAGTCGCGCTTGGACATTCGATCGACGAGGTTGTGTCGTCGCATGTTGCTTAGCGTGCACATAAAGAAAAAATGGATGATACAATTATTACAATACATACTTCAAGTATAGGAATAAAGTTTAGTATGTATTGTATTTTTACCGAAGAATTTCTAAACACAAGTTTAAATTATTTATTATGTTACTGCAGAAATGTATATATTATTTTCTTTTTGTCAAAATTGAATAAAGTAACGAATTTTTTAAAATAATTTTAATGTATGTATTATTATCTTTTAACGTTTTTTAATAAAATTGTTATAAACACCTAAATATACTAACCAAAAAAAAAGTTGGACACTCGAAAACGGTTAATAGAAAAAATAAAGAATTAAATAAAGAATATGGCATAATCAATACGAGTATACAATACTTTTATTGGAAAATTTGGATTGATTACTTTATATAACATAATAAATATGTACGTATGTGTCTAATCATAACATATTTAAAATTCGATTTCTTTATGTACGCGTATAATAACCCCAAATCTACTTATGATGTTCGTTGTCCACTTTATTTATTATCTTACCCAACAAATATCTGTTAGGAAAATGAAAATACCATTTCTCGCAGTGCATAAAGAGAGTGTTAACACTTCTCACACATACATAAACATTTTGTAGAAGTATTGGGTGCCCATCGCTGTATTAGAATGATCAGAAAAAATCATTCGTGTCGGCTATTGTTTTTCGGTTTCAATTGAAAATGGATACATCAACCAAAAAAATAGGGTTTATTAGTTAAAATAAAAAAATACTTTACAGCATAAAAAAGACGAACGCTGTTCAGTTCCGAAAATTGGTAAACTGGAAACCCCAGAGCTACGGACGCAAACCTGTTTTTTATTTTGAACTTTATTGGATTTTGTTTCAATCTTACACATTGAATTGTTCAGCTTTTCTTCTGTTTTCTTATTTTCTCTATCGGCTGTTGTTTTATTCACAGCTGATGGCTAGGGTTGCTCGTGATTACCAAAATTCTGATGGAAGAACGATAGGTGACAATGAACCAAATTACAACCAGTAAGTAAAGGCAGAAAGTCGGGCGGGGCCGACTATATAATACCCTACACCTCCCTAACAATGCCAAAAGGTCATTGCGATAATAATTTGTAATAATTGGTGAATGGGTAGGAACATATTATCTAATTCTGAACCGATAATCGCTAAATTAAGCAATATTCGTTCCTAAATTGAGAAACATCATTCTGGAAAAGGTACAGTAAGGTACAACTTCTATAGCGCTTTGAAACCAAATCAGGATGAACATAAATATGGAGGTTATATATAAATCATATAAATTTATATATAAATTCACGTAAAATGACCTCTTTCTGTCGAATTTCGTACTGATCGGATATAAAATAAAGTCTCCGTGCTTACATAGCAAATCGGGGGTAACATATATATGGGGGCTATATCTAAATCTGAACCGATTTTCTCCGAATTTGGCAGTATTCCTTCATGTAAAAAGAAACCTCTTTTTGCCGAATTTCGCACTGATCGGATATAAAATAACATTTTACAGCGCTTACATGTCAAATCGGGGGTAACATATATATGGGGGATATATCTAAATCTGAACCGATTTCTTCCAAACTTACCAGTGTTCATTCATATAAGGTTTAGGTTTTACTGATCGGATATAATATAACATTTTTACAGCGCTTACATGTAAAATCGGGTGAAACATTTATATGGGGGCTATATCTAAATCTGAACCGATTTTCCCCGAATTAAGCAGTGTTCATTCATGTAATAAGGGAACTCTCTCTGCCAAATTTCGTACTGATCTGATATAAAATACAGATTCTACAGCGCTTACATGTCAACTCGGGGGTAACATATATATGGGGGCTATATCTAAATCTGAACCGATTTTGACCAATTTCAATAGGGATCGTCCTTGGGCCAAAAAAGAGCACTGTGCTAAATTTCATCACAATCGGACCATAAATACGACCTGCACTTTGATTACAAGAATACATGGACAGACAGACGGACATGGCTAAAACGACTCACAAATTGATACTATGACGATCGGTATAATAAACTATGGTTCTGTTTCTTCTCTTTTTGGGCGTTACAAACAAATGCACAAAGTCATAATACCCTGTACCACAGTGTGGTGTAGGGTATAAACATGATTGCTTGGGTAGCTATCGCACATCTGCGCTTTCGGTACATTCCGCTAAACAGGCTGTAAGGGTTCCTTTTGCATTTTAGGTAACCACAGCGTTGGTATAAATCCAGTAAGGGAAGGCAGAATGTCGGGCGGGGCCGACTATATAATACCCTACACCTCCCTAATAATGCGATAATGGTGATTGCGATAATAATTTGTTGTATATGTGGCTTTATCTAAATCTGAATCAATTATCGCCAAATCAAGCAATATTCGTTCCTAAATTGAGAAACATCTTTCTGCCAAATTTTGTAATGATCGGAAGAAAAGTACAACTTCTATAGCTCATTGATACCAACTCAGGAGAAACATATATATGGAGGTTATCTCTAAATTTGAACCGATTTTCCCTAAATGCTCATTCATGTAATAAGAAACTTCTTTCTGACGAATTTCGCAATGATCGGATATAAAATACAGTTTCTACAGCGCTTACATGTCAAATCGGCGTTAATATATATATATATGGGTGCTATATGTAAATCTGAACCGATTTCCCTCAAATTTGGCAGTGTTAATTCATGTAATAAGAAACCTCTTTCTGTCGAATTTCGTACTGATCGGATATAAAATACAGTCTCTACGGCGCTTACATGTCAAATCGGGTGTAACATACGAGTATATATGGGGGATATATCTACATAAATCTGAACCGATTTTCACCGAATTTGGCAGTATTCCTTCGAGTAATAAGAAACCTCTTTCTGCCGAATTTCGCACTGATCGGATATAAAATGCAGTTTCTACAGTGCTTACATATCAAATTGGGGGTAACATATAAGTATATCTGAATCGAAACTTTGTTTTCTCTCTGTAAGTATATCACGAGACTGCTATCTGTCAACTTTTGTACAAATCGGTTCAAAAATGTTGCTGATACAGAGCAAAAAGTATGAGCGAACAATTTAGAGAAAACTTACGCCAATCTATCTACCTATCTTCTATATTCTTCTTCTATCTTCTATATATCGTCGGCTCAATGCTATTTTGTTCCATACGCCATTTTGTATGATCGGAGAAAAACGCAATTTATTGTTTGAGTAAAAACGGGACTGAAGAGTTACACACTTTTTATTTCATAGGGTTCCCAACAGTGTTTGTAAGATTCTCATGCATTTCTATGCCATTACATCCAAAAATAATAATAAAGTTATAACAATTTTTGTACTTGGCATTTTGGTCCATATCCTCTTTTATTTTACAATTTTTTCAAAAATATCGAAATTATTTCCCGTTATTCAGAGTAAAACAAATTGACCCTACCAATAGCTCGAAAACTAGGCGAGATAGTAAAAAAATGATTGCAGATTCTGAAAGAGCATACTTGGAACCCATATTATCAACTCCTAACTCAAAAAAGACAAAAATTACGTATGGACCGAAATAGCATTAAGCCGACGATATATAAAAATGGTAAAATGTTTGTATGTATGTTTGCTATAGTCTCTGAAACCAGTGGACTGGTTTTATTATACCCTCACTTAATTGTGACGAGGGTATATATCATTTGCTACGGAAAAAGTGTAACACGTCGAAGGAGTGACCTAAGACCCCAAGTATGTTCGGAGGAAATCCGTTTTGGGTCATTTTAAGTCGAATGAGCAATGTCCGTCCGTCTGTCTGTCTGCTGGCTGGTGCGCACGATAACTCTCGAAAGGAGTAACCGATTGACCTCAAATTTGACATGTGGTAATATTTTTTGCTATCTCCGGCTAAGTTCGAAGTTGGGCCATATTGGTCCACTCCTTCTAGTACCTCCCCCACAAAGGGTTAAAATGTTGTGAAATATTGATTCTTTCATAACTGCTATCTGCTTCGAATCTTTTGAAATTCCACACATAGTATTAGCTTATTAGTCGTTATCAACTCGAGAAAAATGGGCGAAGTCGCCACGTCCCTTTCGGTACCTCCCACACAAATGCACCATTTTGCACCAAAAGTTAACAGCTTATAACATTAATAACAGTGTATAAAAATACTTGAAATTTTGTACAGTGTTATGCTTTTATATTGCCTACAGTCCAGGGAAAAATGGGTGTTGTTGTCACGCCCCTTTTGGTACCTCTCACACAAAGGTATCTTTTTGAACCAAAAGTTAACAGCTTATAACATTAAAACTAGTGTATAAAAATACTTGAAATATTGTACAGTGTAATGTTTTTATAGTGTCTATAGCCCTGTGAAAAATGGGCGTTATTGCCACGCCCCCTTTGTACCTCCCACACAAAATGCCCAAATTATACCACAATTTAATGTCTCATAATGTTTATAAATGCTTATAAGTCGGCACAGTGCAATGAATTTAAAGTATCTAATGTTCAGCAAAAAAAGGTGTATTTGATAAAACCCTTCTGGTACCTCCCACACAAATTGACAGAATAATTCGAGTAATACTCAATATTACATTACTCACAAAGTGAGGGTATACCTTAGTCGGTTGACCCGACTGAAACTTTCTTACTTGTTTTTTTTGTCTTTTGTTTAAAAGGTTATTTGTCAGAGATGGTTTAGGAAAAAAAATTGAAAAAAGTGGGCGGGGCAAGAGTTGGCGTGGCATTACTCAAAAACCGAATATCTCAAAAAGTGTTGACCCTAGAAGAACGAGATTTGGATTGAAAGTTGTTGGAGTCAATATTTAGTATTTTTATTTTGTGGCAAAAGTGGGCGTAGCATTAGTTAAGCATTTATTATCTCTGAAACTATTGACCGTAGAAGAAAGAAATTTCGATCATTAAACAAAACCTCATACAATATTGCTTAATTTGTGCATTTTTGTACCATATTTATTTTATTTTCATCGCATTGGTGTTAAGTTGGCTGTGAGCACAAAAAAACTAATCTATCATTCTCAGCAGAAAGTTGTATCATTTGTGGTTATCGCGGCGATCAAGTCAAACAATGAATGCTGTAATTTTGTTCATATGTATCTGGTGGCAGTCTGCGTGATTGGTCGAAAAATGGGCGGGATCAGACCCATGGTCGTGGCCCTGCCAATATAAACCAAATTTTTAAATTGAGATATTTGAACAATTTGTTAGCGAGAGTGCTGTAATTTTGTGTATATGCATGTGATGGCAGTCTACGTAATTGGCCAAAAAATGGACTGGATCGGAAATCTGATACAATGATTTATGGACAAATTGACAGGATGTGGCTATATCGTATCAGAAAATAATTCTAAATCGATAATTCTAATTCTAGTTCGAATAGTATCTATCTACTTCTCCGATTTTATGGCGTTGATAATAAAAGCAGAATCTTTAAATGAATTCTCAGATTTTTAAAATAGAAAATTCACTGTAATAATATTTGTTTTTGTGGCAATATTCCCCATATTGGTATAAGATAGGAAAGAGATCACCTAATTTCCCCTTCATTAAAATGCCCAAATGTTGGTGTTGATTTTTAGGTATCCAACCAGTGTTGCAAGACGAATAGGACCGAAAATGAGGGCACAAAAATCGTCAAAATAAATCTTTGAAATCGTCAACACAAAAACCTACCAGTTACATATAGCTTTTGAGCTTTTTTTCGGGCGAAGGGCATATTTCAAGGACAGATATGTATTAATATGTATTCTCAAATGATTTTTGCGATTTATCAAAGTGAACTTATAAAAAAAATTGTGGGCCGATCACGCAAATGTGACCTAATCGTTCCATATTTCTACATAGTTCCATAAATAGACCCCATCCGATTTGACATCTAAAAAACAAATTCCTACAAATTTTTGACATAACCATCGCTTTACTTAAAAATGTTCACTGCAGTTTCCAATACCACTTTTGCAACTTAACAGAATTCCAGAGATTTTTCTTGTTATGCCATTGAATGCGACCGAATCTTTTTTTTACATGTTCATCCATAATATTTGAAAATGTTTCTAACATTTCTAATTTTCATTTTACCGAAGGAAATATGAAAAAATCCATAATAAGGAATATTTCTTAAGTTTTCCTTAATATTTTCATATCATAAAAAATCGCCATTTCGAGGCCAAAATCTTCAGATCGTCATGACCTATTTTTTGGCTTCAAATATAGTCAAAATGACGATAAATCGTCATTTCTTGCAACACTGTCTGCGACTAATCCATTCATGATGTGGGGTAGTCAGTCATTCATGAAAGTAGTGGTCTTTATTAAGTCATTCACATGCGAAACAATTTAATTCATTCTCTAACCATTCACTTCGTACTATTCGGATTTTTTCGGCCATCTGTCGGCCGTTTCTTCCATTGGACTATTTTGTCCGTAAGTCATAGAATAACTAAAACACAAATAAACATACATATAATTGGGCATTTGGCCAAATTCAGGCATTCTTCCGCCTCATCTTTTGAGTAGTCTACCAATACACACACACACATTGGGGACCAGGTGAGAAACTGCTGTGATCATGATGCGGTCCGAACACCAGACCAACTGGTGGAATATATGTGGAGTACAATGTGGTTGCGACTAGTTGGCTTTTGTCTGGGGCACCCTCAACCTGTTTCACAATCGACACAAAAAGAGTCGTAGGAAAATAAAAAACAAAAAAAGTGAAGCATAAAATGTGCCTAAATAAACATTTCGGCAATTCGGTTTGCTTTGTAGTGCTGTGAATGAAATTTGCATAAATTGATGCTGTTGTCTAATTTTTAAGGGAAATACCATCTTGACGTTGAGTGGGGAATTTATGTTTTTATTTTGTTTAGAATTGGAATTAGAGAATATTGGTGGTTTTTCGAAATCATTGAGAGTATAATTTGTTGATTTGTGTTTGATGTATTTATGCGGATTGAGGTAAATGCGCACTCCAAGCGCCATGAGAACAACCCAAGTTATAGAGTGATGATTTTAGGACCAATTTGGTAATATCATCACTTCCGATTTAAAGCGAAATGTATTATGTATAAATTTGGGGAAGTGTGAACCCGGGAGCAAGGAAAAACTGAGCAAAGAAGGGCCAAGGTCGGAATAGTTGACTTTTTAATATATGGGTAAACATAGAACAAGTGTGTCAAACATTTTTGGAAGGTCAAGATTTTTTAATAATCCGGTTGAGAATTTGGTAAAACTAAAACAAAATGAACCGTTTTGTAAAATTTTAATTTTTCTCAATATATGACCTACTAAATTTTTCAGAGTGTATTTAGAAAATTACCATTTTCTCTTAAAATATTGAACCGATTCGACTGAAATTTCGCGATTAGGTCCGAAACACTTGCTCAAATCTAAATATATCATTAGCTTTAATTGCCAACTGACCGTATGGAAAATATTGCAAATTATTTTTTGCACATGCGAACAATTTCACTTTCTGGAGCAGTGATTTGAAATTATTTATATGTGGAATACGTTCTATTTCGACGTCCACCATAATCAGAAAAAACAGTTTGGTAGATCGCGCCCTGTAAAAAGTGACTCTACCTTTTCTAAAATATTTTGGGTTTCTGATTGCAGGTCACCTTTCAATGTTGTCCAAATTTACACCATAGTCAAATCCATTTGTTAAGAGTCCAAAACCTCTTCAATTTGTAGTTAAGTATTTTTGATTGAATTAAGCCTGATAATACTTGATTTAAGCCTGATTAATTATTGATTTAAGCCTAATCAATACTTAATTTAAGCCTGATTATATTTACTAGATTTATTGTGCTTTCATTCGTTTTATACAAATATATACCATCTATAAAGCTGAACTACCGATTACTTTGACTTGTGATTTGAGCCCTTTGGATATTCTTCCTGTTGGAAGCCCTTAAGGATAAATGTTACGCGAAGCATCCGGAGACAATACCTGCGGTGAAAAATGATGTGGGTGATTTCGACATAATCGGATAATTTGCTGTCCTTTTGTATTTAAATTAGGAAAAACCAGTAAGGAAAGGCTAAAGTCGGGCGGGGCCGACTATATAATACCCTACACCACTCTCGAAATATTGAATAACTCTGATATATAAATTTTATAATTCATGTATAAATTGTTTACATAAATTTACTTTTGGGACATTTTATACTTAAATAATACCCTGTACCACAGTGTGGTGTAGGGTATAAAAACGATTGGATCTAAAGAGCCAAATCGGATGAAACATATATATGGGAGCTATAGCTAAATCTTAAACGATTTTCTTCAAATTCGGTAGCGTTGGTTCATGGATCAATAAACTCTACCATTCTAAATTTCAAAACGATTGGATGTAAAATACAGCTTCTATAGAACTAAAGGGCCAAATCGGACGAAACATATATATGGGAGCTATAGCTAAATCTTAACCGATTTTCTTCAAATTCGGTAGTGTTGGTTCATGGATCAAGAAACTCTACCATTCTAAATTTAAAAATGATTGGATGTAAAATACAGCTTCTTCAGGACTAAAGAGCTAAATCGACGAAACATATATATGGGAGCTATAGCTAAATCTTAACCGATTTTCTTCAAATTCGGTAATGTTGGTTCATGGATCAAGAAACTCTACCATTCTAAATTTCAAAACGATTGGATGTAAAATACAGCTTTTATAGGACTAAATGGCCAAATCGGACGAAACATATATATGGGAGCTATAGCTAAATCTTAACCGATTTTCTTCAAATTCGGTAGTGTTGGTTCGAGGATCAAGAAACTCTACAATTCTAAATTTCAAAATGATTGGATGTAAAATACAGCTTCTACAGGACTAAAGAGCAAAATCGGACGAAACATATATATGGGAGCTATAGCTAAATCTTAACCGATTTTCTTCAAATTCGGCAATGTTGGTTCATGGATCAAAAAACTCTACCATTCAAAATTTCAAAACGATCAGATGTAAAATACAGCTTCTATAGGACTAAAGGGCCAAATCGGACGAAACATATATATGGGAGCTATAGCTAAATCTTAACCGATTTTCTTCAAATTCGGCAATGTTGGTTCATGGATCAAGAAACTCTACCATTCTAAATTTCAAAACGATTGGATGTAAAATGCAGCTTCTATAGGACTAAAGGGCCAAATCGGACGAAAGATATATATGGGAGCTATATCTAAATCTGAACCGTTTTCAACCAAATTCAATAGCGATCTTAACAGCCGCGAAATACTCTAAACTGCAAAATTTCAGAACGATCGGAGTGAAATTGCGACCTGTAGTCGACGAACAACTTTACATGGACGGACGGATGGACAGACATCGTTAAATCGACTCAGCTAGTGATTCTGAGTCGATCTACCGATTGAGGTGGGTCTAGCTGTTTTATTTTCAGGTGTTACAAACATCTGCCGTGAAACAAACTTATAATACCCTGTACCACAGTGTGGTGTAGGGTATAATAAAATATATACAACTTTGAAATTTACTAAATTACAAAGCTTTATAAGTCCTACGCGGTTACTAAAATATACCCTTGAAAAAAAATTTTTATGAAAAAAATTGTCTACCAAAGTGTCATTCCCCTGGCTGTCCCTAACTCTACTTTCACTTAATTTGTTCAAAATTTTGGACAAAAATAAGTAAAATTATTTTAATAAAATTGGTTCAATGAAAAATATAGTATTTTATGATTTAGGTTTTCTATTATTGTTTATAATTTTGTATCAATTACTATTTTAGGTAGTAATCTTATATTCCGTCAAATTCAAATTTCCAAACCATTCAGGATTTGCAATAATTCAAATTATAAAGAGTATTACATTTACTACATATACTTGTGTTTGGTTTTTTCCAACAATATTAATAAAATGGTGTAAGTCGCGCTTTGTCTTCCGAACTCTTTTTCTTTCACACTTACGTGCGTCATTCCCCTGTGCTGCTTTTATTTTTAGAGTTCAATACTTTTTATACCTTTTTTTGTGTTTTTAACTTCATTCTAAAAACCAAGTTCCAATCCATGCAAATTTTTGAAATGCAAATATTAAAACAGCAATTATGGAAACATTTGTATTCAATCGTCATTCCCCTGTCAAAACAATGACAGGGGAATGACGATTAACAAGGGAACTATAAAGGGCGACCATCAGGATCCACGATCTTATGACATATTTGGATAGAACACCTCAAAATAAGAAGAAAAATTAACGGGTAATTTATTGATTACGTGCTTAGTTATCGAGTTATCGGACGATACAATTTGAAAAAATAGGAAAAAAAGAATTTTTCAATCAAAAATGTTTTTCCTGAACAATATTTTTTATGACTACCATATTAATGTAATTAATATAAATAAAAAAACAGAAAAATCAATCCAATTTTTCGATAACTATATAAGTTAGCGAAATTGAAAAACATTTTTTTAACTTTTTGTTGTTTTGAATTCACTTGAATGGAAAAAGCCAAAAGGTCGGGTAAAAGTTTTCGATAACTTTCGAGTTATCGAAAGTTATGTCCAAAGATGGCTTCGAGAGTTATGTCTAAAGACAGCTAGCCTTCGCAATCGTTAAAGATTTTCTCCTCTGGGGTGTGTCCAAAGACTGCTACTCGGTGTCATAGCTTGGAATCGAAGTTATCGATTACGGACGCAGATATCGATAACTAAAAAGTTATCGATTTTTTTTTCTAATTTTCGATGTTGTGCCCATTGGAACGATAAAAGTTATCGAAAAATGAACCCGATTTTTTATGGCTTTTTCCATTCAAATGAATTCAACATAATAATAAAACCAGTAAGGAAAGGCAGAAAGTCGGGCGGGGCCGACTATATAATACCCTACACCTCCCTAATAATGCGATAAGGGTCATTGCGATAATAATTTGGAATAATTGGTAAATGGGTAGGAACATATTATCTAATTCTGAACCGATAATCGCTAAATTAAGTAATATTCGTTCCTAAATTGAGAAACATATTTCTGGAAAATTTTAATGATCGGAAGTAAAGTACAACTTCTATAGCGCTTTGATACCAAATCAGGAGGAACATATGTACGGATGTTATATATAAATCTGAACCGATTTTCCCTGAATACTCATTCATGTAAAAAGTCGAATTTCGTACTGATCGGATATACAATACAATCTCTACAGCGCTTACATGTCGAATCGGGGGTAACATATATATGGGGCTATATCTAAATCTAAACCGATTTTCTCCGAATTTGGCAGTATTTCTTCATGTAGAAGGAAACCTCTTTTTGCCGAAATTCGCACTGATCGGATATAAAATAACATTTTTACAGCGCTTACATGTGAAATCGGGGGTAACGTTTATATGGGGGCTATATCTAAATCTGAACCGATATCTTCCAAATTTAACAGTGTTCATTCAAATAATAGGAAACCTCTTTCTGCCGAATTTCATACTGATCGGATATAAAATAACATTTTTACAGTGCTTACACTTCAAATCGGGGGTAACGTATATATGGGGGCTATATCTAAATCTGAACCGATTTATTCCAAATTTAACAGTGTTCATTCATATGATAAGAAACCTCTTTCGGCCGAATTTCAGACTGATCGGATATAAAATAAAGTTTTTAAAGCGCTTACATGTCAAATCTGGGGTAACATATATATGGGGGCTATATCTAAATCTGAACCAATTTTAACCAAATTCAATAGGGATCGTCCTTGGGCCAAATAAAACATATGTGTAAAGTTTCGTCGAGATCGGACCATAATTGCGACCTGTACTTTGATTACAAGAATACATGCACAGACAGACAGACGGACAGACGGACAGACGGACAGACAGACGGACAGACGGACATAGCTAAATCAACTCAGAAAGTAATTCTAAGTCGATCGGTATAATAAACGATGGGTCTATTTCTTCTCCTTTTGGGTGTTACAAACAAATGCAGGGTAAAAAGATTGTTTCAATTTCGATAACATAGGTAGTTATCTAGAAAATTTGTAGATTTTTCCGATTTTTTGGATGTTACAGTAACAAGTGTAATATAGAATTTGTTCCCTACACGCTGAAAAAAAATCGCTTCTGTGGTATATTGTCCCAAACATATTCGGCTTGAAACATATATATATTCAGGGTACACTCTAAACATATAGTATTTGGTATATACAACCAGTAAGGAAAGGCAGAAAGTCGGGCGGGGCCGACTATATAATACCCTACACCTCCCTAACAATGCGATAAGGGTCATTGCCATAATAATTTGGAATAATTGGTAAATGGGTAGAAACATATTATCTAATTCTGAAACGATAATCGCTAAATTAAGCAATATTCGTTCCTAAATTGAGAAACATCTTTCTGGAAAATTTTAATGATCGGAAGTAAAATACAACTTCTATAGCGGTTTGATACCAAATCAGGAGGAACAATCAATATAAATCTGAACCGATCTTCCCTGAATACTCATTCATGTAAAAAGACCTCCTTCTGTCGAATTTCGTACTGATCGCATATAAAATACAGTCTCTACAGCGCCTACATGTCAAATCGGGGGTAACGTATATATGGGGGCTATATCTAAATCTGAACCGATTTCTTCCAAAATTAACAGTGTTCATTCATATAATAAGAAACCTCTTTCTGCCGAATTTCATACTGATCGGATATAAAATAACATTTTTACAGCGCTTACAAGTCAAATCGGGGGTAACGTATATATGGGGGCTATATCTAAATCTGAACCGATTTTCTCCAAATTTAGCAGTATTCCTTTATGTAATAAGAAACCTCTTTCTGCCAAATTTTGCACTGATCGGATATAAAATACAGTTTTTACAGCGCTTACATGTCAAATCGGGGGTAACATATATATGGGGGCTATATCTGAATCTGAACCGATTTTCTCCGAATTTAGCAGTATTCCTTCATGTAATAAGAAACCTCTCTTTGCCGAATTTCGCACTGATCGGATATAAAATAACATTTTTACAGCGCTTATATGTCAAATCGGTGGTAATGTATATATGGGGGCTATATCTAAATCTGAACCGATTTCTTCCAAATTTAACAGAGTTCATTCATGTAATAAGAAACCTTTTGCTGCCGAATTTCATACTGATCGGGTATAAAATAAAGTTTTTACAGCGCTTACATGTCAAATCGGGGCTAACATATATATGGGGGCTATATCTAAATCTGAACCGATTTTAACCAAATTCAATAGGGATCGTCCTTGGGCCAAAAATAAGATATGTGTAAAGTTTCGTCGAGATCGGACCATAATTGCGACCTGTACTTTGATTACAAGAATACATGCACAGACAGACAGACAGACAGACGGACAGACAGACAGACAGACAGACAGACAGACGGACAGACGGACATAGCTAAATCGACTCAGAAAGTGATTCTAAGTCGATCGGTATAATAAACGATGGGTCTATTTCTTCTCCTTTTGGGTGTTACAAACAAATGCACAAAGTTATAATACCCTGTACCACAGTGTGGTGTAGGGTATAAAAATTATATATTTGGGAAGATGTCGTTCTAAACAAATCTTTGTTTACATACCAATATGTTATTATTTGGAACTATTATTTCCGAAACAAATATTTATTTGCATTTAAGTATTCGGAAAATATATAAATTGTTTTAAATTATTCAGTAATTCAAAGTTAATTTTTTAGAAATGTTAAATGTTCGTAAAATAATAATAATTGAAATCGTATAATCTGAGATTAAAATAAATTACTTAGAGGATTGACAACTAATGATGGCTTGGAATACTCAGAAAATTTAAATGATTGATTTAAAACGGAAGTTAATATGGTATCATAACTAGGAAGCCTAATTCGAAAACAAGGAAAATAAATTTTGTTGTAATATATTAATATATGCGTTCCAAATAAATTTTATTGATTTTCAAATAAAATTTATTTGCTCAGAAATATATAATATTTAAAAATTTGTGTTCCAAATATATTTTCTTTCGATTCAAACATATCAAAAAAGGTGATTTTGCACCGTGTATTATGACCTCTTTTTATCAAAAAATTTATTTTTTTTGTCGATTTTTTCACATGTTATCGTCCGATAACTCGATAACTAAGCAAGTTATCGATATATTACCCGTTAAGTGTTCTTCTTATTTTGAGGTGTTCTATCCAAATACGTCATAAGATCAAGGATCTTCGGATAAAATACTCCTACGTCATTACCCTGGAGGATATACGAGGATTTTAAAAATTTCGCATAACTCGGTTAAAAAGTAAAAATTGGTGTGTACCTTCGATAATAGTGTTGCTATTCTTAAGTGGATTAAATCTACATATCTGAAATACTGAATTTAACAAAAAACTTCAATGCCACAAAACTGTGGCATTGTGAAAAAAAACTGTGGATAAACATTTAAATTATGATTTTATTGGTAAAGTAAGGGAAATTAAAAAATAACACTGTCCAACAGCATTTTTGGAACTAAACAGCGACCCTATAATTTTGAAAGGGCATGTTGAGTTGATAATTTTAGTAAAATAAACATATGATCCAGGTGGTCTGATTTTGTTTACAGTGGGTCAATGTTTTAATTTTTTGGTCGAAGGTAGCATTATACTAAATGAAAAAAATGATGTAAGTTAATGCCTGAGAGATTTCTCATTGTCAGAGTTACATAGTGGAATTTTATGAGGATAATTTTTGTGGAAGATCTTAACCCTCTAGCTCCCCTCTTAATGGGCCAATTTAGCCCTCTTTTCGAAAAAAATTAAAAAAGTCCTTTCAAAAAGGACATTTAAGGATTAAAATATTCTACGAAAATGTTTGCCGGAAAATTTCAGTAGGGGTCGCCAAGGACACCAAAGTAGTAGTTTAAGTTTTTTACGTTTAATTATCAAAATTACACGCCAAATTATAAATAAATAATATAATGTAAATTTAAAGTCGCGATAAATTAAAATACAAACACTTACAATTTTGTGCAGTGTAACGCATTTATAGTACCCATAGTCTGTAGAAAAATTCGCGTTATTGCCATACCTGGTACCTCTTAAATAATATGGCCAAAATAAAAAATATGAAAAATGTTTTTAATTTCCCTTATTTTTATAATATGGGTAATAACTTATATATTTATCCATAGATACCATCAAGTATCGTATCAGTAGAAAATTGTCTTACCCATAAATGGGAGAACATTGTAAAGTAATCTTATTGGTATCTCACAAAATACCGGCGATCCCAAAATGATTTTTTTACAATTTCAATATAAATATTAGTTTTGAAAAAAATATATATTTTAATTACAAAATAATTAAATATCTCTAAAAGAAAAAAGTTATGAGCATTCGAATGCAAGCATTTGCGATATTCTTTGCTCAATTTCTAATGTTTAAATACTCGTACGCACATCTCCCATAGATCTCAAGATTTTTCAACCAATTTGTATCCCCGCTATAATAGCACAATACTTAAGATTTTCACCAAATTTCATCAAAATCAGAGACTATAAAGTAATTTGCGTGATCACTTAACGTGATTCTCGTCTATAATGTGATAAATTTCATGCGGAGAAGAGACTCTTTAAAAGTCTACTCCGATATCGGTACAAGTACCAACTTCGCGCAAATATTTCGCGCACAGTGGGGGTATACTTCAGTCGGTTCACTCAACCACAGTTATCTAAAGTTATCGTAGTAAATAACAAAATAAAGACAGTGAGGAAACCATAGAAAAAATTTTTACTTTAGAAAGAATAAAAAAAGAAATATAAATGGCCACTTTGCAGATTTTGGTTTTGAAGGGAATTGTAGGAAAAGATGAGCTTGCAGAATTTTATGAGAACCCTATCATTCATTACCTTGTATTTCATTTAACCACATATATATTGGAGACTCACTGCTTGAACAAATGTCTCAAAATACAACTAATGGGGTTTACACATTTGACTTTAAGTAAGATTAACCTTTGATCAAATTATGCACAGAGGTTAATTGTAATGTGTTGGGTGTACGTACTCTCACACTCAACATATACATATATGTATATATTCAATTGTTTTGGGGGTATTACTTTTTTTCCTCTCCCGGTGTTTGGTTTCCATATAAATTAATACGCTTCACCCTCCCCAAAGGTGGCTGAATGATTATGCAGTTTTATTCTCTTTTCTTTTTTTCTGGTTCAGCTTATGTGGCGTCTTAGTCTACTTCTTCCTGTTGTGTGTGTGTGCAGGCAACTCCCCATGCGCCAATTACAGACAGAAGGATAAATGCGAATTTCACATTCGGTAAGTGAATGTGTAAAAAGGAAGGAAATTACTTGCAATCAACAGGGATATTTATAACTGTGTTTTTGATAAACTACCACAACCACAGCACTCCTCTGCAATCGGGCGTACTTTCCGTTGCCCGAATACCCTCAACAACCAATATCGTCACATCCCACCACCAGAAGTTGTTACTCCGTCAGTCACACACTTGTCATTCAAGTGAAACACCAGTCATTTGTTTTCTTAGATACGAGTATTTTGTTGTTCGTCTGTCCTCTGCCCTCGGTTTCCTTTTTCGTTGATTTCTTGAGCCAGAGCGGCAGGGGTTTGCAATTGTCATTTGTTACTTTGTTTCCTTATGATTTTTTTGTTTTTTTTTCATTTTATCCATTTCCATATCTTGCCATGAATATGTACAAATAATGAAATGGTAATGAGCCATTTGCACAGCATGATTTTTGGCTTCCCAGGTCGAGAATATAATTTCCAAGGATGTTTATGGGTGCGTGTGGGTGTATACTTGGCATGTTTTAAAGGAGCTGGAAATTAATTGTTAGCTTTTACACATCTTAATTGATACATGACGAGGTGTATATGACCAAGTTCTGGAATAATAATCCAAATTATAGTGAATGAAAGCAAACACAAAAAAAGAGTAAGGAAAGACAGAAAGTCGGTCGGGGCGACTATTTAATACCCTACACCACCCTAACAATGCCAAAATGGGCATTGCGATAAGAATTTGGCAGTGCTCATACATGTAATAAGAAAACTCTCTCTGTTGAATTTCGTACTGATCGGATATAAGACTCAGTTTCTACAGCGCTTACATGTCATATCGATTGAAACAAATATATGGGGACTATATCTAAATCTGAACCGGTTTTCCCCGAATTTGACAGTGTTCATTCATGTAATAAGGCAACTCTCTATACCAATTTTCGTACTGATCTGATATAAAGGGTGGTTAAATTTTAAGGGCCGATGTTGATTTTGAATGAAACACAAACTATTTAGGAAATTATTGTCATTTCTTTTTATTATGATAATATTGGTATGGTTCAATTATGCATGTAACAAAATATCGGCCAAATGGCCGCCGCGACCTCGTCGGCACACCTCTATCCGATGGTCCAAATTTTCGATGACGCTGAGGCATAATTGAGGTTCTATGTTGCTGGCTTATGACGTATACCATTTCTTTCAAAAAACCCCCAAAGAAAGAACTCCAACGGTGTCAAATCACATGATCTTGGCGGCCAATTGACATCACAACGACGTGAGATAACACGGCCATTGAATTTGTTGCGCAAAAGAGCCATTGTTTCGTTAGCTGTGTGGTAAGTGGCACCGTCCTGTTGAAACCACATATTGTCCACATCCATATCTTCCAATTCGGGCCATAAAAAGTTCGTTATCATCTCACGATAGCGAACACCATTCACAGTAACTGCCTGACCGGCCTCATTTCGAAGAAGTATGGACCGATGTCGGCGCCTAAAAACGTGACTGAGGAGTTACACACTTTTGATTCCATTGTGTTCTCAACATTGTTTGTATGATTCCCATGCATTTCTATGCCATTACTACATTCAACAAGTAAGAAAGCTTCAGTCGGGTAAACCGACTAAGGTATACCCTCACTTTGTGAGTAATGTAATATGGAATATTAAACGAATTATTCTGTCAATTTGTGTGGGATTTACCAGAAGGTTTTTAACAAATACACCTATTTTTCGCTGAATAGTAGATACTTTAAATACATAGCACTGCGCCGAATTATAAGCGTTTATTTGCCTAGTATATTAACGTTATGAGATATTAAATTTTGGTAAGATTTGGCCATTTTGTGTGGGAGGTACAAAAAGGGGCGTGGCGATAACGGCCATTTTTTACAGGGCTATAGGCACTTCAAAAACGTTACAATGTGCAAAATGTTGTTGCATTTTCGTGCATTGGTACTCATGCTGTGAGCTCTTAACTTTTTGTGCATAATGGCAGTAGCGTCCATTTTTCACAGGGCTTACACTGTACAAAATTTCAAGTATTTTTTTACACTGGTATTAATATTATAAGCTGTCAACTTTTGGTGCAAAATGGTACCTTTGTGTGGGAGGTACCAAAAGGGGCGTGAATATAACACCCATTTTGCACTGGACTGTAGGCACTATAAAAGCATTACACTGTACAAAATTTCAAGTATTTTTATACACTGGTATTAACGTTATAAGCTGTTAACTTTTGGTGCAAAATGGTGAATTTGTGTGGGAGGTACCAAAAGGGGCGTAGCAATTTGGCCCATTTTTCTCGAGTTGATAGCGACTAATAAACTAATGATATGTGTGGAATTTCAGAAGATTTGGATAAGTAGTATAACAGTTTTTAAAGATTCAATATTTCACAACATTTTAACACTTTGCGGGGGAGGTACTAGAAGGAATGGACCAATATGGCCCATCTTCGAACTTAGCCGGAGATAGAAAAAAATATTGCCACGTACCAAATTTGAAGTCAATCGGTTACTCCTTTCGAGAGTTATCGTGCGCACCAGCCAGCAGACAGACAGACAGACAGACCGATGGACGGACATTGCTCATTCGACTTAAAATGACCCAAGACGAATATCCGCCGAACATACTTAGGGTCTTAGATCACTCCTTCGATGTGTTACACTTTTTTTCGTAGCAAATGATATATACCCTCGTCACACTAAAGTGAGGGTATAACAAGTAAGAAAGTTCAGTCGGGTAAACCGACTTGTGAATCCCGTCACCTTGAGTCCCAAAAAGTATTAGCAAATTTATTTATTTTTTTTTTTGTTTTAATTAAATTGTTATTAATTTAAATTGCGTTTAATAACTTTAAAGTATGTACTGGGATGAAAGTTAAAAGCTGTTTACTTTTGGTACGAAATGTTCCATTTGTGTGAGAGGTACCGAAAGGGGCGTCCCAATAACGGTCACTTTTCTCTGAATTTAAGGTACTATAAAAGCATTACACTGTACAAAATGTCAAGTATTTGTATGCACTGGTATTAAAGTTAAAAGCTGGTAACTTTTGGTACAAAATGGCCCATTTGCGTGAGAGGTACCAAAAGGAGCGTGGCAATAATGCCCATTTTTCACTGTATTGTAGGTACTATTAAGCCATTACACTACAAAATTTCAAGTCTTTGTATGCACTGGTAATAAAGTTATAAGCTATTAACTTTTGGTTCAAAATTGTCCATTTGTGTGGGAGGTACCAAAAGGGGCGAGACAACTTCGCCTATTTTACTCGAGGTAATAGTGACTAATAAACTAATACTATGTGTAGAGTTTCAGATGTATAAGTGGTATGAAAGTTATTAAATAATCAATATTTCACTAAATGTTAACCCTTTGTGGGACAGGTACTAGATGGAGTGGACCAATATGGCCCATCTTCGAACTTAGCCGGAGATAGAAGAAAATATTACCACATACCAAATTTGAAGTCAATCGGTTACTCCTTTCGAGAGTTATAGTGTGCACCAGCCAGCAGACCGACAGACTGACAGTCGGACGGACATTGCTCATTCGACTTAAAATGACCCAAAACGGATATCCGCGGAACATACTTAGGGTCTTAGGTCACTCCTTCGATGTGTTACACTTTTGGTTCGTAGCAAATGATATACACCCTCCTCTCTATGGTGAGGGGATAAAAATAAGCAAGTTATAACAATTTTTGTACATGGCATAACAATTTTAACAAAAAATGGCGTATGGACCAAAATAGCATTAGGCCGACGATATATATGGGGGCTATACCTAAATCTGAATCGATTTTGACCAATTTCAATAGGGATCGTCCTTGGGCCAAAAAGAGCACTGTGCTAAATTTCATCACGATCGGACCTTTAATGCGACCTGCAGTTTGATTACAACGATACTTCTACCGACGGACGGACAGACGGACATTGTTAAATCGACTCAGGAAGTGATTCCAAGTCGATCGGTATAATAAACGATGGGTCTATCTCTTCTCCTTCCGTATGTTAAAAACAAATACACAAACTCATAATACCCTGGACCACAGTGTGGTGTAGGGTATAAGGAGGATCATTTAAAATAAATGTCAATTACTTACACATTGTGTTACTTAAAATCTGTAACTTTTTTTATAAAAATTCAAGACAATTAGAAAATTTTCACGAGATATCGGGATTATTTTTTAAATTTTCCAGGATTCCAGCAATTATTCTGCGTAAACAACCGCCTGCATCAGTGAGGGTTTGGGTTCTGGTAGCTGCCATATCGATACCTCCATTCAAAACTATGCTAAGTGCAAACAGGTAGTTTTTCAGGAGTGGCGAGCAAAGTTTTATTAATTTTTTAAATTTGTATGGAATTCCTTTGTAGTGGAAATTGAATGACCTGTACTGTTTAGTAAATAACTTTTGATTGGGTTAACAGATAAACACCAAATTATTACTGAATATAATTTCTAATATTTGGTAATTAAAAATGCAATGTCCCTAAAAATGTGCTAAATCGACTTAGCATGTTTTAGAATGGAGGTATCGATATAAATCTCACAACTTCTTTGAATTGGAACTAAAGGTATGTTTGATTATAAATGCACGCAAATAAAAGTATTCGTTTTTGTGAAACGAAATTTTAGACAACTTCAATTCACGGTTGTAGGGATTGAAATTTCGTTTGTGTTAACAGAAACTTATTTTGCATAAGCAATTTTTTGTTCTGACCAAAAAAAAATTCAGACCTCGTAAAAGAGAATTTGCGTGTGGAACGACTCGTATGATTGTTGCTGTGTTTATATTTTTTGCCAAAGGGCTAATATTCAAGTGAAATTGATACATGTTTAAGTATCAAAGCTCACACACACACATATAAATGTACAAACATTTACATCGCAGCACACACATATTCATACATTTGTATTTAGGCACACAAAGTATTCGCATATTAAGTCGTTGGTTAAATATCTGGTTTTTGTGGCTTTGTCGGTCGAATGTTCGGTCGTTACTTTTGGCCAAAATAGTGCGGCACGCATTAAGATTAATCGTACTGATTAAACTCACGCAGCTTTTGTTAAATCCTCTCCTCCAGTTACGGTCCCAGCTGTTGTCCTTTGCCTATTCACTCTTTCTCTCCCCCTCTTCATTGCTCTCGGGGCAATTATTTCAAATGACTTTCGGTAAGTGGTGATATTTCCGCCGAGCATTAGATGACATTTATTCACAATTATTGGTCGCATTTATATCTGTTAATATGTTTCTTTGTGTCCGTCTGTCTGTCTGTCCGCGAATGCAGGAGACATGAATGTAATTTTGTATCGGCGGGGGACATGAAATTAATATCAGCACATAATTGAAATGCAATAGATACTATGGGGTTTTAATATATAAGTACATACTCGTTTGTCCTAAATACTCATGTAGTCTTAAGTTTTCATAGATGAAGGAATAAGTTTAATAATTATAATAGAGTGTGGCACATCGTGGGATGCCGTTCTAATTTGAATCAACAATCATTGTGATAGCATATGCTTTTATTTGAATTATTTCTTAAAAACAATAATAATATATAGGGAGATCATATGTCAGTACAATATTCCTAGGATATGGAGATAACAAAAAAGAAGTCATATCGGAATTAAAAGCAAACTGGATGGGCACTACACTGAAGGAAATTAACCGACTATTTAATATCCTACACCTCCCTAACAATGCCAAAAATGGCATTGCAAAAATAATTTGGAATAATTGGTTGGTTTCACACACTGGCTTTACATGAGCGTGATTAAACCAATAATAACCTACGCCTCTGTAGTTTGGTGGACATCAATGGCATAGAAGTACAACGTAATACCATTGCAAAAAGTGCAACGTATGTGCTGTCTAGGCATAAGCGGGGCAATTAGAACCGCACCAACAAGAGCGTTGGAGACTATACTGCACATCCAATCAACAGATATCCGTATAAAGAATGAGGCAGCCCTCACAGCAAGACGTCTACAACTGATGTGCGAGTGGATAAATCGAGACCACAAATCGTATTATCAGAAGATATTACAATCACTGGTCGGTCATATTCAAACAACGGAAATCTCCGACCGCATTCCTGAAGGACGGCTTACAGCTACCTGTGATTCGTTTGTGCCAGACAGACGCTCCTGGGAAAATGGAACTTTCGACTTTATTTCAAGCAGAAGTTCGAGCAATCACGGAGTGTGTGAACTGGCTCAGTAACACCAAAAAACCCAAAAATTGCCAACATCTTCGCAGATAGCCAAATGGCGATTAAAGCAATAACATCGGAAAAGGTCAAATCCAGAACTGTGTTAGACTGTACAAGAACGATAAATGATTACTTAGCCTATGGTCATCTGCGTATTTTCTGGGTACCGGGACACAACGGAGTGATTGGAAATGAACGAGCAAACATCTTGGCTTCAAAGGGCAGAGAACTTCGAGTAATAAACTTAGAAAATTGGAAATCTTTCGAAGTTACGAAGGATCAGTTGAAGCACTGGGCAGTGATGGCTGACAAAAATGTGTGGAATAGAGCACCTGTAGGAGTAACTGCAAAGATACTCTGGGGTGCCCCAAATGAGAAGAAAACAAGTAGTTTTCTGAAACTAAACAAGATCGATATTAGTAAGATGATGGGTGTTCTAGGACATGCAGGGAAAACATCGAAACGATGGAAAAATTTCTGTGTCACTGCCCAGCTTCCACACATGCAAGATCCCGATATTTCGGGTCCGACATATTGCCAGACTTGACTCATCGCAGAGGATATGACTGGAAGATACTGAGAAAATTCGTGTCTAGTAACGATTTTCTGTAACTCGTGAGGTATAACCAGTAAGGAAAGGCAGAAAGTCGGGCGGGGCCGGCTATATAATACCCTACACCTCCCTTACAATGCGATAAAGGTCATTGCGAAAATAATTTGGAATAATTGGTAAATAGGCAGGAACATATTATCTAATTCAGAGCCGATAATCGCTAAATTAAGCAATATTCGTTCCTAAATTGAGAAACATCTTTCCGGAAAATATTAATGATCGAAAGTAAAGTACAACTTCTATAGCGCGTTGATTTCAAATCAGGAGGAACATATATATGGAGGTTATATATAAATCTGAACCGTTTTTCCCTGAATTCCCCTGATTCATGTAAAAAGACCTCTTTCTGTAGAATTTCGTACTGATCGGATATAAAATACAGTCTCTACAGCGCTAACATGTCAAATCGGGGGTAACATATATATGTGGGCTATATCTAAATCTCAACCGATTTCCCTCAAATACGGCAGTATTAATTCATGTAATAAGAAACCTCTTTCTGCCGAATTTCATGCTGATCGGATTAAAAATAAACTTTTTACGGCGCTTACATGTGAAATCGGGTGTAACATATATATGGGGGCTATATCTAAATCTGAACCGATTTCGTCCAAATTTAACAGTGTTCATCCATATAATAAGAGACCTCTTTCTGCTGAATTTCATACTGATCGGATATAAAATAAAGTTTTTACAGCGCTAACATGTAAAATCGGGGCTAACATATATATGGGGGCTATATCTAAATCTGAACCGATTTTAACCAAATTAAATAGGGATCGTCCTTGGGCAAAAAAAAAAGATATGTGTAAAGTTTCGTCAAGATCGAGCCATAATTGCGACCTGTACTTTGATTACAAGAATACATCTACAGACAGACGGACAGACGGACAGACGGACATAGCTAAATCGACTCAGAAAGTGATTACAAGTCGATCGGTATAATAAACAATGGGTCTATCTCTTCTCCTTTTAGGTGTTACAAACAAATGCACAAAGTCATAATACCCTGTACCACAGTGTGGTGTAGGGTATAAAAAGATCATAAATAAGGAGCGCACAACTGGCCGAACTACTGGCTTAAGTGTATGTCCATGGACTTGATACTTTTAAACATCTCCTATATTCAACCTAAACTAACCTAATAAAATTGTTTGTTCCGACCAAAAGAAATTTCAGTCGTCGTAAACGAGAATTGTAGTTGTCTAATATGTCGTTTCGCAGAATTTATTCTTTGCGTGTATACATAATCTATGTAAACAGATTTTTATCAACTTCAATCAAAAACTTATTTTCTGCCAAATTATATATAGATCGGACGTAAAATACAGTTTTAATAGTGCTTAAATACAAAATAGGCATTAACATTTATATGAGGCTATATCGAAATCTGAACCGATTATCCCCAAATTAAGCAGTATTCTTTCATAAATTAAGAAACTTCTTTCTGTCAAATTTTGTAGTGATCGGAAGTACAAGTTCTATAGAGCTTTGATACCAAATCGGTAGTAACATATATATGAGGACTATATCTAAATCTGAACCGATTTTCCTCAAATTTGGCAGTGCTAATTTATGTAATAAGAAACTTCTTTCTGCCGAATTTCGTACTTATCGGATATAAAATACAGTTTCTACAGCGCTTACATGTCAAATCAGAGGTGACATATAAATGGGGGCTATATCTAAATCTGAACCGATTTTCCCCAAATTTGGCAGTGGTTTCTTATTACAGGAATGAATCCTGTAATAAGAAATCTCTTTTACTGGAATATGGGGCCAGAAATGTTTTTCGATATAAGAAAAGTTCGCTATAAGCGATGTTCGTTATAACTGTGAAGATTTTGATGAAAATCTGAAACAAAATCGTTGGGACCAGAAAAATTGTTCGTTGTAAATGAAAATTCGCTATGAGCGTAATCGACTGTATTTAAGTACAAATAAAATTATTGTTTAGTAATATCTCATAATATATTTTTTTTAAAAAAGATTTTTAAAACGTTGCAGACTTTTTCGATTTTCTGTTTTAATTTTGCCTTGGTTTCGAATTATACCTACCAGTTAAATTCCATATGCAGCATTAACATATATTTTAAAACATTAATTTTCTACGTATTTCAAGTCATCATTTGTGGTCAATCCTTCAAGCAATTTATTGTTATCGAAGATTATACGATTTCAATTATAAAGTATTTTTACAAACAGTAAAAAGTTCTAAAAATGAAGTTTGAATTACAGAACAGCTTACAACCATTAAGTTATCGCTATATTTTCTAAACACTAAAATGCAAATAAATCTTTATTTTCGAAATAATACTCCCGGATATGTTTGGAACAATATACTACAGAAGAGGTTTTTGTTCAGCGTATGCCAATTTCATTGAAGAAACTCTTGATTTTTAGATTTTATTTCGCAACTGGATAATCGCAGAGACGAAATATTTTGGGAATATGCATAAAACATATCAAATCTTTATATATAAAATCATTTGTACGTTTTTTAGTAACGCATGATCTCCGAAACCATAGGAGCCAATGAGCTACAAATTGCACATTAGGTTCAGTTCGGGGTCATCTGTGTTTTAGAAGTATTTTAAACGCGAAAATTGCCGTAGTGGTCAAGTTATTTGCAAAATTCGCATTTCAAGACCGATTTGACTAAAACTGAAACTGAAAATATATGTGTGGTTTGTCCTGATAATAGTTTGAATGTATGATTCTAACCGGAAGATGGCGATGTAGTGGACTATACACATTTTTATGGTGTTTTTTTTTCCCCTGAAACTCGGAATGTATGCATTTTTTAATGAAATATCAATGAATAACAAACCAATTAATCCCAAACAGAACGGGCAGGCCAACGTCTGCTGGGGTCAGTTAGTTTTTATATAAGCTTCGAACATTGGGTAAATTTTTTAAGCCGCTCTAATATGCATATGTTTCGGGAAGAATATATTTGGAACAATATACAGCGGGTAGGCTTCTGACAACTTTTTTATGGAAAAAGTTGACTCTGGCAAATGCTGATCTTTGTATGATCATAATATCTCATACATATGTATGCATGCTATTTGAAAAAATCTATGGATAGATGTAAAAGTTATGAACCATTTTGTAAATGTGAAATTCAAAAAAATCTTGTTTCATATTTTTTCGTTTTTAAATGATGTTTTTGCTTATATTGAATTCGCCATATGTGAGAGAGACATATAAGAGACATTGTACTTGCATTTTATTTTATGAGGATTGATGTCAGACATTATAAAATTATATAGAGGACTAGGTTATATGGCCATTCGTAACCCTCCATAAAACATGATATGCAATGTGAGAACTATATTGTATGAAATCCGCTCAGGTAGAGGGTCATATAACAATATTTGTGGTTTTTTATTTATGAGGTTTCCATTCAGTTACGCCTTTTAGGGGCATTGACAACCCAGTCGTATAAACAGGTAGTAAAATTATATGTACGCAATACAAAGTAGTACGCGGCAATCTTGAAAATATTGGGTGTCTACTTTCGAAGCAAACTATATATCAGCTACAGGTACTGCAACTTATGAACCTTAAACCCGGAATTTATGAATGAAATTTCTTATTAATAAATAAGTATAATTCAGCGATAAGTCGATTTTCTGAAAAATATTACAAGGTTATATTTCGAAGTATGAGTACAAAGCAAAGAATTTTTTAATGTGTAAATGATCCCGACAATTTCTGTATGTGTAATATTTTGGTATATGAGTTAAAAATATGAACGAACCGTGGACGCCTAGTATTTTGTGCAATTCGCGCCATGTAAATCTTACTCGGTGAACTAGTGGAAGAATGCGGTAAGTACTTTAAAATGAATGTATTACAATGTTTTGTGGAATAAAACGTTTTAATTTTAGACTTCACGTGCAATTTGGAATGCCAATTACTTGGAGACAACCATTCATTCACGATACGGACTGCTATTTTTGTCTAAGTTAATAGATTGGAATAGGAAGTGTCCAAGTATAGCTAACAGCCTAATAACGGAAACATCATCCAGTTCAACTGAGTAATCAACTCTGAGCGATTCAAGTTTGAGTCAGAAGTCATCGCTTTTAACTCAGTTTCAACTCATTGATCTAGTGAGAGATGTGGAACTGACCAAAGACATTGCAGAACTACTTGCATCTGGGATGAAACAGTACAATATTTTGGCCCCAGATGTTAACATATCATATTATAGAGTCCGTGATATACCTTACAAACAATTTTATACAACAGTGGATAACAGATGCTTTTGCAAGGACATTCCCGGATTGTTCGAGGAACTTGATCAAACATACAATTCAAAGGAATGGCGGTTACTTGTTGACAGCATTTGATAGTGCATTAAGAATGTACGCTTTCAACTAGGTTTGGTTCTGAAGTTTGCTTTTTGACGGTTCAACACTCCACATCGTGGACTGAGCTGAGTGTGGAAAATGCGATATTTTCGCATTTGCGGAGTGTAATAATTTTACAAACGAAATCAAAACCCTTCCATACGGCCGCACCATTTTTACAAACGAACCTAAAAATGTGGTTTCAGTGTAAAATGTAGAAAAAATTTTACATTTTTTTGCACAAACGAAACCACCATAAGGAATCATACGAAACAATGGCTAAATTGATAAAATACATAAAATATGAACATGACTGGAACATTTATTGCGATTTAAAAGTAGTTGGTATGTTATGCCGCTGGGATACCCAATATTTTGCCACCACTGCATATGCTGGGGCTCTTTAAAAATTTTGTAAAAGGCTTAAGGAAAGATGGCAATTCACTCTCATATTTAAAAAGTTTATTTAAAAGTCTTTCTTTTCAAAAAAGGAGTTTTAGATGGGCCTAAAATAAGTAAACTGATGAAAGATGTAAATTTCGAATCATATTTGACGTCGGATGAAATTGCAGCATGGAATTCGTTCAAGCTTGTGGTTTTAAATTTCTTTGGATCCAATAAAAGCCCTCAATATGAAACAATGATTAATGATTTGTTAAACAATTATGAAAAAATTGGTAAGAAATATATTTTTCTATATTTATGTATATAACATATATATGTATATGTATTCTTTTAACTTATTTTTCGCTTTATGTACAGGCTCTCCCATATTCGACGGACCCATCTGGCAACGCCATAACTTTTGACAGAGATGTCAGATCGCTTAATGACATACCGCGTTTGAAGCGTCAGTCCAAGCAGATTTTTACCATGGAACAATACACGCCACGCGAGCGCTCTGAAATAGTTGAAATTTACATTCAACAGAAGAAGTCAAGTCAACGTGCTTTTAAAATATTAAAAAATGTGAGAAGTGCGCCTTCTAAGAACACCATTAAGCGTTTATACGAAAAATTTTCGACTGGTGAGGCTCTTTCTAATCCGAAGAGGCCAAATAAAAGTCGACCAAGGCGATCGGCCGAGAATATCGCTGCCGTACGAGCCAGTGTTGAGAGGTCCCCAAGAACATCCCAAAAACGCCGTTCTCAGCAGTTGGGCATGGCTCGGTCCACTTTACAACGGATTATTCGCGTTGATTTGCATTTGTTCCCGTACAAAATTCAATTGACGCAAAGATTGTTGCCTGCGGACAAGCCTCGTCGATTGGAATGGGCCCAACGAGTCCGTGGGTCCGTCGTATATGGGCAACCCTGTATTCCAACATGTGTAAATATGTCCCTTAAAATTGATTTCTTGCATTCTCATTTAAACTTTTCCCCGATAATCTTGGCGACATAAGTGACGAACATGGCGAAAGGTTTCACCAAGAATTGATGTCCATCGAGCGGCGTTACCAAGGGTACTGGGATGAAAGAATGATGGGAGATTATATTAGGTTCCTCATTAGAAAACCGATTCCGAAATCTACAAACGTCAACAAAGAACTCACAATTACTTCTAATGAAACTTGTTCATGTAAATAAACTCAAATGTACATAATATAAATAAAAGTAATAAATAAAATCGCTATTCAAACAGAAATTAAAAAAAAAGATTTTTTGAAATTCTCTTACCTCTGCCAAAAGGGCTATAATTTCTACATTTATCCATAGATTTTTTTTCAAATAGGCATTATATTCTTTGCTAGGATGCAAACATTTAAAAAATAAAATAAAATATTTTTTTGTTTTTTTTCTATTTTTTATGTTTTTTTTTGTCCCAGGATTTTTTTTGAAAAACATCAACTTTTTCTAATTTGGCGGCCCAACATTGGTAGCCCACATTAATAGCTTCAATTTAACGTATAAGTCGACCTGATCGGGCATATACTCCAAAAATTATAGTGCAAATACTAAGGGTACCATTGACGATAATAGTATTTTTAATAAAAAAGTTTTTAAAAAAAAATTTATCCATAAAAAAATTTTGGTTTTGATTTGATATAACAGTACGCCACAATCTATACAAAAAAATAATTTTTAGGTCTAGCAGACAAAAAAAATTTTTTTGTTACATAGTGTAATTATTTATACGAGTACTGACCTCATTGGTCAACATTTTGGTATAGCTCCCACGCGATGTGACTTTTTAGCGCGTTAGAAATCACAAATATTAATCGATTGGGCTAAAATTCGGCAAATTGTATTTTATTATACCCAGAACCATTTCAAAGAGCAAATGACCCCATTTGACCATGTTTCGGCATAGTCCCATACAACTGTCAAAACCGATTTGACTTCGTAGCCCCAAAGAAAAAAATATTGAGACACTTTCTAACATTTCTGATTTATATTTTAAAAAGATAAATGGGAGAGTAAATATATCCCGAATTATAAACAATTTTTAATATAAGAACAAGTTGTGATGTTTTCCTTACTTTTTCATATCATAAAAATCGTCATTTCGGGGCAAAAAATCGCCAAATCGTCATGTCCTATTTTTTTCTCTGAAAATCGTCAAAATGACGATAAATCGTCATTTCTGGCAACACTGTGCCTATGGCTTAAAAAATATTTCACACTTTTAATCTCCTATCGGCAAAACAACATAGAGTGATTTTCCGCAATAAATAATGCTTAATGAGCACACGAAATTCACTTTTTTTTGCATTTTCTCCACAAATCAAGTGGTAGTCTGTCAAACACGAACTAAATGAAAAAAAATCTTAACTTGAGTCAGCTTACAGATGCCTCTTGACAGGAGTAGTGTTTCCCTTTCAATGAAGGGGCGTGGAATTAAAAAAGTCATGGACTTACTGACTAACCGTGGGTCAACCCGTTGAAACAATCAATCACTTTTCTTTAAAAACGGAAAAAATTACGTGTGTGTCAGTTTAAGATAACATTACTTTCGGAATGGTTTTTCTTAATATTTGCAAGAAGTGTAAATATAATATTGGTGTAAACTTTACATTATTATTTTATGGAACATTTATTATCGTTCTTAATTCTATAAGTAGATAGGTTTTTCTTATAGTTTCAATGTTTCAAATTCTAAATTTTAGTGAAAGCTGTGTCGAACATGGAGCGTTTTCGTCACTTCTAGCAATCATAATAAAATGTTTATCAGCATGTCGGTCAAAACTGATTTTATTGCATCTATAATTATATTATTTTTTATATATATTACCTACAACGTAAATGTCAATTTATAGCCTTCTCCAGCCATTCGGTTCAAAAATAAAATTAGAACAATATAGAGAATTTAAAAAAAAAAAATACGTCTGGCTTCGCAAATCAGTTCTTACTGATCGAGGAAAGTGAGGTAATATTTGAAAATAAAGGACATGTGTTTACAGCATTTTCAAAATTCAAACAAAGATCAATGAAGTAGATATTCGCCCTTCCTTTCAGGGAATTATGCACGTACAAGAAGTAACCACATCCCACTGTGCGAGGGGTTCCGGGCCCGACATTGCTAGCTCAACTCGTAATAATCCCCCGTGGCTGCCACAGCCATAAAATTTGAATTTATCAAAAAATATTACACTTTTATTTTCATGCACTGTTAATTGAATGTTGTGCAAATACAAATATTTCCTAAGCGTAAATGGCATCACATATGCATATTTCATGTTTCATTGAATGAAATGATGACAATTATTAATCTTCAGTTTTGGCTGAAACTACGTGATGCAAACTTTTGGTCGAGAAGATAAATTACCCAAACGATAGCAACATTCACCACCCCCAGCAAAAAAAACACAAAAAATAGCCACCAAATGCTTGGCTGACAATGTGAATATGACAAAAATTTTGCGAATGGCCGGTCATTCATTTAAATGCATTCAGGCGCTCAGTCAGTCAATGGAAGTCAGTGTGTAACATCAACAAGTTATAATTCCTCATCGTTTGCTAAGGCTAAGGAGGTGCTGGTGGAGACAAGATGGGAAGGGATGGCACTCTGTAAATTATAAATATCTCATGTTTGCTTTCCCTCCACCACCATTGCAAATGGTGGAGGGGACTACAACCACTTGTCTGTCAGTGGATATTAGAATTTGGCTAAAATGCTTTGCTGCGCGTAATTTTGTCACACTTTGATTGGCTAAGAGCACAGCTGGGCCAATACACAGACACAAACACATAGGTTCCCTAAAGTAAACAACATGTCATACCCATACATACACACACACACATACTCTCTCAGAGATGTTTGTCTGTGGCAAGTGTAACAGTATATGTGTTTTGGGTTGTTTAAGACTATATAATTTGACAAGGATTTCCTTTAAATTTAACGCATGCTCAATAGGCCACTGAAACATTAACATTATATCCACCGACCACGTGCTTCAGAGGGCAGCCGCAACATAAACAGAAAATGTTTACAAAACACAAGCAACGGGCAACATTTTGCGTGCCTCAGCAACATTATCTGCAATGTTTTGATAAATTTTCCCGCCAAAACTATTGTTGTATGGCTCCTTGCCAGACCGAGTGTTATGCAAAGAGAAGCCAAACACTCTCCCGCTGTCTCTCGCTCGCATATTACAAGGAGAGCGGGAGCGTATGAGAAACGTGCAAAATCGCACACACATACCACCCCCCAGGGTTCTCTTGTTTGGCTATGAACATGTGTGTTGGCTCACAGTAGGGGGAATTTCAGAAAATGTTAAAGAATCTGCTGTTTCTTAAGTCATTTGGTAATTTCAATGAAACTTCATGCATTTATATAGCATAGTATTCGTCGAACTTATGCATGTCGAACTTGAAGCATCTGAAACATACAGAAGGGAAACTACAGGACCTAAAAATAAGCCATAAGAGTATCACGGAAAGGTACAGTAGGTATTTAAAAATTATTCTTTTATTAGAAAGCTACTTGGTTGTAGATAATATTCTTTAAACTGAATATGTATATCAGAAAGCATTGATCGTAGAAAAACGAAATTTGGTTTGAAAGTTATTGTCGTTAACATAACCAAGATCACTGAAAATGGGCGGGGCAAGAGTGGTGCGAATAATTATTCATAAATCGAATAATATTGCACGTAAAGGAACGAATTATTGTTTATAAGTTGGGAAAGTCAGTACGAACAAATTCACTAAAAAATAATTAGAGATCACAGAAACTGGTGGCAGGTTCGGTATAGGGGAGTGGTTTTATTTAAAAACAAAAATATCTCGGAAACTATTGAATGTAGAATAACGAAATTAAGTTCGTAAGTTAATACGAGTATATCTATATTATTTATTACACAATACAACACTTGATTGTGGGACTCAATTCTGAGAATTGGACGTGAAAGTAGCCCTAAAAATAAGAACTTCTGCATCATTCGTTAGGCAAGTTGGATCAATTAATAATTTAATGGCCATACGAATTTTTGTGCTCAAGGTGGATTTTTTCCACTTTTTCTATATTTGTATCCCCTCCCCTTAGAGAGGAGGGTATATATCATTTGCTACGAACGAAAAGTGTAACACATCAAAGGAGTGACCTAAGACCCTAAGTATGTTCGGCGGATATCCGTTTTGGGTCATTTTAAGTCGAATGAGCAATGTCCGTCCGTCTGTCTGCTGGCGCACGATAACTCTCGAAAGGAGTAACCGGTTGAATTCAAATTTGGTATGTGGTAATATTTTCTTCTATCTCCGGCTAAGTTCGAAGATGGGCCATATTGGTCCACTCCTTCTAGTACCTCCCCCACAAAGGGTTCACATTTAGTGAAATATTGGTTATTTAATAACTTTTATACTACTTATTTATATCCTCTGAAATTCTACACATACTCGTAGTATTACTTTATTAGTCACTATTACATCGAGAAAAATGGGCGCCCGCTAGTCATTGGATCTAGTTCATAACCTGTAACTTGTTCAGCCCCCATGTAAACACCACTAGATCCAGCTCAATCTACTTTCAATGAAAATAAGTGGCGAATTTAACATGGGCTTGTCATTGCAGGCAACCAATTCACCCCCATATGCATTACCCTCCAACAGCAAATACTCTAGTCCTAACACACCAACCTTTGATCATGTCCATAATTACCAACTCCTACTATAATTTCAGTCTATCTACTACTTCCTTAGTACATTGAGACCAATTGCTTCGCTAGTTCATACACACTAACTACGTATATACTGAATCAGAGCTACTTACTCTGCTAGTTCTTCCATACTAGGTTTCGGTGGATCCATTGAAAACATTTTCGTTAAGGTTTTTATGGATTTTTATTTATTAAAATAATAAACTAAAATTAAACGATTTAATTCACTTAAAAAAGACATACATTTTGTATAAAAGATAATTATAATTTTTATAATTTTTTTTGTGGTTGAATGGCTTTACGAAGTTGAGTTTCTGAACCAACAGTATTTGGCGGAATTGATTCTGAAAAGGTTAATTAAGTTTAATTGACATTCAAATACAATCTCACATTTCTGTTACCTAAAAGTACTTTATAGAAATTGTCAAACTGCTTTAGGCATTTTTTGCCATGAATCCAATCAATATTAAAATTGATTATAATTTCATTACTTAAGATGTTTTTTAAGTTTTTGTCAATACCCGCAGGCTCAATCAGGGATGTTATAGCTTGTATCTGAAAAGAGAAGTTGGATCAATTAATAATTTAATGGCCATACGAATTTTTGAGCTCAAGGTGGATTTTTTGCACTTTTCCTATATTTGTATCTCCTCCCCTTAGAGAGGAGGGTATATATCATTTGCTACAAACGAAAAGTGTAACACATCAAAGGAGTGACCTAAGACTCTAAGTATGTTCGGCGGATATCCGTTTTGGGTCATTTTAAGTCGAATGAGCAATGTTCGTCCGTCTGTCTGCTGGCGCACGATAACTCTCGAAAGGAGTAACCGATTGACTTCAAATTTGGTATGTGGTAATATTTTCTTCTATCTCCGGCTAAGTTCGAAGATGGGCCATATTGGTCCACTCCTTCTAGTACCTCCCCCACAAAGGGTTCACATTTAGTGAAATATTGGTTATTTAATAACTTTTATACTACTTATTTATATCCTCTGAAATTCTACACATACTCGTAGTATTACTTTATTAGTCACTATTACATCGAGAAAAATGGGCGCCCGCTAGTCATTGGATCTAGTTCATAACCTGTAACTTGTTCAGCCCCCATGTAAACACCACTAGATCCAGCTCAATCTACTTTCAATGAAAATAAGTGGCGAATTTAACATGGGCTTGTCATTGCAGGCAACCAATTCACCCCCATATGCATTACCCTCCAACAGCAAATACTCTAGTCCTAACACACCAACCTTTGATCAAGTCCATAATTACCAACTCCTACTGTAATTTCAGTCTATCTACTACTTCCTTAGTACATTGAGACCAATTGCTTCGCTAGTTCATACACACTAACTACGTATATACTGAATCAGAGCTACTTACTCTGCTAGTTCTTCCATACTAGGTTTCGGTGGATCCATTGAAAACATTTTCGTTAAGGTTTTTATGGATTTTTATTTATTAAAATAATAAACTAAAATTAAACGATTTAATTCACTTAAAAAAGACATACATTTTGTATAAAAGATAATTATAATTTTTATAATTTTTTTTGTAGTTGAATGGCTTTACGAATTTGGGTTTCTGAACCAACAGTATTTGACGGAATTGATTCTGAAAAGGTTAATTAAGTTTAATTGACATTCATATACAATCTCACATTTCTGTTACCTAAAAGTATGTTATAGAAATTATCAAACTGCTTTAGGCATTTTTTGCCATGAATCCCATCAATATTAAAATTGATTATAATTTCATTACTTAAGATGTTTTTTAAGTTTTTGTCAATACCCGCAGGCTCAATCAGGGATGTTATAGCTTGTATCTGAAAAGAGAAAAATGTTATAAAATGAAATAAATATAATACAAAGTTAATAATATAAAATAACTTACATATACATCTCTATTACTGCTGCTGATCTCTTTATTTAAATCTACGAGTTTTTGTTCCGAATCCAGTGGAAATTTCTTTTTAAGTCTTTGGAATGCAACTGAAGAATGTTAGCAAAAAATAAAACTCCAAAAAAGCAAAACGATCATATGTGTTGTTTTCATTTTCCTGGAATAACGGGACGTGTCTACAAAAAATGTTAAAAAAACTCTCATAGGGACAACATTAAACTACGCACAATTTCTATCCATGTTGCCCGCTTATTCATTACATGGGGCTAGTACAGGGATTCGTGATTGTGGATACGCCTTGTAGCTGTGATTTTTAGACACTTGTAGCTAGATTATGAACTATTCGTATGTTCGTAATGTATGTCATATGGTTACTCGTAATTCTATATACCGCATTACAAGAGATTGATGTGAGAGTTACTTCGTATTCTGAAGCCAAGGGGCTAGTGACTAGTGGAAATTGATTACACAAGGTCGACTACATCACTAGCGATTGGTGACAATTGACTACTTTAAAAACTGGCGGGCGATGTTTCCACGCCCCTTTTGGTACCTCCCACACAAATGTACAATTTTGAACCAAAAGTTAATAGCATATAACTTTATTACCAGTGCATACAAAGACTTGAAATTTTGTACAATGTAAAGGTTTAATAGTACCTACAATACAGTGAAAAATAGGAATTATGTCCACGCTTCTTTTGGTACCTCCCACACAAATGGACCATTTTGTACCAAAAGTTACCAGCTTATAGCTTTAATACCAGTACATATAAATACTTGAAATTTTGTACAGTGCAATGCTTTTATAGTACCTAGAGTCTAGAGAAAAGTGACCGTTATTGGGACGCCCCTTTTGGACGCCCAAATGGACTAAAAGTAAGCAGCTTTTAACTTTAATACCAATGCATACAAATACTTGAAATTTCGTACAGTGCAATGCTTTTATAGTACCTAAAGTCTAGAGAAAAGTGGCTGTTATTGGCACACCCCTTTTGGTCCAACATATATGGACCATGTTACACCAAAAGTTAACAACTTACAACTTAAATACCAGTACATACTTTTAAGTTATTAAATGCAATTTAAATTGATAATAATTTAAATAAAAAAAAATAAATAATTTTAAGGAACAAACCTACCCGAAAAAATCGCAAAAAATGACCAAAACGTCATAAAATATCCGCAAGTAAAGTATTGAAAAATACGTATACGTAATGCGCAATACGTATACGTGTAAGAAAAAGCGTTCAAAATCCACCTTGAGCAAAAAACATCGTAAGGCCATTCAATTATAAATTGAACCAATTTGAATAAACGAATGCTGTAAAAGTTTTTATTTTTAGGGCCACTTTCACGTCCAATTCTCAGAATTGAGTCCCAAATCAATGAGCTGAAAAATGCTGTACTGTGTTAGTTATGAATTAGGTTTTGTGTGATCTTGAAATGCTCCCTTATTTTAATTTTTTTTGAAAATAAGCAATAAATACAATGTATTTAGAAAACCATTGGGGTGTCATAAAATTGCATTGTGGGCACGTAATTTTTTAGAAGAAATAATTTTGTCGAAGACATCACCCAAACAATTCATCGATTTCAACGATATCTGATATATCATTATTTTTGAAGGGAGATTATCAGGGGTACCGGGATGAGCGGGGGTTTCGGGTCTCGAAAAGAACAAAGAGCGAAAGAACTATGACTTTCAGGAAAATAACAAAAAGTTGTTAAAAAAGGTGTCCAGAAAAAACAGTACGTTATAGGAACAGTTCCTTCAGAGAAAATTAACGTTATTTATTTTTAAGTGTTACTGTTCGCGAACGCTACTACTACGATAATGTACGGTTCTTAGAACACGACGAACGGTACCATTACGATAACGTACGGTTCATACGACGCAGAGTGTCGTGAGCGTGGCCAAAAATACCTATAGTCTATGTCGGAATTTTTAAATTTGTTTGCACGACTGGATAAAAAACAGTTAGATTAGAAAGCACATAAAATATTTTTTAGATGCATTGAGCCGTTACAGAGATATGGGGCTTCAAAGTTGAAGTTGTGTACCTACGATTATTTATCATATCAAATAATTTAAAATTTGTATGATCTTTTAAGGGTTAAAATTAATATTTATTCATAAATGATTGCAAGACCAGTATCTAGTTGCTGTACAACAATATGCTGCAATACGACAATTTTTTTTTGGTTCAAATATAACTCATATATAAAGTACCGTTAGGATAACATGTGTGTACAGAAAAACACAGTTCACCAACGATATTTTTGATTTTTAGCTTTAATGTAACAGTTTTAAAATAAATAAATTCTAGCTGCGAAAATTTGCGAATTTAGCTACAATAAATATTTTAATTTATTTTTTTTTTTTCGAAAAACTTTGGTTATATGTGAATAAAATATTTTAAAAATCAAAATCGAAAGAAATTATTTTTCTGACAATAAAATATGCCGCATAATACATTTGAAGTAATTTTTGCATTATTTGTATATTTTACTAGCAACTACTCAAAAATGATATGTTAAGGATGCAAATCAGGGATTACATGCCTTAATTTAAAACACCTTAGAGGTATATTGAGAAAAATTTGGTTGAATTTCGCTGGTAGTGTTAGAAAATATAGTATTTTTTGCATTTCAGGATATGTGGGAGCTGTTTGTTTGTTTGTTTTTATCTTGTTTTGCTTATTAAAACTACTAATTTCGATGACCTACACTCCTTCCATTTTTGGCCAACCGAACAGAGAAATCACGACATTGTGCGACGTAGTGACACTGTTCTTTTGAACAGAACGCTAACAGGTCGCAAATATGAAGCAAATGAAAATTGGTACAGAAGCATTTCTTAACCCAGGGACGATCCCTATTTAAAATGGGACAAATGGGAGGCTTTGATATAGCCTCCATACGAAGGTCCCTTTCGATAAGACATATTTTCGCTCTAGAGAGCGCATTTTTTAACCGATCATGCCGAAATTCTTTCTATTGCATTCAATCATGCCTAGCGAAAATGAGGCATATCGGTCCATATTTTGATACTGATAGTGAAATATTGATTATCCCATAACTAACATATACGTACTACCCAGAATCTTTCACAATTCCACACATTGTATTAGTTTATTAATCGCTATCATCTTTAGAAAAAATGGCCAAAGTTGCCGCGCCCCTTTTACTAACGACTTTGATTCCAGTCCATAGAAATACTTGAAATTTTGTGGGGCGCTTTTATCGTTCCGTTAAAGTCCCGTTAAAATGGGCGAAGTTACCACTCCCCTTTTGGTAACTCCCATACAAATGGACCATTTTGCACAATAAGTTAACGGCATCTAACTTTGATTTCAGTCCATACAAATACCTTCAATTTTGTACAGTGTATTGTTTTTATAGTACCCATAGTATATTTAAAAATTGGCGTTATTGCCACACCCCTTTTATATACATTTCTACTAAGCGCTGTATAGACTGTATTTTATATCCGATCAGTACGAAATTCGACAGAAGGAGGTCTTTTTACATGACTGAGTATTCAGGGAAGATCGGTTCAGATTTATAATAAAGTTCCATATATATGTTCCTCCTGATTTGGTATCAAACCGCTATAGAAGTTGTATTTTACTTCCGATCATTAAAATGTTCCAGAAAGATGTTTCTCAATTTAGGAGCGAATATTGCTTAATTTACCGATTATCGTTTCAGAATTAGATATTATGTTTCTACCCATTTACCAATTATTCCAAATTATTATGGCAATGACCCTTATCGCATTGTTAGGGAGGTGTAGGGTATTATATAGTCGCCCCCGCCCGACTTTCTGCCTTTCCTTACTGGTTACTAATGGCGTAGTTTCTTCTTGTCAAATGTCAAAGAATAAAAGCTTCAAAAGTGACAGCTACCGGAATACCGGGTGATTCAAAATAACACCTCTTGTTGGAAAACCCTGCCTGTAGCTTTACAAGTCAATATTGAACGTGTCATTCATGACATACGACTTGATTTAGTGGAAAAAGTGCTCGAAAATTGGGTTAATCGAATTCGTTCCTGCAGAAGAAGTCGTAGAGGCCATTTGAATGACGTTTTATTTAGAACTTAATTGTATCGATTGTACTTCACATTAAATAAAAAAACTTTTGAATTTCCTTAACAATATGAGTGTTTTTTTTCCAAAGAAATCATATGACTCTTTTTGGAAAACTGTGTAATTATATTTTTTTAAAAATTCGTAAAATAATATTTGTAAATAATAAAAACAATTAGTTTTTTGACGTTTTTGGTGCATTTTTGCGACGTATAAACACTTTCTTGTTACTTAATTTAGTTTTTCCCGAGTAAACAGTAAAGAAGAATGTTTTTAAATTTGAGGGGAATTTCAGACTTAAGTGTATGACTCATATGTGTACGGTAAAAGTACTGGTAGAAAAGTTTGCATAGGGTCAGATTTCAATTTCAATTTTTTTCAATTTCAAATATTTATTAATCCAATCATAAATTACATCTTACTTAAGATACGAAATACATTTTTGAGCTTTATCTATAAGATATTACAGCAACTGGTACTACTTTTATATTTACATTGTGTTTTAGATTTTGTTTTCAAAGATATGTTTAAGGCAAAAAGGATAAGAAAAACCCTATTTAAGTATTTAATTTTAAATTCAAACAATAGTAAAAATATTGAGACATAGAGTAATTATTCGATGGAATAATTTACTATGAATCAACATTTTAGTTTGTTAAGTTTCTGTGTAATATTATGTTATATTTTGTTATAATTCGATACATTCCCTTAGTATTTCATAAGAAGAATCTGCAAGTTTTCTAAAGTATTTTTCATTTAATTGAGCAATGAAGGCCTTTATTGGTTCGTATCCTGTCTCTTCATGTAGTAGTGTTGTTGGGTATCGCCAGTGTTTTCTGTTTATTATTTTAAGGCATTTGTTCTGTATGACTTGTAGACGTTTTAAATGAGTTTTTGCTGCTTTGTACCATATAGGTGATGCGTATGTTAGTATTGGTCTAATGACACATTTATATAATAGATTTTTATTTCGATATGTTAGTTTCGAGCGTTTGTTTAATAAAGACCACAGAGCTCTGATAGATTTTAAAGCTTTTTCACATGATAGTGCAATATGTTCACGGAATGTCAACTTTTTGTCAAGAATTACTCCAAGATATTTAACTTCGTTTTGTACGGGGAGTGGGCTACCGCTAAAGGATAGTGGTCTCGATGGAAATCTTTTTGGTGACTTATTCCAGGGAAATATTATGCTCTGCGTTTTTTCTTGGTTTATTTTTATTTTCCACTTGCGAAAATATTTGTTGCATGATACTAGACTGTTTTCCATCTTTTTCATTAGAGCCTTCGTCAATTTGCTTGATGATATTAAAGCGGTATCATCCGCGTAGTATGCGACCTCGATTTCGCTGGATGGTTTGAAGTCAGAAGTGTAAATTGAGTATAAAATCGGAGACAAAATTGATCCTTGAGGAAGCCCCGCTGGTATGTGTTTTGGTGACGATTTGTTGTTGTTTACTGACACTACAAATGATCTGTTATGTAGAAATTCTGCTATAATATTGCAGATATATTTGGGAGTGTTTGTGAGTGCTAATTTGTAGAGAAGACCATTGTGCCACACGGTATCGAAAGCTTTTTCGATGTCTAGTAATACTAGACCTGTGGATTTTTTGGCTCGTATGTTCATCTTAATTATATTATTGATCCTTTTAACTTGATGGACAGTGTTGTGCTCCTTTTTAAATGCAAATTGTTTATCGCATATTATATTGTTATTTGTTGTGAAATCTCTTAGGCGGTTGAAAATCAGTTTTTCAAAAATTTTTCCAATATTACTTAACAGGCTGATTGGCCTGTAACTAGTGGGATCGTTGGCCGGCTTGTTAATTTTGTGTATTGGGATGACCTTAGCTTTCTTGAATGTTTTCGGGAAATAATTTAAATAAATACAGCTATTGAAAATACAACAGATTAAACAGATAGCTTTTTTGGGAAGATTTTTTAGCAATGTATTCGAGATATTATCCATTCCTGGAGCCTTGGATGATTTTAAGTTGGACACAATATCATAAATTTCGGGAACTGTGGTAAATCTTGCACCATTTGTGTTTGGAGGTTCAATTCTTATGTTGGCGGCAGTAGAATTCACTACTGTGTCCACCGAATGAGTATAATCAAGAGTCAGAGTGTGTGTTTTTGCAAATGTGGCTGCAAGTAACTCTGCCTTTTCTGTGTCAGTGATTATCTTAATTCCATTATACAACATGTGAGATATGGTACGATTTCCTTTTGATCGTAATGAACGACTAATCTTCCAAAACTTTTTATCGCCTGGTTTCAAGTGTTGTAAGAGATCTGTCCACTTTCTATTTCTTTCTTCACTAATTTTTATGTCGATAGCTCGACTTAGAAATGAAACACATCTTTTATAGAATAATTTTTGTTGTGGACAGTTGGCGCGTTGTTCATTTCTTTTGTATCTTTTCCTCTGGCCAATTAATGAGACAATGCTGTGAGGAAGACAAAATCGTTGTCTGTTACTGAACGATATATTTGTGGAAATGTTTCGTGCATTAATAATTAAATTCATTAAGGCATGGATTTCCCTGTCAATGGACTGTTTGGAACTGTATCTCTCGGTAGAAAAGTTTATGCTTCTATCTATTATCCGCCGAAATTTGGCCCAATTTATGTTCTTATGAGAAAAATAGCTGGCTTCGTTCGTATGAATGGAGGAGCATCGAATAAAGCATAATATTGGACGATGATCGGACGGGATTTCGTATTCAAGAGTTTCTGCAGTGACAATTTTTGTAATATTGCTTAGCACAATGTCAACTGTAGACGGCCTTCTATTTTCTTGGTGGGGGTATAATGTGTATTCAGGTGGATAATATACAAAGAAGTTGCTTGATAGTTGAAGATCGTAGAGGGATTTGCCTGAAGAATTGTTGCATGGACAGTTCCATGACACATGTTTGGCATTTAAGTCTCCAAGTAATATAAAATCCTTGTTGCACGGTGTTAACGCTTTGATATCATTGCTGAAATGCTGACTGTGTTTGGGAGAGTAAGCTGATGTGACAATCAAAGGTTTTCTGTTTAACGTGATTTCGATAGACAAATTTTCTATAACCGACGTTTTTGTTATTGGTAATAATTTATGTTTAAGAGATTTATGAACTAGAAGAGCTACTCCACCTCCTCTGACATTTAGTCTGTCATTGCGGTAGAGTGCATAATTTTCAAAATATGGTTTATGATTCTCTTTTAAAAATGTCTCATTTAAACTTGCAATGTGAATATTGTGAGACTCTAATATATATTCTAGTTGCTTTTGAGCTGAAAGTGTTGTAATACCATTGGCATTCCAGTGAAACATTTGTAATCTCTTTAAATTATCGTATGTCATGAGCATATTTTAAGAGGGACATAACTACATGGATTTGTTGAATTTTGTTAGTACATCTGCTTAGATCGTCTAGAGCAGATGTGAATATATTGAAGAGTTCGTCAATATTGAAGAGATCACTACTCTCATTGCGAATTACTCCGGCATACGATCGATTGTCTCTCTGTTGGGGGATAACTCTGTTCGGTGGGGTTCTGGTGTTGGGGGTGTGTGTTTGCACATGGTTGTGGTTAGCACGTTGGGGTCTGGTTGTGTTTCTCGTTGTAGTTGTTGTTGCTTTTGCTCTGACTTCTAGGTAGTAAGAACGCATGGGACAGTGTATGTCGTTTGCCGAGTGATCAGTTCTCTCGTGTCCATTCTTCTTACAATTGAAGCACGTGAAGACAGCAGGTTTTTTGTTGTTTTGAGTCAACGGACAGTCTTTTGTTGAATGTCGATTTGCACAGGTCATGCAAGCAGGCTGACGTTTGCAGTGCTGCCCCCCGTGTCCAAACATTAAACAATTCCAACATTGTGTTGGTCTATTATTATTGTTAGGCTTTTGCTTTCTCCATGTAATAATAACATTGGAGATTGTTTTTATATTTTTTAACCAGATTCGTTTGAATGATCTACGAACGAATTGGACTTTGTACACTGCATCATTTGCTGAGCTATATCTAGTTTTAACCTCTGTTACAGAGGTCGGCGATAAGTTGTGGGTCCTTAGTTCACTGGCTATGTCATCAGGGCTAATCCTGGGTAATCCATAGATGAATGTTGTGAATAATTTATCCTCTTTTGCACTGAATGTATGATACTCAATATTTGATTCAGATAATGATTTTATACAAAAATCGAATTTATCTTTGGTTTGGGGAAATATCTTTATGCCAATGGATGTGCGTTTATAAATACAATCGTTGCCCAATAGATGTTGTATTTCGCGTAGTGAAACATTGATGTCGGTTACAATTGGTGGAGGTTTAGACGGAACTTCAGCCGTAGTAATGTTGGTTTCAGGTGAATCATCCATATCCTCGATGCTGGAAAGATCACTGTACCTGTTATATGACGATGACGTTGCACCTATGGACCCCATGGGATACGGCATCCTTTGGGGTTTTGGTTTTTTAAAAGTTTGTTTCGCCCTATGGCGCGCCAAAGATTTGGCGGCGCGGGGCATTTTTTTTTTTATGGTTGTAACAATTTAAATATACGGTATATTTTCTCTTGATATTGTGAGAAAATAAAGACACTTGCTGTGTAAAAAAAAGCACTGAAACTAGACTTGACTGTTAAACAATAGCCGCGCGACAACCGAACAGTTCAAATGCCAGTGAAATACTCAGCATAGGGTCAGAATTTTTAATATGAACCTAAAAATATAGAACATATCTGGAACAATTTCAAATTTATATATTTTTTGACATTTTAATAAAAAGAATGCTCCCCTTTGATCTTTTAAAATATTCACCAGATTCTCAAAAATCGAAAACAGTAGTTGAATTTTTGTGGACTCAAAATTTGCTAAAGTTATGGACGAAACTTAAGGTAGGTCTGGCAATTTTGGACATTTTTCTTTTTAGAGACAATTTAGCAAAATATCATAGCCATCATTAATGGTGTTTTCTTTTGTGCTAAAAAATGCTACATTTTCAGCCCTGTGTTAAATCAAAGATGGGGCGCTGTTTTCAGTGTCAAGTGAATAACCTAAATACCCCCGTGTGTATTTGCGAGGTGTAAAACAATCTAACGAAGCTTGGACCGATGTTTTATTTAGGTGACTCCTTTAAGTTTACTTTGTTTAAAGTGAATTAAAGGGTTGCCTTTTTGCAATTTTGTTTTCGATTCAGGCCATTAAAAAAGCAACAGTACAAGAGGGTGCAGGCTACATTTTTGAAAAGTTCAACATCATTTTTTAGAAAATAAAACACCATAAGACTCGTAAAAATTTTAGATTTCAATGTTTAGTTTTTTCCAAAATACAATATAAAACCCAGTATGGAAAGGCTAAAGTCGGGCGGGGCCGACTATATAATACCCTACACCACTCTCGTAATATTGAATAACTCTGATATATAAATTTTGTAATTAATGTATAAATTGTTTACATAATTTTACTTTTGGGACATTTTATACTTAAATAATACCATGTACCACAGTGTGGTGTAGGGCATAAAAACGATTGGATCTAACGAGCCAAGTCGGATGAAACATATATATGGGAGCTATAGCTAAATCTTAACCGATTTTCTTCAAATTCGGAAATGTTGGTTCATGGATCAAGAAACTTTACCATTCTAAATTTCAAAATGATTGGATGTAAAATACAGCTTCTACAGGACTAAATAGCAAAATCGGACGAAACATATATATGGGAGCTATAGGTAAATCTTAACCGATTTTCTTCAAATTCGGCTATGTTGGTTCAATGGATCAAGAAACTCTACCATTCTAAATTTCAAAGCGATTGGATGTAAAATACAGCTTCTACAGGACTAAAGAGCAAAATCAGACGAAACATATATATGGGAGCTATAGCTAAATCTTAACCGTTTTTTTTCATGGATCAAGAAACTCTGCCATTCTAAATTTCAAAACGATTGGATGTAAAATACAGCTTCTATAGAACTAAAGGGCCAAATCGGACGAAACATCTATATGGGAGCTATAGCTAAATCTTAACCGATTTTCTTCAAATTCGACCTGTGTTGGTTCATGGATCAAGAAACTCTACCATTCTAAATTTCAAAATGATTGGATGTAAAATACAGCTTCTACAGGACTAAAGAGCAAAATCGGACGAAATATATATATGGGAGCTATAGCTAAATCTTACCGATTTTCTCCTAATTCGGTAGTGTTGGTTCATGGATCAAGAAACTCTACCATTCTAAATTTCAAAACGATTGGATGTAAAATACAGCTTCTATAGGACTAAAGGGCCAAATCGGACGAAAGATATATATGGGAGCTATATCTAAATCTAAACCGATTTCAACCAAATTCAATAGGGATCTTTACAGCTGCGAAATACTCTAAACTGCAAAATTTCAGAACGATCGGAGTGAAATTGCGACCTGTATTCGACGAACAACTTCACATGGACAGACGGACGGACGGGCGAACGGATGGACGGACAGACATGGTTAAATCGACTCAGCTAGTGATTCTGAGTCGATCGGTATACTTTAAGGTGGGTCTATCTGTGTTATTTTCAGGTGTTACAAACATCTGTCGTGAAACAAACTTATAAAACCCTGTACCACAGTGTGGTGTAGGGTATAAATATCTCAAAATTGTCTTCTACTTTCACTGTAAATTTCTGCTTTAATTTCTGTTATTTGAAATTCCCCCACTGTGCGACACCACTCATCACTATTTACTTGAAAACAATGTGTTTACCTTTGCAGGGCAACATTTCAGCAATACAGACACTTGGACACTTGTGTCTGTTTTCTGTTGTCTGTTAAGGGTGTTTACGGTGTGCGTTTATTTTTGCCGGCATCGAGAGCCGACACGAACAACACTAACGAGGAAACGACAAATGACGAGCCCAACACCACTACCAAAATGCACTTCGTGTGCAGATTGCCGTTTGTTGGCTGTTGGGCACAAAGTTGTTGTGTTTGCGTGCTTTGCCGCGGTTGATGATAGCCAAACGTAATGTCGGAAAATCAGTTGGTAACGAGTTTTCCGTTAGTTTAGACGTGTTTGTTACAAGCGCAACGCAAGTCCCCCAAGTGAATATGTGAATGATATCAAAAAGAGAAAAATAAGAAAACGCATTTCATTTTTTCAAAATAGATAAATCTTAATACAAGAGATCAAGTGTACGGTGTGACTACCGCGAAAACAAAAAAAAAAATATAGGGTATTTGAATATGAAATTCTTTGTGTCATTATAAGCCAAAAGCCCATTATATTATACTAAAGAAAATACTATCACCAAAAAGTAGTGGATATAAATGTGAGAAATAATATATATAAAAAATAAAAAAACCTATATTAAATAATAAAAATAAATAAAGTGATTAAACGTTTACAGTGAAATAAACACACACAGCTGCAATTAATGTTTATCGTTCTTCCGTTGAGAATTATCATAAACAATTAACAAAAGGTAAAACTATCAACAAGTACTAACCATGAAATGGATTTATTGTTCATAATTTACATGAAGTGAAAAAAAAACATTTTAAATGTTTTCCTGTGAAATTTGCCTTTAAAGGAAGGAATGTTGACAGATTAATTTGTTGAATTAAAAAAATTATGTGAATTGGTGTGGATATGTTTTTCGACTGTGCTAGTATAGCTTGAAATCCCTTGTCTGATCGGGATAAAGAAAGATGTATTCATAATATCAAGATTATTGAGTAATAATTCATTAGAGTTGCGGAATTGCAATATCTGTACAGAGAGAATGATTTGGTTGTGACAACCAACATTCTCGCCAAATGAATGTTTGAATTTGCTGACAGAACCATAATTTTAGTTGTTGTGACTATCAATTATATATACAAAATAGTTAAATGGTTTTAGTAATAATTTTTTAGGTTATACATATCAATTATTGGTTATGAATGCAAATAATATAGTAGCGAAAAATACAACTATTAAGATAACAAATTTCTTTTCTGGACGCTGTTTGGTGTAGATGTCCACATGGTTTATAATTTGTAGGGTAATGCCATATTTAGTACTGAAGGAATTTTCAAACCCTTAATTAATTATAAACAAGTAAAGACGGATTATATAACCTCCGCCATGGATCGCATGTGAATAATTTCGGGTATGGACATATGTCAGTATATGAACCAATATGCCCAAGATGGGATCATCCCCAGTCCAAGAGATGACTCTGCAGCAGCTTTCGTAAAAATGGATTTATATTTGCGACCTGCACTTTCATCACAAGATCATAGGAACAGACGGACATGTCTAAATCGACTCAAAAAGTGATTCTAGGACGATCGGCATCCTAAACTATATGGGCCTTATTCATAAAAAGTTATGGAAGGTTTATTGAACTGATTTTTAACGTTAAAGTGTATTTTAAACCTTCCATAACTTTTTATGAATAAGGCCCTATATCTTTCGCTTTATTTAGGAAATTTTTTAGGAATATTTTCAAGTTAAGCTAAAGGTACATTAAAAACCAACCGTCAAAGTCAAAACAAAAATATTGCAAAGTATAACATAAATATAACATTGTCCTCATTTGGGTCAAGATTTGGGCCACTAACTCCTTTAGATCGGGAGATACGAGTATTAAACTTCATAAAATATTTTTTACGAGTGTAACAACTAAACATTAAAAAAATTGCTTCTGTAGTATATTGTCCCAAACATATTCTGCTTCGAAATATGTATATGTATATGAGTAGGATACACTGGAAATATTAAATCATATAATATTTGGATCACATATATAAAAAATCTAAATATTTTTGATCGTGTTGTTCTAAAAAAATCTTCGTTTTCATCCCAATATTTATAACCTACACCACACTGTGGTCCAGAGTATTATGAGTTTGTGCATTTGTTTGTAACACCAAGAACGAGAAGAGATAGGCCCATCGTTTATTATACCGATCGACTTCGATCGACTTCCGTCTGACCGTCCGTCCGTCTGTAGATGTATCGTTGTAATCAAAGTGCAGGTCGTATTTATGGTCCGATTGTGATTAAATTTGGCACAGTGCTCTTTTTGGCCCAAGGACGATCCCTATTGAAATTGGTCAAAATCGGTTCAGATATAGATATAGCCCCCATATATATGTTACCCCCGATTTGACATGTACCCGTTGTAGAAACTGTATTTTATATTAGATCGGTCGGAAATTTAGCAGAGAGATTTTTCTTATTACATGAGTGAATACTGCCAAATACGGGGAAAATCATTTGAGATTTAGATATAGTCCCCATATACATATATGTAACACCCGATTTGATGTGTACCCGTTGTAGAAACTGTATTTTATATCAGATTAGTCCGAAATTTAGCAGAGAGATTTTTGTTATTACATGAGTGAATACTGCAAAATATGGGGGAAAATCGGTTCAGATTTAGATGTAGTCCCCATATATATGTAACACCCGATTTGATGTGTATGCGCTGTAGAAACCGTATTTTATATCCGATCAGTATGAAACTCGGCAGAGAGAGTTTTTTTATTACGTGAATGAACACTGCCAAATTCGGAGAAAATCCATTCAGATTAGATATAGCCCCTATGTGGCGCAGTGAAATAACCCCCAAGTGAAATAACACCCAAGCCGAAAATGAAATAACACCCAAAAAAAGATTCATAATTGGTTTTGGGTGAAATTTCATTAACTTTGGGTTTCATTTCATTTTTTCAAGTTTTTTTAATTTTTGTTACTAAGACCAAAATGAAATAAAACCCAAAATAAAATGAATTTGGGATTTATTTCATTCATTTTGGGTTTTGGGGATTTTTTCATTGTTTGGGATTTATTTCATTTTCATCGAAATCTAATTTTTCTTGGGCCGTATTTAATTTTATTTGGAGATTATTTCATTGACATTCAAAAATAAATTTAGGAGGGTTTTTAATAATAAAATTGTTAGATATCGCTTCCTTGTCGTTAGGCGGTTAGAATCGAATGAGCATATTGGGTGGGCCTTGACAGTAGTAATTAGTTCTTAATAGTACTTCAGAAAAGAAAATTTACAAATTTTAAATTATAACAAATAGGAAAATTTAAGTTTTAGGGTCATGGATAGCAGATTACAGAAAACATACCAGATGGTACGAATCCGTTATATCATGAAATTAATAAGCTTTAAATGTTTGGAAATTGTAAGTAAAATAAGATTTGCGACTATTTTGCTAGAGAGCCGATCAGTAGCGGAACTGATTGGGTTTGTTCCCTTTTAACATGAAACAGAGAGACAAAAATCGCGGCGTTTTTTGGCATATTTGTCGTCTGCTTTACTATTTCTTTATGTCAGAAAATTTTATGGAAATATGTTGGAAGAGAAAACACGAATAGGAATTAATGGAGACGAAAAATAGGTTAAAAATCGAGGCGATTTTTTACCTATTTTTCGTCTCCATTAATTCCTATTCATGTTTTCTCTTCCAACATATTTCACACACGAAGTTTCAGTTAGGTAAAATAGGTAAGAAAATATCAGCGATTTTTTAACCTATTTTTTGTCTACATTACTATTTCTTCAAGTTTTCTCTTCCAACAGTTTTTGAACATGAAGAAATAGTAATTCAGACGAAAAATAGGTAAAAAAGGATAGGATAGTGAAATATTCTGCTACAAAGTTTGGTGGAAAACACAAAACGTTTTTAGGAATATGCGAATTAGGTCCGAGAACGACCTAAGAGGACACGTCCAGGAGTATTTGTTTTGCAAATCATTCGACTCCGCTCCCTTCTAGACTAATTACCCCTAAAAATTGTTTACCAAACAAGTATACCGTACTATGTTCGGCAGGTCTGAATTTTATATGACCCTCCATCATGGATTGCATTAATTCTATAACTGTAAAAAGCATTTTTTTTGTAGCAAATTTCTTTAAAAATAAAAGCTGATGATGCTGCAAAGTTTCAGGCAATTTGTTGAGAAAATGCCAAATCTATGGCTTAACCAGTGCTGCCAGGTTTTATCTCCAAAATTGGTCAAAATGATGCAAAAAATCGTCCAAACCGTCATGTTTTCCTCATAAAACGTCATGAAATAGTCATAAAATTATTATTCATTACAGCTACCCAAAGCTAATTGAAATAAACCTAACAAGTAAAATCGTTAAGTTCGGCCATGCCGAATCTTATATACCCTCCACCATGGATTGCATTAACTTTTTATTAATGGAAAAATCTTTGGATATTGAGTAAATCATAAAACGATCCTTTTTGTTTATGTAAATTATTAAAAAACGAACGCTGCAATTTTTTGGCCGCAAATTCTTTAGCCAAACTTTTCACCTGAAAAACGTGGTTTTATGGTTTAAAATAGCTTTTTGTGAGAGACATCTACATGGGGGCTTATTTAAGCCATAAACACCAAATTTTTTAAGAAATTTAGCTAAAACTTTGCAGCTTGATTCTATTTTGGCAGAATTCATTTCAATAAAATTTTTACAAAAAAATATTTACAAAAAAAAATAAATATTTTTTTGTAAAAATTTTATTGAAATGAATTCTGCCAAAATAGAATCAAGCTGCAAAGTTTTAGCTAAATTTCATAGTAAATGTGGTGTTTATGGCTTAAATAAGCCTTTTTGGGAGCGACATCTATAGGTGGACTATATCAAAATATGAACTGATTTTAAAAATGCTTACTGTGATGAATTCTTGTCTTAATTAAATACTAAGATTCAGTTTAATTGCTTAAAAAATATGGTATTTATAGCTTAAATACGTATATTTTGGAGCAACTTCTGTAGGGTGACTATAACAAAATATGAGCCGATTTGTAAAATTGTTGCTGTGATGAATTCTTGTCAAAATAGAATACAAACTGCAACATTTCTGCCAAATTGCTTTGAAAATGTGCTATCTATGGCTCAAAAGCCATATTTTGGAGTGACCTCTATAGGGGAGCTATATTAAAGTATTGACCGATATGGCCCATTTGCAATCCCAAACAACCTGCAACTATAAGAAATATTTCTACCGAATTTGATCAACCTAGCTCTAATATTACGGACTGTAGCCTGATTACAACAGACGGACACGGCTAAATCGTCGAATTAAAATATACGACGATTTAAAATATATATACATTACTAGCTGACCCCAGCAGACGTTGTCCTGCCCGTTCTGTTTGGGATGTATTGGTTTGTTATTTATTGATATTTCATTAACAAATGCATACATCCCGAGTTTCAGGAAAAAAATCATCAACAATATGTTGATTGACCATAAGTCCATTACCGCGCCATCTACCGGTTAGAATCATACATACAAACTATTATCAAGGCAAACCGCACATACATTTTAAATTTCAGTCAAATCGCTCTGGAAATGCGAATTTTGCAAATATCTTGACTACTCCGCCATTTATCACGATGAAAATAATTCTAAAACACATATGACCCCAAACTGAACCTATTGTTAAATGTTTAGCCCATTCGCTCTTATGGTTTCGGAGATCATGCGTTACTAACAAACGTACAAAGGATTTTATATATAAAGATGGGGTCTCAGATCAATATTTAGAGGTGTTACAGACGTAGTGACAATGTGAATATACCGCCCATTCCTATGATGGAGGGTATAATACAGTTTTGTGAAAAATTGTTTCAATCAAAAATTTTTCACACTCTGACCTAATTTAGTTAGGAATTGCATAATAAATTAAACTTCCAAGAAATAATCTCTCAATTTTCGAATTAGTATTCCATTGAATCAATATGTGTGTATTGATTTCTTATAGGTACGTAACATCAATACCAAAAAATAAATTAATAAGTTGAATCGGAATCGAAGGACTCTTGTTGAATCCAAAAAGTGTTGATTGTTCCATTTTAAAAACAAACTTACGAGTATTCAACAAAGATTCTAGTTTTGGATGCTATTTTACAAATTATTTCTATAACATTTTTGCAATAGACAGAATGTAACTGAAACATATGGTATCAAACCAAAATTATTTCTGACTGAATAATAAAAAACAGACCAAAAATAAACAACAACAACAAATACACGGGGCACAATCGCCTTTTTTGATATGTTGGAATCGAAAGGAAATATATTTGAAACACAAATTTTTAAATATTATATATTTTTGAGCAAATAAATTTTATTTGAAAATCAATAAAATATATTTGGAACGCACATATTATTATAAGTATATTACAACAAACTGTATTTGCAAACTAAATTTGTCAAACAAAATATGTGTTTAAATACAAATAAAATTATTGTTTACGAATTAATCCAAATATATTTTATTTAAAAAAGATTTTCAAAACTTTGCCGATTTTTTAGAATTTCAGTTTAAATTTTTCTTAGTATCGAATTGAACCTCCCAGTTACAATTTGTTTACAATAACATTTTCCCAAATATATAATTTTTATGTGTACCCAATATTATATGTTTAGAGTGTACCCTAAATATATATATGTTTCAAACCGAATATGTTTGGGACAATATACTATAGAAGCGATTTTTTCGTTAACACCAATGAGCCCAAAGTTAACCTGTCGTTTAAAGTTTAACCCACTCTCTCACGATTTCGGTGAGCATGCGATGCAAACATAAATTATTTTTATGGATGTCAATGCACAAGGTACTGTTGTGAATATAGATCGATTAATCAGACCTAAAAGCAGTGTTCCAAACGAATTTGACCGAAAATCGTCAAAATAGGAGCACAAAAACCGTCAAATCGTTTGAGTTTTTTTCGTGCGAAGGGCAAGCTTCAGAGGCAGATATGTATTTATAAGTACTCTTAAATGATTTTGCAGTTCCACAATGTGTGCTTAAAGAATTTTGTGAGCCAATCGCACATTCTTCAACCACAAGAATAAAGAAATAGTTTGGTGGAAAAATATTTTATACATATCAGTTTCTTAGGAATGAAAATGGTCCATATTTTGATATACTCCTCATCATCATAAAGGGTGTCCCAAGAAGAGCGCAATTTTTAAATCTCGCAACATTCGAAGTGTCATTGTTTGACATTTGAATAATTGTTATTGTTAGTTAGTAGAAGGTACGAGGTTAGTAAAAATGGAGCGCTACACGAATGAAAAACGCATTCTCATTGTGAAATTGTTTTACCAAAATGGTGAAAGTTTTGCGGCTACAGTTCGCAAATTGCGATCAATTTGGGGTCACAATAATGCTCCAAAAGAGTCAACTGTAAAGAGATTAATGGATAAATTTGCCGAAACTGGGTCTGTTAGTGATGTAAAGACAACAACGCGCCATCGACCAGGTTGATCGACCGGTTTTTGGGTGGTTTTTGGGCTGGAGGAATCATTGGACACTTTTTTATGAAAATGAGGCAGGTCAAGCGCAAACAGTCAATGGTGTTCGGTATCGTGAAATGATAACCAGTTTTTTCTTGCCTAGAATTGAAGAAATGAATGTGGAGGGCATGTGGTTCCAACAAGACGGCGCCACATGTCATACAGCCAGAGAAACAATTCAATTGCTGCATCAGTCATTTCCCGGTCGTGTTATTTCGCGTTTTGGAGATCAGAATTGGCCGCCTAGATCGTGCGATTTAACACCATTAGATTTTTTTCTTTGGGGTTTTTTGAAGTCGATGGTTTACGCGAATAAGCCGACGACGACTCATGCCTTAAAAGACGAAATTGGACGCTGCATTAATGAAATACCGCAGCATTCATGCAAAACGGTCATTGAAAATTTCATTAAAAGATCGCGTGCATGCCAGCAAAGTCGCGGCGGCCATCTGCACGATATATTGTTCCATACATAACCTCATTCTGTCTACTTTACGATATAATAAAGTTTCACGATTTTTTCTTAAATATCTGTGTTTTATTTAAAATTAAAAAATTGCGCTCTTCTTGGGACACCCTTTAGAAGGATCTCAATCGATTCTAATTATTTACGTCATACAAACTTCATCTGATTGACAAAAAATATAGAACCATTCATATTTATATGGTCCAGAGTAGATCCATGGTTTTATGTAGGTTCCTCTAGACTCTTCTTGATGCATTAGAATCCACAAGTTCACAAATTAGTCCGAATTTTGACAATATGTATTAAAGTTTACAAAACCAATTGAACTGAAATTTGGTTACTTGTGTTTAATTTTACCCAAAATCATTCATACGAGTAATGACCTCATTGGTAAACATTTTGTTGTATCGCCAACCCGAATTGAATTTTTAGCGCTTTAGAAACCACAAATACCAATCAATCAATTGGCCCAAAAATTCGGCGATTTATATTTATTTTTCCCAGAACCATTTCAAGGAGCGAGTGATCTCTTTGGTCCACATTTGGACATAGCTGATGTTTTGACCAGCCCCATCCGATTTGACTTTTTGGCCACAAAGAACAAAACATATTCCTACCAATTGAGCTGAAAAAAGTATATTTCAATTTCAAACCATTTCTATTTTCCAACAAACTTTCTCACCAAATATCCCGATAACACGAGCTTGTCCTGAAAACATCTATAACCACTGGGTTCAGCATGTTTAAAATGATGATCTCCATTCTGTAAAATTATTTATTTTTCATTATCATTTCTATTCGAAATTATTTTACAAACATTTATATTCTGATGGAAATGAACTTTTTTTATCACCTAAGGTGGAAACGATGAATACCAGAGATTAGTCACCAATCTTTGAATAATATAAAAATGGAACATTTTTTTTCTTGGCAGTCATACAAACATAATAGAGTGACGTTTTTTGTTGAAAAAAAACATTGCGTCCACCGTGACAGTATTTTGAAAAACTAGCTGGTATCATATGTTTTCGTTTAGAAACAAAAAAGATTGTGAATACGAGGGTAGTTCCGACAGGAATTGCGATTTTGACAATTAAATTATTTCGAAATGGGTTTAAATTTCTATAATTCTTTCTTATCTAAAATAAACTTAGTCAATTTGTACTGCTTACCGATTATATTAATGTCTATGATTTGTGTCTTAAATCTGCAGCTCACTCCTCGTATTTTTCTATTCACAACGTATTCTGACAAATAGCTATGCATTTCTCCACCTGTTAATATGTTGGCTTTTCATGGCCATTTCAAAATATATATATATATATTCGAGAGAAAAAAGGACTGCCTTTGTTCTACCTAAACCTATATAAACAGATTTCAAAAGTTAATTCGCTTAATGTAGTCATTAAATCTAGTCAATTAATTCTATAGATTACATACATATAATTATTCACACATAAACACCGGCAAACATAGAAAAAATCATCGATAAAAACAAGCAATTGCTTTGTTCGGTTTGTTTTCAGAACAAAAATTATATTGAAAACATATTAGCTACATTAGACTGGAGAGATTTCAATGTGAGTTTTTTTTTGTGAAATTCTTTATATAGGGTGATCTAAGTAGAGATACTTTTTTCAATAGCCTTTTTTGACAGATCACGTGTGAGTCGTGTCATGCTGTCATGTTATTTTTGTTAAGTATTGTTTGACATTTCATCATGGAAAGACTTACGCTTGAACAACGTTTACAAATTATTCAGATTTATTATTAAAATAATCATTCGCCAATTGCGCTAAGTCCATTTTTTCTAAATCCAAAAAAAAACACTTTCCAGTCGCCTCACTTCGTTGACACCCATGAGCAATATTTTAGCTCTCATTAAGAGCTGTCTTTTTGCCATTGACCGATTTCCGATCCGACGTACCGGAATCATCGGTCCATATTTCTTCAAAAATGATGCGACCGTTATCGTTCTATGATAAGCGACTATTTGATGCCTGAAATTGAAGCTCGTGATCTCGGCGACATTTAGTTTCAACAAAACGGTGCCACTTCCCACACATCGCATCAATCAATGGATTTATTGAGAGAACACTTCGGTGAGCAGATAATTTCACGTTTTGGGCCGGTCGATTGGCCACCAAGATCGTGTGATATCACACCGTTAGACTCTTTTCTGTGGGGATATGTAAAGCCTAAAGTTTATGCGGACAAACCCACTTCGATTCAGGCCTTGGAGCAAAACATCACGAGTGTCATTCGCCAGTTTCCAGTCGAAATGCTCGAACAAGTCATCGAAAATTGGACTCAACGGATGGACCATCTGAGACGTAGCCGAGGCCAACCGTTATCAATGACGACCGTTATCGTGCTATGATAAGCGACTATTTGATGCCTGAAATTGAAGCTCGTGATCTCGGCGACATTTAGTTTCAACAAAACGGTGCCATTTCCCACACATCGCATCAATGGATTTATTGAGAGAACACTTCGGTGAGCAGATTATTTCATGTTTTAGACCGGTCGATTGGCAACCAAGATCGGGTGATATCACTCCTTTAGACTTTTTCCTGTGGGGATATGTAAAGTCTAAAGTTTATGCGGACAAACCCGCTTCGATTCAGGCCTTGGAGCAAAACATCACGAGTCATTCGCCAGTTACCAGTCGAAATGATCGAACGAGTCATCGAAAATTGGACTCAACGGATGGACCATCTGAGACGTAGCCGCGGCCAACATTTGATAGACATAATCTTCGAAAAATAAATGCCAAAGAATATTCTTTCAAATGATAACAAACATTCCCCATTCAATTTGAATTTTCTGTGTTTTTTCCTCGAAATGGATCACGCTATAATTCGAAAAACTTCAAGGAAAATCAAAAAACTATGTTTGAAATTTAAAGAACATTAATTGCAACTCAAAATTCCTCAACCGAAATTCTGAAGATATCAATTGAAATTCAAAAGAGTCATTGAAATTCAAACCAAATCAATTGAAATTCAAAAAAAAACAAGTAAGAAAGCTTCAGTCGGGTAAACCGACTAAGGTATACCCTCACTTTGTGAGTAATGTAATATGGAATATTAAACGAATTATTCTGTCAATTTGTATGGGAGGTACCAGAATGTTTTTAACAAATACACATATTTTTCTCTGAATAGTAGATTCTTTAAATACATTGCACTGCGCCGAATTATAAGCGTTTTTTGCACTGGTCACGTTATGAGATATTAAATTTGATATGATTTGGCCATTTTGTGTGGGAGGTACAAAAAGGGGCGTGGTGATAACGGCCATTTTTTACAGGGCTATACGGACTTCAAAAGCGTTACACTGTGCAAAATGTTGTTCCATTTTCGTGCATTGGTACTCATGCTGTGAGGTCTTAACTTTTTGTGCAAAATGGTACCTTTGAGTGGGAGGTACAAAAAGGGGCGTGGCAATAGCGCCCATTTTTCACAGTGCAAAAGACACTATAAAAGCATTACACTGTACAAAATTTCAAGTGCTTTTATACACTGGTATTAATGTTATAAGCTGTTATCTTTTGGTGCAAAATGGTACCTTTGTGTAAGAGGTACCAAAAGGGGCGTGAATATGACACCCATTTTTCACTGGACTCTAGGCACTATGAAAGCATTACACTGTACAAAATTTCAAGTATTTTTATGCACTGGTATTAATGTTATAAGCTGTTAACTTTTGGTGCAAAATGGTGCATTTGTGTGGGAGGTACCAAAAGGGGCGTAGCAACATGGCCCATTTTTCTCGAGTTGATAGCGACTAATAAACTAATGCTATGTGTGGAATTTCAGAAGATTCTAATAAGTAGTATAGCAGTTATTAAAGATTCAATATTTCACAACATTTTAACACTTTGTGGGGGAGGTACTAGAAGGAGTAGACCAATATGGCCCATCTTCGAACTTAGCCGGAGATAGAAAAAAATATTACCACGTACCAAATTTGAAGTCAATCGGTTACTCCTTTCGAGAGTTATCGTGCGCACCAGCCAGCAGACACACAGACAGACAGACAGACAGATAGACAGACGGACGGACATTGCTCATTCGACTTAAAATGACCCAAAACGAATATCTGCCGAACATACTTAGGGTCTTAGATCACTCCT